>CM065422.1:35907122-37107122 GCA_033060865.1 Dorcus hopei
AGCTTGGGAAAGCATTCAAACTCAATTTAATTCCGTTACCACCAATGTGTCTAGGACGACAGATAATTGACCTAATAACAGCATATATTAATTTTAAAAGAAAATTGAGAAAAATATCAAACTGATGACAAAGTAAGTTGTAAATGCAAATATGTAGTATCTACTGTTGCTATTTTATTTTCTTGGCCTATAATGTTTTGGTTTGGGAAGTAAATTTGTTAGATTCAATAGTTCTTCATCAGAAGAAGTGCTCGAGGCTTCACTGTCAGTAGACATATTCACAGTAAACCCTTAATAATGGCGTTTTCGGATAAGATCGATCCTAATCCGCTCTAGTGCAACACCCATCCAGATCAGTTCATAACAGAATTGCACTTGATCGGATTAAAGGTGCTCCTTTGAACGGTGATTGATCCGTTCCAGAGATACTTTACGTGCAATCCATTTCAATCGAATCCGCCAATTTTTGATCCCTAAAAGAACAACAGCCATCCGAATACGCCACCGCAAGTGCTCGCTCTATATGCGCATGTGCAATTTGATCTGGAGCTGCTCAGAGCAGTCAATCGAAAATGTCATAAGACAACACGTTTTAATTAAATGTACACACATCAAGACTAATATTATTACCTGTATTTTATTATAAAACATATTTACAATTTGTAATACACGCCGCCACTCACAAATGAATAACACAATACGCAAGCTGTCAACTATGGTTGTCAACGTCAATCATGAGTTAGTTCACTAATCAGACAATTTTGGGTGATTAGTTAAATACAGTTAACAAAACTTGAAGTTAACGCTAACAAATGTTCGTGCAACGAATATATCTTTAACAACTGATTTATAAATTTTATTTGTTAATTAATTGCTAACAACGGTCGGTGCAACCGGGCATAAGTGTTCCTATTTCTATGTTTGTGTGTTTCTATTTCTGAAAGATGAGAATCTACGACAGAACATGATAACTTCTATTCCTGGCAAAGATTGGATACCATCAAGATACTCAGGTGCATCTAGGTAGCAAACATTTTATATTTATTTATTATTTATTTCTTGAATAATACTTCATTTCTTTGGGAAGTAGGGTGTGGCCCTTTGAAGTACAGGCGAACTACCCATTAAAAGAAGTAAAGCGCCAAGACTGACCTCTCGGGTGGTGTGAAAATTAACGGTATTATTTCAATTTATCAACGATGAAACAGCAACTCCATTAAGGGTCTTTCCATTTCTTAATAAACTGGGTGCCGGATAACTACCATGAACACAATTCATAAAAATCAATCAACCATTCCAAAAAATCAAGTTATTCGCCGAATAACTTCAACGGGTAGATGAAAAGACCGACCTTAAATCCGCACGTAACTACCTATTACATGCATAATATGTAATAAAACATTTATTTTTTCTAATTTTTCAGTGTTAGATAACACAGGTCTACACGAATTTTTTGCCTGGGATTTGAGTATGAGATTATTACAGCTTCAATGATACTAAAATAAGAAAAAATATTTTTTTTCAAAAAAGTTTGCTTTTGGAGCTAGGAGTATGATATTACAAATTTTTAAAAATCTATGACTTCAGTTGCTTAGATAATAAAAAAATACAAATGTTACTTAATAACATTTTAAGCAATTTTAATTAGAGGCAAAACTATGGAATCGGTAATATCTTTCTCAAGACTACAAAAGCAAAGTTTGTAGGGAATGAATACGTTTTTTTTTATTGTTTTTATGCGTGATAATTAAAAAAATGATGAACCAAAACCAGGCACAAAAAAAGATATCTTTTTGTCGACCTGTGTAATAGCTCATTAAATTCTGCAACAGTCCTGAAAATTTGATGCACACAGCAGTAGAGCAATGAAATATAATGACATTTTATTCACTGTAGTAGACCTACCGCGGTCAGCTGATGCGCTGTTGCCACATTTCTCAGCACAGCTAGTATGTAAAGATGGCTGTACCTCACCAAATACGTAGTGGCGCTATCGCTACAATAGCAGAGTGGAAAACCGAAACCTGTAAATATAAATAACGTAAACAAATTCTAGTGGTGTAATGCAAAGTTTAAAAGGAGAAATAACAGCTTATTATACCGTACCTCACATTTTCGCATTCTAGCCCCACTTTACATTTATTTCTCTGTTATTAAAAGAGACATCTGGCGGTAAATAAGCCAATTGAGCTTCGGAATTAGCAAATGGTTTGTGACAAATGTTTAGTTTTCCAATTTTGTTAAGTACTCAACAGATGTCATTACTGTTTTAGAGAGGCCGTTCATTCTTATTACAATATGTAATAGTAAAATTGTTTATTGTATTTTTTGAATAAAACAATAAAATTAGTCCTCCTGAAACGTAGTAGGTGGTTTTTATTGTTTTCGGTACGTTAGCAGATACTAGCCTTTTTTTGTTTTACGTAAGATTACGTGTTAATTTTATTTAAAAATGCCTTGCAACTATCTCTTCATCTATTTTGCTATGTTTGCGGATATTTAATAACAAAGAACTAAACAAAACATAAATTTGTACGGGAACCAAGTTTTTTGAGGCCTATTTTAGATTTTCAATGGGTAACCAAAATAAACCTTGGGTCCCTCACATAAGTTGGGGTAGTTTAGAAGGGTGGATGCTAGGTGACTGAAAAGTAACGCCTTTTGTAATTCTTAAAATTTGGAGAGAACCTACCAACTATTAAGACAATTGCTATTTTTGTTTAATTGACAATTCACACTTTAAAAAATCGAAAAATGGCTGCAAGATGTTAATCAAGCTACAATTTCTGCATTCCCATTTAGACTTTTTTTTAGACTAAATTTGGGATTAGGTCGAGAGAAGATATAGACAGGCGAGGCGCAGCCGAGCCTGGCCACTTCTCTAGGCCTGGAAAACCACTTTACCGCCATGGTTTACACCTTATTTTTTTTCCTACACAACATTATAATTAATTTTGTTAATATCACACAAACGTTCTTTTTCTTAAAGTAAAAATATTAAAATTTATTTACTATAAAAATTATTACTAATCTAGATGGCGTCAGTCTCTTCGGAGGCATGGGTTCGAATCCCACCTCTGCCAAGTTGACTTTTTTTCTTGATAATTTTAATCCTTTTTAAAACCTAATACCAGTGGAATTTAATAAAAAACTTACGTTTGTTAATTTTTTGATGTCAATGAGAATGCATTCCAGAAATTATTGTTGCACCATCCAGTGGTAAAGCTTCGTGAATTATTTTCTCGACTAGGCATTTATGTTCATTTTGCCGGGCTAGCCGTGGAAACGTTTGCTTTCTCCTCTCTGATGAGGCGGTAAAATTGAATTTTCTGATAGTGTAGGAAAAATAGTACATTATGACCGTTTTACACTATGACATTTTCTATCTAAAATCTGTTACAAAGTGAGTGAGAAGTGCCAATTCAACCAATCAAAATTCACTGTAGTAGCCTATCTCTCTCACTTTGTAACAGAAATTGGTATCAAATTGTGAAAGTGTAAAACGGCCTTTACATATCGAGAGTTGTAAATAGCAAATTACGTACGGTGGAAAAGTTGCGCATGAGCCGCGCAGCGGCGAATGCAACTAATTCCACAAGTGCGTAATTATTGCTTTACAACTCGAGTTTTGTACTATACTTTATCTACGACCACAAAAATTACCTTATTATTCAAGTTCAAAATAATCAGCAATGACACATGCAATTTCGACGACTGTCAATCTAATGTGATGCGGCTACGTAGATCTAACTGCAAATGTGCGTAAAGTAGGTGCGTTGTGCGTTTTTTTTACTTTACGCATAACGTTTGTAAATACCCGCTTACTTAATTTATGTGTTGTACGTAATTCGATATTTACAGTAGTGGTCGTAGATAAAATAAATTTATTTAAGACAAACGTTTGGAAATTCCAAAGCCAACTCTGGCCTGTTTTCAAAAAATTGCACGGTAATTACACCATTACTTAGTGATTTAAAAGTTGTGGGGAGTATATTACAAATTGATTATATTTTTTTTCCTCAAAATTAATACTTCAGTATTTCAATATATGTATTTTTTTTAACTAAAAATTGATTTACTGTTGCAGGTATCACAGTGTTTAAGGTATGAATGTGGGTTACTTTTCACTGATTGCCCAAAGAACGAAGTTGTGGATTGGTTTAACAGTTTTACTTATGAGGCACATGCGAGAACAGGTTTTCAAGTCAACAGAACAGTCGAGTTAAAAGCAGGGCCTTTAAGTCAGTTTCCTCATTCAAGTGAACCATTTCTGCGACAACTTGGACTTCCAACTAAATTAGAGAGAGGTTAGCATTTAACTTTATTTTTGGAAATTTATTTCAATTTAAAGGTGAAGCCCAATATTTCTTAATATTGGCGATGTGCAGGGTTAGTTTTATTAATGTTAGCCACCGCCCCTTTATTATTTTAATTATTAATTAATTCCATGGAATCCTGTGGCCATAAAAAAAGTCGCTCATCGCTCGCTGCTCACCGCTTATCGCTCACCAATGTGAACGAAGCCTAATGCATTCATAAATAAAATTTGAAGCGATTTTGTTCACTTGAGCGTCAGTTTAAACCTCCTTTGTACAACTGGCCCATAATGTGTCACGTAATTTAATTTCAGTTTTTTCAAAATTTCTCAATGAAAATTAATATAATAGCAAGTGTGACATACCAATGAATTCAGAAAGAAATGTGCTATCTATCTGTCTAAACAACAAAAATCGCGCCTATAAGAAAAAATGAAGTTGGCTTTGGAAAAACAAAAACGAATCGCTCTCGAAATAAAGTACGTTCGCCATTCAAACAAGCGTAAAAAGTTGCTTCAGGAATGTTTTCACAGATTTTGAAAAAAGTCATAAATAAAGAAGTTACATATGTCCGATTTTCGAAAATCGCAATTTTTCGTTTTTCCCCGATTGTGAAGAAACCGTTCGAGATATTTCAAATTTCTTAACAGATTATTAATCAGCATGAAATTTGCAACTTTGCCTCCATTTAGCCGATTCTCTATCTCTTATAATAAGCGAGATCCCCATGGCCCTCGAATTTCAATCACCCTGTATAATATTTTGTTACTTGGATGAGCGATTTGTGAGATATTTGATTCTAAAATATCAATAAATGAATATCTAAAAATCAGGGCTTGGAAAAATGTTTTTATTAATTAATTTTGCATCGTTTCAAATGTTCCAATTTATGTTGTCATATAAAACGGTCATTTAGAAGTTTTTAAGCATTTTTTCCTTAAATGTTTTTATGTTAATAATGTACCTATATTGACTTTTTAAACTCAAATGTGTCAAACAGCTGATCTATATATCAATATATATTTTTGAAATTAGCAAATAATGGTATTTCATTATATTGAACAATATATAGGGTGTTCCCTTTAAAAAAACAAAAATTTAATTTTTTCTCCACTTGGCAATGCGCTTTTGTTTTTTGTGAGACCTCTAAAAGATATTACATACAAAATCCCACAACTATTGTATTTAAAGTTTTTCTCTATCTCTTAAAATAATACTTCTAGGTAAACTGAAAAGTATTTAAAAACGACAATCAAGTTTTCAATAATTGACGAATTAATACAAAAACTAGTAAACCAATTATATTATCAGCGTGACTCAGGGCTTAAAAATTTGTAAAAATATACAGGGTGTTCCATTTAAAAAAATATATTTTTTTGTCCACCCTGTGTATAAAACACTATCGCAAAACTGATAGTATAAGTGAAATCTACATAAAAATCCATATAAGACCAATTTTAAAATTTTTTGAATCGATTAATAATTAAAAAAATAAAGGGGGGTTAACATTAATAAAACTAACCCTGTACCTAAGTCCTATGGTTTTTAAGATTTTAGTTTATGGTTTTCGGAACTTTTATAATTAACAAAGAAAGTTAGAAAGTAGATATTGTGGTACTGTTACAAGCTAAGTGGAGGGTATCTACCGCAGTAACAAAATTTACTTTTAAAGATGAAGTTTCTCCGCCGGGACGTTTCCCGCTTGACGGATTTTTCGATTTCGCCCCCCTTTCGGAACGCCCCTCGAAAAACACCTTATTTCCCGGTTTTTTAGCGTCTTTTTGATGTTGCAGCCGATAGAAATTTTTCTATAAAAATCCATATACAGGGTGAGTTTTTAAGCGCCCTTTCTTCCATAGCTCATTTCGAGGGGTCAACCACCGGTGGGAATCACTGTACATTTTAATGGCAATAACTTGGCAATCCTAGCAATACTTATAGTAATTAAGCAATACTGCTAGTAATACAAGCAATACTAGCAGTACTAAAGCAATCCGGCGAAATACATAGGAAATATGTGACAATCTTTGGCAATATCCGGCAATATTGAGCAGTACAAGCAATCAAAGGTAGAATTCAAATTTTCCCGCCCAGAAACTCTCAATGTTATTTGCTGTTCGACATACAGCTTCGCATCATCGGCACCACGCTATAAATATAACGAGTGTTCATTTTAAAAAACGGTCTAGATGGCTATGAAATTAATCTGAACGTATAGCGTAGGGTTCTTCATAAGACTAGTGTCACAGTATAAGTAATTACCCAGTAGCGTCACTTAAACGTCAGTCAAAAAAGTGGCCATTCTATTTGATACCCTTATGGAAATGCAATGTAATTTACAGCTGGGTATGTATCAAACAAAAGAACAATTGTGACAGTTATACTCGAGTGCCGCTACTGTGTGATTCTTATACTGTGCTAGTGTCAGCTGCACTTCTAACCTCACTTTAACTCAAAGAAGACATTTCAAAAATAAACATTTATTACTGTAACTAATAAAACTTTTTACAACAATTATAAGAAATGCTGAAAGTATCTACCTTCTTCTTGAAAACATTTCAAGGTTCTATACTTAATTGCGTTCATCAAGTTTTTCAAGGCACGAGGAGATTCCTTCAGTTTTTGAATTTTATTACCAATCCGCTGTCTTAGGTTATTTAAATTAGCAACTTTATGTAAGGCCACAAGAAAACATCACAAACGGTTAAAAATCACAGGACCTCGGGGGTCAAGGAATTACAGTGTTCCGACTAATAATTCTGTCTCCAAAAATTTCTTCAAAGCACCTTGCTACAGAATGCGTCCAATTTCCATCAATGTTTGCACAGAAATTTACAAAATATTTGCCAAAATATTCCAGAAAACTTGAAATGGCTTTCGAGTTTTGTTGACACAAGGTTAACCGCCGTCAACTTGTCAAAGTTGAAGTATAAATGAAGTTAATCACGACATACGTTCCCGACAACAAAAGCGTGTCACAGCCTACTTGACCGTTTTTTTTTTATTGAACGCTCGTTATAAGGTAGGTTTATGCGCATGGAGGAACCGAGGATATCTTACATATTTTTACCATGAATGGCACCATTCTTTAACATTAATTTACGGCGTCGATTTTTTTTTCCCTGGTTTAAAAATAAGTAATTCCATTTTCATTCGTTTGGTGTTGAGAAGCGATAATTATTAGTAAAAATCTTTATTTAGGAAACAATTTTTTTGTTTAATAAAATATGGAAGGCTGCGAATATGTAGAATTTGAATATACTGACTTTTTTTATTACGAAACATTTAGATTTGAGAATCTGTAACAACAAACTGAAATTGCTGCTTTGCTTTATGGAATAATAAACGTATAGGGTTAATAAGAAGTGAAGAATATACATAGATTGTAATACCGTTATAATTATTTATTGGCTATGAATTTGACGTTTTCAATTTTTCTTAACAGGTAATAATCTTTATTGAAGATTTTAAAATTTTTATGCAGAAGGAAGATAATGGATCCTATAATAGAGAAAAAATTGCAATTCATAAAAAATCTATTTGATGAATTTAACTACCCAAAAATCCATATTAGTTGAAGAAATTTAACTACTTATAATTATTTTTAACTGGATTACAAAAATTACTACATTGTTATTTTAAGTTATTCTAAAAAAAATGATTGTATAAATATTTTGAAATTAGCAGTGAAATTGTTTGTTTTTTTTCTTTGATAGAAATTCTGAAAACCTAAATCTTTGCTAATTTAACCGGATTTCTATCTCTAAATATAAAAACCTTAACACCCGAGATTGCAGAATTAAAAAAAATTGCAGTATGTGATCTTTCATCTCTTTTAGAAAGAAATGAATACACATTCTTTTCTGGTATGTATGAAAAGTTTTAAACTCTAAAGTACGGAAAGTTGTAAAAAAGTAAATAATATTTTAAAAAACTATCAATGAAAGACGACAGCAGTGGAAACAAACTCATAAAAAATTTAAATGAAATAATTAAACAGAAAAATATCAATCACAAATTCACATACTGAATGCGACGACATTACCGATGAAGTACAGAAAAAAAAATGCTTGGCGAACCATTCTTGCCAATGACTACATAAAAATTTTGTGCAAAATGAATGAATTAGTAAAGAATGAAGCGGAAGAAGCTGAAAAAGTAGAGGTAGCAATAGATCCTCAGAATTATAACGAAAAATTAAATGCTCTTTTTGTGAATTCTTGAAAAAAGTGGATGCATAAGTTGATTATTTCTGCGCTAATTTAAGAGAATACACTATTAATTCATTTTCAAATTTTTTGGAAAAGTGGTGTTTTTACTACCGTATGATTTTTAAAATTTTAGATAAAGGGAGGCCGTGAAAGCAAAACGCATGGCGTAAAATTAGCAAATACAACAATTTATTTTAAATAATAATTTAATTGTTAATCAATATGGTTATCCGGTATTATATATTATATATTTTTATTGTTTCAGGTGTTGTAACGTTAATTAAGGATTATGAAGTTTGCAAGATGGGCAGTGTGCTCACACCAGAACAAGCTAAGATTTTAGAGTTATTAGACTATAGATTAGCAAAATTACAATTGATATTAAAAGCTTGTTGGGTAAAGGGCGAGGGTTTTGAAATGCTGAATAAAAAACACGAAAGCGAAAATGAAGACATGGATGACAAAGGCGAATAAACTTTGTGAGTGATGGACTATGTAGACGGGGTTGTTGAAAAATTCATTTATGCATTTATTAATGATTGTCTTGTGCCTTGTTTTTTGTTTGGTACTGGTGTCGAATAAACTAATGTGTCGATTCTGCTCGTGTCTGTAGCAACAGTAAGATCTGTAACTCAATTATTAAAATATGGAATTTTGAAGTTCTGTGGAAGATATGATTTCTCCTAGATCTCTAGGGTTACTCGTAAGTCTCTGTGGTATTATCTTAGAGACTTACAAGAAATCGTATCATACTGAAAACTTCAAAATTCCACCTTTTAATAATTGACTTTCAGGCTTACAAGTCTTGCGGTTGCTACAGATATGAATCGACCCATAAGTTCTTTATGTAGCCTCACAAAAAATCGCAAGGGGTTACATCGGGTAACTGAGAAGAAGGGCGTGCAACTGGTCCCCCGCGTTCGATAATAATCATGCATCGTTTTCAGATGTGTGTGTAAGTTGAGACCATCAATTTTGAGCAGTTGTGAAATAATCTCAAATACAATATGAGTCCATAGAGTAACCGTTTCCTAAAATTTTTTTCATTTATTTATTTGTTTCAGCATGTTAATAATTTCTTTACGTATCTGCTATATTAAGTCTTAACAAGTAATCATTAATTTTCGACGCTAGGTTATACAGTGTGTCCCCGGATTGACCTAACTATTCTTGTAAACTTCCTTATTTCGCATTTTAGGAAGAACAGTCAATCTTTATAAAAAGTTTTGCTTCTTCTAACAAGTCCTCAGCCACTACTAAAATTTCGAAATAACATACAGGGTGGTTAGAAAACGAGACAACGTGAAATTTGGTTAAGAGTAAAGTACTTTTTATTTGAAAAGAAAGTAAAAGTATTACTGGAAAAAGATGTTTGTAATGTCAATAAAAGCTCAAATATCTAATTTCAATGTTATATCTTAAAGTAGATTTTTTGTCTAACTAATTTAACCAACGTGATTATCGCAGTTATCTCTGACAACAAATGCAGTTGGGATTTAACTCAAATGATTGATTTCATATCAACAAATTGTCAGTCAATGTTTGAAATTTGAATAATGTTATTATTTTAGTCATAATGAAGGCAAAAAAAATCAACTTTAAGATACAAGGTTCATATTAGATATTTGAGCTTGTATTGATATTACAAACATCTTTTTCCAGTAATACTTTTACTTTCCTTTCAAATAAAAGGTACTTTACTCTTAACCAAATTTCACGTTGTCTCGTTTTCTAACCACCCTGTATGTAATTTCGAAATTTTGGTAGTGGCTAAGGACTTGCTGGAAGAAGCAAAACTTTTTATGAAGAATGACTGTTCGTCCTAAAATGCGAAATAAGGAAGTTTACAAGTATAGTTAGGTCCATCCGGGGACACGCTGTATAACAAAAATGGCTTGTTTTAAGGTCAGCTTTCACACTCAAGTAATTTGCGCAAATGGGCTTGTGCACACAAATTTACACGAGGAATTCGTTACATGAAAACGTAATTTTTTTGCTTGCACAAGCTAGAAAGTTTGGCAAACTTGCTTGCACAAATCCATTTGCGAAAATTGTTTGAGCGTAAAAACGGACCATTAGTCTTATTTACTTACTCTAGAAATTTGCCAAACGTATTTTTTAATACCCTGTAAAATAAATAAATACAATAGTTTCTGCAAATGTTTGTTAATATAAATTTTTTTATTAAAGTTATGGTTTTTATTGCAGTGTAATGAGCTGGGCTCGGAACTTTTCTGACATTCTTAAAAAGTATATGATTTTTATATTTACAGTTGGTTCTTGTCCGATGAAATTTGTTTAAGCGTCCGCTTAAAAGATTTTGTGATATATGATTTTTTGCAAAGATACGGCAATCGAGGTCACACGTTAATTCTAATAAAATACACGTTTGCGGTTGAATTTTTCCCGACTTTTATAAATACTAGTATCAATTACTAGATAACCAAGACGAGAAAAAATGACTAATGCAGACCAGTAAAAGTGAAACCTCCCATCAATCGAAATTTACGTAACGTATTGCAATTCGATTGTTTTAATCCTCGACGCTAAAAAGAAATGTGTTTACAACAGATTTCATGAGTGTTGCGTGGGGAAATATTAAATCGATTTGCATTTTAAGATAAATTAATTCATTGGTATATTATGGCATCTTTTGTATTCAAATTTAATAAATAATAATAAAAGAGAGCTATTATGGGAAAGCAATAATATTAATACTGTGTATGCGTTAAATAGAAAATAATATTTGAACATACCCGTTTCAAAATTCATAAATCATAGCCCATGCTTGTCCGGAATATACCGACTTTTGATAATGAGGGAATTGAAAATAAGCATTTTTTTTTTGTTTTTCCAAAGTAAAAACTAATACAAAAAAGTTTTAAAGATGTTCATAAAAATATGTTTTTATCTTTAAATTGCACCATTTTTGAGATATTAAGACTTTTATTAAAAATTTGAGTTCTGCAATCTAATTTTCATATGTTAGGTGCATTGCTTTTACCACAAATCTTACGTCAGACACATTTCCGTCAGCACAAATAAGTGAGTTTGAATTGAGATTCCGACCTCCCACCTTGCCATTCGAGCACTCCCATTTATTGCTAAGTTGAAATATCCGTTCAAACTTACTTGTTCGTGATAACGGAAATGACGTTTATGCAATCTGAGGTAAGATTTGTGGCAAAAGGAACGAGGCTTGAAAATAATTCGACAGATTTTCTTTCGAACATTTGTTGCCAGGCAATAGACACGAGAGCCCGTAGGTTATTGCCAAATGGCCACAAGTTTGAGAAAGAATCTGGAGAATTATTTTCTAATTTAGCGAAATCTCGAGTGGTATACGGAATATTATTTTTTAATTTTTTAATTTTTATATTAATTTCATCCACTGACGGGGATTTGCGATTCATATTTTAAAATTACTAAATTTGACATAACACTGATGATTTGTTACGATCTGTGGTTGTTACGTACTATCGATATCATAAAAAACTAGGACAACTTTTAAATCCAGTAGCCATGCATTTCCATTATTTTATTATATTGAATCTTACTTTATTGTCAAGTCAGTAATTCATATTTATGTCATGTCAAATTTTGATGTCAATAAACAGCAAGAATTATAGCCTTGAACCAGTGTTAGGGGTATATGATATACATTTTATATATATTATATACTGTACAAAATATACTTTGGAGGTGTACATATTGTATAATGTATTCAAGTTTTTACGCGGGATATGTATATTGTATATTAGATACTTTTACAAATCGAGGATATTTATCAATATCCTTTTCGGGCCACAAAAAATACAGTTTGACGTATATTATAAACATGTATACATTTTTTGCTCGATTTTTAAGTTCCTTTCACAGATCAACAAAAAAGATTAGAATGTCAGTAGGTACTATCTACTGATAACACAATCTGGTAGAGTAGTAGAGTAAACAGTTGCTAAAGGCGGGATTTATAAAAATGTATTCCTTTTTCGCCTGAGGAATTTGCAATTTTCAAGAATAACAATAGCACTAGTGCCGTTTGTACAATTATGATTAGCTTTAATAAGCTTCGCTTTTGCCCTATAGCATCAATTGTAAATCCAAGTAATTAAGCAAAGTTTAGAGTCAAACCATAATTCTACTACAATCGGCACTTATGGCGTTTACGAAAAATTGATCAGAGTAAGTGATCAGAATTGCTTTGTCACGTGACAGAGTAAATTGGGATTACTAATCAGATCAACCAATTTCCGAATTCCGAACAAGTTGTTAGCGGTTCCTTATTTGAGGTTATGTTATATGGGTCCAACATTTTCTATAATAGCAATGAATAATTTGATTGCCTCAGTAATACTTTTAGAAAATGATAATTGCAATAAAAGTATGGAAGAAGAAGAAACTGCTTTATTAATAGCTCAACACTATTTAATTAAGAGAAAGAGAAAGAGACCTCGAAACTGTATCAGGGGCTACATGGATGTAGTGCTCACTTATACTTTGAGTGGTAGGTATAAAAGATAATTATATGCAATTAAAGATGAATGAGATCTTAATGTAAATATTCCTTACAACAGATTTTAGATCTCATTTCCGTTTACAAAAAAATTCTGTAGAGTATTTAATAGTTCTCCTAGGGCCACATTTGGCAAATAAAAATATTTATGCGACAGGTCGTCCCAGTCATAGTATAACCAGGCAAATATTAATAGTTATATGGATGTTAGCCAATCAAGAAGTGTTCAGGTAATTATACTAGTGATTATACAGCGTGATTCAAAAGGGTCGCACCATCGCTTTGGTGTAAATACAGACCATTAACAGGAGCACAAATATGTTTTCAGAATTTTTTTGCTATGAATAGTTTTTAAGATATGAATGTTTAAAAATAACGCAAATAGGCAACGCTGCACCTTGTAGATGCACTTACAAATTTGAAATCATAGATCATGGGGTACCCTCTTTTTTGTTGACAACTGCATATGCGCTGGTTTGTCAAAACCTTTGGAAATAAAATTTGACATAATAATAAATGTCATTGATGGAAAAACGTTGTTGAAATGCTCGTCGATGTATTACATGAGGGTTTTCTATTGCCCAATAATGATGATTGTGCATGTTAAACACACCGTCAAGAGTGAAGGTACATTCATCCGTCCACAAAATCAGATTTTGAAAATTTGGATTCAAATTGATTTGATCCAGCATCCAATGGCAAAAGTTAATACGAAGAGGAAAATCAGCTTCACACAGAGCTTGCACTTTTGTATAGTGGAAAGAATTTTTAATACACGCTGAATAACATTGTCACAGTATACATATCAATCAGTAGGGACAGCTCGTGTCGGCACCTTTGATGTTCATACTACCGTTTTCAGAGCCAATATGGCCGTTACTGACGGGCTTTTATTTTATTGCTATTAGATGTCACTGGTTGAAAAAATGGCACGTAAAGTCCCTAGATTACTAAAGTACGGCAATACACAGTTTAGGACCAAATTTTAAAAACTAGCCAGAACATGGCGTCTGTGTCACGTGACACAAACAGACTTGTACTATGTGTTTTTTTAAAAATGCCATAAGGGGTGGCTGTGGAAAAGAAAATTCATGTCTTAGCTCCATTCATTTACTTTAAATTTTCAGATTTGGCATGTGTTAGATGCCAAGCTACGACATGAGTTTTAATTTTCATGGCCAACCTTTATGGCATTTTTAAAAAAACACATGTTATATTTGAGTTAAATAAACAAATATTTGTCATGGAAACGAAGAAGTTTTAGATTTTTTGGCAGTTGATAAATGTCAGCTCCCAAAAGGAATTAGAAATACGAAATAAATCATATTAAAAACACCATAATAAATAAGCCGTATTAATCTAAAGACGTTGAAGATGTGATTATTAAAACCCTTTTGCTTAAAATTTTCAATTTTGATAGAAAAAACATGGAGTAGTTTTTGCAGGTAACGGAAATATTGCAGTTTTGAGTTATGTGTAAAATATTTGTGCTTGCTCGAAACTCGAAGGTGCTCGTCCGTGCCCCGTGGTGCTCCTGGTTTGTTCATTTCTGGTTTGTGACGGTTATTGGATTTTGTTTATTTTTATCGATTTACAATAGTTAATCATGATAAAGGGTTGTAAGGACGTTATTACAGTTTATTATGGGACAATTTTACTAGTCGACAAACAGTACAGTTTACATGCTCAGATTTGCGCAGTAAGGCTCTAAAAAATTGACATTTACGTTCATTTTCCGTTGATATGAAAATCAACCAAAATTTTCATTTTAAAATTCCCGCGCATAATGGGCCAGAAAATGGCTTCCCTATTGCCGTACTTTATACTATCTAGGGACTTTAATGGCACGGATAGAAATGATTGCAAGCAAATCATATAATGTGATGCTGTTTTACACAACTTCAGGCTTTCTACACGACATAAATTCATTATAATCTAACAAAGATGATTTTCTGTTCAATCTTTCTCATCTCTCCGCATCCATCACACAAAATGCTGAATTAAAAAACGCCCGCTTAAAAACAATTGATGAATTCACCGGTGCGCCACACGCGGCCGTTTGTGGAAAGTTCGCCAGTTTTCGCACATGCGCACTCAGAAACTGTAGTGCCAGAAACCCCTAGCTGTCCCTACTGATTGATGAATAAATATACTATGACATTGTAATCTACGTTTAAATTTCGTCCAATATCTCGAATGCTGACGTTAGGATTGTCTTCAACGACTTGTAGAACAGCTTCCTCGACTTAGGGAGTTCTGGCGGAGCGTGGCCTACCTATCACTTCATGGATTACATCCAATCGACCCGTTTCCCTCACACGCTGATCAAGCCGTTGAAAAACATTTTTGTCTGGATGTCTACGTTCACCGTATCGTTCAGCATAAGCTGCTGCAGCCCGTCGAAAGTTTCCTCTACTCTCTCCCAGAAGAAGATACATATCACAGTATTCATTTAAAGTAAACGTTTTGAATTTGAATAAATTCTTCAAATCAATCAAAAAATTTGACTTTCAAAATGTGAACATCATTGATAAATTTTATTTGTCAGGTCTCACTGTGGTAACCATAGTAAAACCGAATTTTCGGTGCACCGTTGCCGGCTTGACTTCTAAAATAATGTTAACATTTCCAAAGACTTTTCCTGCTTTATTACTTAATAAATATTATGTTTTATTAGCAAGGATAATTTTACAGGCGTTTATCTACACCTTTCATTAATAAAAACATAAAGTTACATTATCTAATTACTATAAAATCAACATCAGTTTCGTAACTTTGAAAGCTTGTATCTTCGTAAAAAATCATCTAGAAAATTTTTATTTACACTTTTGAGAACAAATAAGTGGGTCTAAAAACCACCTAAGTGGTGGTGCGGTCCTTTTGAATCACGGTGTAGAGTTTAAACTCCAAGATCACAAATAAAAATAACTACCTTGTTTTAGATCGGTAGCTGATCGTTTCGATGTTGCAAAGTCTACAGCATGGGAATATGTACATAAAATCTGTAATATTTTAGCAAATACTATTTCTAAACTGTATATACAGGGCGATCAATGTCAACTGTCCTGAGTTGGCAATACTTAATTTAAGGTGGAATGCCTGAATAATTGGCTACAGTGGTGTATGTCACCGACTGGTTTTAGAAGGTTATGTTATAATTTGTATGTGTTTATTTTCAGGTTTCTCAGTACTCTAATAAATATATGTTAAAAATAGCGAAAACAATATTACTTTAAAAAGATTTATTAGTTTCCAATAGTGCTAGTATAACGTAATACAAATACAGAATCTTATAAAAGTTTTTTTTGTAGATACTCAGGTTGTCGAGGATCGTTTTCAGGTTGTCAAACAATGCTAGATTATTAAGCTTGCGTTTAGTTGTTGAATGAACCATCAGAGTTTAACGAGCTCAGTTGGACTGTATTCTAAATGGAATTCTATTTCTGACCACCGTGGATGCCTTAGGCTGGTCATACATTGAACGCAGCACAGCCGAGGGTTTTGTAACACATTTGAGTAAATGTAACAACGCACTTTGCATGCAGGAATACGTCGCACATGGACAACAGTGAATTTTTACTCTGTCTCGGCTGTCTCCTTTGTGGAACAAACACAGTTTTCCTCAGCCTCTGCAGGGATACTTTCCTATGCTGGACTCTGCTGCTCTATCAACATATTAAATGAAATTGTCAACGATGCCCATGTACTAAACGCAGGATTAATGAAACTTTTCAATTATTTCTTTCACGGTTTGATTTGCCGCAATGTATTCAGCCTCAGTAGTCGATAATGCCACCACTTTCTGCTTCGTTGAAGGGCAAGCAACTGAATCATACAATTTTAATACGATGCCAGTTGTCGATCTTCTTGTTTTCACGTTTTCAGCATAACCTGCATTGCTGAATGCTTGCAGATGATCATCTTGCTTTGCTGAATAGTGAAGTCCACAATCTTGTTTTTTTTTAACAGCTTCATGAGAGGCACTCTTATTAAATTTTAGAGTTTCTTACTTACAATTTTAAAAATCATGCAGAATTGGCATTATCTTTTAAAGAAAGATTTTTCTCAACAGAAGTTGTTGCAAAGTAAAAATCCGGAGAAAACAATAAGGAGCAAATAAAAATACCATGTTTGACGTCTCGCCAGGCGGAAATAAATAAACATGAATCTTAATCATGTTTGTAAACTATCAAACATAAAAATATACTAATGTAGGGATTTCTTTGCTGCCAACCCCGGACACTTGAGATTGACCACTTTGTAGTTTGGCCAACTGGAAATGTTGCTAGACAATGCGTAGAAGACTTTAGACTTCTAATTTTGAAGGAGTTATTGGCACGATAGATGGGACACACATACCAGTCACTACACCTGTCGTTGACCCTACTTCGTACATAAACCGGAATTCATATCATTCTGTTCAGTTACAAGCAGTGTGCGACAATAAATATAAATTCACGGATTGTTTCGCAGGTATGTAAATATGGCAAGAAATATGAGATTTTAAAATATTTTTAATTTAGGATACCCAGGCAGCGTTCATGACGCAAGAATATTTCGAAATTCTCCATTGTATAGAAAGATTCAGCAAGATGCAAATTTCATGCCTAAACAGTGCCATTTACTAGGAGATTCTGCCTATGCAAATCAAGAATTTCTATTAACTCCATTTAAAGATCATGGACATTTATCAAGGCAACAAAAAAAATATAATTACTGTCATGCTGCTACAAGAATGACAACTGAACAAGCATTTGGACTTCTAAAGGGCCGTTTTAGGAGTTTAAGACATTTAAATGTTTTACATATAGACTTGGTACCAGTATTAATTATGGCTTGCTGCGTGTTACATAACATATGTCTGCACTTGGGATGGCTTGCTGCGTGTTACATAACATATGTCTGCACTTGGGTGATGATGATGTACAAGTTATAAGGGATGATACCGATCATGAAGATCTTGTAGTGAATGAGCAGAGAGACAAAAGAGGAATAGAAAAGAGACTATACATAATGAATTTATTAAATGCACAGTAATTTACTGAAACTTTACATTATGAACTTAAAAAATTTGAATAAAATAACTTCTTTAATGTACATACAGTCAGGGACAAAAAGTGGACACTTTTTTGATGTCCATTTTATAACGTAAAACTTTTGCTTAGTGATTGAAATTATGAACTGAAATTTACGGATGACATTCAGTAATATTTATTGCTGTCAGAAAGAAGCAGCTCATAATTACAAACACCCAGCAAAAGTTTTATATTATAAAATGGACGTTAAAAAAAGCGTCCAGTTTTTTGTCTGACAGTATTATTATTTAAAAAAAAATTAAACATTATTTCTCTTAATAAAGTATCAAAATTTTCAACATTTTTTAAAACTATTTTTCTAGTAACTTTTCCAAAACTGCTATCAACTTATCCTGCTTCTCCATTCTGTCATTATGTCTTTTATGGGAATCTTCACGAAACTTTTTAAACCATTCTGGTTCCTGCTCAGCAGTTCGTTTTCGTTTGATCATCTGCGTGGGTGTTGAACTTCTCAAAGGTGTACTTGTTCCAGAAGTTGAAGCTTCTGATGTTTCAGTAACGTTTTCTATCTAAAAATACATAAAAGTAATTTTTATTTTATGTGCATATTAAAGCATCTATTACATTTATTAAAAACAAGTCACAAACATTTAGATAAAATAAATTAAATAATTACCACTGTTGTGCTACAAGTGCTCACAGGACTTATTTCTGGCTTTTTTCTGTAAATCTCGTCCAACAACTTAAAATATGGCCATGTCAATCATCCTCGTCCTGTCTTAGAATGTTATCAATAATTTTTTTATATGTTCTTTTTAAATTTTTCATTTTATTTTCCGCCTGTTCACCAGATATGTTATAGCCATGTGAGAGAAATTCTGTTGCAATTTTTTTCCAAATGCTTTTCTTTGTAACTTTATGAAGTTCAAAGTCAGCTTTGTATTGATTATACAAATGTATTAATAATTTTACTTGCTCAGCACCCCAAATAAATGTGCTTCCATCATCGTTCTCACATACTTCATTCTCCGAACCTTCATTTTCGTTAGTGCAAGAGGATCCTGCTGTGATATTATAAGCATCGTTATAGAAAGATTCTGTAAATTATTAAATATTTAACTAGTAAATTTTTTATATCTATTACACATTTACTTACTAGTTTGATCTTCATGTGCCACGCAATAGTGATTTGTTATATCTTCCAAAACACTGGATTCCTTGCGGCACAATTCACACATATATACACGAAGTTCCATTCTTTTGAAACAGCTAAAACAAGCAATCAATCATAACCTTTCTTCCGAATGGTTTTATTACTCACTAATAATTGAATCGATCAATGCAGAAATGTCCATAATATTCACTGTTGACATACCTATACTTATTCTGCATTGACCGATTCAATGATAGTTTACTAACCTCAATCAGTGATCTGAGTGATTCTATTGTAACAGCAGAGTCACCAGATCACTGATCCAGTTAATGATCGGTTGTGCTCCGCTCACGTTTACGAACGCAGTTTATCCGCTCCGATCAATTTTTCGTAAACATCAGTACAGTTTACCTGCTCCGATCAGTTTTTCGTAAACGCCATTAGTTTCACAATGAAACTTATATGTATGTATATACATACATGTTTAATTTAAAAATTATTTATTTTTGTTACATTAACGTGTGATATGAGTATAATAATTTCTTCAAACGTTGATCCTCAACAAGAAAAAATGAAATGTTAAATTCTGTTCCTGACGAATTGTTGAATTATTGCAACCAGGAGCTTTGCAATAACAATAACATTTACTGGCCATGTCTAACGGAAACTACAAAAAATATGGAAAGCTACAAAAAAGAAAGAAAGCAAAGAGTAAACCGCGGCCAAAAAAATGATCCATCGCATTAAAATAATGACAGCGTCAATTAATTTACTTGTGGTGCGCCCACATTTACGTTAACGTAACGCCTAACCTGATTTTCAAAGTCTCTTTACTTGTGATATGATAATATGGAAAAGAAAACAAATTTATAACGAGTAATTTGATATTAAACTTAAGTGCAACCGCAGATTTATGTCAAATTAAATGTTAAAAATCACGTTAGGTGTTACATTAAATGCATATGTGGCCGCGGTATTGGAGTGATCAAAAACTAATTTACAATACAAAAAATCCGCAAGAAAAAGAAGCCGCAAGCAAAAGAACATACAAAGCACTAAAAAAAATCTACCTACTTACAAAATTGAAATATAAATATCAGTAATGGTCGCCACATAAAATGGAAACAAACTTCACAATTTGTTCATGCGCATTTTGATTATTAAGATTTTAATACTGTTCTGCCACCTATGAGAGTAGTCGGGTAATTACATTGCGAAATGACCTTGGCCATTGAAGATATACCCCCTGGTTCCTTTGTACTGACCATCGTGCAAACGACTATGTTACAATATGTCTTTACGGATGGTATAATATTTCGGATATGTTGTCAAAGGTCACGTCAAAGGTAATATAAAATGGATATGTATTTACAGTCGTGTTCAAAAAAGTGTTGTACAGAATTTTTACTGTGTAACCTTGTATGTACATTTAAGTAAGTTCAAAAGATTGTTGTACAAGTTTTGTTGCATGTATGGTTTCTGGCAATAATAATATTATCGAACACAAAAATAGAAAAGCCAATTGCCGCTCAAAAACAAAGATATTTAAAACGTAGCTGTACAACACCTTTTTGAACACAACTGTACCAACGTAATCAGAAAAGCCGACTACATTCTAAATTTTGGTTGATTGAAGCGTGCTTCAAAATGAACTTTTGTCATTTTGACATTAATATTATTTTGACAAAACAAATAAAAATACCCCAATTAAAAACAATTCAGAAGGCAATAATTCAAACGCGTTAGCATTCGAGCAGTTGCAACTGAATTGGCTGTTAGCACAAGTACCGTTTTGAAAAAACTACTGTTACACAACTAAATTTTTTTGAAAATGTAGTCGTTTTTTATGATTACGATGGTACATATATACCACGTGTCCACCGAGTGTGGTTCTCTTTTGTGGAGTTTAGACCATTTAATATAGACAAAAATTTCAAACGCTATCATCCTCTAACAAAAAACTTTACACGTTAAATTTATTTGCAAGTGTCAGCAAGTACCTTCAATATTTCAAATGGAATGCCCTATATATTATTACGAATTTTGATGGTTCTATCAATTTGGAAAGTATTTTATTAACATGTTTCTATACCATAGACAAAATAAACCTAGACTTACAACGGCAATGTATTTCTTTAAAACGTTTTGATGCCATCTACATTTTGTAAGAATACTAATGCACAAACCGCGGCAATTTTAAATTGCTTTCAAGCTGACTTCAAAAATGACAAGTAATGATTTAGGTATCGTAATTTGAAACTAAATTGAAGCGAAAATGATTTTTATTAGAAATTATAATACTAACCCTGTCTAATACAATAAAATAAGTCTTGTGTACAATGTGTGCATTTATACGTTAATGATTTCAGCGTTTTTACAGTGAAATCAGCCATATATGTTTTTATAAAAGACGTTTTAGTAAAATCTTCACGTGGAGAACTTTCTAGTACAACACTGGAAATGATTCTTTTTGGAAACAAATTTGAACAGAACAGTGGATTTGCTATATCATCTTCATGAAAAAAAGAAATTATAAATTGAAAAATAAATACTCCCCTTTATCATCCTCACAATCAAATGTGCGATTATAATTTGCAACTAAATTATCGATTAAGATGGTTTCGAAAGCTCCTATGAGACCACTGGTTGAAAGATGTATCATGGTTGTATCTCACTCCATTACTTCTAATTTGTCCAAATAAACTTTCTAGCGGGTCCTGATTGAGTCTTCTACCAAGTATATAATATGGTTTGTTCGATTTGGACGTTGGCGTTATGTTAGTTAGACGCCGCTGTAAACTTGCATCCAATTTTTTGGAGGCAACGAAAATGGTAATGATTAAGCACGCGTCAGACTTGCTGCTACTGCTTAAATCTACTCAGCTCACAGATTTAAAATTCTTGACGCAGTCTCGAAACTGCAATCTACGTGACTTAAATCGAACAGACACTTTAACGCAGTTTACAGCAAAACGGACATTTGATGTTGCGTATACTCCTGCGACAAGTAACATGACGCGAATGGACAAATCGGACAAACCTATTGAAATCCTTGTGACTTTAAATATTCCCAACTGCACATAATATTTTTAATAGTTATTTTCCAATTTTTCTCTTTTCTGTCTCTGAAAATTTTTCACAAAATCCATAGAAGCTAACATAGGTAAAGTTTTATTTACCCAAAAATTCACTGCTAACACTGCTACTGTTAAAACTAAGCAGATATTCCATAACGAAGTTCTTGCCCGCGCTGCGGTGCTTTCACACTACAATTCAAAAAATCAAACGTTTTTCGCTCTAAATAAATGACAGATAATAAATTCAGTTTTATGTCATTTACCGTTTTTATTTACACCTGCTGCCACCATGTTTTTGGAAGATAAACTAATTTCCGCTTTCAAGGTCATGCATTTGCGTGAAATGTCTAGGTTTATTTTGTCTATGTTCTATACCTTAAACCTAGCAACTATAGCTACGGGTAAACAACGGTAACCATATTAATTTTTTTTGTGCAAATCGGTTTTGATTACAGCGGATTCCTCGAACAGGCTCTGTACAGCTGTTTCAGGCCTAGTTGGGCCTTCGTCAGCAGAACCGTAGCTCGAGAACTCCACTGCAAACCAAACCGATCTGTCCAGGTTATTTGCGAAAGTAATGAACATTTTAAGTAGCGACATCTTTCGATCGCTTGTTGACCTGACGTTGCAGTAGGATTGACAAATTGAAGCCAGTTCGCTACATAATAAGTCATCCCATGCAAGGCGGCCATGCTTGCTGTCAAAGCATATGAGAATTTTAAGTAATGGTGTAATTACCGTGCGATTTTTTGAAAACAGGCCAGAGTTGGCTTTGGAATTTCCAAACGTTTGTCTTAAATAAATTTATTTTATCTACGACCACTACTGTAAATATCGAATTACGTACAACACATAAATTAAGTAAGCGGGTATTTACAAACGTTGTGCGTAAAGTAAGAAAAACGCACAACACACCTACTTTACGCACATTTGCAGTTAGATCTACGTAGCCGCATCACATTAGATTGACAGTCGTCGAAATTGCAAGTGTCATTGCTGATTATTTTGAACTTGAATAATAAGGTAATTTTTGTGGTCGTAGATAAAGTATAGTACAAAACTCGAGTTGTAAAGCAATTACGTACTTGTGGAATTACTTGCGGCTCATGCGCAATTTTTCCACCGTGCGTAATATGCTATTTACAACTCTCGTTATGTAATATACTATTTTTATGAATATGTTAATAACGAACAACCGTAAAACTGCTACACTATTTTTTCTACACTTGTTTGCAAATTGCGAGCCAAGGCGAAGCCGCGGCGAGCAAGCAAACGAGTTCGACAAAAACACGTTGGCCGCCGTGGTACATACAACATTTTTTCGACTACCTCTTAATTCAGTCATTTATTTTGAAGGGTTAAAAACTTGCAGATTTATCTCTATGTTTATAACTTCGGAAATGTTTGAAAAATGTGTTTCATTTGCCTTATAATACGTTATAGACGACGCTGGCGTTTCGATGACACCAAAAGATGCATGTGAGCGCAAAAATTGTTACTTTTTGAGTTGATTTGAATAACAAATTAATTTGACATTTAATTGCATTCGACGATAAAGCAGACCATGATGCCGGCAATGCTTTTTACAAATCACCTAAAAAAAATTAAAAATTATAACTAATTAATCCAAAATAAAAAGATTTCAACAGTACTATTGAAAAAATAATCAAATGTAAAACAATTAATTGGTTATCATTTATAGATAAACAATAATATTAATTAGGACCGATTAATGTCACTTCAGAATAGATCTAGTAGGCTTCGTTAGAGTCAGGTAAAATATTTTACCTGCCTAGGCAGGTAAAGTACCGCTTTCTCGACTCGAATGAATACGGTAAAATTGTACTTTCGAATGTGGTAGTCGAAAAAGTACCCAACACTGCCTTGAAGCAGTATTTTTTTTATTATTTAGCAGGGGATGGTTCGCACAAATCAAAAAATTTACTATAAATAAAAGCTAATAATGTGCAGTTTACAGCAACAAGAAGCATTGCTCATGGCAGCATTGGATGACAAAAACCGGATTACTTGATTGCGAAGATAGGTAGCCTTAAGAGCAATCTTACGAAATAACTCCATATACGAAAACCATTAAAACGGGCGAATTCATAGAGACTTTATTTCTGAATATAATTAATCCATTTTTTTTTCATATTTACAGTTGGTTCTTGTCCGATGAAATTTGTATCACAAAATCTTTTAAGCGGACACTAAACCGCGCACTATACACTTAACGTTTCGCAGTCGTTCGACAGCTTCGTCAGAAGTGAAAAATATATACATGTTGTCAAAATAAACAAGGTTGTCAACGGAAACTGAAAAAGTAACTTGATTTTTTTTATTTTTATTTTTTAATCTAAAAATAATTTGAACATTATAAATGTTAAGAAATCGACAGATCTATATTCTATTTAAGGAATCGAGAAAACTACAAAATGTATCGTTTAAATTTGCAAAATCAGTACGTTTATTAACTTCATTTTTTCTTATGGGCGCTACACTGGATTTTAATACCATTGAATAGATCTATTTTTTCTGATTCTTTTTCATGTAACACACCTCGGGGGTTGGAACATCTACCGAGCGCGTCCCCCGGGTGGCGGATGGGGGTACGGCCAAGGTCTTGTGACTATGGCTAGTGGTAATGAAGCCCCGGGCCTAAACTCCCGCGTGGTGGACATCCACCGTGGACCATTCCCCCCTCTCCACTGGATTGTAACCGTCCAGTGGATTTCACAGGGGTTTGGTTACCCTCGTGTTTGTGCCGTGCGAGGCGACCCGTGATGGTGGATGAGAGGATCCTGGAGATTGAGTTCCCTGAAGTGGGGGCAACACATCTCTTTGGCCTGGATTTCACCTAGACGGGAGGTCGAAACTAACCCACTTCGATCAAACGGCTGAGTTGTCGGGTCAGACCGCCGACCGGGTGAGTTCCTTCGGAGCGGGGGGTGTGTGGGCTGGCACTGTAGGTGCGCAGCGCATCTTACACGTGTGCTGTGCCGAAGCGGAGGTCCGGCCTGTGCGCAACCCGTTTCTGGGAGCTATATCCGACTAGTAGCCCTGGCGTCGAAGTTCGGCGTCCCCATGTTGGACTCCGTGGTGGGTGGGGAGCTAGGAGGACGAAACTCTTTAAACAATAACATGGATACCGAAAAAAGTGTAACAAAACAAACAGAGGGTGCGTCTTCGGATACCCCTCAACCCTCTCATTCACAGGCCTCACCACAACGGCTGGGCCAAGAGCAACAGCCAGAGGAGTGGCAACAACAGAAGGCTCGCCGGAAACGGATCAGTGGAGCCGAACAAAAAAGAAGGAAGCTGGCGCGCCTCAAAGCTGCGGATGCGTCTGGAAAACAGGCTGGCCAAACGGTCAGACAGTCTACCAGTGATGCACCAAAAAGCTCGAGTGCACCCACTTCCAAGCCCGGCGCTCCAACCCAGAGGCTGGCCCACACGGCTAACCCGGGTAAGAAAGAAGGGCAGCCCAAAAAAAAGGGCAAGATCAGATGGTACCCCACCATCGGAGAGGCCCGTGAAGAAAGGCAGTGCTGTTAACCAGCCTCCCTTACCTTCAAAAACAAAGGGGATCCCAACTGCGGGTAAAAGCACAGCAGGACCCTCCAAAAGACCGGATGGTGGCTACAAGGAGGCTGTTAACAAACACCTTCACGTAGCCATCATCGATAAGAATAACCCGTGGGGTAAATTAACAAAACCCCAAAACGAGGCCATCCAAAAAGTACTGGAGAGGGCTTTGGACAACTACTTGTTCTCCTGCCCCTCTGGGACTATAAGACCACCGACCTTCAAGGGATGGTCGTATTCGGGTGAGATCTTAAGGATCACATGCGAGGACGACTATTCCTTGGCTTGGTTGAATAAGACGGTTGGCAACCTCTCACCCCCGTGGGAGGCTGCACGTCTAGAAGTGGTACAGGTGGGTCGGCTCCCAGGCTCTGGAAGGCGACACTATGGATTCCGGATGAACCGGAAGAAATGGATGTCGTCCAAAGACGTCTGGAGGTGCAGAACCCCTGGACAAAGATCTCCAGATGGTGCGTTTTCCATACGGCCACTCGCGATCAACCTCTTGGGAGGCTGATTGTTTTTGGCGTTGGAGATGACGCCGTAAAGGAAATAAACAGTAAAGGAGGGAAGCTGAATTATAAGTTCACCTCCTTAAAAATTAAAATCCAGAAGCCTGTCGAGCAACAGACGGCTTCTGTAGACACTGAGCAGCTGCAAACACACCAATTGCAACTGCAAGAACCACAACAACAACAGCCGCAAGAGCAACAAATAAAAGTCCCCATCAGCCGCACGGAGACTGAGGCAGTCGAACCCCCGGTTGCGACACCTCAGATTAGTGAGAAGTGGTGGGACCTACTTCAAGTTTCGCCACCGGATTCCCCTCCAGTGACGCGACCTAAAACTTAATCCTCCCCCATAAGTCCCAATGGCGGGAATACACATCAAACAATTAAACCTGCATCACTGCCGGGCGGCTGCAGCAACCTTATGCAGACACCTTGGTAGTAAGCCGGACATTGTTTTAATTCAAGAACCCTGGATAGTTAAATCAAGGGTTTCCGGCCTAAGTAATCTGCGAGGTACTATCTTCGTAGACAAAAAACATAATAATCCTAGGACATGCATCTATGTTCCGGGAAACCTTCAAGCCCTTCTAGTACCACACTTGAGCGGCCGAGATATCACGGTTGTTCAAATCAGCTGTGACATGAAGGGAAAAAACGAGCTCCTTTTGGCGTCAATTTACCTCCCAGGAGATTCGACGGATCCCCCTCCCACTATAGAGATGATGGAGGTCATAAAATACTGCGAGAGGAACAAAAAGCATCTTGTAATTGGATGCGACTCAAATGCACACCACACTGTATGGGGTAGTGCCAATATCAACCCACGTGGAAGATCACTACTGGAATATCTTTCCGGTACAACCATGGAGATACTTAATAGGGGTAGCGAACCTACTTTTGTAAGTTCCCGATGCCAGACAGTAATTGATATTACTTTGGCTTCCCCCGGTATTTTCAACTACATAGAAAACTGGAAGGTCTCACAAGAAATTACCATGTCAGACCATAGAATGATTAGCTTCAAAATTAATACCTGCGAAACTATTCCTAAGGAGTACAGAAATCCGAGATCTACCGACAGAGCGCTTTATCTGAAGTGCCTGGAGGACAGACTTCGAACTCCTCCTGTCTCCGGAAGAATTCAAACAATAGTAGAGCTGCAAAGAGAAGTTGACCTTCTCGAAGACTCTATTAAAAAATCCTATGAACAGGCATGTCCGGTAAGAACAGTCCAGGCACGCCAGCCCACCATATGGTGGTGCAGACAGCTTGATAAACTGAAACTTACCTTGGGCAAACTGTTCAATAAAGCAAAAAACACTAGAAATACAGACGACTGGGCCGCGTATAAACGCCACCAAAGAGTGTATAAAAAGAAAATTAGGGAAAGACAGAGGGAGACATGGAGATCCTTCTGCAACAAAATTGAGACTACCAGAGATTCTGCCCGTCTCAACAAAATACTAGCCAAAGACCCACATCAGCAACCAGCTAGTCTAAAACGTGAGGATGGTTCTTTTACCACCAACGTTGAGGAAACAGCAAAGGTACTGATGGACACACATTCCCAGGTTGCAATATCAATCCCATACCTGCATGGATGGAGGCTCCCGATACACTCCTAACGGAGGAGGATTGGGAGTTTGCCGACCGAGTAGTGGAGAAAGAAAGAACAATCTGGGCAATTAAAACCTTTCACCCCTTCAAATCGCCAGGTTTGGACGGCGTTTATCCCGTTCTCCTTCAATGGGGACTGGAAACAATTCTACCCTACCTGATACGTATTCTTAGAGGGTGTATCGCTTGGAGATATATCCCCAAGAACTGGAGGGAAATAAAAGTGGTATTTATACCAAAACCAGGACGAAAAGACTACTCTCTCGCAAAATCCTATCGCCCAATTAGTCTCACATCCTTCTTTTTGAAGACTTTGGAGAGACTATGCGACAGGCTCATGAGAGAGGAAGTTCTAGTCAACAAACCACTACATCACAACCAACATGCTTACTTAGTAGGCAAATCTACAGAATCCGCCCTACATTCTGTAACCGGGCGGATAGAAAAAGCCATAAACAACAAAATGTTCACCTTAGGAGTTTTCATAGACATAGAAGGTGCGTTTGACAAAACCACCTTCAACAGTGTCGAACAAGCACTACGTGAACATGGAGTAAACCACATTCTTAGAGAATGGATTCTACAGCTCTTGAAACATAGAGCTGTACACATTACTGTTGGAAACGTGTCTCTTAGGGGAACGGTAAGCAGAGGCTGTCCTCAGGGTGGCGTCTTATCACCCCTACTATGGAACATAGTAGTGGACAGCCTCCTCCGTCAACTTAATGAAGCGGGCTTCTACACAGTAGGATATGCAGATGATATAACTATCCTGCTTAATGGGAAATATGAACAAGTGCTGTGCAACCTAATGCAAACAGCACTCAAATTGACTGAAAACTGGTGCGCAGAACACTCTTTGACAATTAATCCCTCAAAGACGGAAATGATTCTGTTCACAAAAAAGAGGAAAGTCGGGATCCGTAGAGTTCCCAAACTTTTCCAAACGGAACTAACCTTTTCAGATGAAGTCAAATATCTGGGAGTCATTTTTGACCAGAAACTGAATTGGGGTAAACATGTTAATGTAAAAGTGGAAAAAGCGTGTGTCGCCTTTTGGCAGTGTCGCCGTGCAATGGGCAGGCTTTGGGGACCATCACCAAAAGCCGCTCTATGGCTGTACACTGCCGTTATAAGGCCCATGCTCTGCTACGGAGCGTTGGTCTGGTGGCCCAGAACCAGACTATCGACAACAGCATCGGAGCTTTCGCACGTGCAAAGACTTGCATGTCTGAACGCTACCGGCGCGTTGAAATCCACCCCTACCGCCGCCTTAGAGGCCGTCCTTGGTCTCCCACCACTGGATATATATGTGGAGGAGATGGCACTGGGATCGGCCCTGAGGCTGCGGGCAAAAAAGGTGTGGAATAATAATAACAAAAGTCTTGGAGGTAGGCACCACCTCATTCTGGAAGAGGCTCTACAAGAGACTCCTCTTTTTGGGGCGACAGTTGACTCCCTCCCACCTACATATATATTTAGGAAGCACTTCAGCGTTCTCTTGAATACTGACGATGCACCCAAACCCGACATATCCATCTTCACCGATTGATCTAAGACCTTAAAAGGAACAGGCGCAGGAATTTTCTCCGATGACCTAGACCTTCATATAAGCATAGCACTCGGCCAACTGACAACTGTTTTTCAAGCAGAACTAGTTGCCATCATAGAAGGTGCAAGAGCAATTCTGGATCGAGACATTCAGAACAAAATCATTAGAATAGCCAGCGACAGTAGAGCGGCACTATTGGCTCTAAATAGCAACAAAATATCCTTAGGGATAGCATTCCAATGCCACAACACATTAGAACAAGTGGCAAAACATAACACCCTGCAACTCACTTGGGTTAAAGGACACTCTGGAACATTTGGCAATGAGCAAGCAGATGAACTAGCTAGACAGGGAGCCGGGCAACCCTTTTGGGGCCCCGAACCTGCCATAATGCCGTCATCAAATCTGTTCAATGCGTTACTGAAACAAAGATCCCAGAATCGACATATCGATAGATGGGCAAAGCTAAACAAGTGTCGCCAAGCGAAAGAGGCTATAACGGCCCCATCGCTTAAACTGACACGATTCTGTATGCAACTACCCAGGAAAAGACTACGTTTATTCGTAGGAATACTCTCGTGCCACTGCAAATTGAACAAGCATATGCATCGTATGGGACTAATAGACAACCCAATTTGTAGAGGTTGTAATCTAGAGGAAGAAACGGTTGAACATATCCTTTGTGATTGCCCAGCACTTGCCTCAATCAGAGGTTCCATGTTAGGGGATTTCTGGCCTGACATGGCTGGAATTCGCAGTGCCCCTCCGTCAGACGTTCTCGGCTTCATCGAAAGAGTGGGATGGCTCGAGGAGCGCTGACGGTTAAACACTGCTGAACATGGGGGTAGTACAATGGGCCCAAAGTGTGGCCTAAGTGCACGTGAAATTTTCATTCACCCCCCACACCAAATCCAGAATCCAGAATCCATGTATCACACATACCTAATTAACAATTTGAAACAGCTGGAAATGCAAGAAATTATTGAAGATAACACTGCAAAGAAAAATATGGTATGCAGTGAAAACAAAAACCAAAAAAGTTTGACATACCTTCGGAGTTTTATTTCGTATATCACAAAAGCTGATTTTAGTAAAATTTTTAGATCTAAAGATGAATGTTATGAATTCAAGAATGACGTAAATTAAAAAATTTATTTTGGTCTTAACAACAACTCAGTAATAATGAGCGAAATTTTCTTCAAATAACATCCAGAAAGATAACTACAAAACTATAGTTGATTAGATTTGTAACTAAATTATACATTATTATTATTAAAGCAAGAAAATATCAAATTAAATTATGTATGTCTTTAGAAAACTCGTATCTTAAAAGATATTACTGCTCAAGGAGATATTCTTTCTTGTAATCTCATAATTTTATACATTTTATAAATAACTATTAATTACCTCTTGTAATAATTCTTCATTCTCATTATCACTAAGGCGATCTAGATACATCCTTCGAGTATGAAAATATCCATAAAGTGCAATGTTTCTATCTAACTTAATAACTATATTTACAGTTGGTTCTTGTCCGATGAAATTTGTATCACAAAATCTTTTAAGCGGACACTAAATCGCGCACTATACACTTTACGTTTCGCAGTCGTTCGACAGCTTCGTCATATTTTTCACTTCTGACGAAGCTGTCGAACGACTGCGAAACGTAAAGTGTATAGTGCGCGATTTAGTGTCCGCTTAAAAGATTTTGTGATATAACTTAATAACATTGTTCTGTGTGGATGGCATCTTTCTGCATATTATTGGAAGTAAATTTTTCTTGCTATTACTAAATTGTTGTTAGCACAATACATTTTTAAATTTATAAGACTGAGAGATTTTTAAAGACATAATTTCTTGTGATGCTTTCTTGCTTTAATCATAAAAATGTATAATTTAATTAGGAAACTAATTAAGTACTGCGTCATCGTCATCGTTGGAAGTAAATTTTTCTTTCTATTACTAAATTGTTGTTGTTAGTACAATACGTTTTAAAAATTTACGTCTTTTTTGGATTCACATCATTCATTTTATATCTAAAAATTTTTCAAAAATCTGCTTTTGTGATAAACGAAATAAAACTCGGAAGGTATATCAAATTTTCTTGGTTTTTCTTTTCACTGCATACCATGTTTTTCTTTGCAGTGTAATTTTCAATAATTTCTTGCATTTCCAGCTGTTTCAAATTGTTAAATAGGGATGTGTGATATATGGAAAAGCATCAGAAAAAATAGATCTATTCAATGGTATTAAAACCCAATGTAGCGCCCATAAGAAAAAATGAAGTTGATGATAATCAGAACGAGACGAAACGTTTTAAGCAAAATCTAATGATATCATCGTAAAGAGCTTAAAAAAGTGCCTGTAGAATGTATTAATTTTGTTATGATCCCGGATTATTATTCAGCACCAAAATACACAACTTTGCCCCAATTTAATTGATTTCGTATCTCTTACCGTTTCCGAGATCCCAATGGTGAGCCTCGAATTTGTAACAGCCTGTATATTTGGGCGGTACAAATTCTAAAGAAACGGGAAAAATATTAGGTAGGGCGCAGCGTGAATACAAACGTAGGTACGCGCTGCGAGACGTTTAGGCTGCTTTCAGACTAGCCGTCAAAACGCACGGGCGTGCGAAAACACGGCCGTGCGAAAAGACGGACGTGCGAACAGACGGACGTACGAAAACACGGCCGTCAAAAACTGAGTCGGGTGCATGGTTGTTGTCTTTAACACGAGCATTCGAATTTCATCCGGGGTTCGACCATATTCCGCATACGATTGAGATGGAAAATACACGCAAAAAATTATTGCATTTGCAATAATACGCCATCGTAAAAAAACAAAACAACACAGATGTATATGGGTTCACCCTTTACTGGAAAATCGTTTTCAGTTAGGGGCCTTTAATGTGCTTTTTGGAAAGTTAAGAGAAGACGAGAATTAAAGAATTAAAGAGAATATAAGTCTATAAGTTCTTCCTCATAGGCAAACAAATGACGATAACTGTCAACTTTCTTTTTTATCGTTAGCAAAAATTTTTAAAAAATGTTGACAGTTATCGTCATTTGTTTGCCTATGAGGAAGTACTTATAGACACTACACTATTTACCGTAAAACAGATATCATTTATTGTTCAGCAACTGTTTATTACGTCATTTCATGTTAATAATTTATTAATTTCTTTTTATTTTTTTTCTGTTGTTTTGAAAATAAGTATTTATTGCAGCACATCATTGAACGCAGAAAAAAAAGTTCTTTCGAAATTTATTACAGTAATTATACCATTGCATTTAAAAAACAAAAGTTGACAGCTGTCATGCAGCTGTTTTAAATGCATTAAAGACGCAAGGTATGGCATATTGTAGAGTTTTTTCTGCCATTTCATTTGATTTTTTGATCATCCAAATACGACAATAAACACCGACGCTATTCGCGTAGGCGTTTTTTTGGACTCAGCCTGTATATTAGTATAAAAATCTACTAATTAAGTAATATTCAATAACTTAAAATGAATATTTTTAGAAATTGATTCGACATTGATCCATCAAGTAATTTTGCGCAAGGTGTACTCAACTTTTTCAAAAATGACAGAGTTGTCTTATTTTTAAATCAAATATTTTTAGACGAATATAATCTATTAATAACGGGCTTTCGATAGTGTAAAAACAAAAAGGGACATATTTTTTCCTTGGCCACAATTTATCTTAAACTTTAGCTCCGCGTACACTAGGACGCGCGCTTCGTTTTTTTCAAAAATGACAGCGTTGTCTTATTTTTAAATGAAATATTTTTATTTACAGTTGGCAAAATAATCTATTAATAACGAGCTTTCGAGCAAGCAGTCGTTTTTATCACGTCATTATTTGGTTAAAATTGGTCAATGACGTCGAGCGACCAGTTTGCAACGTCATTTGTTCGTGAAAATCTTGTTTAAAAATTGACGTTTATAAATCACGTCAACAGAACGTTAAATTAATGACATGAATTTGACATAATGTGAAATACGGTTGTAAAAAATTGTTATCTGCAATAAACTTTGTATATTTAATAAAATTCTTGTATTTGCAGAAAAATGTAAATTATATGTATTTATTAATTAACACAAATTTGCCAGACTTTGTTAGGAGATGTGTGGCGCATGCGTCTACTTTGCGCGGTTTAATGTGGTACGAGTAGCTATAAGCATATTTTAGCGACGAACAATTATTCCTACATTTGTAACACGGTTTATGTTATGATGTCATCAAAAATGGTATTCGCGAAAGTGGAGTATTCCATCGGTTAATAACTGTCAACTGTTCATTCTTGCTGTTGTAAGTTTTGTTAATAAATAAATAATAATGAACATATAAAATGTTTATTACATTAGCAAATGAAGCGATATTCTTCAACATTCGATGATAATGGTATTATAAGAGAGACTGTTACAAAATGTTAATGAAACAACTTCACTAACATCAAGAAATATGTTATTTTATTTAACAGTGCTTCGAAAAATGCATGTCAGACCAGATTCTCACCAGAATTCTCATGAACAATGGATGATACCTATGCACACTCGTCTCGACCATCATCCAATAGTTCCACGAACGACGTTCATAATATACGACAATGACGTCATGTGTTTGTCGGAAAAGTGATCATTTTCGTAACCACTCTAATCTGGTTCGTCGCTAAAATATGCTTTATGTCTATACGTGAACTAGGCGTGAACACGATTTCATAAGTGGTTCGTATTCTAAAGCGCTAATTTATTTTGTTACTGACAGGATGTATTGAATCGCTTTATGCAGAAAGGACTTAAGTCACTTTTAGCTGAAATTACGTTTTCGCAGAAAATCGTATTTATATATCAAACTACACCTTTTTTATGCAGAAAGAGCATTAGTTTCGTTTACAAGTGTATTAATATTCACTAAAGATTTTATGCGTTTTCTGCAGAAAGGACATATTTTTGCATAAAACTGTCGTTCGCATAATACTGTCGTTCGCAAGAATTTATGACTTACGTCCTTTCTGCATAAAGCGATTCTATTAAGGTATTTAGTATTTTTTAAGTAGGTATTTATATTTTTAATTATTAGTGAGCCGTGCAAAGGAGGGAACTCATATCGACTCATGCATCATAACCTCTATTAATATTTTAATGGCGCCTTGTGATTGGACTTTTGAGCATTTTTGTTATAATACATATGATTAATTTATAACTTTTTGCTATACAGAAGTGATTTTTATTTGCAATGTAAAGAAATATAGTTATAAGTTTATTAAAAATATTATTTATTTATTGTTCATACATAAACTTTTTATCCAGAATTTATTTGTTTGGATTTGTTTATTGTTCATATACATATGTCTAAGTATTTAAATAAAAATTAAAATTAAAATGTGGTTTAATTTTTTGGTTATATTTGCGTCATAATATAATGACGTCAGAAACATATGACTATATGACGTTCAAAAATGACGTCGCCAGGCTATAACATTTGCCCGTCTTATTTACGTCTTTAATACGTCGATGACAATGGTCATTTGACATAAACAATGACCAACTATTAACGTGAGAAAGACGGCACCTTGCTGCCTGGGTAAATGGTGTCACTAAAGCTGGCTTCTTGGAAGAAGGTAACGTGGAAATTCCCAACAATTCTAGTGAAGTACCTACAAAAAAATAATAAAATCTCTTAAGAGGCTAACATAATGTTGTGTAACTTCTTATTGTATTTCGTTGAACAAAGCTGAATCAACTTATTAATTCAAAATTACAAATGAAAATTAATTTAAAAAAATTGAATTTTACCTAATGGCTGTAAATGAGGTACAACTGAAGTTGTATGTTTGATTCCGTATGCACTTGCGTGAGGATTGGTGTAATTCTTTTCCTTGGGCTCCACATTTAAAATGTCTCGATATTCTTTAGGAGGAGTTGAAATATCTAATATTATTGTTGCAGTACGAGATGTGGAAGGCTCACAATCTATGTTACTTTGTAGCGCCCGGGAACATCTCTCTATCAATTAGAAATCGTAATAATAATTATTATTATATAATTATTGTTATATCACCTCTTGGTAAATTTACAGTAGGTACTGCATTTCTTTTTAATTTTACTGACCCATCAGTAACAAAATCTTCAGTACTCCTAAAATGATCCACACATACAAATGAACGCTTGAAAATTTCTTCATTGGTTAAGTGCAGATGTTTCGGATTCGCAACTGCACTTCTCCAAGCTTCAAACTTGTCCAAAAATCTCTTTGGATTTGGAAACTGGAATGAGGGCTTTTTTATGTCTGCACACACAACATGAGTGGGATCCCTTTGGAATTTCCAGTTTCAACAGCGACTCTAAAATATGTCAGTTTAGTTAATAATATGTTATTATTCTTGGAAATACATTCTTATAGGTTCGAATTTTATTTCAGACTTCAGATTCACTAAATATTCAAATGTGTTGTGAATGGCTTACCTGCGACTGTACTTAAGAAATTTCTGTTAAATTATATATAACAAACTAAAACACAACAGCAAAACGAGACACAGCTAACAAATTAACAATATTAATTCAAATTACTGATATTATATTACACATAAAACACAACCCATACAAAATCAGAAAAAACTGACATTAATGACAATATATTTTATGCTCGACCATTCCACCTCCTTATGAATTTATTTACCCCATATCCTTGGAGACAATTGTATGACAATGGTTTCGGTGATCTGTGGTTTCCATGAATATTACAAGATCATCGGATCTTAAAGGAATTCTATTTATCGGCATAATATATCGCAACTGCTGCAGCGACACCCGAAGTCCCGATCCCGTACTAAGCAAAAAAATGGAACGACGTTGATAATTCAAGACGATCGGCCTGTGGTTAACGTTAGGCGTAGGAATATTTGACATTTGTTTACGTTTCTTTGGTTAATTTTTCTTTAATTATTTTCGTTATTTAATACAAAACCAGGTTTTCTTAAAGCTCATCGACTTGAAATAGACCTTTAAGTAAGTAGTTTTCTGCAGAAAAAAAATGTACGTGTACAATTATTGGTCGTATGTTTGTTGCAGGTTACTTTTCTGCAGAGCATTTGTGTTTCATTATGAATCCTCTACACGACATCGCAAATCAGTTACAGAACGTAATGGGTCGGTGGTAATGGTATCAGTGTGAGATATTAGCTGCTTTTGATTGTGCATGCTGGAGTGCATCGGAGTAACTCCGGGTTTCTCAGACAACGGAAATCTGCGAAAATTGAACATACCCGAGCAGTCTGGGGTGCACTGAAGTACTTCAGAGCATTTATGTTAGAGTTGTGTCGTTCACGAACCAATGAGTCAATTCGAACGAATCCTTTGAGTAAAGATTCGTTCATTTCGTTCGTTGTAATGTCGTTCGCGAACGAACGAATCTTTTCGAACGAGATGATTCAGAATGATTCAGATTCATTTGATTGATTTGATTCAATCGAACGAAATGAACGAATCGTCACGCAACGCCGTAACATTCCAGTTTTATTCGTAACGCGGGGGCATCTCTTGCATTATAAATGTTTTCGTGTACTTATAATAATATTTAATAATTAATATTTGGAAACCTCTTGTAAGAAGCATTTATTGTCATGTAATTATAATTGACGAAGACATTTCTTAAATAAAGTTCCAAATATACCTAACTTTTCTTCGCTGTATAGTAAGAAATTTGGACTGATATAATTTTATTCACTTGAAAATACATATTTCTGTATTTTAAGCGTATTTAGCGATATTAGAAAACGCATATAATTCCCTGGTTTCCGACAAGACTGCCATAACTCAAAAAATGAAATCGATCTTGCACCAAAGTTGAGACCAAATCGTAAAATGTGAAGATTTACCACAGCGACATCACTGGCGGGCAGGAAAAGAAAGTCACTTACTGCGTCGAGATGCGAACTCGAACCTTTTCACGAACGAGGTTTCTCAAACCGTGTACATACATCGAGCATAAACTTAAAAATGAAATTCCAATTAATAAAAAAAGCAATGCAATTTACAAAATTAATTACAGAAATTGTATTGCATATTGCGGTACTAAAGTAAGGAATAAATTCATTATTTCCTGAATGCTCAGTGTACATGAAAAACAGCGGGTCAGGTCAATTTTAGATTTTTGTTGCGGATCTGATAGCTTACGTAAAATTTTTATTTCGATTGTCATTTGTCACGTCATTGAAAATTGTTTTTAATGAAATGACCGCATTTTATTCATTTAATGGAGGAACACTTTACACATTCAAATACACTCCCGCTCCTGAGGTTCTGACAAGTCCATGACTTAGGACCCCGTTGGGCAACCACCACAGATAAAAAAAAAATTTGAGTGCTCAAGATTTACTCTTCTTGACAGTATACTATTTTTGACATTTACATTTTGAAAACATTGTCAAGAGAGGAATTTAATCTTGAACACTCAGGAAGCCATGGAATCGTTTTTACGGTAAATGGCATTAAAGCGAAAATGCTAATAAACGCCAATTAGTTCAGTTGCTCATTGCATAGACAAATTACATGACCATCATTTTGATAATACGTCTATCTTACATTATGAAAATAATAAATTCAAGAGATTAATAATTAAAAATTTACACATTAATACAGAGAATTAAACAATAACAACACACAAACTGATTTTCAAAATACAAAATACTATAGAAAATTTCTAAATCTAAATTAATAAAACTCGTTAGTCTTGAAAGTAAAAAGTGGATGATTTGTTTCTAGTTTGAGGAAACAAATGAATTGTTTACTGTCAAGAAAATTCAATAACGTTAATTTTACATACTACAGTATTATCATATCCATATAAACATTAGAGTGTTGGATAATTATGTCCGAGCGAAAAAGAAGTGTTGCTTGGAAGCATTTTAATGTTTCTGACACAAACAAAGCTAAATGTAATTACTGTGTTCAAGAAGTGAGTACAGCGGGGGCTCTACATAAAATTTAGTTCGACATTTGAAGAATAAACACCCAACCATTTTTGTTGACCGGTGGGAAGAAAGAACGGACAAAATTCCAGATAACACTGCATCAACATCAGATAACAATGAAATAAATCGAGCAGTTAAATTGAGTAAAATAAATTTAGGATACGAATTTCAAAATTGCAGTAGAAGAACACGACCTCTTACCACTACAGAATATGTGCGATTATCAGCTTACGCCAATGATAGTGAGGGATTATCTACCTTTGAGGATTCTAGAATCATTAGAATTTAAAAACTTTATTAAAATGTTAAACCCAAGATATACGTTACCAACTCGGAAAACTCTTGCAGAAAATTTGCTACCTCAAATATATGATAGCACGGTAAATAAAGTGAAGAGCAAAATTAACGAAACTACAGGTGTATGTCTAACTGTAGATGGTTGGACTTCAGTGAAAAACGAAAGTTTTTGGGCTGTCACAGCTCACTTCATCGATGAGAACACTGAACTTTTTTCAAATTTATTAACCTGCATAAAATTTGAGGAAAGACACACTGCAGTAAATTTATCGGACTTTTTAAATAATGTTTCAGAAGAATGGGGTATACAGAATAAAATTGTTGCAGTTGTTAGTGACAATGCTGCAAATATAACTGCCGCATTACACATTTCAGGTTTGGTGCAAGTACCTTGCTTTGCACATTCATTAAATTTAATAGTTCAAAATGGTTTACAAGAAGCTAAATCTTTCATGGATAAATTAAAAGCAATTGTAGACTTTTTTAAAAGAAGCTTGCATGCACAGATGAAGTTACTGTCGATACAAAAACAAATGGGTCTTCCAGAATTGAAAATAAAACAAGATTGTACTTATAACCAGATGGAATTCAACCTTTGATATGTTGATGAGAATTTTAAAAATTAAAGATGCGGTAGCTAGTACAATCGCTGTTTTAAATAACAAACTTGAAAGTCTGACAATGCAAGAGTGGCTTCAAGCTGAAGAGATTAAAAACCTTCTTGAAATATTTTATGAAGTAACCGTTGAAATTAGCAGTGAAAAAAATATATCACTTTCGAAACTTTTTATATTTATTCAAGCCATTTTGAATCATCTTGACAGTTACATTGATGGAAATTTACATTGTAATACAAGTATAATTGCTTTTAAATTGAAAGAACAGATTTGTAAAAGATTTCCAAATTTAGAAAAAAAACGAATTAATTATGCAGTCAACATTTTTAGGTCCGAGATTTAAAAAAATCGGATTTAGAAACGAAAATGAATTTCAAAGTATCTGCGTTCAAATACGAAAGCATTTAATTAGTTTAAAGTTAAATTCGAAAACGTTGCAGAATGAAAAAGAAGAGAAATCTAACTATATAAAGAATCCTTCAACTTCTACTATCTGGAAGAGATTCAAAAATTAGAAAATTAGAGGAAGGATCGGAACAAAGTAGTCAAACATCAATTGAAGTAATAGAAATTGAACGATTTTTAGAAGAACCTATAATCGACAGACGTGAAGATCCCTCAAAGTGGTGGCACCAAAGGAAAATGATTTACCCCAATTTATACCAACTAGCTGTGCGGCGTCTATGTATACCGACAACATCTGTGCCCAGCGAACGAATATTTTCAAAAGCTGGTAACATTTTGACGAAGAAAAGAAGTCAATTAAGCTCTTCCAAACTGTCACAGATTGTATTTCTAAGTAGCAATTTGAATTAGTGAAATGTTTATGTAAATTACAACTTCAATATTGTGTTTCTTGTTTGTATTTTTCTGAAAAAACGTATTTATTTTTCTCTTGTTGCGAATTACAAATATGTTAATTAAGGATGTTACTATCGAATTGTGTATTTTCATTTTATTTTTTTATTCTTTTGTTACTCTCTCATTCCACTCAGAAACGTTGTATGTTGAATGGTATTAGTAGAGGCAAACCCGAATTAATTTATTTAATGAATATTTTCTAGCAAAATTTAATAACATTACATAACATAATAAATTACATTTTGTAAATCACTTCAAATTTAAAAATTAATAAAACCATTTCTATGTATTGACATACTTTACAATATTGAATGCACGTACTTTATTAATAAATGGCTCAGTTACCTAGCAGAAAATATTGAAATGGACAAAAACAACCTTTTTTGAACGTTAAAAAAAGCTTGCCTTTGTTCAACATTTTTTGGGGACTTCAAAAGTCAAAAAAATTTCACTTTGTAACTATATTTGATGAAAACATTCTTAAAATACTAAAAAATAGTAAAGGAGACTGTGGTTTAAGAAATAATTGAAATTTATCTCCGCCCACAATAATTTTATATCCGTAGATACGTATTTCGGCAGCTAAGCTGCCATCTTCAGTACAATTTAAAAAATTTAAAAAACATTACATGAAATCTATCAGCTACATACCTACCTCCCTACCTACCTACCTGATCATACTATCTATACTACTAATACTATCTAAAATTAACAAAAATAACACTAAAAAATAGTAAAGGAGTCTGTGGTTTAAGAAATAATTGAGAATTATCTCCGCCCACAATAATATTAACAATCAAAACCTGCCAAAAAAAAATAAAGGTTCTTATTCTCCCGAATACAGAACTTTTGTAAACATTTAATTCCCTGTTATTTGATACCGCTTGAATTTATCCCTGAAAAAAAATTATATATACAGGGTGTCTCAAAACCTATGTCTTTAATTAAAACTGTAAGTTCCTCATTATAAAAGAGATTGATTTCCAAATATGAACGGTATTGCTCAAAAATGAAAAACTGACCTACCACAAGCGCGTACAGTTCCTTTGTTTTGAAACCTCTGCTTAGTTTATGACTTGTTGAGGCAACTCCGCTTTCAATAAAAAGCAATAAACTGCAATAAATTTTTTTATTTACGTTTGAAAGAACTAGGCCATGGTCTCGCGCGCGCGTCTTCGGCACACTGAGAAAACAAAATGCATTGATATAACAGTTTTCTTTTTGTTGTGAATAAAAATGTTGATTACACTAAAATTTTTGTTAAATAGGTATACATACACATGTTACTGTAACAAAAATATCATTTTAATTTTGTGTGGTTACTTTAAATAAAATTTATTATTACAGAAATTTACAACTAAATATTTGGTTTATTGTAAACAAAGTATTTGTGTAACATAACAGTAAGCTATTTGATTTATTTGTTTTGACATGGTAATCTGATTAGTACAAAATAAAATTAATGACATTTATATAAATGTTAAATTATAAAAAAAAATTGTTTGAACGTATTGAAACGAAATCTTTTGTTGGACAAACAGTTTTTTGGTTGGATTAACACATCTTGTTTTCTCAGTGCATAAATCCATCTGTGTTTCACCGACACTGGCATAGCGAAATGCGTTTTTCTAAATAAAATGCGTTTATGCGAAATATAAAAAAATGTACAGTACAGCATAAAATGAATATCGAACGTGTTGTCATACCTGTGCATTCATTATAACCTTAGAATTTTACTAAAGTTCACTTCATGTTCTTGGCAATGATATTTATAATTACAATAAATGTTCAAAATGTTGTCCTGCTGTATTAACACATAATTCGCCATAACAGAGCACTATGTCTATCAATTCCTCATTGGAATACACATGAGCCATATTTATTATATATCTACACTTAAGTTATGTACACAGATATTAAACTAACACAAAACAAACTACACACTACGTAAATTTGATAAATAACTTATAAAACACAAAAGTACTCGCTCGGGCTAAATTTTCTCAAAAACTGTTATTCAGCACTTCGTCTTCCATTCTAAGTTATGACAGCATGATAATAATAAAAACAAACAATAAAAGAACAAAAGAACGAAACTGAGCCAGCTCAATTTTATTTTATGACAGTGCAATAAATTGTAACCAATAAATCGCCAAGACGAATGTAGGTAAACGTTTCTGAAAATTCAGAAACCAGAATCAAATTTTCATCACGAAAACTAATTAAGCCACTCGTTTCTTGGATGTAATTAATATTTATCAACATTTTTAGTATACATTTATTTTTGTCTTATTACTGAACATAAACATAATATTTTGCAGTTTACATGAAAATGAAATAAATAAAACTGTTTGTGCTACGAATTCAGTTTGCTTTTAAATTTTACTTTAAATAAATAAGCATAAATAAAATATTAATAAGGAACACCGCGTTTTTATTTAGAATTCTGACGAAATTTTTTTGCGACGGGCAAACATGACCTAGCCTAACAAATACGTCTCGGTATTTATTCGTTTATGGCCACCAATTCTGCGCAGCTGAGACATTTAAATCCATTTAAATCGTCAACCAGCGTTATCCAAACAATTTCTTTGAAAACGAAAACTGATTTTTCCCGGAGTTATTATTTACTTTCTCCCTATTGTTGTATAACAAATTTTGCTTCTTTTTTGACTACTATCTGTGGTTTCAATTAAAGACATAGGTTTAGAGACACCCAGTATACCTATACCGGGTGGAAAGTTTCAAACCCGAACATAGGAAACTTGCATTGTTTATGGAGATTGCTGCTAGCCGTTTAAACGTACAAAAATTGTAATAGGCTTAAAAGAGAGAAAATTATGATCAATATTACCTTGCAAAAATTATTGCTAAATGTTAATAATTTCGTGAAAACTAAATTTTCAAATTTCATCTGAAAAATTTAGTTTCCTTGGTATGTCAGATTTGAAACCTTCAATTATTTTTTATTAATTGAAAATAATTTACACGTCACTCCGTCACTCAAAATGTATGATGAATAATTTACACATTGAAACTTTATTAAACGTTCTTAATACAATACATTTTACAGCAGGTATTCAAATAAGACACCGTCTTGCAATAAACAATATCCTAACCGATAGAGAAAACTTTTCATGTCTTGAATTTCACGGAAAATAAATTTCTCTATCCGAAGCCCAACACCACTGTAAAAGATTTCTAAAATAAAAGTCCTTCCTTCTGTGTAAATATTTATGATACATTTTGAGTGACGGAGAAATTATTTTCAATCAATAGAAAATAATTAAATCTTTCAAACATGACATACTGGTAACTAGATTTTTCAGATGAAATTTAAAAATTTTATTTTCACGAAATTATTAACATTTAGCATGGTAATTAATGGTCATAATTTTCTCTTTCCTTTAAGACCATAACCATTTTTGTATCTTTAAATGGCGAGCAGCAATCTCCATAAACGTACTTGTCAATGCAAGTTTCCTATGTTCGGGTTTGAAACTTTCCACCCGGTATGTATATGTAGTGTCAAAAATAATTTGTCAACAAAATTTCTTTACGATTTACTTGAAATTAACTTCTTTGCTTACTCATTAAGGAAAACCTTGAAAAAGGAAATAAAATTTTCCGAAAGCTCGGTTAAACTTTAAAAAAGTATCAATTACCGCCCTTTTGACTACAGCCTTGTTGAGAAAAATATACTTCCTTAACTGATCAGTCGTGATTATACTGCGCGCTTATGTATACGTACACCTATACATATGCACAAATCGCCAAAAAAGCAACCTACAGATTAGAGCAGATCACACCCACACACCACAAGTTAAGGGCACTTCACGATATTTATCTCGGAGAATCCTCTCCTTATCACATATATACCGGGTGTCCCAAAACCCTCGTTTGAGACTGAAACAGTATATAGAGAGGCACAAAAGAAACAACTTTTTTCAATACTATTTTTCCAAAAGTCAATGATAAAGGAATTATGAGCACTGAAAGAGGGTTGGAAAATATTGTTCTTTTGGCAATATCTTCTGGATCCTTAAAGTTATGAAACTAACATTTTAAATTCAGGTATAAGTCACCTAACTACGCATTTACAACGTATTTGTTAGATCCTTCCTCCTTTTTAAAGGGTAGTTTTAGGGGGTGACTTTTCAGTATTTTATTCCTAACTTTTTATTTTTACATGTTTCATCAAAAATTTACGAGGAGAATATTCTTTAGATTATTTGGCACAAGAAGGCTCTCTTGTTGCATTTCGATAAACCGAACCATTTTCGAGTAATTGAGGTTTAAAAGTTAACATACGTCCATCACAAATTGTTATCGTAAAGTACTGAAAGTAATCCCCTCAAACTACCCATTAAAAGGGAGGAAGGATCTGACAAATGCGTTGTAAATGTTCAGTTAGGTGCTTTATATCTGAGTTTCAAATATTAGTTGCCAAAAGAAAAATACGTCTCATCCCTCTTTCACGGAATTATAACTCCATTATTATTGACTTTTGACAAAAAAAAGTATTGAAAAAAGTTGTTACTTTTGCGACTCTCTATACAGTATGTCCCCGGATTGAGTTTACAATACGTATAATGAACCAAAAATTTTTGAATTAAGATTTCATGTTCTGCAGTTCATGTCTGCTTGGCGTGAAATGAATTTGTGTCAAATTTGACGCCGAAAGTCTTCAAGGTGGCGGAATTAACAAAAGAAGAAGTAAAATCTGTGTAGATAAAGTGGTTTTCCTTTTGAATTTAGGAGAAAAATTTAGTAAGCAAAAATGATTCTCATTTCAAATTAGGGAGAAATACCAAATTTCAACATCCTAGAAAAAAAATTGAATTACGGAAAATTACTAATTAAATTACAAATATTTAGTAAAGTTGTAAAATGTTAACGCCATCTACATATTTATTGACTAAAAACAAATAAAATATGATTATTCAAATAACACTCCGTCCATATTAGCACCTAACAGTGTTAATGTCTTACAACTGTACTGAAATCCTAATATTCCGTAATTCAATTTTTTTTCTAGGATGTTGAAATTTGGTATATCTCCCTAGTTTGAAATGGGAATCATTTTATCTTACTAAATTTTTCTCCTAAATTCAAAAGGAAGACCACTTTACCTACACAGATTTTATTTCTTCTTGTGTTAATTCCGCCACCTTGAAGATTTTCGGCGTCAAATTTGACACAAATTCATTTCACGTCAAGCAGGCCTGAATTGCAGAACATGAAATCTTAATTCAAAAATTTTTGGTCCATTATACGTATTGTAAACTCAATCCGGGGACATACTGTATACTGTTTCAGTCTCAAACGAGAGTTTTGGGACAGCCTGTATAAATCACATATACCACGTGTCCACCGAGTGTGGTTTTCTTTTCTAGTGTCTAAACCATTTAATACAGAAAAAAATTTCAAACGCTATCCATCCTCTAATAAAAAAACTCTATACGTTAAATATATTTGCAATTACACAGGCTGTTCATTTTACAAGTGTCAGCAAGTTCCTTTAATATTTCAAATGGAATACCCTATATATTATTACGAATTTTGGTAGATCTATTAATTTGGAAAATATTTTATTAACATATTTCTATACCTAAACCTACTATTTACCGAGATAAAGGCCGTCAACGAAGAAACATCTTAAATGCAGACCCTTACTAAATTGATTTTAACTTGCTTAATTGAAGAGTCTTCATTATCAGTTATCAGCGTGTAATTACACATGCTTTAAGCTAAGTAATACTATATTAAACAAATCTGAGGACTACGCAGTTTGTTGGTGATAGGCAGTTCTTTCTGCTGAATTTAGAAGTGAAATATTTCAAGTTTTTCTTATGGAACAGCCCATACCTATAATCATCAACCGATGTAGAATTAAATTTGTTATCTTTTTGCTAAACAAAGTCCTATACCTAAAACCTACGGTTTGTGAGATAATTCTGGTTTTCATTTTGCTTCATGATTTTTGTCATTTTTAGAGTGCCATGTAAGTTAATATTATTAGAAATAACATTTGCAACTCTGCCTGTTCTTTCAAATCTTTCCTTTAATTTACGAAAAGTCTTTGCATTTGGCTGTCTTCTATCAGAAAATCGTTGAATATAAATTTTAAAAGCTAAAAGGCAATTTTGTTGACATTCATAGCACCCTAAAAATGACATAAATCATGAAGCAAAAAGAAAACCAGAATTATCTCACAAACCGTAGGTTTTAGGTATAGGTCTCTGTTTGGGAAAAAGATAGCAAATTTAATTGTACATCGGTTGATGATTTTACTTATGGGGTGTTCCATAAGAAAAACTTGGAATATTTCACTTCTAAATTCAGCAGAAAGAACTGCCAGCCACCAACAAACTGCGTAGTTTTCAGGTTTGTTTAATATAGTGTTACTTAGCTTAAAGCATGTGTAATTACACGTTAATAATTGATAATGAAGACTCTTCAATTAAGCATGTTAGAAGCAATTTAATAAGGGCCTGCATTTAAGATGTTTCTTCGTTGATGGCATTTATCTCGGTAAATACTAGGTTTAGGTATAGAAATATGTTAATAAAATATTTTCCAAATTGATAGATCTATCAAAAAACGTAATAATATATAGGGCATTCCATTTGAAATATTAAAGATACTTGCTGACACTTGTAAAATGAACACTCTGTGTAAGTGCAAATAAATTTAACGTATAGAGTTTTTTTATTAGAGGATGATAGCGTTTGAAATTTTTTTCTATATTAAATGATTTAAACGCCACAAAAGAAAACCACACTCGGTGGACACGTGGTATATAAATCACATATACAGGCTGTCTTACGAAAAACGCCCCAAGTCGTAACTCCGTTATTTATAGATTAATTTTAACAAACAGAAAGGCAAATAAAATGAGACTAAAAGTACTGCAAGGTGAGTCCAGTTTCAATTTTTTTAAAAATTACCTTCAAGGTCAAACGACTGTCAACTTTTATTTTTCAAATGGCTCTATATATTTTTTACTATTGTATCTGGTAGAGATCTGTTTTCTAAATCCAATAATGTGCAACACTTTGACATTTAAAAAATATTTTTCGTAAAAAAATGAACTAGTCTATTATGCAAAACGTGCTTTTCATAAAAATGTTAAAGTTTGTCGTGAAAACAATGTCATTGAGCGTTATTTTTCACAGTTGTTTCAAATTGTCAAGTTATTCTCTTTGTATGATTTATTGTTTCCTAAAAAAAGCTGATTATGGATAATACTCAGTTGATTGACTTACTCCAAGCATATTTTGAATGCAATAAAAACACAAGCATTGCGTCTCTATAGACAGGGATTTTTTCCCAAAGCAACTTACACAGTTGTAGACTTAATTTTAATTATTTCTTTAATGTTTTCTGTACTGCTTGATTGCTGTTTTTATTGCATTCTAAATATACTTGCAATAAGTCAGTTAGGTGATTGTTATCCATAATCGGCTTTTTTTTAAGGAAACAATAAGTCGTACAAGTAGAAGAACTTGATAGTTTAAAACAACTGTGAAAAATAACCTCAGTGACATTGTTTTCACGACAAACTATAACATTTTTATGAAAAGCACGTTTTGCATAATAGACTAGTTCATTCTTTTTTTTTACGAAAAATGTTTTCTAAATATCAAAGTATTGCACATTATTGGATTTAGAAAAAAAATCTCTACCAGATATAATAATAAAAAATATACAGAGCCATTTGAAAAATAAAAGTTGACAGTCGTTTGATCTAGAAGGTAATTTAAAAAAAATTGAAACTGGACTCACTTTATAGTATTTTTAGTCTCATTTTATTTGCCTCTTTGTTTGTTAAGATAAGTCCATAAATAACGGAGTTATGGCTTGGGGCGTTTTTCGTAAGACAGCCTGTATATACATTTTATATAAAGGGGTGTTAAAGACAGTTAAGCGCATTTGCACTGGATATGTGATAAGGAGAGGATTCTCCGAGATAAATATCGTGAAGTGCTCTTAACTTGTGGCGTGTGAGTGTGATCTGCTCTAATCTGTAGGTTGCTTTTTTGGCGATTTACGCATATATATATACAGGGTCTCCCAAATAGAGTGGCCTATTAAAAGTTTTCGGGGAAGGGAATATACAAAAATTCTGAAAATTAGTACACTGCCCTAAGGGAAAGCGATCTTTCAGATTAAAATATTTTCACTTTTATATCATTTTCGGTTTTACCGGAAGTCGCCGTTAATTTTCTTATTTAAAATTGACAAGAACAAACTGTAAATTTAAATTGAATGCTATACTTTTTATTACAAATTCTGATTCTACACATTAATTTAAATAAAAAATGTTAAGGCTTCCCTATAGCTAAATGTAACCGATTTTGAGATATCTTCAAATTTATTTAAAAAATTGTTTTGGTGACCTTTCATTTAAGACAATGTATTCACGCCAACTTCAAATTTAAAGATTGAAGTGCATGTCGTTTAAAAGTATAATGTTCAGACTTTCAAATCATATCCTAATTTTCCCTGAAAAATTCATAGGATGGTCACAACATGGTGTCGAAGGTCATTATGTTTAACTGCCCAAAACTCAATTTTCGTAAATGGAACACCCTATATATTTTTACATCATGAGATACAGAATCAAATTCTACATCGATTGGTATTAGCATTCCCTATACCTACATCTTTTAGTTTTCTTGTTATCAATGATTGTTTATTTTATTCTGTTAATTAATGGAATGAATGCACTTATTCGTAGCAAGCTTTGAAAAAAGAAGCAGATATTGAACTGTTACTTTTTAAGAAATAGATAATTAACATTAATAATAACATTATTTTGACGTACATCATAGAATAAAGCTATTAGTTAAATACCTAACTAAGTTTACCATTTTCATAAACGAGAGTCTTTAAAAATTAAACATGCTTTGAAAAGCAATTTTCTTTGTCAATTTAACGTTTTTATTAAACAACAAAAACAAAACTTACAATTGGTAAACTGGTAAAAATTATAATGAATAATTTTATTTATTCTAATGAACGATTGTTAAATTTATTTTACATTCAAGGAAAGTGCAATAAAATGGTTACGAGAACTGGCAGAAAATTTAATGAAATGTATCCTCAGTTACTGCCAATAAGAGAAAAAACATACAATATGTCCCAGATAATTTTTCCAGCATGGGGATCTCGCTTATTATAAGAGTTACGAATTCGGTTAAATGGGACGAATTATTCCTAAGCATTAGGGTAGTCATAAACTGTTTTGAAATTTGAAAAATTCCATGTGGTTCAGGAGTTATAGCCAAAAAACCAAAATTTTCAAATTTCGTTTTTTTGTAATAACTTCTTTATTGTAATCGATATGTTTTTGTTATTTGTACTTTCTTAAGGCACTTTTTCATGCAGAATTTAAATGTGCTTTTAGATTTTTGTTTTCACTTTCCGTTTCCGAATTTTCACCCCCAACTTCAGTTTTTCTTATGGACCGTCAAGTAGGCTTTGGAAGAATTGAATGCGTTCTTTTTTTCTCTTTACAATGATATAACACATGTAATATTTATTTTGACAGATAACGAAGAAAATTTAAAAAATACGTTTTCTCGACAAACGTATGCTTTGTTTAATGCAAAAAATAAAAAATAAACAAATTTTCAAACAAATGAATAAAATAAGAAAGAGTCACAAGAAACAAAAACTTAATTATTAGTTAATAACAAATAATACGTAGTTGAAATGGAAAGTAGGTACTAAACTATTTACAAAAGATGTTCGAACAATTGACCGTTGCGTTCTAAACATGTTTGTGATCTACGAATTGTTGCTCTTAATGCATTATGTAAATTACGACGCGAAATACTGCGATATGCTGCAAGCACAGATTCACGAAGATCTTCAATATTTTCAAATGTTTGAACATAAACTTTATTTTTGACGTAACCCCAAACGAAAAAGTCCAAAGGGGTTAAATCCGGAGACCGTGGAGGCCATGAAATAGGTCCAGTATTACCAATGCACGAATTAGGGAACCGGTTATTGAGATATTCCCTAATGATATTAGAATTATGGGGTGGCGCGCCATCTTGTTGAAACCAAATATTTATAGTTTCAATCAATGGTAAATTATCAAGTTTATCTTCTAAATCAGTTTGTAGTAAATTTAAATATCTTTGACTGTTTAACGTTTCGTTAAAAATTTGGGTCCAACAAGCTTGTCGTTTAAAATTCCGCACCAAGCATTAAAACCAAACCGCACTTGATGCCGACTTTCTCTAATAACGTGGGGATTTTCAGTTTCCCAAAAATGGACGTTATGTCTGTTAAACAAGCCGTTGTTTGTAAACCTACTTTCATCAGACCATAAGATTTTGGCAGGAAAATTATCATTATTTTGACATTGGTTGATATACCATTGACAAAATCGCAATCTTCTCTCTTGATCTCCTTCTCTGAGGCCTTGCAAAATTGTATACTTATATGGAGGGTATTTATGACGCTTTAAAACTCTCTGTGCTGTCGATTTTGAAATGCCAGTATCATGTTCTATTTCCCTAACAGATGTTTTAGGATTTTCAGTAACGCACTGTAAAACGTTTACTTCTACTTCTTCATTAATTAATTTTGAATTTCTTTTGGGTTTAGTAAATGAGCCGTATTCTCTTAAATGAGTTTCTAAATTTTTGTACATACGAATACTGGATTGTCTTCTTTCAGGATACAACCTCAGATACATTCGTACAGCTTCTACACTATTTTTATGACTAAGGATGTAACAGCTCAGCATATCAAATTTCTCATTGTTATTAAACAAAGCCATGTTTATGACAATTCTTTGTAAATGAATAATTTCTGACACAAAATTGATTTAAAAATAACATCAGATGTTTTTAAGTCTAGAGTGCTGTGAATCCATCTCTCTACGGCATAGATTAAACGCCTGCTAGTCACAGTCCACTATACTTCAAATTAAAAAAAAAAGAAAACACGCCCAAAAAATGTGGGTTCGAATTCCAACTTGGCTAACCTACTTTTTTGTAAGAATTTTTTAATAATTTTAATTAATTTCTTTGAAATGTTCATTTGTTTGAAAATTTGTTTATTTTTTGCATTAAACAAAGCATACGTTTGTCGAAAAAATGTATTTTTTTAAATTTTCTTCGTTATCTGTCAAAATAAATATTACATGTGTTATATCATTGTAAAGAGAAAAAAAGAACGCATTCAATTCTTCCAAAGCCTACTTGACGGTCCATAAGAAAAACTGAAGTTGGGGGTAAAAACTCGGAAACGGAAAGTGAAAACAAAAATCTAAAAGCACATTTAAATTCTGCATGAAAAAGTGCCTTAAGAAAATACAAATAACAAAAACATATCGATTACAAAGTTATTACAGAAAAACGAAATTTGAAAATTTTGGTTTTTTGGCTATAACTCCTGAACCACATGGAATTTTTTAAATTTCGAAACAGTTTATGACTACCCTAATGCTTAGGAATAATTCGTCCCATTTAACCGAATTCGTATCTGTTATAATAAGCGAGATCCCCATGCTGGAAAAGTTATCTGGGACATATTGTATAGAAGATTTGAACGTATTTTTTAAGAAGTGGCACCGTCTGACCAAAGAAAACTTCATCTGCTCCTGTAACTGGCAATGAAGCAAATGAAATTTCTGTATTAGCATTCGTCGAAACTTATTTATTTATTTCTACTTATCTGTTAATGGTATGATATAAAAGTGAAAATATTTTAATCTGAAAGATCGCTTTCCCTTAGGGCGGTGTACTAATTTTCAGAATTTTTATATATTCTCTTCCTCGAAAACTTAATAGGCCACTCTATTTGGGAGACCCTGTATATGTTTTTGTATGTGTAGGTGTGTACAGTTCCTTCGCTCGATCTTTGCAGTTACGTCAGAAAATTATCGCCTCAAAATGACAAATTTATAAATTCTATCATTGTTTTAACATACGTATTAGATAAGGATAAAAGATTATGTTGATTTCGTTTCTCGAATCGGTAAAGTGTGACGTGACTGCAAAGATCGAGCGAAAGAACTGTATGTATGTGTTTGAGTCAGAAATCGGCCGCCAGATGTCGTTTTTGTTAGGTCAAAAATCGCAAGAGGTCGCGACCTAAATTTTATATAAAGGGGTGTTAGAGACAGTTAAGCGCATTTGCACTGGATATATGTGATAAGGAGAGGATCCTCCGAGATAAATATCGTGAAGTGCTCTTAACTTGTGGTGTGTGGGTGTGATCTGCTCTAATCTGTAGGTTGCTTTTTGGCGATTTGTGCATATATAGGCGTATACTTATACATATATACCGTCTGTCTTATGAAAAACGCACGACACTATAACTCCGTTATTAATGATCCGATTTTAATAATTTAAAAAGCACATAAGACTAGTTTAAAAATAAGAAAATTAACAAATTTAATTATGCCGAAAATTAAATTACAAAATAATTGTAACACAGTAAAATAAGTAACCTAAATTCTATTCTAGTTACATAATAATTGCAAGACAGTAAATAAGTAATCTATATTCTATTCTAAAACCAATACGTCAACTTAAATCTAAGATTTCAATTTCGGGTTTGGATTTAATCTTTTGGGAGAATATACCGGGTGATTCGTGAGGAATCCTCCATATTTATATAATGTGTTTAGGAGACCACAACAAACAAAAAAAGTCTAGTAAACATATGGTCAAATGTCAACCCTTACTGAGGTATTGTTCAAACTTGTATTTAATCAATTGAAAACATAAAAAACATCTTTACAACAGAAATTACGTTTTCACTAAATTTAGCAATATTTTAAGAGAATTTAACTAGAAAATAATTGTTTTAACTAATGAACGCTAAAATAAATGTAACAGTTACAATTATGTCTACTTAACATAGGTAAATCTGTTGCATTTCTATTGTAATAAAATTTTCATTACCTTGTCTTCTCTTAAATTCTTTATAAACTTGTTTCGGATCATTCACCTTTGGTTTTAGCAATTTTGAATGCAAAGGTAAAATACCTTTTATTTTTCTCGAAAACAATAACTCAGCCGGACTTGGTAAATTATGTGATATAGGATTATTTCTGTATTCCAAGACTGTTAAATAAGGGTTCAAATTATCCTCGAGTACTTTAATAAGAATTTTTTTCATCGTCTGTACGTTTCGTTCTATGAAGCCGTTAGACTGAGGATATTTTGGACTCGATGTTATAAGTCTGAAATTCCAAATTTTTGCAAATTCCTTAAATTTTCCTGCGGAAAACTGTGGTCCATTATCAGATACTACAACAGAAGGAATACCGTGTCTTGCAAAAATTTGTTTTATATGATTACTATCTGCCGTAGTACTTCTTAGTAAAGCTAACTCAGGGAATTTTGAATAATAATCAACACGAAGTAAATATTTTAGATTACCTAATTCAAATAAATCAACTCCAACCTTTTCCCAAGGTTGAGATGGTATATCGTGAGATATTAACGTTTCTTTACTATTCTGTCTTTGATGTGTTGCACAAATTTCACACCCGTCTATTATATTATCAATATCGTTATTCATCCCTGGCCAATACAATAATTCTCTGGCTTTTGCTTTTGTTTTTTCTTTACCTAAATGACAATAATGCAAACGAGTTAACATTTTGCGTCTCATGAAGCCGGAACTAATAATCTACAATTTTTATAAATTATACCAGATGCAGTAGTCAATTCAGCTCATTGTTCAAATCACTGTTTATTTTTTTATTTTTGTCAAAGGATCTGGAGAGAGCATCTGCAATAAAGAGTTGTTTTCCAGGTTTGTAAACCAAATTAATAGTGTACGACTGCAAACGAATCAGCATTCTTTGTAAACGTGGTGGAGCTAATAACAATGGTTTTTTATAAATAGCAATTAGGGGTTTGTGATCAGTTTCAACCATTACTGACCTACCGTAAATGTATTGGTGAAAATGTTCACATGCAAACAGAACGGCAAGCATTTCTTTTTCAATTTGAGCATAGCCTTTTTGTGTTTCAGGGCATTAGCCCCTGACGCATATGCTATAGGTCCACCACTTTGTAATAGAACGGCTGCGACACCATCTTTTGATGCATCATACGAAATAGTTATTGGGTCAGTCACCGAGTAATATTTTAAAACAGGAGATTTTGTTAATATTTCTTTTAATAAATTGAAAGCTTTGTCTTGTTCATTTTCCCAGTGAAAACTAATATTCTTTTTTAACAAGCTGCGTAAAGGCATTGTTATTGTTGACATATTTGGTATAAATTTGTTTAAATATGTTATTAATCCCAAGAATCTTTCTACGTCTTTTTTATTTTCTGGTCTTTGAATATTTTCAATGGTTTTAGTTTTTTCTGAATCCGGATAAATATCATTTTTGGTTAATATAAGACCCATATATTTTAAAGTTGAAATACAAAATTTACATTTTTCAAAATTGAACTTTAAGTTATTCTCTTCTGCAATTTTTAAAATAATTTCTAATTTTTTATTATGCTCTTCGATTGATTTGGCATATACATATTAAAATATCGTCTACGTAGATATCAACACCTTCGATAGAGTCAAACATATGTTTAATACGTTTCTGAAAAACTTGATAGTTTAGATGTTATTTCATCTAGAGTTGGTATCTGATAATGTTCCCTTTTAATAGCTAAATTTAGATTTTTTGGATCAATACATATTCTTAAACTACCGTTCGGTTTTCTAACGATCACCATTGAATTAACCCATTCTGTTGGCTCCGTTACTTTCTCAATTATTTTGCTTAATTCTAATTCATTTAATTTACGTTTTAATTCGCTTCTCATTGAAAATGGAATTTTTCGAGGCGCATGTATAACTGGCCTCACAGTTGGGTCTAATTCGATGTGATAGGCCTCTTTTAAACAACCTATGCCATTAAATACTGTAATGATTTTAAAGGTTCATTAATTTTTATCTTAAAACAAAACACGAAATAGTTAATAACTAATTTATTTACAAGTAAACTAATTTAACACTAACATTTAACAATAATTTATTTACAGACTTATACGTAATTTATTTCAACAGCCGAGCGAAAGTTTAACAGGCCACTTTTAATTTCGAACTGTCTCACGTTGCATTCTAATCGAACTGACTCCACCCCCCGGCCGCGTACATTTTATAAACCGGCTCTTTCTTGGGGAATCGCCTGGAACAAGCCGGACTCTCTATTCTATTTTATTCTGCCGGCAGCTCCTTCTCGACTGTCGCCTAAAGTGCGTCGACTGACGATTGTGACGCAGGAGACCATCCGACGCCGGCGGGTGTCGACGGATCATTACAATACGTTTTTATATCTGTTAGATATTTGCTTAACATTTGTTTCTAAAACATTTTCATTCCTTACAGAGTAAAGTTTCTGAACTAAATTTGAACTTTCACAGGCATTTAATCCAAGTAATGGAGGCGATGCTGTTTTTAAAATAAAAAATTCTAAATTTTTTACATTCTTATCAGTAGCGCATGTTAAATAACACGTTCCGACAGCATTTAATGTTTGTCCTGAATAAGTTGTTAATTTATTTTTGGGTGCTATTAAATTACCAACAGGAATATCTAATTTTCTAAAAATTCTTAAAGGCAATAAATTAGCTTGTGCTCCCGTATCAAGTTTGAAATTAACATCAATTTTGTTATTTATTTTTAGAATATAGTTCCATTCATTTGAATTGCTTTTTGTTTTGTTGACAGCTCCCAAAAATTAATTATCATTACTATTTTCATCCTCATCTAAATTGACCGCATTTATTTTAGATCTACATACTTTGGCAAAATGTCCAAATTTTTTGCACTTTTTACACTGATATCCTTTCGCAGGGCACTTAAACTTCGGATGATTACCGCCACAACAGTAACAAGAGAATTTGTTACCTTTTTTCAGCTACGCCGCATGATTTCCTTGACTCGGACCTGGAGCTTTTGTAATCGGATTCGGTTCTTGCGTTTTAATTGTGTTCCTTCGTCGGTGATGAACTCCGTCAACGTTGAAATTTTGTGTTTCACAAATTTTATCCAGTTGTGATTTGGTCTGTTCTGCATCCTGGCAGATTTCTATGGCTTGCTGTAGGTCCAGATTTTTTGTTCTTAATAGTCGATCTTTCACGTTTCTTTCCTTTATGCCTAATATCAGCCGAACTTTAATTAAACTATCGGTTAATGTACCAAATTCACAGGTCCCGGATAATTCTCTTAATTTATTAATGTATTCCAGCACCGTTTGGTTTTCTTCCATTTCACACAAGAAAAATAAGTGCCGTTCGTAGGTCACATTTTTTTGTGGTATGAAGTAATCATCGAATTTTGCAATTACAACTTTAAAATTCGTCCTTTCACCTTCTTCCGTAAATATAAAATTATTATATATTTTTAACGGCTTGTCTCCGATAATATTCAATAAGAACGCGGTTTTATATTCGTTGCTTTCTTCTTGCAGTTTGGACGCAGTGATAAAAAGCTCGAATTTTTGTTTGAAAAACTTCCAGTTTTCTGCCAAGTTTCCTTCTTCAAAAACCATACCACTCGGGGTTTTCACTAATTCTTTAGCCATTTTTATTATTTAATAAGTTTTAAATTGACTGCGCCATGTAATAATTATTTATTACTTTTTAAAATTATTTTATGGAGGTAAATAATACACACAAAAGACTCGAACACGTATCCCCATGTGTAGATAAGAAATCATAAGAAATGGAAATAAAAAAATAGAATGTGTATATTACAATCTAAGACATACTCATCAGCTCATCACACATATCAGTTAATTGATTGTTATCCATAATGAAATAATAATGGTATAATGAAATAATAACAAGACGGTAACAAATAATACAAACAAGAATAAATCAAAACAAGTTGATAGATAAATACTTAAATCGTAAAAGATAGTTACTGTTTTCTGCAATTTGATAGGAATCCAAAGCATACTTGAAAATTTTATTAAAAAAACAATTTCCATTTCTTAAAAACATTCTACAAAAAATATTCCGAAAATAAATCTCTATCAAACTGAGTAAAAAAAAATATCTGCCGCCATTTGAAAAAAAAAAAGTTGACTATCGTCTGACAAAAATGTCATATTTAAAAAAATCTAAAATGCTATCCTTTTGTAGTATTTTTAAACTAGTCTTATGTGCTTTTTGAATTACTGAAATCGGATCATTAATAACAGAGTTATAATGTCGTGCGTTTTTCGTAAGACAGACGGTATATAAAATTATTTTTTTTTTAAGGGATAAATTCAAGCGGTATCAAATAACAGGGACTTAAATGCTTACAAAAATTCTTTATTCGGGAGAATAAGAACTTTTTTCGGATATTAGACCAATACTCATTTCCGTTTCATTTGATTTGCTTTTTTGGTAGGTTCTGACCGTTAATATTATTGTGGGCGGAGACAATTTTCAATTATTTCTTAAACCACAGTCTCCTTTACTATTTTTTAGTGTTACTTTTGCTAATTTTAGATACTATTAGTGGTATAGATAGTATGATCAGGTAGATAGGTAGCTGATAGATTTCATGTAGTGTTTTTTAATTTTTTTAAATTGTACTGAAGATGGCAGCTTAGCTGCCGAAATACGTATCTACGGATATAAAATTACTGTGGGCGGAGATAAATTTCAATTATTCTTAAATACAGTTAAAATACAAATGAGTATCAACTTTGTTATTTTAAATGGAACACTAAGTATATTTTCTTGAATTAAGAAAGATATTTTTTTCCTAATTCCAAAAATATGTAGTTTGCCTATATTTATCTATATACAGTGTCTTTCAAAAAGTGTGCTACAAATGGGAATTTTTTTTATTATCGGTTTTTATAAAAATTTATTGACGCAGAACGTTTCTGCATCCCTTAAAGTCAAATTGGAAAATGTCAGATGAAATTTATCTTGAACGGTATACAGCGTGGACACCGAGAAATGAAGACGGCTTAAGAGTAAAGTACCCTTATTTTACAAGATACAGCAAAATGTCATAAGAATAAGTTGTTCAGAATTAAAAGTTACAGCCTTCTATCTCAAAAATAAAAAAATCACATTTTATTGTGAACCACTCTTTATACACACTACATTAGGAAATATTGGTTGCATTAAAGTGTCCGCCAAAATAATATGAATAGGAAAACATTAAATTGGTTCTTATTTCTCAATTATTTTACTTGGTTTTTAGTGATTATTTCAATGCGTTCGAAAACTTTGTGCTTTCTTGTAGCATTCATCATTCATACATTAAAAAAATATGATACATTTAAACGAAGTTACATTTTCAATGATTTACCGTGAAGAATACTAAAAATTATAACCTTTATCATTTATCACAAAATTACCTTTAATTTTGTGATAAAATATAGAGTGTTCCCTTGAACACTCTATATTTTATAACGAATTTGAGTTTGAATTTGGAATTATGAAATAATATTAAACCAATTACTGACGGTTGAGGAGATGTTTAATATTATTTCATAATTTTAAATTCAAACTCAAATTCGTTATAAAATGTAGGGTGTTCCCTTTAAAATAACGAAGTTACACATCGTACAGTCAAATTGAGACACCCTGTATATTTCAAAAGATTTTAAATTATGCGAACCTGAAAGGATGATAGTTTTGCATAAAACATTCTTCCATATATTCAATAGGAACAGCGTTATTGAATAGACCCGGTTAAATATTACACCCTGTACATATGTTCATATGAACTTTTTTGACGCAAATTACTCGGAGAATAAGCCCTTAAAGTTTTTCGCACATATTAAGAATCACCCTGTATAATTATGTAATTTACCGTATCATTTCATATCCACTGAGCCGAAGACTTTTTAATATTTGTTGCATTTATACTGAATTCAAATGGCCCATTGTTTAATCTGTTATTTACGAAATGCATACGCAAGCATTCAGTGCAGATTTTGTATTCGATTTCGTTAAGGGCAGGCGCGCACTGGCGACTTTTTGTTGCGCAACTATTTTGTCTCTCGTACGAAGTCTATACAATCATATGTGGGGGCGCGCACATAGCGACGCGACAGCAAAGCGACATTTTAGTTCCCTCGGACGCCGACAGCAGACCGACGAAACTGTCTTCGTACCTGCTGTTTTACTAGTACAATGCGCAGACGGGCGACATTTTAGTTGCCGGTTTGCTGCCCTCTCATTTTGCTCGCTAGTGTATTGAAGCTTATATCTGTAGAAAATGGCAGGTCTCAAAATTCCAAGTGGCTCATCAAACGATGTAGTGCTCATGCGAAAATAACCAAAGAATTTTTCAGGATAACATCGTAGCTCTTCAAACATCAGTGCAAATTTCCCTTTATTTAATCTTTCGGAATTTAGTAGGTGAACCCAATAATTTTTTTTACGAAGATTTTTCTGTGTCGAATCAAGAGAGCACACACCACAGCTGTCTCCGATAAATCCATTTTGAACAAGTGCATTTGTTGATTTGTCTGCACCAAAATGAAAATAATGAACCCGCGATCAGGAAATAGTTGCTCATCGTGTGGGTGCTCTTTAAAAAGGAAGCAAAAGAGACAAAATAGTTGCGCAACAAAAAGTTGCCAGTCCGCGCCTGCCCTAAAAGTACAAAATACCTGTACTGATTCTACTAACATTATTAGCGTTTCACAGTTAGAAATTGCCTGTATTAAATTACTGGTGCTGTTAAATTAATGTGTGAAGGTTAATGATGGAAACTGGCAATAACGTTTTCCTTTTGCGGACCGCGTCTTCCCTCGTTGTAAAATGCAAGTACTTATTACCTCTGCTGAAACTCGTAAATGCATTATAGAAACGTTTCATGAGCATACAGTAAAGTTTAAGCTTCAAAATTGCCTCTTTAAAAATGGAAGATCCTCTCCGGTTTTGTATCTACTTTCCGGATCTCTGTTTTACTTTTGTGATAAAGTAACATAAATTGAATTGATGTAAGTGTACTTACTTTAAGAAATCCAACTACGTGACTGGGACATTGTCCAAGTGCAAGTGTATTTGAGGGGGTTGGTGGCCAGCACAGTAAGCCATCAAAATATGGGGGGCAGAAATGTTTATCTGTAAAGAAAAATTACAGTATTAAGATTATTTTGTAAGTGGTGCGAAAAATCTTCTAGTACTTATAATACTAGAACTTTGTTCGCGGAGACGATCCTGGACTAGTCTTTGACAAATGCGCATGCGCTCTGCGTTTATTATTTCACGTGTTCGCAGAGTAAGAAATCTTGGATTTTGACAACATATTTGCCGTTCGCAGTGACACTAGGACGAGTACATGACTATACCTTTTCAATTTCAAATTGAGACTAAACAAATTCAAATTGGGAATAAACAAATTCAAAATAAGAATAATCAAATTCAAATTGGTAATAAGCAATTTCAAATTGGGACTAAACAAATTTAATTGAGGATGTTTTTAGGGAGGACGAATTTGCCGATAATAATCTCATTTGCTGAGACTTTCCCCATACAGTCCAATGTTGAACTCGCGTGGTCTTTTCTAAAGCGGGCGCTAAAGGAGACTTAGCAATCCAAATGCCACAAATTTTAGCAGGTGAGGCCCAGGGCAAACATTACGCAGACGGAATATCGTTTACAAAAATTAGAAAATACAGTGCGACAAAATATTACTAATAAAATTACCGTACTTAACTAGTAGTAGTAGTAGTAGTAGTGTCCGATGAATAATAATAATAATAATAATAACGTTATACAATACAACAAATACGAAAATCATAAATGATATCACCGTCATAATAAGGTACATTATACAAATATCACAACAAAAAAAGCGTTCATATATTCAAAAAACAAAAATGATCACAGTTCTAATAGTAATAGTTACAGACAAAATGATCCTAGACTAGATCTATTCATAAAATTCTGAAATGCAGTAATAAACACGTTGTAGCATGAATTTTTTTAATTCTAATTTAAATGTTTTTTTTTATTATTAATGTTTTTAAGTTCGTCTGGAATGGCGTTGTAGAATTTTACAGACATTATTAAAAATGATTTTTGGTGAATAATATTTTTAGAATAAGGTATTTTCAACATAGTATTAGATCTAATATCATAACTATGATTATTATCAAAAACGCGTGCTGCAGTTCTATGATTGTCATACATATACATATATGTATAATAAACATTGGTATATGTATTGATTAATTACCGTAATTATACCTAGCTCGAGAAAAGCCTGCCTACATGATTCCCTCGGACCGAGACCTGCTAGGATACGAATTGCTTTTTTTGGATTAAGAGAATATCTGACACGTAACTATAAGAGCCCCAGAAAAGAATACCATAAGTCATTACGGAGTTAAAGTAACCGAAATAGATACAACGAAGTGTGGGGTATTTTTATTGCATAATTTTTTGCAGTTTCTCAAACAAAACACTGCTCTGTTTAAGGTCTTTTTCAAACTATTAATATAAGTTTCCCATTTAAGATTACTATCAATGTATAAGCCTAACGATTTAACGGAGCTGCAATTCTTGATAGAAGCCCCATCGGCAATATTTATATTAACATCCTTCTTCTTCACAAGCACTACCGGTGACGCCCATGGGCTGCTCGATGGCTCAATTACATTGTCGTTTTCCATCTCACGAATAATGCGTTCTGCTTCCTCCCGTTTCGCTAATGGTAACCTCCTTGGAGCTTGACGGATGGGTCTTTCTTCCCCGGTCTCTATCTTGTGTTTGACGACGTCGGTTCTTCCCTTAGGTCCATTTTCCACCTCAAACACATCTTGATAGCGACAGATTAGATTCTTTGCTTTTGACTTTTGCTCTGGAGTCAATTCCTGGGCCGTCGACATGACCATTTCCAACAACTTCTTCGGGACCTTCGTCTCTTGTACGTTTGCTTCTATTTGGCGGGAAATGGAGGACACTTTGGCGCAGCTTCCCAAGATCGTACCTTTCTTGATGTTGACGGGGAAACAGTTCACATTCATTAGGTGGACTGGTATCTCCTTCCTTGCTGTCAACAACATTTTTCCAACGAGAACTCCTTTTCCAATCTTCTGATCGTCGGTATTAGGTTCGATCATAATGACTTGCCCTTCTTGGAAAGCGCCATTCAGGTTTCCGTCGACTATAACCTCGGTTCTGCTGGGCAATACGACATCTTCTGCGAGAACAACTCAAGCGGCCACGTCCTCTCGTTGATGTAGAACCAACTCCTCGTTATTAACCGCCATTACGCCACGCTTCATATCCAATTGGAACCCATGGGCACACATGATGTCCATGCCCAGAATCGCCTCATCCTCTATTTCTGCTACCAGCGCACGGTGTTTGATGGGAGATCCAATGGTAATGGCCACCTCTACTTCACCATGGACAGTGGCTGATGTTCCGGTTGCTGTCCTCAATCTCCACTTAATCGGCTCGGTGCGTCCTGATGATGTGATAACGTCTGGCCTTAAGATAGTCTTCGTCGCATCCGTATCCAGTAACATGGTGTGAGGGATGTCATCAATGTTGGCATCCACGAAGACACTGCTGGTTAATCACCGCAGGGCTATTACTTTTGTGGCTTTTGTCTTTGAGGGCCTTTGAATACGGGTCGATGTTTGCCCATCTGCACTGACTAGGCTTAGTTTCCCTTGGGGCTTCCTTCGTGGAGGATCCTGCCTGACCTTGGGACACCGCCTGCGAGCATGTCCCTCTTCCTGACAATTCCAACACACCAGAGGATTCTTCTGCCTCAAGACTTGTTCCACAATGTGGTGAATATTCTCCGTGGTGGTATAATCCTTAGGCCGCTCCTCTGCAGCAGATCGCACCTTAACGTTGGCAGGTTCCTCTTCTGGGTAGTCCATGGCAGCTCGCACCTTGACATGCCCTCTTGAGACTTGCTTCGCCACCTCATATTCCAAGGCGTAGGCCAATGCGTTCTGGGATGTCTTGGGGTGGGCCATTCTCAATGCCTGCTGGTTGTCCGGGTCGCGGATTCCATCCACGAAGGTCTGCACCGTCAAACGTTGCAGGAATTCTTCAGGAGCTGCAGGATATGCCAACCGGGCCAGGCGCACTACGTCAGCCTCGAATTCCTGAAGACCTTCTCCGGATTTCTGGTAACGGTTTCTCGCACGGTACACCTCGCTCAGATGCGCCTGACCATAACGCATCTCCAGCCTGTTCACCAGCTTGTTGTAGTCCTCTTGTTCCTCTGACGGCATCGTTTGTAGCACATCGATAGCGTCCCCCCTCAATGCCACAATTAACGAAGTGGCTTTCTCACTGACCGTCCATCCGTTCCCCTTTGCTGCTGCTTCAAATTGTTTGAAGTAATTACGCCAAGAAGACTTCCCATCGAACGTCGGTGGTTTTATTTTCAATTTCGAAGTTTCCGCTGGTCCTACCACACTTCGGCCCTCATTAGTTTCTGGTATTTCTGCTGGTGACGGATCCTCGAATATTCGCAATCCTGCCATGATTTGTTCGAGATTCTTAATTTTGTTATTCTGCTGGCACAGTATCTCTTCCACATTTTCTTGCAGCTTCCTTGTCTCTTCCGCCATTTTTACCACTAGTTTATTCTCGAGCCCTTTTGATTGCTCTAGAAATTTAACTCCCAAATTTCCAGATTGTTCTCTTAATTTATTCTCTAATATTTTACTTAAATCTGCAGGGCCGCCCGAGATTTCGAAAAGAAAAGCTTCTGGATCCTCTCCTGCTTCTAGTAGCGCTTGGTGAAGTCTTTGTTGCAAAATCGATTTCTTTCCGGAAATTCCCAATTCGCGTTCTTCTAATTCGGCTTTCAAGTCGGTCACTTTTAAATCTCTTAACAGCACTTTCTTTGAAGCCATTGTTTCTTTTTCGACACTGCACTTTGTTTAATAATTTGTTTAAATTAAATTTAATTTTAATTGTTTATTTATCTTCACGAACCTCACACCTGGCATCAATGTAACGATATTACGGGTTCTATTAATTTTTATTTTAAAACAAAACACGAAATAGTTAATAAACTAATTTATTTAAAAGTAACACTAATTTATTTACAATAATTTATTTACAAGCTTGAGTCTGATTTATTTTAACAATCTCACGCGAACTTCTAATGCCAAACTGTTGATGCCGAATTCCCCTCTCATCCCCGGTCGCGTGCTTTATAAGCCGGGGTTGTTTTTCGCGAACATTCTGGGATGCGACGGACTGTCTGGTCTAGTTTATTCCGCCGTCAGAATTCTCTAGGCTGTCGCCTAAGGCGCGTCGACTAGACGGCTGTGACGCAAGAGACAATCTGACGCCGGCTGGTGTCGACGAATCATTACATTATGATTAGGGACAGTTTCCTAATGGCATTTAAAGGAGACTTTAAAATTACAGTCACATTCAGATTAATAAATAAATGTGTTTTCAGTTGTTAGGCTCAAATTAATTCCTTGATTAAATCGTTAACCCAGCCTTACTGAAATAAAGTAACAAAGACCTTAGACAAATTCAAATTTTCTCTTGCCATTTTAATAGTTTGCCACAATAACACTACGAGCGCTAATGTGCTCATTGCCAACGTTTACTATGGGAACTCGCATTTCTTAAGTGTTCTGTGACTTACAGTTTCCTTCTAACATCCGGGTCGTCATGACATTATTAAATTAATTATTTCTAATTATTACAATTCTAAGCTTTAACCTTACGTATTTACATTTCAAAAATTCTAAATAATTTATTTATAATAAACATATAATTTTAAATCGCCTATTTCTAAAAATATTTACATAAACTTAATATATTTGAAAAACACACTTGAACTAACAATTTCACAAACAAATCCTGTAAAACACAAATAATACATTACTCTCAATTTTACTTTATTATTTACAAAATTATTTCTTTATGAAAATTTAAAAGAATTACATGTTGCTCAAAAACACCTCAATAGGTAGGTAATTTGGTTGTAATCGGCATTTATTTAGCCTTTTGCTTCATAGATGGACACAAGATAAAAACACTTTTTCCAGATTTCTTATTATAAAATATAATAGACAATTTAAATCAAGAGACGGCAACAGTTCTTAACAGAAAGAAGCGGCTGCCAGTTCATTCATATGCTTCAATAGTTTGATGTATTGAGCCGAGGCGAGGCCATCGATAACTAGAAGGCCGGAAACTTCCCCTTCCACTAACCCGCTGCGTGGGCCGACTTTTGTAATGCATATGCAGGCTATTGGTTTATACTGTTTATTTCGTTACTGTGCTTAGAATCAATATTATTTTTAAAAAGGAAAGTTTTAAAACTTAAAGGTATGTAGGTATGTTACTTATACTCGTAAATGCTTTCTGGTTAAAAAAAATTAACCGTGAAAATTTCCTTCCAACTAAGTAGTCTAGAGTCTGCATTAAACGCTATTTGTAAAATTATCACTTAATAAACATTTCAAGCTTGAAAGAAGTTGATTATTACCGTTAGTGCCGTATATCTCTGTGTTAAAGTCGGCCTATGAGGTGTGACTCATCATTCTGGAGGTGCCGGCCTATCGAAAGCTTCGGCCGAGGCTCTCGATAACTAGAAGGCTGGCAGGTTCCCCTTCCACTAACCCGCTGCGTAGGCCGATGTTTGTAATGCATATGCAGGCTAATATGCAGGCTATTTATTGGTTTATGCTGTTTACTTCGTCACTGTGTTTAGAGTCAATAAAAGTAGAGAAATATTGCCGTGTATCTCTTAGTAATTTCTTAATTGAGCCGTTGAAAACTAGAGTGGTCTAAGTCACAAAAGCTTTGTTTTGAGATATAAAGCATTAAGGCCCAGTTTCATAAAACGTAGTTAACCACTCGATCAAGTTAATCGTGGAAATTGAAACTTTCCTCCAATGATATTGCTTAATCATATGATTAACTTGATCGAGTGGTTAACTACGTTTTATGAAACTGGGCCAATATAAGACGCCACTGAAAAATCCTGAATGAAAAAATTGAAATATCGCCGTCTGTAGCTAAAGTATCTAACTTACCTGTTTCAAATTTTGAGAGGATGTACAGTTCTATAATATGGTGTGAATTCAACTTTAACCGAAAAAATGCAATTTTGTGACTTAGACCACTCTGCTTTCCAACGGCTCAATTATATCTAGAGAACGGCTTCAATAAAACTTCTATTGTACTGGTCGATATTTCGTAATATTTTATTACTTCTTCAGGACCAACATTAAATTACAACAAAAACAAAAACACTGATAATTACTTTGTTAATATCACATTTATTTGTCACACAGTGACTGCAGTTTCAACATTACAGTGTCATTTTCAAACTAATAATTTAAACCGAAACCTAGTCTATATACAGTGTTTGCCAAAAAGTCAGCATCAAATGGGAAAAATTTTTATTTTTGATTTTTCGGAAAGACTTTTTACGGCAATAATTTGTGCTTGTCTGAAAACCTATTTCGCCCCAATTAGATATACCGAGTGTTTTTTACTTAGTTAGAAAATAGCGCTTTTCGAAATTGCTAAAATTTTAAAATTATTATTTCTTGGAAATTAATCAAGATTTGAACGAAATGTTTTTACTGTGTATTAGTTTTAGCTTACTGAACAATCTCAAGGCCAGAAAATAACATCTTTTTCTTTAACTTCCGCAAAAATTGAATTTTTCAATTTTTGAACTTTTCGCAAAATTTGACATATCAAAACTTAATTTTAAATTTCAAATAATTTTAGATAAAAACTACAAAGATTTGTAATTGGAAAGAAAAATAAAGAAAGCTATTTATTGCTTTAGATAACGCAACGTTTTTGATGCAATATGCTTTTGAGGAGAAATATTTTTTAATGATGATTAACAGGTGTTGGAATGTCTTCTAAAAACTCTAATTTACTCCGGTTAATGAACTCCTGTCACAAAAACCCCCTAAATATTCTTTTACAACGACCTAAATGAGGAGAGTTTTTCCATGACTTTACCTGACATTAAAACAATTCATAGCCGTCTCATAAACTACATAAGGAAAAACTCTCCACATTTAGGTCGTTGTAAAAGGACATTTAGGGGATTTTTGTGACAGGAATTTATTAATAGGAGTAGATTAGAGTTTTCAGAAGGCATTGCAACACCTGTTAATTATCATTAAAAAATATTTCTCCTCAAAAGCATATTGCATCAAAAACGTTGCAATTATGTACAAATATTACTTTTCGGTAAATAATAAAATATCTAAAGATATTAAAGAAAAAAAACGTTATTTTCTGGCCTTGAGATTATTCAATAAGCTAAAACTAATACACAGTAAAAATATCTCGTTGGAATCTTGATTAATTTCGAAGAAATAACAATTTTAGGATTTCGGGAATTTCGAAAAACGTTATTTTCTAACTAAGTAAAAATCACTCGGTATATCTAATAGGGGCTAAATAGGTTTTCAGACAAGCACAAATTATTGCCGTAAAAAGTTTTTCGAAAAATTAGAAATAAAATTTTTTCCCATTTGATGCCGGCTTTTTGGCCAGCACTGTATACTATATATATTTTACGTTGGTGATTGTAGAAGACACTTTTTAAAAAACGGTTAATTTTACTGAATAACAACTATATTTTAATTATAATCGAAATACAGGAGAACACACAAAGTATTCTGCACTTGAATAAGTGTTCTGCAGAATCGCGAAGTGTTCTGACGTGTTCTAACGAAAGGTTTACAAGATTTCGTTTATATACGATATGATACAAAAACAATGACAAATCAATGATACAATAAATTAGTTTACATACTGGGTGATCAAGATGATATCATTGCAGGTGGCTGCAAATCGAAATTAGTCATGTGAAAACAAATTGCCAAAATAAAATGTATAAACTTATTAGATCATGCGTAACTGACGTAATCTGCTGACCAAGGGTGAGTATGTGTGTTGATGTTTTATTTTCTAAGTTTTACGTGAAGGAATCTGTAACATCTCTCTCATTAAGAAAAATTTTTAATCTTGAAAATTTTTAAAGAGACTTTTGCAGTAACCTCCTTGGGGAACTGGTTGATCTTCCATCTGGAATATGATGTCTTCGGAAGTAGAGTCATATGTTGTACTGAGATGGAGTGAAGGTCTTTTTGAAATTGTAGAACGTAAATTGCAGTAATTGAATATTTGTGGACAGCAGTGCCCTGGTGGGTGACCATTGTCTGTCAAGGAATTCTTGAAATATCCCAGGAATTTTCGCTTGATACAACAATTACATAACAACCAAAATATGATTAAAGATATAGTTATTACAATTATATAAGTAAAAGTATTCCAATGTTTGGTAACAAAGGTTCATTAATTATTTTATTTAGATTTTGATTATATTCTTTTAGCTTATCTTGTGCCAAATTTAGTTCATCAAGATTTAAATGTTTAATTTTTATTGGTTGTAAAGGCCGTAATTCTTGTTTCTTCGGTAAATCTTCACAACAGTTATATTCAATTTTAGGGACGTAAATTTGCGATGAAGTAGTGTCATTTTCGTCATCATTTGCAAAAACTCGCGTTGTACCGATAAATGCACTACACTTTGGATTTAAAGAAAGTAGAGAATTTTCTTTTATTATGTCTGTTTGTGAGCTTGATCCTGGACAAATAGTTGTGACAGGTAGTTGGTGTGAAATTGTCAAAAACCATTTATTGTTTGCCAATTTTTGGACGTTGTAATCAGCGATATCTGTGATGATCTTGTTGCAATCGGGAATTATTCTTGATTCCATTAGAACAACCACTTCACAAGGACTATCTTGAGATAATGTTTTTGGGAAGTGATCATAGCATATTCTTAATTCATCTTGTATATATCTGAACAATCTTCGAAATTGATGGTAATGTATTGTTTACTATCTCTGGCAATAGCGACATATTTGAATAAAGGGATAATAGTGTGAAATAAGTTTGTTTTAGGATCCTTGGTAGGAGCAGAGAAAATGTGGTAAAAATCATAATCTGAATTTTCAACTATTGGTATGTGCAATATGAAAACAACTCTGTTATTAGTTTGAAAAGCTTCGATTTTTGTAATCATTAATAACTTTGATAGGTTTTCGTGTGTTGGATTGAAAGGTAAGTTGCCGTGATTTAATTTAGAAGATATTTTACTTAATTCTGAAAGTAATAGATTTGGATCAATAATGGACGGATGTAAACTTTTGCGTCGGGCAAAAGAGATACTATTAATGATGTTATTTAATTGATCTAATAGGATTGTATTTATTTCCATTATTTGTTCAGTACGAGATAGAATTGTGACTTGCATTTCTAGATATCGTTTTGCTTCATCTGATTTATGTAATTGTTCTTGAATTATTTTAATATCATTATTAAATGTTTTCTCATCCATTAATCGGTTTACTATTACTACTGTTTTATTAAAATTTTGAATAGTACTTGAAACAATTTGTATTTGATCTTTCATCAGTAGTTGTAATTGTTTATCATCTTTTTCTAATTTATCGATGCACTGATTACAATAATCTCCATCGGAAGCGTCTAGATTTCCTGTGATGACTTTCCATATTGAACCTAGACCGTCGAAAATGCCTCGTTTATACCGATTATTTGTAGTTAATGTTATTTCAATTAATTTCTCTTTAATTTGCGCATTAATTTGTTTTAAAAGCGATAAGTGATTATTAAACGATAATTTAAATATTGGATTAAAATCTGACTTTGTTAGTAGATTAGTTATTGTCTCTTGTGCTTTCAAGCTTTCTTCAAATGAATCGCGAATTGTCGTTATTATATTTTTATATACAATTAATTTCCAATTATCATTTGATATCTTTATTACACCTTCCTTTTGGAAGAATATACCGGCATTGTTTTTTATTGGTTCGATTCGGGCTCTGATTCCGATGACGAATCTGAAACAATGGCTGGTTTTAATCTGTCAAAATTTACTAGTGATCTTTTGTGTTCACTTAGTTGAATTCTGCAGTACGATCATTAATTATTCCGATAATTTTAAAAGGACCGTTGTATTTGTTTTTCATTTTATTTCCAATTTGTGATTCTTTTACGTATACATAATCATCAACTTTATAAACGGGTCTGTTTTCTTTAACATGAGCATCAAATCGTACTTTAGATTTTATTTTTGAACTTTGGGTAGAACTAGTTACTTTGTCATAAATAAATTTTGTAACATTTTTGATTTCGTTTACGTAATCAGTTTGGAGTTCTTCTTCAGTAAATACTTTTTCTGCAGTGTCATCTCTAATATGACCAAAAACAATTTGAGCAGGAGTATACTTTGTTGTTGTGGATTGACTTCTGTTGTATGAAATTATAGAAAAGGTTAATCCGTCTGAAATTGATTTGTGAGGGTTATCACAATGATATGCTCGTAAAGAATCTAGCAATGTAGCGTGAAATCGGTCAACGACTCCATTGGATTGTGGATGAGCAACAGCACTAAAAGTTAATTTGAATTTATACAAAATTGATAAATCTTTCATATGTGCATTATTAAATTCTTGTCCTACGTCGCAGTGAATTCTTTTGGGAATCGGAAAATGTTGAAAGTAAATAAGCAATTTTGAAACTACTGAATTTGATTGTTTGTTTAGGATTGGATAAGCTTGTGCAAATTTTGAAAAATTGTCAACAATTGTCAATAATATATTGATATTTACAGTTGGTTCTTGTCCGATGAAATTTGTATCACAAAATCTTTTAAGCGGACACTAAATCGCGCACTATAACACTTTACGTTTCACCGTCGTTCGACAGCTTCGTCACAAGTGAAAAATATTTTTCACTTCTGACGAAGCTGTCGAACGACGGTGAAACGTAAAGTGTTATAGTGCGACAGCTTCGTCAGAAGTGAAAAATATTTTTCACTTCTGACGAAGCCGTCGAACGACGGTGAAACGTAAAGTGTTTTAGTGCGCGATTTAGTGTCCGCTTAAAAGATTTTGTGATAATAATATATTACTTCTGTTGATTTCTAATAAATCAATGTTAATTATTTCAAAAGGTTTAGCAGGAGTTTCAGTAACAACTAAAGCATAATCTAAATTTTTGCGATTAGTTTCTGTTTGGTTGCAAGTTTTACAAGCTTTCATAAAATTTTCAACATCAGATCTTAAATTTGGCCAGACGTATCTATCACGTATTCGTCTGAATGTTTCGTTTATTCCTTTATGAACTGAAGTTTTACTAGAATGGTAATTTTTTAATATTTCTGGTCTTTCATCTTCAGGAGGAACGGTAACAATATCATGACATATTGTAAAATTTGTTTCTTTATCACTAAAAATATAACTTAGTATATCTAGGAAAGGTAAGTGCTTTAGAGTGTTCAAATAGTAATGTTTTTCAGGTAATTTATTTTTTATTAGGTGAAAGATTCTGAAACGGGATTGTAAGTTAATAGAGTTAAGCTTAAGATTTGGAATTTTAATGATATAATATGTTCTTTTAGATAAAGTTAAACTTTGTTTTATAGTTAAAATATCCGTAAGATTTAAATTTTGATCGTCGGGATCTGGACAAGTGTCTCTTATTAAAATTTTATAATGTATGACGGGACTGTTGTCATCTGAAGGAACTAACATTATGATGTTATCATGTGCAGCAAACATTACGTTGTCATTGGTCTCTTTAATTTTATTAAAATTTATCAAAGATTTAGTTTTACGTTCGGTAACAAATTCTTCAAATTTTTCTCTAATTTCTTGTTCTGGATCAGGAAAATTATTAATTTCTTCAACATCATTAATTTCAGTATTTTCATTGTCTGAATCAGAATTACTCAGATTACTACTGGTTAATGCGTGAATTCGTATTCGAGAAAGGACGTCTGCATTTTTATTTGTTTTTCCTGGTTTATGAATAATTTCGTAAATCATATTCTTCTAATTTTAATCTCCACCTAGCTAATTTTGAACCGGGATCTTTAATTGAAAACAACCAAAGTAAGGGTTTGTGATCCGTAATGATTTTAAATTTTCTTCCAAACAAATAGGGTCTGAAATGTTTAACTGACCAAACTATTGAAAGTAACTCTTTTTCAATTACAGAATATCGAACTTCTGTACCATTTAATGTTCGTGATGGGTATGCTATCGGTAAGTTTTTTCGAATTATTCCTTGGGATAAAACAGAACCTATAGCAAATTCACTTGCATCAGTTGTTAATAAACCTTTTTTTCAAAGTCAAGATATTGCAAGATTGGAGCTGTTGTTAATTTTTCTTGTAATGTTTGAAATGACTTCTTACATTCGTTATTAAAGTCGAATACTTTATCTTTCTTTAATAACTGAGTTAATGGTTTGGTTATTGCTGAAAAATTTTTAATAAAGCGTCGATAATATCCAGTTAGACCTAAAAATGCTTTGATTTCTTTTTGGTTCTCTGGAATTGGAAATTTTAAAATTGCTTTGATTTTTTCAGGGTTCGGGTTAACACCGTTTTTAGTTACAATGTGTCCTAAGTACGCTACTTCTTTTCTAAGAAATTCACATTTAACAGGCTGTATTTTAAGATTATATGTTGATAACCGTTCAAAAACTGATTGTAATCGTTATAGAACGATGATCGTCTAAAGTAACGGAATATACAATAATATCATCCATATAAATCATACACATTTCGTTTTGTAAACCAGTCATAATGTTATCCATTATGCGTTGGAAAGTTGCTGGAGCATTTTTCAATCCGAAAGGCATTCGTAAGAATTCATAATGACCATTCTCTACTGTAAAGGTTGTTTTTGAAACATCTTTCTTATCAATTTCGATTTGATGAAATCCGGATGTTAAATCAAGTGTTATAAAGTATTGACATTTACCGAGATGATCCAAAAGATCTTCCATATTTGGAAGGGGATATCTATCACCTACTGTTACTTCATTTAATTTTCGATAATCAATAACAATACGCCACTTTTGTTCACCACTTGCATCTAATTTTTTTGGAACAACCCAGAATGGGGAAGACCATGGACTAAAAGATGGTTGGATTATATTTTGTTTCATCATTTCGGAAATTTGTGTTTTTACTTCTTGTTTATAAATGTGGGGGTATCTATACGTTTTTGAAAAAATCGGCTTTGCATTACCCGTATCAATTTCATGTTTTATTTGATTTGTAAATGTGAGTTGATCACCTTCTAAATAGAATATGTTTTAAAAAATTTTAAACACAATTTTTGAATTTTTCTTTTTCTTCGGGATTTAAATGTGATAATCTTAATTCAGATAAAATTTTTTCTTTACGGTTGTAAACGTTTACAATTACATTGCAAGGTATCTGAGGTATTTTATTAATTGATTCTACACTATAGGAAGAGGACCAAGCAATATTTTTTCATCTTTTTCACCAATATTTGCAATTGTTGTAATGAATTTACCTCTATCTATTTTTACTAGTGAATTTGGGATTTTAATTTGTTGAGTGACTTTAAGTTCAGGACAAACGCCTTCAGTTAATTTATCATCTTCTGCAAATAATTCTACAGTTTGTATAGTTCTTGCAGGAATTGTTAATTTAATGACTGTTATGTGTTTCGGGCCAGTCTTGATAAGAATGTAGAGTTAATACTCCATAGCTTAAAATTAATTTTTCATGAATTAAATCAATCCTAGCTCGGAACTTTTGTAAAAAGTCTAAGCCTAATAAGCCGTCAAAGAGAAATGCGAAATCAATTAAATAAAATTTATGAAAAAGATTTTTAGCGACTTCAAAATGTTACACTCTTAGACAGAGTAGTTGGTTTATTATTAGAACTATGTAACATAAGATCTTCTTCGTCAATTTTTGAATTTTTTTCTTTACCGATGGATTCTTAGTATTTCTAAAGTTTTTTAAGTACGCAATATTTTCTTCTTCTATTATGAATTGTTGAGCTTGATCTAACGTTTCAGGTCTTTGAGCTCTTATTACTGTACCAAATGTATCATTTAATCCAGATAAAAATGTTTTTAAACCTATTCTTTCATGATGTTCATTTAATACTTCTTTTTGATTTGCTGTTAAATCGGGATTTAAAGCAACGCTATTTCTAATTTTAGTTAATAAATCTTCAATACGTTGGATATAATTACGCGGTCTTTCATTATTTTTCTGAAAAGAGGAAATTAAATCACGTAACAAACCTTCGGTATCTCTACAATCTCCATAATGACCAATTAATAATGATCGAAAAATGGTTAATTTTACTGAATAACAACTATATTTTAATTATAATCGAAATACAGGAGAACACACAAAGTTATGACGGTAAAGCAGCGATTCTCAACCTTCTTAGTTCCGCGACCCCCCAAATAGTAAATATAAATAAAATTAATATTTCGCGACCCTCCTCCTATAATTTTATGTCGCTGCATTTATAGCGACGGGTATGAACATACATGTATGACGTGTACATACATGATTTCATTATTGTATAGGCTATTTTCGCGATACCTCTTTAATATCACCGGGACCCACTTGGGGGTCGCGACCCCCAGGTTGAGAAACAATGCGGTAAAGTATTCTGCACTTGAATAAGTGTTCTGCAGAATCGCGAAGTGTTCTGACGTGTTCTAACGAAAGGTTTACAAGATTTCGTTTATATACGGTATGATACAAAAACAATGACAAATCAATGATACAATAAATTAGTTTACATACTGGGTGATCAAGATGATATCATTGCAGGTGGCTGCAAATCGAAATTAGTCATGTGAAAACAAATTGCCAAAATAAAATGTATAAACTTATTAGATCATGCGTAACTGACGTAATCTGCTGACCAAGGGTGAGTATGCGTGTTGATGTTTTATTTTCTAATTTTTACGTGAAGGAATCTGTAACATATATATACACCGAGAAAACTAACTTCTAAACTATTGACAATAACTGCGTAACATCTGGAGGGATTTTTGAATTACAAGCTTCGAAGAAAGTTGAATACATTAGGTCAATTTGGTCGTTCAATAAAATTTCTTCGGAATTATTCGTCGCTTTACGAATTTCTAGTGAGTCCAGTAAGCTTAATTTAAGACTTTTTTTTCTACGTAATGTAATTGCATTGTCTGAAATGAAAGAATGTTTTTCTGCGATTAAATGGTTGGCAAAATTTGAGTCGGTTTTTTGTAGATTAAAAGACCGAATGTGTTCTTGAATGCGTGTGGCAAAATTTCTCCCAGTCTGACCTATGTAGACACTTTACAATCATTACATTTAAGTTTATATACGCCAGGTTTTTTAAATTTGTCTATTTTATCTTTAGTGTTAAAAACTAAATTTGAGATTTTATTATAGGGTTTACTCGTATATGCAAGTAATATACAGGCTGAGTCCAAAAAAACGCCTACGCGAATAGCGTCGGTGTTTATTGTCGTATTTGGGTGATCAAAAAATCAAATGAAATGGCAGAAAAAACTCTACAATATACCATACCTTGCGTCTTTAATGCATTTAAAACAGCTGCATGACAGCTGTCAATTTTTGTTTTTTAAATACTATGGTATAATTACTGGAATAAATTTCGAAAGAACTTTTTTTTCTGGGTTCAATGATGTGCGCTTATTTTTCAAAACAACAGAAAAAAATAAAAAGAAATAAATAAATTCTTAACATGAAATGATGTAATAAACAGTTGCTGAACAATAAATGATATCTGTTTTATGGTAAATAGTGTAGTGTCTATAAGTACTTCCTCATAGGCAAACAAATGACGATAACTGTCAACTTTCTTTTTTTTGTCAGCAAAGACAAAAACAAAATATTGACAGTTATCGTCATTTGTTTGCCTATGAGGAAGTACTTATAGACACTACACTATTTACCGTAAAACAGATATCATTTATTGTTCAGCAACTGTTTATTACGTCATTTCATGTTAAGAATTTATTTATTTCTTTTTGTTTTTTTCTGTTGTTTTGAGAAATAAGTGGTTATTGCAGCACATCATTGAACGCAGAAAAAAAGTTCTTTCGAAATTTATTACAGTAATTATACCATAGCATTTAAAAAACAAAAGTTGACAGCTGTCATGCAGCTGTTTTAAATGCATTAAAGACGCAAGGTATGGTATATTGTAGAGTTTTTTCTGCCATTTCATTTGATTTTTTGATCACTCAAATATGACAATAAACACCGACGCTATTCGCGTAGGCGTTTTTTGGACTCAGCCTGTATCTTGATTTTTGCTAATTATTCTGCCTATTTTTTCTGATATTTTACCAAAATATGTAAGTGAAATGTACTGTTTGTTGTTACTCGAATTTACCTTGGGATATATTGTATTTAGTGTTTGTTTTTCTAGTTTATTTTTTGGAATTTTGTCAATAATGTTGACACAACAGCAACATTATTAATAGCTACACTGAGAAAAATGTATATTAAAAACCGTGTTGCAAAAAAAGTATCATTAATAATTCTTGAGAATGGTGTGGTGAACCAAATAATGAACTAAGGTTTATTAAGAATTATATTGAAGAATAATTTATATTATCAGACTTTTTTATAACAACATTCGATTGTTTTTTTATGTAAACAAAATTATAACTACATTAATGTTATCTAACTACCTATGATATCTACATAGTGGAAATTGTATGTTCAACACCCCCCCTCAATTGACACTCTTTATTTTATTTTTCTTTTCTTCGTAATCCATTAGTCCCATTCCTACGCAGCAAAAATGGTGCTTTGGTCCGAGAAGTGCCTTTGTTAATATATCTGCTAGCATTTCCTCAGTCCTTAAGTATTCTAAGCATACTGGATGATCTTGTAAAGCTTGCCGTACGAAGTGATAACGTATATCTATATGTTTTGTACGGTTATGAAAGATAGGATTTTTAGCTAGCTTTGCAGCACCTTGATTATCAATGTGTAATTTTACTTGAGCCATTTTCTCGAACCCTAGCTCTGATAGTAATCTTATTAGGTGAATGGATTCTTTAACAGCATCTGAGAGACTCATATATTCAGATTCTGTGGGCGAAAGCGCCACTGTCTTCTGTTTTCGACTCTTCCAAGATATTGCGCTTCCAGCAATAATGAATACAAAACCGGAATATGATCGACGATCGACGGTACATCCTCCCCAATCAGCATCAACAAAACCTAAGAGCTGCTTACCGGACTTTCCATATTTGAGGCAGTGGTCTGAAGTTCCTTTAAGGTATCTCAAGACTCTCTTAGCTGCGATCCAATGAATGTGGGTATAGTTGGTGTTGAATTGACTTAGTTTACTCACAGCATGAGCTATATCAGGGCGAGTTCCCATCGCCAAGTACATCAAACTGCCTATAAGTTCCTGGTATGGGTAGTCAGCATGTTCGCTGTCTTGATTATTTGTAGTCATTGTCAGATCCAATCCTGCTGATAACGGTGTAGCCGCAGGTTTACAATCCTCCATGCCATATCTCTTCATGACTTCTTTCAGGTAACCTTTCTGCGAGATTTTAATTTCATTTTGGCCTTGAGATATTTCAATGCCTAGACAATATTTTACTTCGCCCATATCTTTTATAATAAACTTCTGGCTTAATTTGTTGATAATAGATTGAGCTTTCCGAATATTGTGACATGCAATCAAAATATCGTCAACATAAATCAGCATAAATAAATCTTTTTCGTTATTAATATACATACATGCATCAGCGTTGGTTGGCATCAACCCTAAGCTACGAAGAGTGCTATCCAGCTTGAAATACCATTGCCTTCCTGATTGTTTCAATCCGTATATTGCCCTTCTTAGCTTGCAGACATGATCTCCTTCACGTAGCTGCAGTAACATGCGATGAGCCTTTCGACATAATTCAGTATCTGCTTCTTCCACTTCTATTCTCTGAAGCATTTCTTCCAGAAATTTTGGCTTTTCCATATAAACAGTCGTATCCATATGTCCGTTCAAATATGCAGTAGTCACATCTAATTGAGAAATTTTCATGCCAGTTTCGGCAGCTAGGGCTATAAGAGTCCTCATCGAATTTAGTCTGGCCACTGGTGCAAAGGTATCGTTATAATCCTCACCTAGGCGTTGCGAAAAACCTCGTGCAACTATGCGGGCCTTCCTCTTGTCTATAGTTCCATCAGCCTTGTATTTATTGCGTAATACCGTTCTGCATCCGATCACCTTCTGTCTTGATCTTGGTACCAAGTCCCATGTATCATTCTGTAGCAGGCTTTTAATTTCGGAATGAATTGCATCCTTCCATTCTTCAGCTTCTGATCCATTCAGAGCTTGATCGAGAGGGATTTCCGACACCAACATTGCAATTTGTGAATTATGCAATTGATTGTCTTCATCTTGCTCTTCCTCATAGGTTTCGCCTGCGTCTTTTGTACGTTCTTCATTAATTTCGTATTTCATAGGAAATTGTTTTGCTGGACGGCCCCTTTTTCCAGTTAAAATTTTCTTCGGACGTCCGGGACCCCTTTTCTGTGGACATTCGATGATTTCGTCTGTGGTTACTTGATTTTCGTTCGGCTCAATATCGAATTTTGATTCCACCGGGTGAGGTTTTGTGATTACGGATGGGTTCGGACCGATTTCCGCATAATTTCTTATTGTCTTCTGCGAAGCTTCTAGCATGGTCGAATGACCAATCCTGGTGTCGTTTGATATGAAGTCCTCGTATGTATTCTTCGAATCGAACTGATCAAAAAATCTGACATCTCTGGCTACGTAAGTCTTCGTTTTGCTTTGTGTCCAAACTCGGTATCCTTTAGAAACATTTGAATATCCGACGAAAATGCCTTCCACCGTTCTCGCTTCGAATTTTCCTTTGCCTTGCGATTTATCTAAAATGAATGCTTTACATCCAAATGTACGGAGATGAGTTACATTTGGACGTTCTGCAAATAGTTTTTCGTAAGGTGATTTGTTATCCAGGCTTCTAGAAATACATCGATTTCGAACGTAGTTGGCCGTAGAAATAGCTTCGGCCCAAAAAGTTGGAGGCAAACTTGATTGTATCATCATACATCGAGCAGCTTCAATAAGTGTGCGATTTTTTCTCTCAGCGACACCATTTTGTTCAGGGGTATATGCAACGGTCAAACGGTGGCGTATTCCTGCTTCTTTCAATATCTTGCTCATGTCGGAATTGCAATATTCTCTCCCGTTGTCTGATTGCAAGGCCTTTATCTTGCGACCAGTCTGGTTTTCCATCATTTTCTTAAATTCTTGGAACTTTGCAGGTACTTCGCTCTTGTTGTGTATGAAGTAGACTTCGCACCATCCACTATAGTCATCTATCATGGTGAGAAAATAACGTGCACCGCCTAGAGATTCAGTTCGCATGGGTCCACAGACGTCAGAATGCACGAGATCGAGAATTTCATTTGATCTTTTCTCACGCAACTGAAAAGGAAGACGAGTTAATTTTCCCATCACGCATATTTTACATGGTGATATTTAAATTTTTCGGTTGAATTTCAGTCCGATTGCAGAATTCTTCTTGCTCATCGATATTAAATCTTGTGTATTCAAATGGCCAAGTCGATCATGCCATATATCTATCTCGGATCTATCTGCATTTACGGCAGCTGTGAATGCAGGTTGCGATTTTTCTCTTAGATAAAAGAGATCTCCTTCCCTATCTGCAATTATCAATATTTTACCAGTTTCGTTCTTGACGACAGCTTGTTTCTTATTGAATGTGACTTCATACCCCTTGTCAACAATTTTTGATAATGACAGCAAATTCATCTTCAATTTTGGAACGTATAAAATATTTTGGAGTCTGATGAATTTACATTGATTATCTGCGGAAGGAGTCAGCTTTACTTCACCTTTGGCGTTCACATGCGTTTCAGTTCCGTCTGCAAGTTTCAATGTTGAATGAGTGTTCGTTACATTTGTGAAGAGTAACTTGTTGTTGCATAGGTGCGATGTTGATCCGCTATCGAGACACCATTTATTCTTGTTGTCGCAGAAGTTGATGTTATTATTTACTTTTTGATAATCTCGAACTTCTTGACAGTCTTCAAAATCTTGACATTCTTGATAATCTTGACATCTACCTGTCATAAGGGAGACGTTTTCAGCATCGTCTTCAGCGTAATTAAGTTTCTTGCCTGTTATTTTTTTTTCTTATAGAAACAGTCTGCAGCCTTATGTCCTGGCTTTTTACAATAATTACACTTGTACTTAATTTGTTGTTTGATGACTTTTTCTTTTGTGTTGTTGGCTATCTTGTAATTTTCGGTTTTTGACTTCATGTAATGTGGTTTCGTAAATAATGCACCGTGTTCATCTTCGTATGATTCTTCCTCTTGTGATTCGCTGGCCTCAATGATTTTTGTCTTCAATAATTCAATATCTGGGAGAGTATCTCAAGATTCGATTGCTCTTCTAAATATTTCGAAACTACTTGGCAAATTTTGAAGGAGCATGACAGCAAGTAGTTTGTCATTAATTTCAATTTCCATAGCGGGCAATTTATCTACGATTTCAAAGAATCTCGCCATATATTCTCGGACGTCACCTCCCTCAGACATTTTTCTTTGCAGGAGTTGTTTTAATAAATTGGCCATAAGTGCTGGACCTTTCGAAGCGTAGATATCTTGTTCCAAACATCTCTTGACGTTTCACAACCTCGAATGTGTTTGAGTTCAGATGGGCTAATAGATAAGAGTATGTCTGATCTAGCCTTGAGATCCTGTCTCCTCCATTCGTCGAATGCGGCACGTTGTAAATTATTTGGTTCGTCTGGCAATTTGGGTTTTTCGATGTCACCTGAGACATATCCCCACATGTCATTTTTTATGAGAAGCGCTTGTGTATGGATTTTCCATGTATCATAATTGTTCTTCTCTAGTAGCTCTAATCGGCTATTTGTTGAAAATGCCATGATTTGGTTTTCTAGAGTCTTTGGCACTTGCTTTTCACTGCAACAGTGTCCACAATATTTTTCACTCCGCGAAAAATCTTTTACGTTACATAAATTGGTTCACTAACGAATCTGGGCCCATAACTCTTGAGAATGGTGTGGTGAACCAAATAATGAACTAAGGTTTATTAAGAATTATATTGAAGAATAATTTATATTATCAGACTTTTTTATAACAACATTCGATTGTTTTTTTATGTAAACAAAATTATAACTACATTAATGTTATCTAACTACCTATGATATCTACATAGTGGAAATTGTATGTTCAATACTAATAAAATAAATTGTTTTAATGCCAGGTTGCACCAACTTTTTAAGCAGAGCTTAAATTTAAGTGGTGTTTGGACTATGACATTATTTATAGACTGAACAAAATGTTAGTCACATTCTAATTGATAATTAAGTTGAAGTTTAAATGTCAATCAGAATGTATTTGACACTATACTCACCATAGGTAAATGTCACAATCTAAACATAACTTAAATTTAAGCTCTGCTTAAAAAGTTGGTGCAACCAGGCATAAAAGTAGCAAAATTGTTTAAGTAAAGCAAGTAAATTTTTCTTTTAAAAGAAGTGACAATGCGATTATATTACATTAAGCATATGATTTTGTAACATTTATGAGTTCGGCCTGCAGATATGTTGTTTACAACATAAAATTTGTAGGTCAAAAAGCGATCGAAAGATGTCACTACTTAAATTGTTCACTTCGCAATGGCGAATAAACTAGGACAGATCGGTTTGGTTTGCAGTGGAGTTCTAGAGCTACGGTTCTGCTGATGAAGGCCCAATTAGGCCTGAAACAGCTGTACAGAGCATGCTCGAGGAATCCGCTGTAATCAAAACCGATTTGTACAATTTTTTTTTATATAAAATTTGCAATTTAATATAGGTTTTTTCTTAAATCGAGTACTTATTTTTTTTGTGCAGCTGCAAAGGTTGGTGATCGTGTGAATCCCGTAGCTTCTTATCTGTGCGTAGATATAAATGTTAAAATATAAATATATTAAACGATATTATATTTTATATTTTAGCCATTTTAAAATATCTTTTTATAAATTTAAATATATAACAGTTAATATATATATATACAGGCTGTTTCAAATTCGACCCTCACCATTGGGATCTCGCTTATTTGAAGAGATAGACGGTAGGTTTAAATTTGGCAAAGTTGCAAAATTTTATGAGCAGTAATAATCCGCAGAGAAATAACTTCTATGTTAACTCTTATTCGAAATAATTGTAAAAAATCAAAAATTGTCATTTTCTTATTTTTCCTCTATCTTCTTTATTTGAAGAGATATCAAAAAAATAAAAGTACTTTCTTAAGACACTTTTGAATTCTCTACACACTGATGAATACCATTTTGCTATAACACGTTTCGTCAAATTGATATCATCATCAAGTTCATTTTTTCTTATGGGCGCCATATTGAAATTTGGTCGCAAAATAATCTACTCTTCCTGCTGATTACGCCAATATAGCACATGTTATCAAAATTCTTTAAAATAAGGTCAAAATTAAAATTTATTTTTTTGAGACAAGAAAATTGGCAATTAATGGGTTTGGATTCAAATCAAAAACAGTATAATCTGTCATATTAATACATACTTGTTGCTAAATATTAACATAATAACAATAGCATAATATTTAGAATTGAAGAAAAACGTGATGTTACGTGCCTTCTATTCGTGCCACACACGAAAACAGCAAGTGAATTTTATTTTGAACATTCGAAGAGCTGCAATAAGTTTAAGCAAACTAATGCAATTATGTACAAATTAAAGTGGAAATTGGTTTGAACATTTAATGTAAATATCTTATTTTGAGAGCCTCTATTTATTTATGTCATTATTATTTCTTCAATTTAGTTCTACATGTTTGTTACTGCAAAGAGTAGGTACGTATTCTAGTAAATGATTCCTGCTCTTCAATATTTTTGTCTAATTGTAAAAGTTTTATTCTAAGCTGTTTGTTCTCCGAGTAGGTTCGAAAGTACCTACAGTTCACTTGCTATTTTTGCTTTTTTGTTATAGGAATAAAACACACGTAACACACATATTCTGTTTCTCTTATCTTATTGCTGTGCCGGTAATATTTATTAAACTAGTGCCTACATCAAAGAAACTGCTTTTAATTTGACTCCAAAGTTATCTTCTGTTAACCACAAAATTACCTTCTGTTAGCTACAACAATTCCTATATAATAATAATAATAATAATAATAATAATAATAATAATAATAATAATAATAATAATAATAATAATAATAATAATAATAATAATAATAATAATAATAATAGCTTTATTTGGTTACTATGCAATACAACATAAACACAAAAAAATAAAATAAAATAAAATAAAATAAATGAATAAATAAACAGTAATATTAATTAATTTTAGAAAAATTAAATTAATTTTAGAAAAATTAAATTAGTATGAAGATGCGTACATACATAACCAAATCGCAAGGTGAGATTCAGATGGCAGCAATGCCTCTGCTTTTAAATCTAAACCTTGAAAAATAAAGATAATCCAAAAATTTTAATTGCTTAAACCTAGTTTAATGACAAACTAAAGAACTAAAATTACTACAAGTTACTATTATATCAAATATTCTTAATTCTGACATTATTTTAAATAATTTTGATAACAGGTACTATATTGCCGTAATCTGTAGGAAGAGTAGATTCTTTTGGGACCAAATTTCATTATGGCGCCCATAAGAAAAAATGAACTTGATGATGATACCAATTTGACGAAACGTGTTACAGTAAAATGGTATTCATCAGTATGTAGAGAATTCAAAAGTGTCTTAAGAAAGTATTTTTATTTTTTTGATATCTCTTCAAATAAAGAAGATAGAGGAAAAATAAGAAAATGACAATTTTTCATTTTTTTCAATTATTTCGAATAAGAGTTAACATAGAAATTATTTCTCTGCGGATTATTAATGCTCATAAAATTTAGCCACTTTGCCAAATTTAAACCTACCGTCTATCTCTTCAAATAAGCGAGATCCCAATGGTGAGGGTCGAATTTGAAACAGCCTGTATATATGTTTTTAAGTTAATAAAATGATTTTGCTGTCACATATAGTAATATAAATTTTTGTAAAAATTTATATTATATTTATATTATATTATACAGGCTCTTACAAATTCGAGGCTCACCATTGGGATCTCGGAAACTGTAAGAGATACGAAATCAGTTAAATTGGGGCAAAGTTGTGTATTTTGGTGCTGAATAATAATCCGTTCTGAGAAATCTTCTACGATTTGTAGTTTTCGAAATATTTCCAAAAAACAAGAAAACGTAATTTTCCTTTTTATTTTTTTCTGAAGTTATTGTTGCAGGGATCATAACAAAATTAATACATTCTACAGGCACTTTTTCAAGCTCTTTACGATGATATCATTAGATTTTACTTAAAACGTTTCGTTTCGTCCTGACCATCATCAACTTCATTTTTTCTTATGGGCGCTACATTGGGTTTTAATACCAATGAATAGATCTATTTTTTCTGATGCTTTTCCATGTATCACACATCCCTATTTATTAATTTGAAACAGCTGGAAATGCAAGAAATTGTTGAAAAATAACACTGCAAAGAAAAACATGGTATGCAGTGAAAACAAAAACCAAAAAAGTTTGTTTACAGTTGGTTCTTGTCCGATGAAATTTGTATCACAAAATCTTCTAAGCGGACACTAAATCGCGCAACAATACACTTTACGTTTCGCAGTCGTTCGACTGCTTCGTCAGAAGTGAAAATTATAATAATTTTCACTTCTGACGAAGCAGTCGAACGACTGCGAAACGTAAAGTGTATTGTTGCGCGATTTAGTGTCCGCTTAGAAGATTTTGTGATACAAAAAAGTTTGATATACAGGCTGAGTCCAAAAAAACGCCTACGCGAATAGCGTCGGTGTTTATTGTCGGATTTGACTGGTCAAAAAATCAAATGAAATGGCAGAAAAAACTCTACAATATACCATATCTTGCGTCTTTAATACATTTAAAACAGCTGCATGACAGCTGTCAACTTTTGTTTTTTAAATGCAATGGTATAATTACTGTAATACATTTCGAAAGAACTCTTTTTTCTGCGTTCAATAATGTGCCACAATAAGCACTTATTTTTCAAAATAATAGAAGAAAATAAAAAGAAATAAATAAATTATTAACATGAAATGACGTAATAAATGATACCTGTTTTACGGTAAATAGCGTAGTGTCTATAAGTACTTCCTCATAGGCAAATAAATGACGATAACTGTCAATACTTTTGTTTTGTTTTTGCTGACAATAAAAAAAATTTTTGACAGTTATCGTCATTTGTTTGCCTATGAGGAAGTATTTATAGACACTATGCTATTTACCGTAAAACAGATATCATTTAGTGGCAACTGTTTACTACGTCATTTCATGTTAATAATTTATTTATTTCTTTTTATTTTCTTCTATTATTTTGAAAAATAAGTGCTTATTGCGCACATCATTGAACGCAGAAAAAAGAATTCTTTCGAAATGTATTACAGTAATTATATCATTGCATTTAAAAAACAAAAGTTGACAGCTGTCATGCAGCTGTTTTGAATGTATTAAAGACGCAAGATATGGTATATTGTAGAGTTTTTTCTGCCATTCCATTTGATTTTCTGACCGCTCAAATACGACAATAAATACCGACGCTATTCGCGTAGGCGTTTTTTTTGGACTCAGCCTGTACTTTCGGAGTTTTATTTCGTCTATCACAAAAGCAGATTTTTGAAAAATTTTTAGATATAAAAATGAATGATGTGAATCCAACAAAGACGTACATTTTTAAAACGTATTGTGCTAACAACAACAATTTAGTAATAGCAAGAGAAATTTACATCCAACAATGACGATAACGCAGTATTTAATTAGTTTCGTAATTAAATTATACATTTCTATGATTAAAGCAAGAAAGTATCACAAGAAATTATATCTTTAAAAATCTCTCATTCTTATAAATTTAAAAATGTATTGTGCTAACAACAATTTAGTAATAGCAAGAGAAATTTACTTCCAATAATATCCAGAAAGATGCCATCCACACAGAACAATGTTATTAAGTTAGATAGAAACATTGCACATTATAGATATTTTCGTAAAGCTCGAAGGACGTATCGAGACCGCCTTAATGATCATGAGAATGAAGAATTATTAGTAGAGGTAGTTTGTACTTGACGTTTCAAAATCGTTGTCATTTGTCATTGTTTTCATGGCCAGGTAGATCACATAAAAATAGTTACTTATAAAATGTATAAAATTATGAGACTACAAGAAAGAATGTTTCCTCGAGCAGTAATATCTTTTAAGATACGAGTTTTCTAAAGACATACATAATTTAATTTGATATTTTCTTGCTTTAATAATAATAATGTATAATTTAATTACAAATCTAATCAACTATTGTTTTGTAGTTGTCTTTCTGGATATTGTTGGAAGGAAATTTCGCTCGTTATTACTGAATTGTTGTTAAGACCACAATAAATTTTTAAATTTACGTCATTCTTGGATTCAAAAACATTCATTTTTAGATCTAAAAATTTTACTAAAATCAGATCTTGTGATACACGAAATAAAACTCCGAATGTATATCAAACTTTTTGGTTTTTGTTTTCACTGCATACCATGTTTTTCTTTGCAGTGTTATTTTCAACAATTTCTTGCATTTCCAGCTGTTTCAGATTATTAAATAGGGATGTGTGATACATGGAAAAGCATCAGAAAAAATAGATCTATTCAATGGTATTAAAATCCAATGTAACGCCCATAAGAAAAAATGAAGTTGATGATGGTCAGAACGAGACGAAACGTTTTAAGTAAAATCTAATGATATTATCATAAAGAGCTTAAAAAAGTGCCTGTAGAATGTATTAATTTTGTTATAATCCCTGCAGTAATAACTTCAGGAAAAAATAAAAAAGAAAATTACGTTTTCTGATTTTTTTGAAATATTTCAAAAACTACAAAACGTAGAAGATTTTTCAGAACCAAAATTCAGCACCAAAATACGCAACTTTGCCCCAATTTAACCGACTTCGTATCTCTTAAGCCTCAAGTACACGGGGCGAGTTTACAAGCTACAAGCCGGCTTTTTCACAAGCAGCTCGTAAACTAGTCCAGTGTACTCGATGCACTCGCTCCGTTAGCCGCTTGTAAAAACGCTCTGGAAAAAGTTGAACTGCCGGCGACTTTACACGCCACTCGCCGGCTTTTGAGCGAGCTAGCTTGCAAACTAGCCACGTGTACTCACAGTAGCTTGTGCACAAGTTTGCTGGTAGCATTGGTTTCCACACGCCAGCTAGTTGGCTACTGAGCAAGTGGGAGATTTTGTGTGTACTCGATTACTAGCGCACTCGCCGATTCGCCGGCTTTTTACAAGCCGGCTTGTAGCTTGTAAACTCGCCCCGTGTACTTGAGGCTTAAGTGTGTGTTTATAGTGGAGCGACGAGCCGAGAGTAGAGCCAAGCGGCGAGCAGAGCGGCGCGTTTAATAAAGAAGCGAGTGTTTATAGTAGAGCGGCGAGCAGAGAGTAGAGCCAAGCGGCAAGCAGAGCAGCGCGTTTTAAGAAAAGCGATTATTTCTAGTAGAAGTTCATAGTCGACATTAAGATGCCGAAGGAAAGGGTGCAACGGTTTCTGTTAGAAAATTCCTCTCTTAGGATACTGTATTTAAGTGATTGTTTTCCTAACAGTCGTGGAAAAACAAATGAAATTTATCAGAAACGCAGAGAGATGGGTGAATTTCATCATCTATACAACGATTTGCGGCAATAGCCTGAAACATTTTTCAATGTCCATTTTAATCTTTTATTTTCGATGCAAATCTTCGGATAATAGCGGCGAGCCGAGCGTAGAAATCAAACTGATTTGATTTCTTCGCTTGGCTCTCCGCTAGGGTCGAACAGCCTCGCTATTCGTCGCGCTAGTATAAACGCTCTCATTTGTGTTAAGGAGTTTGTTTTCGTCGCTCTGCTCGCCGCTTGGCTCTACTCTTGGCTCGTCGCTCCACTATAAACACACACTTACCGTTTCCGAGATCCTAATGGTGAGCCTCGAATTTGTAACAGCCTGTATTTATATTATATTATATTTATATTATATTATATTTATATTATATTATATTTATATTATATTTATTTATATTATATTGTATTGTTTGCCAAATAGCTAGCAATAATGGTTTCCCTATTGAGGTTATCCCTCGATTATTTTATAAAATTCGTAATCATCTTATAAATAAAGCTGTTTTCCCCACTCTGACAGATGTTGTTTCAGAAAATAACTTTAGATACGTCTCTTTACCTTATTTGGACATGGCTTCTGAAAAATTGAAGAAAATTCTTAGTAAATTGGAAGGGGTGCAAGTATAATTTTCTAATGATTATAACCTTATCTCGATACTGACGAATTTCAAAGATGAGATAGAACGTATGAACAAAAGTGGAGTTTACTCCATTACGTGCACCCAATCCAATTGTAACTCTATCTATATTGGGCAAACTGGCCGTAATTTAGCTACTCGTGTAAAAGAACACATCTCGTCTGCCAGACTGGGCAAAATAGACTCCAATTTTGCTTTACATTTAATTAATTGAGGACATTATCCAGACCCTAAATTTACTGTAAAATTACTTCATCAATTACCAAAAGGTTTAAAACTTAATATTGCCGAAACTCTAGAAATTTTCTTGTCTAAAAAAGATAACAATGTCACCCTCTTGAACGATCAGATTATTTTTCCTCATTTTAACTTTTTAGAATCCATAAATTGGATACATCCATAGTTTTATGTCTTGTTTTTGGTGCTTTTACTGTTGTCGGATTCACTTCAAAATTGTTTCAAAATTTTTCTATGTACTTAATTTTCTAATTTAATCTCAACTTTACGCCATCTGCTTTTATTCGATTTTTACCCTTAAGTGGTATTGTTTACTTATGGCCTTCAGCCTTTCAAAAATTGTTACTTATCTTGCCTTCAGCTTTAATGTTGTCTTTACTAATGTATTACGCCATTTGCCTTAATTCGATTTTTACCCATAAGTGGTATTGTATGCTTACCGGCCTTCAGCCTTTCAAAATTTTGTTTTATCTTGCCTTCAGCCTTTACTGTCGTTTTATTGTTTTACTTAAAATTGTTCAAAATTGTATTTAAATTTAAATTTACGCGCCATCAGCTTTCATTGTGATTTATATTTATTTACCTTAAGTTGGTACTAGTTAGGGATTTTCGTTCTGCCATGCTTTTAGGTTCTTGCATTGTATGTCATTCAATTTAAGTAAAAATGGCCACATGTTAACGTGATTTTAAGACAGGTTTGTTTCAAAATTTAAATATTTCTTCACCTATTAGCACAAATTCATTTATTGTAGATTTGAAAATGGTTTATTTTTAACCGAAACATGTCATCAGCTCCAAGCTTCTTGTTATAACAACTTCAATATACATCGTTTTCTGACGTTGTAGTTTTTTGTGACCTTTGGCATTTACGAGTATAAATTATATAAATGTCTTTCTTAATTCGAGAAAATATACTTAGTGTTCCATTTAAAATAACAAAGTTGATACTCATTTGTTAAGTGTCCAGTCGTCATTTGTTTCTTTTTTAATAAATTTTGGCGGTTCAGGTAAATCCCTGAAACTTTTGTATTTAACACTTTTTTGTATGCCTAATAATAAAATGTGTAGGTACCGTTCAAAATATAAACAAAATCCCTGTACACACTTGCAACTGCGTAGCGTTGCGAACTCCGTCGCGAACAGAGTCTTGCAAAATTAAGCAGCCACTGGTTATAATAAAATATCTAGTTGGATGTGAAATTGGTTGACTATACATCCCTGCACACAAAGATCTACGAAAGCTATGACAGCTGTCAATCAAATTCGACTTGGAGTGGGTCTATACGTTAGGCCTCTAGGGTCATAAAAGTAAATTATTTTAACCCGAAAAGAAATTTAGGTACATAATCCTGCAGTTTCAGGACCTGAACATGGAAACAAGCGAGAGCTTTACGTGTGGTTCTATAATATTTTGCTTTGTATTTCAGAATAGTATCGAATTTAATTGTTCTGTTTTTGATGTTTGCTTCATTTTATGTTTATATTTAAAAATTACTTATTTTTCAATAAAATATAGTTATTCTCAATTAAAAATGAAGTATGTTATTGTTTAAATTGTGAGAAACATAAAATAAAGCAAACATTAAAAATAAACAATAAACAATATAAACTGGATACTGTTCTGAAATATACAAACCAAAAAATCACCGCACGTGCACGTAAAGCACTCGCTTGCTTACAAGGCAATACAAGGTCAGGTTCCGAAACAGCAGAATTACCGAAATTTATGTTGTTAATTTTATATTTCTAATGCATACATCTACTCCCACAAATTATTATTATACTAATATAAATAGGTTACAATAAAACGGCTCCTGATCGCGACTGCGATAAATAGGTTACTATAAATTTTAAACGAAAACAAAAAAAAAATTAAGAATCAAAATCAAAATTATTCAAACGTTGATATTTTAAATCTATTCTAATTTCATGAAGAATGATCTAAAATTGTTGAGGGAAGAGAATGTATGTTCAATGAAATATGTATATCCCCTCTTGTCTCATATGAAGAAAACAAAGTTTGGAAGGTTTGAACATAACTTTTTGGAACTTGAAAAGATGTATGAAAACGAAACGAAGTTTAGTAACAAATAATGAAGATAATCAGGCAATGGTTTTAAAACACTTTTACGCTAACCCGGAGAGCTGCAAACTAGCGGATATTTTCTCCAATTCAATGTAATAAAATTCATTCTTTAACCTTTTATAAGATTACAAGCATTCCAAAAAAGGATGATCAAAGAACAATTAAAATTTCTGAATTTACATTTGCGAAACTCTATTTTCTTTGCTCTACTACAAAATTTGTAGTAACAATAAATAGTAAAATGCAAGCTGTTATCATTTTCATCCTATATTAACAAAATTAAAAACATTTGATCTATTAAAATTGTAAATTTTTATGAATTAAATCAAAAATGTTTCATAACTCAAAAACTGTTAAATTTGGGTATAGGCCATAGGGAATGCTAATACAGTTCAACGCAGCATTTAATTCTACATGCGATGGTGTATTTTTCTGTATTTGAATGTCTTCTAGTGGAGTGCTATATTTTAGACACCTTGCAGCTTAATAGATTATATTTATGAATTTTTTAAGAACCTTAAAGCCTCAACTCGAACATTAGCTGTTACAAATAAAATTGCTTCAATAATAGTTTTGATATGATTTTTTAAAAATCAGCTTGCAGAATCCATATTTCTAACGAAACTCAAAATATTTCAAAAATTATGCAATTTAGAAATAGGGAAATGTATTACAAATTTACAAATTTTTACATGTAGAATTCAAAAATGTGATAAAAAATATAGCATCTCATTTAAAATAAGCTAGTTGATAGGGACTTCCGGTATAACTGGAAGTGACTGGAAGTCAATTTTATTTCATTGGAGAGATCGTTTCATAGTATCTCTCCTCCGTAAATTTCAAATTTCTATCTAAACTTCTTTTTGAAAACTTTTAATGAACGGTTTGCGTAAATAACCCTGTATAGGTAATGCTAACATCGATACGCTCCAATTGATCTTCAGATTTGTCTATCGAAATGGGTACGATTGATCTTCAGATTTGTCTATCGAAATGGATTATTCAAACTCTAATGCTAAAACTCCACACGTAATTAGCGGTCGTCGAATTGTGGATATGGCGCCTTTTTTTCGGCACTCAAATTAATTCTACATGAAGGTTTTGGTTGTCCTTGTTTTAACTTGGAAATTATCAATGAAAGGCTATTTGGATTGAAAAGTAGATTTTACTATAAATGTGGGAGTGCGGAAAAGAAGGATCTTTTAATACAAGTTGGCCAAGTAAAATTTGAAAATGTATTCTCAATGAGCTCTTGAACCCGCACCTTTTTACTAATTTAACCATCTCTCTATCACTTCGAATAAAAAAGTTACCCATGTTGTCCCTACGAAATCCGGGGACCCTGTATACGGCAAAATTATAGACGACGATGACAGTAGCGTATATAGAAAAATTCGTGATGCTAAACCCTACGGTCCTAACATTTTTATTGAAAAAATAGAATGTCGTAGTGTTTTACGTAACTACTGCAAGAAACTAAGGGATATTTCAAAAACGTCTGGACAAAACATATTTTTAAGACAATTTATAGGTAACAATATCATTAAGTTTCGAACAGCTATAACAAGTGCAAAAAAAGCGGACTTGCCAACACAAAATCGTATTCAAAATTTAAAAAATTATATTCTAAATGGACCGCGTCACATTTTTAACGATCATTGAAAATGTGAAAAATATTTTTGTAAAAAAACTGGTGCAAGCAATCCGATTGCGTGAAATGAATTTTATAATAGCCCGCTATACATAAATTTCGCTAAACATTTATATCGTGTAGCGGCATTGTCGTCCAGTTTATTAAATGACGTTGATAACAACTCTGCAGAAAATTTTAAATCACTTTTAACAACTTGAAGATATCCTATCAATCCGTTTTTAAACAAAATTATTAAATCAATGTTTATTGGTGAAGCTCCATATTTAATAGCTTCGAGAGAATTTTCCAAGAAGGCCAGAGGGTTCCCGCTGGGGTTCAGGTACACGGTCATAAATCATCCTAACACTGTACATAAAGTTGCCTAATTCATTCGTTTTTTCGAAGTGTTACCGGACCTTTTAATTGCTAATTTAACTTAAACGTTCAAGTTTTACTTAAAAAAAATGTCTCCGCATTAGATATTAAGCTAACCTATATTTTGATATAAATTTCATTGAATAATTTTGTTTTGTTACCGAGAAAAACGGATTCTTAGTTTATCACAAAAACAATAATTAAAAAAAAACTACTTACATTTTGAAAAAAAGAAAATGTCTCCGCACTGTAGTTTACAAAAACGAACATTTGTAGATTGCAAGCATTTTTTCAACTATAATAATACGTCTGTAAAACGGATTCTACGAATGTATACCCAGCGAAAACATGTACGTTTATTCAACGTTAATTTCACGTTGTTATGGTGGAAATAACGTTATTCCTTGAAAAATGCAACGTTGTTTTTTGGTTGAATTAGCAACCATAATTATATCACGTTTGTATGACGTGTTTTTTAACGATCAGTTTAATATGGACGTAATTATAACGTGAAATAAATACGTAACAATTTTGTCTTTTTACGACGTGATTTATACTATGAGTAAATGCGATGTATCTACCGTACGTTGATTACCACATCATTTCAACGTTAATTCAACATCTACTATTCTACGTAATAAATGAGAAAAAATTAACGAAACTAATACGTTAGATAAATCATAATTTACAACTAAATTTTTAACCCACGTTTTATAACGTTATTTTAACGTATACCGAATAAATATGCGTTACAAAACGTGATGTTGACGTTAGAAAACACTTAATTTTACAGTGATTGTCTATCGTGTTTCACACCTTTGAATTCTAATTTTACTAAAAATCTATGAAATATGAGGTTCTTCTCCATGCTTGGCAGCTTTGAAATGAAACGAAACAGGTATGAAAAGTACTGCTAATTTGGACATACGAGTCAACCATAACCCCTTTTTAAGTTGACGTAATCTGTCAAAATTTTTTAAGTTAGTTTGAATTTGATGCCCAAAATCTGTGATTAAAAATACTAAAGAACGCAATAGTCAATCAATTATACATACATATTGTCACGAATACTCATTGGGGACAGCTGTATACAGAGTGGAAAGTTTAACTGTAATAAATTCTGTAACTTAGAAGATTACGGTTTGTAAAAAAATTCTTGGAACAGGTCAATTTTTATTTTTAATGGCGCATATTACAAAGGGACTTTTTTATCTTTTCAATTATTTGGAGGGGTGAAACGACCCCTAACTATGTTTTTTTTTTAATGGAAGGATATGTTGAAAAAATTGGGAATACAGCTACGTTTTATTTTTTATTTTTCTTTAGCACTAAAAGGTAAAAAACAAAAAAAAGAATTTTTTTACTAAAACCGTTTTTAATGCCAAAAATTCAGGAACTCCATTTTTTATTATTTGATAAGAAGAAATAAGCATTCCATATGGTATCGTATTGTTGCGTGCAGCCAATAGATGGCGCTGCCAATGCGCTAAATTTTTACGTAGTGAGGTAATTACGTACGTAATTACCTCACTGAAGTTTTTCCCAATAGGTGGATAGGAAGAAGATGACCGATTGAGTGGCCAACAAGATCTCCAGATCTCACCCCTTTAGACCTTTTTATGGGGGTATTTAAAAAGTAAAGTTTATGTGACTAAACCAAACGACATAGCAGAACTTCAGAACTTCAAATTTTGCATGAAATTAGGAGAGTAACGCCGGAAATGTTACAAACTGTTAGGGATGGAATTTATAATCGATTAGGGTATTGTCAAGTGAGAGGTGGCGAGCATTTTGAACATCTGATGCGTGTGATTCCCAATTGAACAAGCTTTAAGAAAAAAAATTACTCAGCATATCCTTCCATTAAAAAAGAAATAGTTAGGGGTTGTTTCATCCTTCCAAATAATTGAAAAGTTAAAGAAATCCATTTATAATATGCGCCATAAAAATAAAAATTGACCTGTTCCAAGAATTTTGCTACAAATGGCAATTTTCTAAGTTACAGAATTTATTCCAGTTAAACTTTCCACTTCACTGCGGTGTTTATGAGCAGCATGTAATTTTTTTTAAATTTTCATAAAGAAATAATTTTGTAAATAATAAAGTAAATTGAGAGTACTGTATTAAATGTGTTTTGTCGAATATTTTATGTTAGTGTAAATATTTTTAGAAATAGGCGATTTAGAATTACATGTTTATTATAAATAAATAATTTAGAATTTTTGAAATGTATATACAAAGAAAATAAGCTTAGAATTGTAATAATTAGAAAAATTGATTTAATGATGTTATGATAATATGGATGTTAGAAGGAAACTGTAGGTAGTAAAGAGTTCGGAAATTGAACGAGTGAGGGCGGCGCGTAGCTATTGTAAGTTAAAGTCCCCGGTTCGGCTTTATTACTACTGCCTCCTTCCGCTTTACGAATCAGTCACGGAAGCGATACGGAACTGGGATCTCCAAATGGCTAAGCGGTCTAGTCTAGCCGACTTGGAAAGTCGTGTCACTCGGCGGCGTGGGTTCGAATTCCACCATTAGCCATGTATGTTTGTTCAGTCTAATGATTTAGACCCAGCTTTTAATACACGTCGTAATTGTCTGATTCAACGTTACACGTGGACATTGCCGCGACATAAACTAAATATAATATAATAAACTATAATATAATTATTATATTATAGTTTCTATTACATAGCTTTGATTTGTGTTTCGTATTAATGTCATGTACCCTATTGGAAGATTTCTAAAACACTAAAAAATACCATTTAATAATTTTGATTTATAAAAAACAAAATGAAATTAATTTTGAAGAATTGATAAAACAAAGAAATTTACTGAGTTGCAAATAACTCGTCATAAAAAATTAAAATCGAGAAAGTACCTAAATATGCACTTAACATTTGCGATTGGATGGTTTTATCTAAGACACCGGTATATGTATAAAAACGACTATAAAAGTCCTACCTGATGTACTATTATAAACGGGTTCAGTAGAATTTTCCAAAACTGTTAGGCCGTACTTATTCACGCATTCGATTTTGGCTTCTTCAATTTTCTGTTCTTGCAATCTCTCTAAACCTCTTGATGCCATCTGAAACAAAACATTTTGAGCTGTGAGTGTTTTTCAGTTTATAGATTTACTGATTTTTAATAAATATAAATTGTATACTTAAAGGCAATGCACGATGATCCTTTTAGATCTATATTGTGCGAAAGCCAGTTCAATGTTATTATTTAGTTCTACACACAAGGTGAATCACAATTATTATTCCACCAAAGAAAAACCACGATGCAGCACTCTCCAGAAAGTTGTGCTGATTCGGACCCCTTTGGTCACGCAAGTTTTATTGTACTTATTTGTACTCATTCTATACTCCTGCTTTAGTGACCAATAAAGGATTATTATTAAATCGGAATGCAAAAATTGATACAACGATACCCGATGTAACCTGTGAGCAACTAAAAATCAGATTAGAGTCGGCGGTGCAAAGAAAAAGTATATCTGTTACTAACGCGGTGTTAGGATGATCTGACAGTTCATGAATGTATTAGATCAGCGACGGGCGCGAGCTCGCCGAAAGCTCGACCCCCACCCTCAATTATTTGCGATGATCCCGATGTTTCAGACAAACAAGCGCCGGCATCTAACTGACTCAGTCGTTTCATCGAAATTAAAAACAGAGAGCGCTGAACGAGTTAGTTCATGTTAGTTTATTAGCGTTTAACAGTGTCGTACAAGTTCGAGACCATTTAAAATTGAAAAACAAGCCTTTTTTAAACAATATTTGTAATAATTTTCGACTTAATTCGATATGAATAGCATCAAAACGATTAGGCCGTCTACGATTTCATATCTTGTGGAACGAAGCCGACTCCGCCGATACCCTAGTCGCCTATTGCTTAGCGTAGTGGGGGATCATTTCCCTCTCGTGCGCATCACTGTATTAGATTAATTAATTCAGTTAATCACAGACATACATTTTTTTTGCACCGCCGACTCTAATCTGATTTTTAGTTGCTCATAGATTACAAACGCTAAGAAATTACAAGAATAAGAAAAAATAGATAATTTAAAATATATCTCTTCACAGTTAAGAAAATATAAAAGTGTTTTAGAAGATATTCGAAAAATTCCTTTTTATGAAAAATCTGAACAGGGACAAACAGGAAGCGATAAATAGTATATTGATTTACAAGTTTAGAAAAGTGACAGTTTTCCAGTGAGTGTAAATGTTTACACGAACATGGAAATTCACTTTTCTGACGTGTACATCATATGTACTATTTTTTCGTGTAGTTGACGAAACTAACGCTAAAATTATGAGAGTGTCGACAAATAATAACATGCCCGTGTAAGTTATATGGCTGATCTTTAACCGCGTTTTTAATTCTTATTCCAATCAATAGAGGGCTGTCAATTACATGAAACAGAACTCTGTATTGTAGGTAAAAGTAATTGAGTAGGGAAGTACGAGTGCTCGAAAGCGTCTTTCCGTAAGGTACTAAATCAACATACTTCGTATAGAGGTAACGCATTTAGTAATTTTTTATATCTATCCTTGTCGCACATTCCTCTCATCTAGGGATAAAAAACAGTTGGAAATATTATCTGAAGTGACGTTTGTCAAAGTTACTGTCAGTGGTTAAGAAAATTGAGATTAAATATCGCATCCCAAACTTTTATCGCATGACATTTAATGATTCTGCGTTTTTCGTAAAAGAAAAATTCTGCACTTCTTAAAATAACAACTTTTTGATTGGTAAATAACTTAACTAGACTTAAGGACATAACATAATACACTTTTAAATTGAGACCAGTGACATTGCGGTAAACAGAATTCCCTAAAACTGTTGTCTTCCTTATTGCACTTGCGACAATTATATTTCTTATCTTTGTTTCTCAATCCTCTCACAAGAGGAATGGGATTGCGTTACCTGTACGGAGTGTTGATTTAAAGCAAATTTTTGCGAGATACCGGTATGATGCGTTATGGTTACATGCGGTTATATTATTTTAACCCCCCACTACTAAGTTCTTGATTCGAGAAAATGAAAAAAGTATGTATTGGTATGGTATATTTCAGGTGCGTGTAACAATTTGAACTAGTTTATTTTAAAAATTGTGTCGGTAATACATAAAGTCACTTAAAAATGAACCATACCATAAGCAGCGGTTAAGTAAGTACATCAAAATGGAATTTTATTTTATTATAAGTTCTTTCGCGTAAAGAAAAACACATTTAATTATTCCCCACATTTTATTTTCACAAATAAAATGCATTGCCTTATTAAGAAAAGATATAGAGGTGAACGGTATCCCGCTGTTCCTAACAACTAACCTCACTTATACTCATACCGCAAGTAATACACCTCGCGACCTGTGTTACATTCGGTATGTTATTTGACGCTCAATAATGACGTCATCTGAGATTCCCCTATGATACCTTTTCTCGCAAAAATGTAGTGGTATGCCTATGAATACATACACAAAGATACCGGTATCTCGCAAAAATTTGCTTTTAGCACAGAATACTAAACAATCAGAAGTGACTCTCAGTGTCGGTACCTTTGATAGCTAAAATCCGTTTTTAGAATTGGCGGCCATTTTCTTGGGCTAGAAAGCAGGACTGGACTAAAACTAAAATGCCCAAAATCGGAAACGTATTTAATGATTTTCATATTTTTCATTAAAAGAAGTTATAGATAGGTATACAGGATTAATTGTTAATATAAATATTTTCAAATTGTTATAAAAAAATATCAACATAACCACCACTGACAATCTACACCTTTTCCAAGTGTAGTTCAGAAAGTAACAGATTAATTTCAGACAGTGTCAAATACTTTTCAGATGCAAAAAATGAATTTTAGAAAACATCAATTGTATTTCAGAAACGTACACTGTATTTCAGAATGCGTTAATTGTAGTTCAGAAAAGCGAAATAAATTTCAGAAAAGGTGCATTGTATTTCAGACAATATCATTTGTATTTTAGAAAATAATTATATATATTTTATCAGCATGCCATAGTAAATAAGTCTTATTACAATATCTTAGGAACCATCAACAGATTTGCGTGGAATAGTTATTGTCACGATTGCATTGAAAGAAAGTGAAGAATGAATTTAACGGATAATTGTAGAATTTGTATGATGTCCATGCTAAGAAATGCAGTTCTTCGCTTATTATCACACATACTTACAAAAAAGCTTAATTACAAATGATTCCTGATTTACAAATAATGCTTTCTGACTTACAAATGATGCTTTCTGATTTACAAATTATATTTTTTGAATTTCATATGACGCTTTCTGAAATACAATTTATTGATCTGAACTGCAATTACTACTTTCTGAAATACAATTTACTAATCTGAACTACGATTGACGATTTCTTAAATACAATTTACTAATCTGAAATACAACTAACATTTTCTGAAATACAATTGGAAAAGGTGTAGTCTTTACAATCGGTTTCTTAAATCGCACACTCGATAGCTCCTGTATAAATGTTGTGGATTCATTAGTAAGTCTTCCCTTCCACATTCCATTGCTCAAATTTTGGCTCTACAAATGTGTCTGATAATAGGTCTGTTCCATTTGACCGAATTTCAAGTTCTGAATCGTTCAAATCATGCGCAGTATGAAATTTATACACTGCTCATGCTCGGTACGATTTTGAACGGTTCAGAACTCGAAATCCTGACGAATGGAACGGACCTAATTATGTTTTTAAATTCAAATACTGCGAACCACTAACCTTTCAATATCTTTAGGGAACCTAAAAAAACTAGTTCTACAATTTAGTTGATCGTTTTTAAAATCTTTTGCAGCGCAAACGTGACCGCCTTTACGTTTCTGATCACTCATAATTAGAGGTGGGCGATACGGGAAATTGTGTATCGAATTTCGATACGATTTCTATATCGATACGTATCGAGTATCGACTACCGATACGTATCGATATGTATCGAAATATCGGATCGATATGTATCGATATATCGATACATTTCGAAATATAAGTTTGAAATATTGAACAGAGGCTTAAAAAATACGAGATGAAAAATAGATCTGGAATAAGTTTAAATAATAACGCCGAATATTCGACCATATAAATATAAATAAATAAATAAAATGTTTAGATAGTCTGTAATTCGATATTTCAATACGTGTCGGTATATCGATATTCGATATTTCGTTACGTATCGACATCCGATATTTCGATACGTATCGATATTTCGATATGTATCGGTATTCGATATCCGATATTTCAATACGTATCGATATTCGATACGTCGATACAGCTGAAAATGTGTATCGATACAGCTGGCGTATCGATATATCGATACATCGACCCAGCCCTACTCATAATGCTCTATCCCACCTAACTTGTCGAGCTCCAGAAATTAAATTAAAGTAACGTCAAATTATTTGAAGTTTTGAGGTTTTGACACTAGCCCCGGAAAATGGCCGTTCCTAAGCGCGGACTTTTATTTTACGTACGTGAAATACACTTCTGATTATTTAGTATTCTGTGCTTTTAGTACCTTATCTTTCCGCCATTGTCAAACTGTTGTCAAATTGGCAAGTTTAAACGTTTACGCGTTATTTGACTTTTATTGTTACTCAGTGTGAATTGTATTCTGAAAATGCCATCTAATCCCATTAAATGTTGTGTTAAAGCTTGTGGGAAGGAGGTAAGTATCTACATTTGATAATATGCGCAAAACATTTTGTACCATTTTTGTAAAATGTAATTAAAGAAAAGAAGAAAATGTTGATGTAACATGATACATATTTACCTAATTATTTCTTTGAGTTCTTTCTGATCGGTATTTTTACTGTAAATAGATATCTTTTTAAGTAAAATATTGTAGAGTTTCATAGTTTATGCATATCTTATTTCTAATTGGTCTATTTCTAAAAATTCAACATTTTGTAGTGTTGAAAAGGTGTTTCTTTTGTAATAAATAATGAAAGAACAAATTAAGTAAATATGTTGACTTTGGTTTTGTCTTTTTGAGTGTATTTTGATTACTATTTACAAAAAAACAGGGTAATCCTGCTGTTCCGGGATCTGACATTCTGAACAAATTTAGAAAATCAAAAATTTTCGGTAATTTTGTATTTTGAATTTCAGAATAGGATATTATGTTTCACTTTTCTGTTTATAATGCATGTGTTTTCATTGGGTATTTATACTTCAGAATTATACATACATTTTTCAATAAAACAGCAATCCTTGTTCAAGGACAGGATCAGGATTACTCAAAATTAATCTAAAAACATTAAAACTAATGTTAATTAAATTAATTATTTTATAGAGTCCAGAAGTACATAATCATAGATTTCCGAACCCTATGTCTGATGAAGAAAGATTTCACCAGTGATTACAGATTATTCAACAGGAGGATTTGAAGAAAATGGACCCAATGGCAGTTTATAATAACAAACGCATTTGTTCTGTTCATTTGGATGAAAAGTACAAATCTCTAGGTAATCCTAGACTGCATAAAAATGCCCTTCCAAAAGTTAATTAATTAAGAATTGCTCTTGTAGCAATATGTACCGTAGAACCGGGTGACTTGGGACACGTTCCGAGTATTTTCATACAATATCTTCCTGTGTTTTTGAGAGAAATTTTTAATTTTTTTACATTTAACATTAAGGGACTGTTTACAACCATGTTAAGATGAGAAATTATTATTTCACCACCCTGGCTTCAAGTTATTCTTTCTAAAGCCAGTGTCACAAGTCACCTGCAAACAGGACACTTAGGACATTTACTTTTAAAGGTATTTTAACATAGTCCAATCATTTTTGGACGATTTAGATGACATAGGAGACTTGGGATAATAACTGTATTTAAAAAAAATTCAAAATGTCTACTTAAAAAAGAGGCTTCTATAAGAAAATGGCTCATTTCATAATTCTGAACATAACATTTTCTTTCATAAAAACTCAAATAAAATTCGCTTATATAATAAAAAACAAAGATCAGTAGGGCACAATATGAAAAAACAAAAGTATGTAATATATAGAAAAAAAAAACCATCTTCTTAACTAATGGTAGGTAACTGCGGCACTAACAATAAGTCGTACAGGGCACCTAACGTTACCAGAGTGCTAAATATATATTTTCCTCTTTTATTGGTAGGCTTTGGTAATTTTGTTGTCACCTAATACAATGTCCCAAGTCACCTAAAAATCAACAGGTTGCATAAAACTAACAAAAGTGAGATTATAAACAAAAAAGAATCAAATTTATAAATGTATTATTCTTCAGAGTGAATAACTCTTTCATGCTTATGTAATAAAAAAATTAAGAAAAATTATTACCTGAGGTATGCAGAGTTATTAATGTCGTCATATGTCACATTTTTTTAAAATATGAAATGCACGCTTTTGAACGCATTCCACGATATACACCTGCAGCTAGTTGTTCAATCTATGATCTATAATTTTTCTGGGTTGATATATCGCTAAGGAGATAGCACATCAATTGAAATTTTGAAAAGTGTCATTTTGTCTCAAGTCGTCTGCCTGTCCCCAATTCACCTGGTTTTACGGTACTAAATATATTATATTAATAGTTTCAGTGTATTCATGTCATACGTCTGTCGAAGCAGAGATAATAGAACTTGCAGCTGCAGGTAATTATTGGAATTATTATGAGTGCAATATGTATTGTACTAATATCTTACTTCATAGGAATACAAAGAAGGTATGAAAATGATAATGCGCAAGCATCATGCAGCAGTGGCATACAATCTCTAAGTGTAAAAAATTGCCATAATATGAGTGCTTATATCTTTGTTATTTATTTACATTTCGTCTTGAATTTTTGTAGGTACTCAACACAATATCTTTTCTACAGAAATTTCAAAACTGCTTCGGTCTATCTGTTATTATGTATAGGGTGTTGAGTTTTGCAAAAGATAATTTTTCTCAAAATTTTCAAATTTAACACCCAGTATATCTAGACTCTCGTGAAATACTGTTTTAATAAGCTTTCATAAAACGCCAAATGTATTTGTCTAAACTGAAGAAGTCGTGAGACAAAAATTAATAATATTTTTTCTTTCAATATTGACGTTATTTAGCCTTTCCGACCGGTTCTTCTGTTTTGATTTGCTGATAAATCAATGAATATGTTTTTTTTTTGTTCAAAGTAATTGAATATGTTCCTGTTAAACTAATTCCTATTTTTCTTTATTTTGAAAATACATATTTAAATTACATTATTTTAATAACATTTTTACTGTATTTAATGTTACGTGGCGTTTCGAATCTTTCTTTCAATCTTTGAAAAACTCCATAATCCGGGTGTCTTCTCATAGGATAATGCTGCGAATATAATCTTGATGCCAAAAGACAGTTTTGGTTGCCTTTTTCTACTAGGTATATCTTGTCACGTAACTCTTCATTATTAAAATGCATTTTGTTATCATAAAAAAATACGAAACTGTAAAAGTAGTGTTATCTACTAATCTGAATAATTGTTCTGACAATTAAAAATTTATAGCAACTGTTTTCCTATTTTCTAGCAAACGGCAACGTGATTCTAAATTTTATTTTTTAAAATTATTATTTTAATGTTATTTGGATATTTTCAAAGTAAAGAAAAATAGGAATTATTTTAACAGGAACATATTCAATTACTTTGAACGAAAAATAAAACATATTCATTGATTTATCAGCAAGTCAAAACAGAAGAACCGGTCGGAAAGGCTAAATAACGTCAATATTGAATGAAATAAAAATTATTAATATTTATGTCACGACTTCTTCAGTTTAGACAAATACATTTAGCATTTTATGAAAGCTTATTAAAACAGTGTTTCACGAGAGTCTAGATATACTGGGTGTTCCATTTGAAAATTTTGAGAAAAATTATCTTTTGCAAAACTCAACACCCTGTACACATAATAACTGATAGACCGAAGCTGTTTTGAAATTTCTGTAGAAAAGATATTGTATTGAGTACCTACAAAAATTCAAGACGAAATGTAAATAAATAACAAAGATATAAGCACTCATATTATGGCAATTTTTTACACTTAAACATCAATATCTTACAAACTCTTAAGTAAAACTTCCTAAATTTTTTGTCATTACCTATTCGTTATGCATACTTTCGAAATATCTAAAAATATATTGGGTGTTCCATTTAAAAAGATATAACTTTGGTGTGGCCCTCAGTTACTGAACACTCTGTATAGCCAAAAATAATTTTATGACGTAGAGCTGACTGAGTTACACCTTAGCTCATTTGAATTTTTTTTCTATCTTATATACTATAGGCGCTAGAGAAGGCCGCGGCACTCAGTGGACATCCTGTATGCAATATGTTAATATATTTTTTAGATTAGAGGAGTCTATGAAAAATAAAACCTAAGTCGTAGCTTAATAAAATTAACTTATATCAAAACTAAAAAGTCAAGATACATTTGACGATAGTAGAAAAAATCTTCCAGTTCAATACATAAGGCTTTGTTAAAACTCTTTAACATGATAACGACCAATTTCAAATGCCGTTAGATTGCTTGCTGACCAATGACTATAGTGTTCAAGAGCGTTTAAACAATTAACAGATTTGACAGGGGTCAGGAAGCAAATGTCAGAATAAAAGTTTCGAATCAAGCTAAGACTCTGATTTTATTTTTAATAACCTCCTCTTATCTAAAAAATATATTAACGCATAGTATTAGGTCGTTATCATGTTAAAGAGTTTTAACAAAGCCTTGTGTATTCAACTGGAACATTTTTTCTACTATCGTCAAATGTATCTTGACGTTTCAGTTTTGACATAAGTTAACTTCATTTAAGCTACGACTTAGGTTTTATTTTTCATAGACTCCTCTTATCTAAAAAATATATTAACGCATTGTACAGGGTGTCCCATTTTCGATGGTATTCCATAGGTTCCATATTCCATATCTTCGTTAATAATGGAAACAGAAAAAAAACGAGCACGCAATATTGGGTCAACTTTTTATGCTAATTTGAATGGCCAACTTAAAAATTTGCTGTTCCTTGCCATTTTCGCGGTACAGTTGAAAAACGAAAAATTCATCAAATTTTCAAACGCGCATATTTTTTTTATTTTTAAAGATATCGAAAAATGATAAAGGCATTTTTTATTCGACTTTTAACGCAGATCTTGATTCTTTAATCAAATCGCACCAAAAGTTCATAATAACCGAGATATAACCACAATTAATGTTTTTTTAAATGGAAGTCATAGTTGGCTTTGACATCATTAAAAAGGGTATTTTTTCTGCTTTTCGAAAATATGTAGTTCATTGATATTATGTTTTAAAATAACTGAATTACAGACAATTCATGTCAAATTTAGTAGGCCATGATTAAAAAAAAAAACAAGAAAAAAAATGAAAGACGTTCTAAATGTCTAATTTTTGAAGCTCTTGTCTTTGAAACACCAATTTCTCGTTCTATTTCTCTGTAGAAATGTTTGGGTTAACTTCGATGCAACTTAAAAAATCGATGGTATTTGCTTCTAAATTCCTTTTATTATATGATTTTGGTCTAGGTTGATTAAATGACCCGAAATTGATAAAATTTCTCCGCAGCCTAAAACAGAAGATTGTCTAAAAAGCTAGGTAGATAAAAGAAAGTCTCCTCTAACTTTTGTAATTAAATAGAAAATAAAGAGAATGTTTTTTTTTGTTGACTTAACTATAAAATAAATACCGTTCGAAAATTCTCTTATCTGGTTGACGCCGTTCTGGAAACCGTTCCAGATAGTAATTCGTTGCCGTTGTCGAATTTTTTTCACATTGAATGAAAGATTTTATTAAATCATACTTCTCATAATTTTCGTATTTTTTCAATTCATGAAATACTTATTTGAAGGTAATTAACACTTTCTGATAGTTGTGGTATAAGCATTTAGAACGTCTTTCATTTTTTTTCTTGTTTTCTGTAATCATAGCCTACTAAATTTGACATGAATAATATTAATTGTCTGTAATTCAGTTATTTTAAAAGATAATATCAATGAACTATATATTTTCGAAAAGCAGAAAAAATACCCTTTTTAATAATGTCAAAGCCAACTATGACCTCCATTTAAAAAAACATTAGTTGTGGTTATATCTCGGTTATTATGAACTTTTGGTGCGATTTGATTAAAGAATCAAGATTTACGTTAAAAGTAGAACAAAAAATTCCTTTATCATTTTTCGATATCTTTAAAAATAAAAATTTGATGAATTTTTCGTTTTTCAACTGTACCGCGAAAATGGCAAGGAACAGCAAATTTTTAAGTCGGCCACTCAAATTAGCATAAAAAGTTGACCCAATATTGCGTGCTCGGTTTTTTTCTATTTCCATTATTAACGAAGATACCTATGGAATACCATCGAAAATGGGACACCCTGTACAGTGATTTTCATAAAGTTCGTAACAAATGGGAAAAATTTCAAAAATAATTTTATAAAATAGAGCTGATAGAGCTGACTGAGTTACTCTTAGCTCGTTTGAATTTTTCTTCTATCTCATATACTACCTATCTCATATACTAGAGAAGACCGCAGCACTCGGTGGACAACCTGTATAATGAATGCGTAGAAATACTTGATAAATTGTTAAAAATGAAATTAATAAAAAAGTCAAATCACAAAAGCATATTCTCGAAACATTTTTTAAACTGAATAAATGAGTCTAATACGATTTTTCGATTTTTTTTTTATGATCGCCAGTGCACATCAGTATTTGATCTATTTTTATTTTCACATATGATTAGCTTATAGTTTAGTTTAGAAATCAATTTTGTTTTGTTCTTTAAGTTTTAGGCATTTTTTTATAATTAACTTTATCCACTTAATTTGTCAAGGTTAAGTTTAAAAGCAGAGAAGCCTAGGCCGATCTGAACTTCGCCTTGTGATTGTGTAGCATTTACTTTGTCACTTTATATATATATGTTTTTTCTTTTCACTTGAAAACACAATAAAGTAATTTATTATTATTATTATTATTATATTAGATCTAAAGAGAATATTTTTTTTTTCTCCTTTTCACCCACTTTTTCCCCAAGGTCAGAGCTTGTCGGGGAGGGGTGGAGGCTGCGATCGACTTAGATGTTAATTTCTCCTTCGGAATTCGCCTTACAAACTGGGGAAACGCAGAAAACCCAATTCGAAGGAGCCGGTATGAATCCTTAACACAATCCGACACATAAATACTCTATATCTCACATAGAGTCCATATGCACCAGGAGATTCAAACCCACACCTAATAATTGCCCGGCCGAGCGTCACGCCCGTTGCCAGCGGACTCAACCACTCGGCTAATAACTACCCATAAAATAAATTATTCTGAAAACCCTATTAATTTATCCGGATGAAAGAGTGAAATTACTTTAAAAACAGCAAGTCTCTGGTATAGTTGGTTGGGATAACATTACTAAAGGGTATAAAACTAATGAAATAAAATACAGGGTAAAGAACCTCGTGAGCCTATCGAATATCAGGAGAACGAAATCAGGAAGGACGATATTAAACAGGAATGGAAATTTTTAAAATTACCAAACGGTCTGTACAATGAAAATGAATTAAATAATTATATACAAGAATAATTTTTGACATCGAATCCACTTTGTGGGTCATTTGAAACACCCCCGTTTTATTTTGATGTAATTTATGCAACTAATCGTTTTATGTTAATTATACGTGACAATGATTATGAAGTTGATTTTTCACACGGTAAGATACATGAGCTTTTAAGTTTTGATTAAAAAAATATGTAAAGAAGGAATAAACTATGCAACAAAAATTGATATGTACATTTCGTATGCTAAGCAAACATCGTCGGTAGTATACAAATTATTTTCGTCTTACGGGCTAATTTATATAGGATCGTCAAATTTAAAACTATTATTCTAAGAATACTTTCTGTGAATACTAGGAAGGCGGGCATCCAGAATGAATCTTGCCTAGAAAAGCGGCAAAGCGGGCGAGTGTCAGGAGTAGTAGGGATAGGCCGATTCTGGAACCTCCTCCGACCTAGACGGAAAATTTCAAGGTCAAGGTCGGAGGAGGTTCCAGAATCGGCCTATCCCTGACGTGACCTTCACCATAACCTTGACATGGAGGAGGTTCCAGTTTCAAGGTCAAGGTCGGAGAAGGTTCCAGAATCGACCTACCCCTGACCTTCACCATAACCTTGACGAGGAGGAGGTTCCAGAGTCAGATAACCTTGAAATGGTGTTGAGGTCAGAGGAGGTTCTAGTGTTGCTTTCTGCTTAGTGACCTTGTGGTTGGAGGAGGTCAGGATGTAAATTAGTATTACCCCCACCTAAAATCTTGTTATACAGGGTCTCCCAAATAGAGTGGCCTATTAAAAGTTTTCGGGGAAGGGAATATACAAAAATTCTGAAAATTAGTACACTGTCCTACGGGAAAGTGATCTTTCAGATTAAAATACTTTCACTATTGTATCACTTCCGGTTATACCGGAAGTCGCCGTCAACTTTCTTATTTTAAATAGAATGCTATATTTTTATTACAAATTCTGATTCTACACATTATTATAAATAAAAAATGTTAAGGCTTCCCTATACCTAAATGTAACCGATTTTGAGATATCTTCAAATTTATTTAAAAAATTGTTTTGGTGACCTTTCATTTAAGACAATGTATTTGCGCCAATTTCAAATTTAAAGATTGAAGTGACATGTCGTTTAAAAGTATAATGTTCAGACTTACAAATCATATCCTAATTATTCTTGAAAAATTCATAGGGTGGTCACAATATGGTGTCGAAAGTCATTATGTTTAACTGCCCAAAACTCAATTTTCGTAAATGGAACACCCTGTATATTTTTACATCATGAGATAGAGAATCATTAAACATCGATTGATATTAGCACACTCTATACCTATTTCTTTTAGTTTCCTTGTTATCAATAATTGTTTATTATAACGGCATATTTTGCTAGAATTATCGAAAATTTTCGCAGTAAGTGTCGACAAAATAAAAATATTTATTGAGTTATACCATTACCAGAGAAGTAGAAATAAATAAATAAGTTTCCACGAATGCTAATACAGAAATTTCATTTGCTTCATTGCCAGTTACAGGAGCAGATGAAGTTTTCTTTGGTCAGACGATGCCACTTCTTAAAAAATACGTTCAAATTTTCTATATTTTTTTTCTGTCATTGGCGAGGATACTTTTCATTAAATTTTCTGCTCGCTCTCGTAACCATTTTATTGCACTCTCCTTGAATGTAAAATAAACTGTTTATTAGAATAAATAAAATTATTCATTATTATTTTTATCACTTTACCAATTGTAAGTTTTGTTTTCATAAAAATGTTAAATTGACAAAGAAAATTGTTTTTCAAAGCATGCTTAATTTTTAAAGACGCTCGTTTATGAAAATGGTAAACTTACGGTAGGTGTTTTACCTAATAGCTTTATTCTATGATGTACGTCAAAATAATGTTATTATTAATGTTAATTATTTATTTCTTAAAAAGTAACAGTTCAATATCTGCTTCTTTTTTCAAAGCTTGCTACGAATAAGTGCATTCATTCCATTAACTAACAGAATAAAATAAACAATCATTGATAACAAGAAAACTAAAAGGTGTAGGCATAGGGAATGCTAATACCAATCGATGTAGAATTTGATTCTGTATCTCATGACGTAAAAATATACAGGGTGTTCCATTTACGAAAATCGAGTTTTGGGCAGTTAAACATAATGACCTTCGACACCATATTGTGACCACCCTATGAATTTTTCAGGGATAATTAGGATATGATTTGAAAGTCTGAACATTATACTTTTAAACGACATGTCACTTCAATCTCTAAGTTTGAAATTGGCGTGAATACATTGTCTTAAATGAAAGGTCACCAAAACAAATTTTTAAATAAATTTGAAGATATCTCAAAATCGGTTACATTTAGGTATAGGGATGCCTTAACATTTTTTATTTAAAATAATACGTAGAATCAGAATTTGTAATAAAAAGTATAGCATTCTATTTAAAATAAGAAAGTTAACGACGACTTCCGGTATAACCGAAAGTGATATAAAAGTGAAAATATTTTAATCTGAAAGATCGCTCTCCCTTAGGGGAGTGTACTAATTTTCAGAATTTTTTGTATATTCCCTTCCTCGAAAACTTTTAATAGGCCACTCTATTTGGGAGACCTGTATAAGGTCGTTAATTTGTGAATTGATTCAGTTGTTGCAGAACTGTGAGTTGTGTTATACAAATTTAATAGTGTATCGTCGATCTATATAAAAGCAAGTTTATTATATTTTTCAAATCATATACAATTCTTATATTTTTTATGTATTTAATAGTGACGTCTAAACAAGTGGAATTTTTCCTGAAGCAGAAGAAAAGACACGTGGATGATCAAGGTGATGATGTACAGAAGAAAAGATTTCTCACTCAAAACGTTGATAAACCAAAAGAACAGGATGAGCGAGATTTGAATGTCCTCAATTCGAAACGAGTTTCAATTTGAAGTATTGTCTCAATCTTTTTTCACGGATGAAGATTTTCGTCCGCATGAATTAGCGAGAAAGCACCTCCAGAGATGTCAGAAGTAAGGGAAGTGGCTGATGTGGACCAATTACCATTGTTAGCTCAAAGTGTATATTTTTTAAATAAGAGCCGCACGAAATGGGTTTGCGTGGGACTGTGTGCCGAAACATTTTTTGATCCAGTAATACGCATTATGGGTACTAAAAAGCAAAGCATATCGTTTTTAGAAGAGGAATGGAAACAATTCTGTTCTTATAACTACACATTGAAATCATATTTTACCGAGAAAAAAAACTGTTTATCCGGTAATGAAAATTAGTTCGGTAAAGGCATGTTTCGAACGTATCGAAGGAACGAAAATATTGAAGTTAGAAAGAGGTGACGAGACACTGTATATATCTTATAAGGGTTTATTGGAATTATGGAAATTGTGTGATATTATATCATATCGTTTGGAGGTTTTGAAGCAATTGAATTATAAAACATTCTACTCCAACATGATTCCATGCGTGAGTGTTATGGATGGTGACGTGAAGCTAACTGTCAAAGCATTTCTCAATAATGAAATATCTGAGAAAGGGGCGATTACAAATGAATTAATAATGTTCGGAATTAATAAATTAATGTGTGACATAAGTATGCATAAAGCCGTTACTATGTAAATGTTTTGATTCATTATGTACATATTACTGTAAAATTGTAAACATACGAAATTAAAAATAAAATTTTCTGACAATATTGTTTTATCATTTACTCACCTAATGACTTTTGATATATATAATATTTAGCGACAAGAGTATCAGAGTAGTACACATTATCATCGTCAACTGTTAGAAACAAAAGCCATAAATGCGGCGTCGCGTCAAGAGAGACCACATTTTGAGAAGTAGTGTAGAACGAAAAGGTCGTGGTTTACTTAATACGTTCATTAATAAACTGCCAATAGAGTTACATATACCAGGTTACAACTACTGCGGTCCAGGCACAAAATTAGATACTCGACTTAAAAGAGGAGATAGAGGTGTTAATGTATTGGACGAAGCGTGTAAGCAATACGACATTGCATATTCGTTAAGTGACGATTTAGATAAGCGCCTCGAAGCAGATAGAAAATTGTATCAAGCGGCAGTACAAAGAGTTAAAAGTTCAGAAGCGGGACTTGGAGAGAGGGCATCGGCATTATCTGTAGCCGCCATAATGCGAGCTAAGACTAAGCTCGAAATGGGGAACAGTGGGAAGAGGAAGCGTGCGATTAAGCGGAGGAAGCGCAGTGGTGAATTATCATTTCGGGGAGCTGTCAAGAAAGCTCGACATGCCATTTCGCGCGGCGGTAACAAGAGCCTGTTAGAAAATGTTAAATTGGCGCAGTCAGTTTTAAAGAAAAACCACAAAAACATAAGACCTCCGCGTCAAAGAGTGACTCCAATTCCCAAGAGAGGAGGATTTTTACTTTTAATTCCAGTATTTGCAGCTTTGGGAGCATTAGGATCACTCGGCGGCGGTGCAGCTACAATAGCTAAGACGGTAAACGATGCAAAGGCTGCGAAAGAACAATTGAAAGAGGCAGAACGACATAATAGGGCTATGGAAACAAAAGCAGTGGGAAGTGAATTCGACATTAAACCTTACAAAACAGGATGTGGATTATATTTACGATCTAATTCAAAAAACTGAAATATTTGCCTCGGCGACCATTGAGTAACATTGACATACTAAAATATGCTAAAATATTTAAATTACTATTTTTTCGAGGACTGTTTATGAGAGATACATTACCTAAAAAAATATGGGAACATGAAAGTGGAATTATAAATTTAGGTGACAATTCTGGTGAAGAAACGCATTGGGTAGCATATTACAAAAGAGGTGGAACTGTAAAGTATTTTGATAGTTATGGAGATCTACGACTTCCAGTGGAAGTGGAAAAATATCTTTTGTCAAACGGATTAGGCGTTATTAATTATATTTATAATTATGAAAGATATCAAAAATCGAATTCACAAAATTGTGGACAATTATGTCTACAGTTTTTAATAGCCTTACAAGTTAAGTAAGGATTTAGTTCTTGAAAGATGGTCAGCATGGAATCTTCACCGATTTCGTATACATTTACTCTAACGGGAAATGAATCGGTTTTAGTTTGTGAGTTTAATCCACCAATATACCTGAGCGAAGACGCAACCTATGAAATGTGTATGTTAAATTTTGAAACGTTTAACGCAATACCTAACATAGATGAAAGCAATAATTTAATACATTATGAAGAAAGAGGAAAAGTCTGCTTGGAAAACTATCGATATAGGCACATATGAACTCGATGATATTAATAAATTTCTGAAAGATTATTTTCAAAATTACAATATTCCTAATTATATAAACATTCATGGAAATAATAATACTTTAAAGGCAACCATAAACAGTTCGGTAAAGCTCGATTTTAGTCAATCAAATTCACTGGGAAGATTGTTGGGATTTGAACCGAGAATATTGAAGCAAAACGACAATAACATAGGTGATTTTCCAGTGGATATAAACAAAGTCAATGCTATAAGAATAGAGTGTAATTTGACCGGTGGATCTTATAATAACGGAGAACCTGGTCATGTGTTGTATCATTTCTTTTCAAACGTACCACCGGGATTTAAAATAATAGAATCCCCTCTTCAAGCTATTTATCTGCCAGTGATCGTGAAGGTAATTACGAGATTAGTCGTTCGACTCTTAGATCAAGAGAATCGTTTGGTTAACTTTAGAAACGAAGTGGTTACTATAAGACTTCACTTGAAGAGGTTTACACAATGATTATCTACGACAGTGGTTATTCGAAACAAAAGAAGTGAGATAGAATAAGACGTAATATATTATTTAAGCCACGAAAATATATACTGAATTGTTGTCGACAAAAAAAATTGAAATTGACACGAGAAAATAAAAAGTATTTAAAGAGTTTAGGTTATAATGTGTTAATCTAGAGAAAGAGAACAGTACCTTTTAAAAACTCTTAAAGAGAATTATTCTGTAGAAGTGACATAACCGTCAAAGGGTGAGCACCATCATTATACATAAATCAATTATTACCTAAACAAAATGGATATTTTGGGAGTAACTGATAAAATTAAAATGGATACTTCAATAACTAAGGTTGAGTATCATTCACACTTACCATCCGGTAATAACGATGAAGTTCGAATAACAGTTCCGGAAATTGACAATTACACTTTACCATGTGAAAGTTATTTGTATGTAGATGTAGAAGGAAGACTTCGTTTGGCTAGCGATAATACCAAGCATAGTCCTACAGCACAGTTGATAAATAATCCAGTGGCTTATATGTTTAGCGAGATTAGATATCTTCTGAATGGAGTGTAGGTGGATTCTGTAAGAAATGTTGAGGTAACGTCCACGATGAAAGGTTACTTTTCTTTTACTCCCAACGAAACAATAAAATTGGAAAATTCAGGATGGCTTCAGGAGAAAGCAAGAATAAGCAATGTACTCGACGTTAAGGGAAATTTCGCAGCAAGCGTAGCTTTAAAGACATTGTTAGGTTTTGGGGAAGATTATAGAAAGATAATCTTGAATATGAGGCAGGAACTGTTGTTGATCAGAACGAATGATGACGTTGATGCAATTTTTGAAAGTAATACGGCTGAAAAAATTAAATTAACAATTGATAAAATTGTATGGAGGATGCCGCATGTATCAGTAGGATTGTGAGAGCAATTGGTTTTAACGAGGATAAGAGATAGATATGTTCAAATACAGGTCCCTTTTAGGAGTTGGGAATTACACGAGTACCCTTCCCTTCCAACTACTACAAATCATTCATGGACAGTAAAAACTGCTCCACCGTTAGAAACGCCAAGATATATAATTATTGCTTTTCAGACTAAGAGAAAGGGTGTTGTCGATGCTAACATGAGTCTGTTTGATGACAAGTTAAGTTAAAATCTTTAACAGTATTTCTAAATGGTGAACGATATCCGTATGATAATTTAGACATCGACATTGAGAATAATAAATACGCCATCCTATACGATATGTATTCTAGATTTCAAGAAAAGTATTACCATCGTGAAAGTATTACCATCGTGACCTTGGTTCAATTCAAAGGAATTAGCTCGATGTCCTTTAATAGGAATTGACTGCACGTTTCAAAAAGATACGATGCATAAAAGTGCAGTAGAAATCAGAATTGAGTTTACAACTAAAGAAAATATCAAGGCAGATACTATCGCATACTGTTTAATTCTGCACGACAAAGCATTCTTTTATTTACCTCTCACAAAAATCGTACGTCAGTTGATGTAAACGTTGAAGGGTAATAACATTATCAAAAGTGAGAGTTTGAGCTAAACGTAATTTGATTTTGTAAGAAGCAACATCAACGGAACCATGAAAGAGTTTATTATCATTGATATCCAAGGATTTAAAGTGGAAGATAATAAATTTATACCGAAAGAGTTGGCTTCTTACGATAGTGAAAATAAAGTAAGTCATTTTATTTTTCAACCTCACACCAGTTTGTCATTAGTATCCAGAAAATAGCAGAATGTTGCAAACTGGTTAATGACTAACCATCATTGCATTAGCTGGTATACTGGACTCGTTCCGTTATCGGATTTTGATTCAATTATCAATTCTTTGTGTTGTACAGCCAAAGTTGTATACGTTAAAGGAACGAAGAAGACTCGGTTTCTACGTGGAATTCTTACAGGAAGTACATGTGTAATACCTGTAATGGATTTGAGTGAAATTTACGGAAATGTGCAAAAATTGCAACAGTCCGAAGCCAAGTGTCCGTTTCATTTAAAAAGGACTTGTATGTGCGCATTAACCAACGTGTATGATTTATTTATTTTGTAATTAACCAGTTACAAAAACGTAATTTTTCAAGAAGCATTTGTGATATATTGTGAGGGAACTTTGGTTCTTAGCTATTGAAAGAAAAGTTCAGCTTCGCGATGGATTCGCTGAGACGTCCATTTTGCAAACAAATTATAAAACACACTGTAGAAAGGAAACTTACCGAGGATATTATTCGTATTATTTCCCTTCCTAGAGAAAATTACGACACCACAAATTCATTTCTAATATGGCGGGGAGCCGGGGAGGGAGCGCGGGGGGGTGACTCCGCCCACTAAACCTTGCCCAGTCTCCTCCCATTTTACCTTGCCCAGTCTCCTCCCATTTTACCTTGCCCAGTTTCCTCCCATTTTACCTTGCCCAGTCTCCTCCCATTTTACCTTGCCCAGTTTCCTCCCATTTTACTTGTCCAGTCTCCTCCCATTTTACCTTGCCCAGTCTCCTACCATTTTACCTTGGAAAGAGGATGTTATAAAAATTCCCACACCTGTCTGGTATGTAACCTTTAGATGTTATTGAAATACATGCTACAAACTTCCTATTGCATTATTTATGTAACCTTTAGATTACAAATGTTAAACAATTCCTATTACAAGATTTCTGAAGGTGTAACGTTCACTTTTCGGGTATATAAAAATTTTTCGGTTCAGTTAACATCATAAGTGCTTTCTACAACCGTACTGGTAAGTCCTCTTTTAATTATTTAACATAATAAAATGCTGTTAATTCTTTATTAATGAATATAATACAATGCTGTTCTTGTTCTTTGTTGCAGATCTAACAAACTTGTTTTTCGCAATTAATAATTATCATCAATCTAATAGTGAGTATTTTTTATATACGATTACTGAAATGATATGTTTTTCAATGCATCCCGTGTTTTACATAACAGTAATCTCGTATATTGCTGCAAATGAAGAACGTCCAATTTTACAACAATATTTGCAAGACACCAATCCTTCAACTTCATTTACTACTAGCGTGGTTTCTGCACTTCCAGAAACTTCTCAGAGTGCAGTTACCACTCAGGCAAATGCTGTGCCATCCTTATGGAATGACATTGACAATGCCTACTTCCTCCAGGAAGGTGCAGTTGATTCTGCCTTGAACGAAATAGATCGTTTAAGTCAAAATAATTTACTAACGCCGAATATTTCTTTTCAAATTTAACCGGTTCAAACTGTAGGAACTCAAAATAATTTAGTAACCCCGTCTACTTCTTTTCAAATTCAACCTCTCCACTTCAAACACAACCCCTTCAAACTCAAATTCCGCTTCAATCGCATCAAACTCAACGCCTCCGCTTCAAACACAACCCTTCCTCAAATTCCTCAATTAATAATTATTCCTTCAAAACCACTTCAAGCAGTTTCCGTTCAATCCACACAACCCCTTATTTTCTTAAACCTATCCAATCCGTTCTTAAGCCCACTCAAACCCTTTCACTAGTTTCCCAACAATCAATAGTTACTCGTATCGTTACTTCCACCGCTTCAACCGTAAAATCTATCGTTTCTAAACATGCTGCTGCTAAACCTGCTCCTATTTCTAAACCTGCTCGTTTTTCTAAACCTGCTCCTATTTCTACACCTGCACCTGCTTCTATTTCTGAACTTTGTCGCATTCTTTCTCGTGAATCCAGATATACGCGAGGTAGTCAATCTTTTCATCTAAGGACCGCTGAAAGTTTGTGGTTGCCTAAACGTGAGTATGCGTTATTTAGGCGTCAACAAAGGATGACTAGGATCGTTAATCGAAGAGCAGCTCTCCTTTCATCTTTACGTTCGCCGCAAAATGACTCACACTCAATGCTCTTGTCTAAGCAAAAGTCTAGTGCGGAGTTGTTAGGTCAGTCGCAACTTCGAGTTGTTGCAGATAATATCCCACTAAATCCTAATGAATCTGGTGATTCTGAGATAATTAATATATCAGACCGATCAATGGAGATATCTCAATTATCACCAGCTCAATCACCTATTGGGGATAATATTAATTCATCAAAATCTGTTAACATTATTTCCAATATTCAGATTCAACCATTCCCACAACCTCAAATTCCAGCACCTCAGGTGGTTTCTTCACAACACTGCAGTCCCGAATGTCGACACCTATCGTTTCTTCACAACCACTTACATCTACCGTTTCTTCACAACCACTTTCCGTTTCTTCACAACCACTTCCTTCACAAGCACAGAACCCTCTATTCCTTCAGAAGAACCCTTTTCCAATTTATCTCAACAGCAGTCCAAAATTATTATGATGGAATAATGCCTGAAGTAAGGAACTGTTGTTTACAGGGTGAGAAAAATCTTAGAAAAGTCACGGACGAGTTACAAATATGTGACGAGATTATTCGTATAGTTCACCTAAGGTCTCCGACTGACCGGGCTTTGAGCGAACAATACGATAAAATTTCGCTTATACACGACAGTCTGAGTCTGATCCAAGATTTATTTCATAATCTTGCCGCAGATATATCTACTTTATGATAGTTGACTATTTTATGATAATTGATAATTCTTAAGGTAGATATATCTGTGTTTATTGTTGTTCAATGGTTTGTTCTTCAAATGAAGTTGGGAAAATATTGAACAAGAGATTAGATATAAAGAATACCTAATAAGACATCTGTATTATTAATATCACAAAATCTTCTAAGCGGACACTAAATCGCGCAACTACACACTTTACGTTTCGCAGTCGTTCGACTGCTTCGTCAGAAGTGAAAATTATTTATGTTGTCAAAATAAACAAGGTTGTCAACGGAAACTGAAAAAGTAACTTGATTTTCTTTTTTATATATATTATATTTATTTTTTAATTTAAAAATAATTTGAACATTACAAATGTTAAAAAATTGACAGATCTATGTTCTATTTAAGGAATCGAGAAAACTACAAAATGTATCGTTTAAATTTGCAAAATCAGTACGTTTATTAATAGAATTCGACGACATTTTTATTTTACACATTTCAATAAAACGTCTTTTGAAAATATTAGACTCGTAATATAAAATGTTAGTATTTTCAAAATCAAAATTATGGTCATTTTCTAATGAATGTTCTACAAGCATTGAATGATTTTGATTATATTTTTGGATATGATATTTATGTTGGTCTAGACGATTTTTTAAATTTTGGCTTGTTTCTCCAATATAACATGAATTACAATTGAAACATTTAATTTCATAAACTACGTTTGGCTGTTTTAATTTTGGTGTTTTAGTTTTTAAATTTGAAAAAATACTATTTAAATTATTTACAGATTTGCTAGCTAAAATTAAATTGTGTTTTTGAATATGTGTTTAAATGTGTCATATAGTGGTTCAATGTAGGGTAATGATATGTATTTTTTGTTTGAAGTTTGTTTATTGTTATTGTGGATTTTTGAATTTTGTAAATATTTAACACGATTTTTTATTACTGATTCTATAAGATTTATTGGATAAGAATTTTGAACAAGAGTCTTTTTTATTAAATTTAAATTATCATAAATGAAAAGTTTATCTGAAAGTAAAACAGCTCGATCTGTTAAAGAAATAATTGTTGCAATTTTATAGTTTTTAGAAATATACGAATGAAAATTAATATATCTACCTGACCACGTAGGTTTATGAAACCAATTTGTTATTAATTTGTTATTACGTCTGATGATATTTACATCTAGAAAACTTAGTGAATTGTTAATTTCTTTTTCTACTGTAAATTGTAATCTATTATGAAAAGAGTTAAATCTACTTAAAACAAAGTCTACTTTATCTGAAGGCAAAATCAATAAAATATCATCGACGTAACGAAAATATAAAGTTAAATTGAAAGGTAATGAGTTAATGACACTTTTTTCTAGTTCCTGCATGACAATTTCAGCTAAAGCAGGCGATAAAGGAGACCCCATTGCTGTACCGAAAATCTGTTTATAAAATTTATCATTAAAAGCGAAATAAGATGTTTCAAAACATAAAGTAACAATTTCTAAAAAATTTTCTTTGGAAATGTCAGTAAAATCTTTAATTTCTATCCACCTATCATTAATGCTTTTTAAAGCTAACTCTTTTGGAATGTTAGTAAACAAAGAAACAACATCTAAAGAAATTATAATACAGTTATTTGGTGTATCTATGTTTTTCAATTTATCTACAAGTTCATAAGAATTTTTTATAAAGTATTCTGATTTACTAGTAACTTGAGTAAGAATTTTTGAAACAAATTTTGATAAGAAATATAGAGAAGAACCTATAGTAGAAACTATTGGCCGAAGAGGTGTGTTAGGTTTGTGAATTTTTGGAATGCAGTATAATTTAGGAAATATGGGATGCTGTACTTTAAGAGATTTAGCAATATTATTACTAATTTCAACAGATTTTTCTAACTTATTAATAATATTGAAAGTTTTACGTTGGAAATTTTCTGTGGGATCGTTGTTTAATTCTACGTATGTATTATTGTCAGAGAGCATGGTTTGAACTTTTGAAAAATAGTCATTTTGTCAATCAAAACAGTAACATTGCTTTTGTCTGCTACTGTGACAATGATGTTTGGATTTTCTTTAAGAAATTTTTACAAGCCAAAAGATCTCGAATAAGAATTTTATATTTTGATTTTTCAAAAGTCCTATCAATATTCCTAATGTAATTTAGAAAATTAGAACAAAATTTATTTCTTACTTGTATTTTGGAAGTTGAATCTAAAGATTTTATACCAAACTCTAAGCTACTTAAAACGTTTAGAAAATCTACTTGTTTTTATTAAAATAGGGTAATGAAAATTTTTTCCCAAAGCAAAAATGTATTTTAAATTTGACGGAATTTCAGTTTTGGTATAATTAATTAACCATTTATCGATTGTATTTTGGTCAAATTTGATATAAAAGTTTTTGTCTCTAATAGAAATAAGATTATCCAACTTTTAATCTGTGTCGATCGAATTCTATTAAACAACCTTTCATTTTTTGGTTTTCAAAATGTAGAAAATTGTTTATTGTAATATTATCTAGAAAATTACTTAACTGTCCTAAAGTATAATCTAATTTCCACATTAATTTGGTAAGAATTTTTAGAGTTACTTCAATTTCATATGAAAGAATTTTATTAGCGAAATCCGATACATATCTGTCAATTTTCTGACATGACATATCATACGCTCTTTTCAAAGGGCCTATTACATGATTAGGATATACTCCTTCTTTTCTACATTTAAGCAAAAAGAGCTTACGATTTTTTATTTTGGTAATTTTAGTTAAAGTTTTAGAATAAATTTTGCACAGTACCTTACTTTGGTGCCCGTAGCGACCCTCCACAAAATTGTAAAATCCTATGTTTCTGATATCCATATTTACAGTTGGTTCTTGTCCGATGAAATTTGTATCACAAAATCTTCTAAGCGGACACTAAATCGCGCAACTACACACTTTACGTTTCGCAGTCGTTCGACTGCTTCGTCAGAAGTGAAAATTATTTATGTTGTCAAAATAAACAAGGTTGTCAACGGAAACTGAAAAAGTAACTTGATTTTCTTTTTTATATATATTATATTTATTTTTTAATTTATAAATAATTTGAACATTACAAATGTTAAAAAATTTACAGATCTATGTTCTATTTAAGGAATCGAGAAAACTACAAAATGTATCGTTTAAATTTGCAAAATCAGTACGTTTATTAATAGAATTCGACGACATTTTTATTTTACACATTTCAATAAAACGTCTTTTGAAAATATTAGACTCGTAATATAAAATGTTAGTATTTTCAAAATCAAAATTATGGTCATTTTCTAATGAATGTTCTACAAGCATTGAATGATTTTGATTATTTTTTGGATATGATATTTATGTTGGTCTAGACGTTTTTAAATTTTGGCTTGTTTCTCCAATATAACATGAATTACAATTGAAACATTTAATTTCATAAACTACGTTTGGCTGTTTTAATTTTGGTGTTTTAGTTTTAAATTTGAAAAAATACTATTTAAATTATTTACAGATTTGCTAGCTAAAATTAAATTGTGTTTTTGAATATGTGTTTAAATGTGTCATATAGTGGTTCAATTTAGGGTAATGATATGTATTTTTTGTTTGAAGTTTGTTTATTGTTATTGTGGATTTTGAATTTTGTAAATATTTAACACGATTTTTATTACTGATTCTATAAGATTTATTGGATAAGAATTTTGAACAAGAGTCTTTTTTATTAAATTTAAATTATCATAAATGAAAAGTTTATCTGAAAGTAAAACAGCTCGATCTGTTAAAGAAATAATTGTTGCAATTTTATAGTTTTTAGAAATATACGAATGAAAATTAATATATCTACCTGACCACGTAGGTTTATGAAACCAATTTGTTATTAATTTGTTATTACGTCTGATGATATTTACATCTAGAAAACTTAGTGAATTGTTAATTTCTTTTCTACTGTAAATTGTAATCTATTATGAAAAGAGTTAAATCTACTTAAAACAAAGTCTACTTTATCTGAAGGCAAAATCAATAAAATATCATCGACGTAACGAAAATATAAAGTTAAATTGAAAGGTAATGAGTTAATGACACTTTTTTCTAGTTCCTGCATGACAATTTCAGCTAAAGCAGGCGATAAAGGAGACCCCATTGCTGTACCGAAAATCTGTTTATAAAATTTATCATTAAAAGCGAAATAAGATGTTTCAAAACATAAAGTAACAATTTCTAAAAAATTTTCTTTGGAAATGTCAGTAAAATCTTTAATTTCTATCCACCTATCATTAATGCTTTTTAAAGCTAACTCTTTTGGAATGTTAGTAAACAAAGAAACAACATCTAAAGAAATTATAATACAGTTATTTGGTGTATCTATGTTTTTCAATTTATCTACAAGTTCATAAGAATTTTTTATAAAGTATTCTGATTTACTAGTAACTTGAGTAAGAATTTTTGAAACAAATTTTGATAAGAAATATAGAGAAGAACCTATAGTAGAAACTATTGGCCGAAGAGGTGTGTTAGGTTTGTGAATTTTTGGAATGCAGTATAATTTAGGAAATATGGGATGCTGTACTTTAAGAGATTTAGCAATATTATTACTAATTTCAACAGATTTTCTAACTTATTAATAATATTGAAAGTTTTACGTTGGAAATTTTCTGTGGGATCGTTGTTTAATTCTACGTATGTATTATTGTCAGAGAGCATGGTTTGAACTTTTGAAAAATAGTCATTTTTGTCAATCAAAACAGTAACATTGCTTTTGTCTGCTACTGTGACAATGATGTTTGGATTTTCTTTAAGAAATTTTTTACAAGCCAAAAGATCTCGAATAAGAATTTTATATTTTGATTTTTCAAAAGTCCTATCAATATTCCTAATGTAATTTAGAAAATTAGAACAAAATTTATTTCTTACTTGTATTTTGGAAGTTGAATCTAAAGATTTTATACCAAACTCTAAGCTACTTAAAACGTTTAGAAAATCTACTTGTTTTTTATTAAAATAGGGTAATGAAAATTTTTTTCCCAAAGCAAAAATGTATTTTAAATTTGACGGAATTTCAGTTTTGGTATAATTAATTAACCATTTATCGATTGTATTTTGGTCAAATTTGATATTTTTGCTTTGGGAAAAAAATTTTCATTACCCTATTTTAATAAAAAACAAGTAGATTTTCTAAACGTTTTAAGTAGCTTAGAGTTTGGTATAAAATCTTTAGATTCAACTTCCAAAATACAAGTAAGAAATAAATTTTGTTCTAATTTTCTAAATTACATTAGGAATATTGATAGGACTTTTGAAAAATCAAAATATAAAATTCTTATTCGAGATCTTTTGGCTTGTAAAAAATTTCTTAAAGAAAATCCAAACATCATTGTCACAGTAGCAGACAAAAGCAATGTTACTGTTTTGATTGACAAAATGACTATTTTCAAAAGTTCAAACCATGCTCTCTGACAATAATACATACGTAGAATTAAACAACGATCCCACAGAAAATTTCCAACGTAAAACTTTCAATATTATTAATAAGTTAGAAAAATCTGTTGAAATTAGTAATAATATTGCTAAATCTCTTAAAGTACAGCATCCCATATTTCCTAAATTATACTGCTTTCCAAAATTCACAAACCTAACACACCTCTTCGGCCAATAGTTTCTACTATAGGTTCTTCTCTATATTTCTTATCAAAATTTGTTTCAAAAATTCTTACTCAAGTTACTAGTAAATCAGAATACTTTATAAAAATTCTTATGAACTTGTAGATAAATTGAAAACATAGATACACCAAATAACTGTATTATAATTTCTTTAGATGTTGTTTCTTTGTTTACTAACATTCCAAAAGAGTTAGCTTTAAAAAGCATTAATGATAGGTGGATAGAAATTAAAGATTTTACTGACATTTCCAAAGAAAATTTTTAGAAATTGTTACTTTATGTTTTGAAACATCTTATTTCGCTTTTAATGATAAATTTTATAAACAGATTTTCGGTACAGCAATGGGGTCTCCTTTATCGCCTGCTTTAGCTGAAATTGTCATGCAGGAACTAGAAAAAGTGTCATTAACTCATTACCTTTCAATTTAACTTTATATTTTCGTTACGTCGATGATATTTTATTGATTTTGCCTTCAGATAAAGTAGACTTTGTTTTAAGTAGATTTAACTCTTTTCATAATAGATTACAATTTACAGTAGAAAAAGAAATTAACAATTCACTAAGTTTTCTAGATGTAAATATCATCAGACGTAATAACAAATTAATAACAAATTGGTTTCATAAACCTACGTGGTCAGGTAGATATATTAATTTTCATTCGTATATTTCTAAAAACTATAAAATTGCAACAATTATTTCTTTAACAGATCAAGCTGTTTTACTTTCTGATAAACTTTTCATTTATGATAATTTAAATTTAATAAAAAAGACTCTTGTTCAAAATTCTTATCCAATAAATCTTATAGAATCAGTAATATAAATCGTGTTAAGTATTTACAAAATTCAAAAATCCACAATAACAATAAACAAACTTCAAACAAAAAATACATATCATTACCTTACATTGAACCACTATATGACACATTTAAACACATATTCAAAAAACACAATTTAATTTTAGCTAGCAAATCTGTAAATAATTTAAATAGTATTTTCTCAAATTTAAAAACTAAAACACCAAAATTAAAACAGCCAAACGTAGTTTATGAAATTAAATGTTTCAATTGTAATTCATGTTATATTGGAGAAACAAGCCAAAATTTAAAAAACGTCTAGACCAACCTAAATATCATATCCAAAAAAGTAATCAAAATCATTCAATGCTTGTAGAACATTCATTAGAAAATGACCATAATTTTGATTTTGAAAATACTAACATTTTATATTACGAGTCTAATATTTTCAAAAGACGTTTTATTGAAATGTGTAAAATAAAAATGTCGTCGAATTCTATTAATAAACGTACTGATTTTGCAAATTTAAACGATACATTTTGTAGTTTTCTCGATTCCTTAAATAGAACATAGATCTGTCAATTTTTTAACATTTGTAATGTTCAAATTATTTTTAAATTAAAAAATAAATATAATATATATAAAAAAGAAAATCAAGTTACTTTTTCAGTTTCCGTTGACAACCTTGTTTATTTTGACAACATAAATAATTTTCACTTCTGACGAAGCAGTCGAACGACTGCGAAACGTAAAGTGTGTAGTTGCGCGATTTAGTGTCCGCTTAGAAGATTTTGTGATACAAATTTCATCGGACAAGAACCAACTGTAAATATGTATTATTAATGTTATTCACTTTACAGATGTCTTCACCCAATGGTCCGTTTGTGAAATCCATTTATTTGGAACAAGTGGAACTGAAAGTGAGTCAAGTATTTTTAGTTTTACAGTTTACCGGTAGTGAGGTATATTTTTGTACTCATCCAGTTAACTGATGGGACACTACTGAACGCGGAAACCGTAACCATAAATTATTCGACGGTTGGGTTTCCGCAGTTCAACTCACCCGTCTCACCATCTTATACCCCAACACCGCTGACGGCGAGCAGCAAGTTGCGGCGCCTCAACGTATACGTTTGAGAAGAGTGAAAAGAGGGGTATTTGCGTCGCCTGTGTTGGGGCCGGAGCCTCACCCGCTCTTCCCTGCACCAGCGGCTAAGACGGTGCAGGTGCAGGTGGAAGTGGATGCATCATCCACCGAGATGGATAAGTCTTGGGTTTGTTTTTTTATTGTAATATTTTTCAACATAATAACAATTATTTTTACAGTGAAGATGAGCATATGGGATCACTTTAGAACCTGAATGCAGAGGAAGTTTCGAAGGCCAGAGCACCCCCTGACTGCAGAATATTGGTCGGTTCTAGAGTGATCCAGATTAGAGTAAGTTGAGCGGTAGATCGCCGTGTCGGTTGGGCGAGACTACGGGGAGGCTCTGTTAGTTTAAGTTATAAGTTTAGTAACTAGTTTAGTTTTTATAGTTTAGTTTTAAGTTTAGTTTAAGTTTAGTTTAAGTTTAGTTTAAGTTTAGTTTAAGTTTAGTTAAAGTTTAGTTAAAGTTTAGTTAAAGTTTAGTTAAAGTTTAGTTTAAGTTTAGTTTAAGTTTAGTTTAAGTTTAGTTAAAGTTTAGTTAAAGTTTAGTTTAAGTTTAGTTTAAGTTTAGTTTAAGTTTAGTTTAAGTTTAGTTTAAGTTTAGTTTAAGTTTAGTTTAAGTTTAGTTTAAGTTTAGTTTAAGTTTAGTTTAAGTTTAGTTTAAGTTTAGTTTAAGTTTAGTTTAAGTTTAGTTTAAGTTTAGTTTAAGTTTAGTTTAAGTTTAGTTTAAGTTTAGTTTAAGTTTAGTTTAAGTTTAGTTTAAGTTTAGTTTAAGTTTAGTTTAAGTTTAGTTTAAGTTTAGTTTAAGTTTAGTTTAAGTTTAGTTTAAGTTTAGTTTAAGTTTAGTTTAAGTTTAGTTTAAGTTTAGTTTAAGTTTAGTTTAAGTTTAGTTTAAGTTTAGTTTAAGTTTAGTTTAAGTTTAGTTTAAGTTTAGTTTAAGTTTAGTTTAAGTTTATTTTAAGTTTAGTTTAAGTTTAGTTTAAGTTTAGTTTAAGTTTAGTTTAAGTTTAGTTTAAGTTTAGTTTAAGTTTAGTTTAAGTTTAGTTTAAGTTTAGTTTAAGTTTAGTTTAAGTTTAGTTTAAGTTTAGTTTAAGTTTAGTTTAAGTTTAGTTTAAGTTTAGTTTAAGTTTAGTTTAAGTTTAGTTTAAGTTTAGTTTAAGTTTAGTTTAAGTTTAGTTTAAGTTTAGTTTAAGTTTAGTTTAAGTTTAGTTTAAGTTGTAGTATACACTTTAACAACAGATGATGGAGTGATATTGTGTTCCTTTAATTGAATTAAAGAAACATATATCTCTCCACCGTCTGTTGTTAGAGTGTAATAAATTTTTAAAGTGTTTAAAAATTTTAGTGTTTAAAAAATAAATAATTTCTTACAATAAGTATTTTTACTTTAAATAGCAGATTATATTAATAACTACACCATAATAGAGTGCCGCGTTTGGTAAAGAGTGAAAGTACTGTATTAGAAATATGAAGTTTAAACAACTGTCTTTAAAGTTACCTATACAAAATTTTGATGATGCGATCGTAAACGAAACCTTTACACGTCACAGTGCTCTTTTCGGAAGATCAACTAAACGTGTCATAATCAGTGGCAAAAGTGGAAGTGGTAAAAGTAATTTGATAGTTTCTTTGTTGGTAAATGCTAATGGACTGCGTTTCAAAAATTTATACATTTGTTGTAAGACGTTATCTCAAGAAAAGTATAACTTTCTTAGACATTTGTTGCCAACAGTGCCGGAGATAGGTTACTTTGACATTTCTGATACTGATAAGATGGTATCCCCTACAAATGTAAAAGAATATTCAGTTGTTGTTTTTGAAGACGTTCAATGTACTACACAAAATGTAATTAAAGAATACTTCTTTTGGACGCCATAAAAATGTTGATTGTTTCTATTTAAGTCAAACTTACAGTGCAATTCCAAAACAAATGATTCGTGATAACTGTAATTTCTTGGTGTTATTTCGACAAGATTCTACAAATCTAAAACATGTTTTTGATGACCATGTGTACGGAGACATGACCTTTGACTAGTTTCATGATATATGCTACGCTTGTTGGAAGGAAACTGTTTGGTTTTTTAGTTATTGATACTGACTGTACTATCTACGGAGGTAGATATCGTAAAGGATTCGACAATTATACAGGGTGAGTTATTAAGCGCCCTTTCATCCATAGCTCATTTATAGAACGAGATAGAATTTTTTCTTTTACAAGGACATTCTACCTATTGAGCACTATAACCTAAAATTATTTTGATACGTACAGAGTGTTACATAAAATAATGGCAGCATGCAGCGGAATTTTTTTTAATGGAAAACCCTGTGTATTTTCCCATAGAAAGATATAACACTCGATCCTCTAAACAGCAGCACATAAAATATTTATATTTATTTAACCAATTAAGAGTAAATTAATATTTTATTGAAAACGGTCTGATTTTCAACTTCTCTTAAAATACTAACTGTAAACGTATCGTTTGTCGTACGGGAATAAAAATAGGTAGTGTTATAAAGTAAAGTATAGGGAATAACCCAGATATAAACTGATTTAGTTTCATTTGTTTTTTCAAGTGTTCAAGCCTGTTTAATTGTCAGATTTTCAAATTGCCGTTATTCAATTTTTTTAAAGGCAACCCCCCTATCTCTTTTCACGAATAGATAGTGTTCATGTTCCTCTTCAATTCTGTTATAGGTTTTCTGCATCTAATACTTACAGTTTTTTTGCTATAATAAATTTTTTACATTTTTACTCTAAAATCAATATTAAAAAGTTATCTAACGTACCGTATTTTAAATTCTTTAAGAGAGGGCCCTCTATTTCATAAAACAGATGGATAATATCAAGTTTACAATTGGTTACAGACTTTTATTACATTATAATCATCGTATTTTTATTGTAATACAGTTCTTTCACCTTGTTGTAATTAACGTCTTAAAATTGATTCAATGTGGTTTACAACAAAAGAAAACATCAGTGTTTTCAAATAATTACCTTAATGTAAAAATTATTGTACTTCAAAAAAAATATACAAATAATAAATTAATAATCTAACAAATAAATGAAAATCGGTGAATTTATTTTGTTCAAGTATTCAGATTTTATTAAATCAAATGTTAATGAAGACAACTGAAGCTTAGGAATTACATCGAATCAATTTTAAATCATTCTTAATTAAAACAAAGTAAAAGAATTGTATTATAACAAAAAAACGATTATTATAATGTAATAAGAGTCTGTAATCAATTGTAAACTTGATATTATCCATCTGTTTTATGGCGTTGTCTTAAAGAAATTAAAATGCGGTACATTAAATAACTTTTTAATATTGATTTCAGAGTAAAAATGTAAAAAGTTTATTATAGCAAAAGAACTATAAGGATTAGATACAGAACACCTATAACAAAATTGAAGAGGAACATGAACACTATCTATTCGTGAAAAGAGATAGGGGGGGTTGTATTTAAAAAAATTGAATAACGGCAGTTTGAAATTCGGACAATTACACAGGCTTGAACATTTGAAAAAACAGGTAAGACTAAAAGAATTTATATCTAGGTTATTCCTTACACTTTAATTTATAACACTACCGATTTTTATTGCCGTACGACAAACAATACGTTTACAGTTAGTATTTCAAGAGAAGTTGAAAATCAGACCGTTTTCAATAAAATATTAATTTACTCTTAGTTGGTTAATTAAATATAAATATTTTATGTGCTGCTGTTTAGAGGATCGAGTGTTATATCTTTCTATAGGAAAATACACAGGCTGTTCCATTAAAAAAAATCCTGCTACATGCTGCCATTACTTTACGTAACACTCTGTATGTACCAAAATAATTTCAGGTTATAGTGCTCAATAGGTAGAATGTCCTTGTGAAAGAAAAAAATTCTATCTCGTTCTATAAATGAGCTATGGAAGAAAGGGCGCTTAATAACTCACCCTGTATAAACCTTTAAAACCACTACATTTTAACATTGTTCTTCAGTGTTGTAAAAGGCGTTAAAGGAAACGGATGCGCTATGAGTAATAAACTTAAAGCTGAATTAGCTACTGCACGTGAAAGTTTGCGTACTAAATTAAAAACACTTAAATCCGATATCGAACGATCAAAACATCATATTGAGCAACCAAAAAAATACCTTCAGGCGACTTATTCACCTATTGTGGAACCACTAAGAGATATTGTCAATAAGTTGGATGTTGTTCGCAGATTTTACCTACAAAAGAAGAGCAACAATCGTACGAAGCCAGTGAAAAAGGCTTTAAAGGGGACCCGAAAAGTTCTTTCCTACGAAAAAGACCTCTTTATAAATTAAAATCTGATCCTTCATCACAAATTACATGGTCAGAAAAGCATGATGTGAGTACTTCAACACCAGTTGGTCGTGAAATTGGAAAGAAACAACCTTCCATCTTAGAAGAAAAAGAAATTCACGACATCTCTCATAGAGAACCTGAATCTCCACCATCAAAATCTGCTTATGAAGAAGCTGAAGAGTTTCATACAGATAGCAGTAGTGTCCCTTTAGGCGAATCCAAAGCTCATGCTCGTACTCTTTTACAAGAACGAAAATCAATATTACAATCTAAATTACAATCACCAGAGGTACAGGCTGCTTTACAACAAATTGATCCGTTACCACGTGATTATATTATACGATTTAATGTTGATGTGGAAAATGAATTTGACACCAAATACGGTATAAGAAAACATGATGGGAAATTGTTTATTGGTGCCGCGGAAATTGCGTTTGATGGTCGTGATCTTGTAGTAGGAGACTTAACATATAAAGGTACAAAAGGTTTATATGAACTGATTTTTAAGAAAGCTCCTGAGAAATTTACATTTCATGATGTACGTGACTATAGAGATATATTGAGAAGAACTCATGCATTTAAAGTAAATTATGATCCTTCTGGCCGAATATCTGTAAGTAGAGGATATAAGTATACGCATATTATAAAACCAATAATGCAGGGAAAACCACCAAACGTTTGGTGGGCTCGAAGCTGGAAAACAGGTGGAGCTTTAGAAAGAGAACTTATACCTAACAGTTGTATACAGTATCAATATTGGGATAATGCTAATGAATTAGTAGAACGATTACGTTTATTGAAAGCATCAGAATCTGCAAGTCATACAGGATATACCAATGAGATTATAGAAGAATTGAAAGAAGCCAAAATTATTTCGTAAATTTTAAGTATTTAGCTGGATGATATCAAGGTCATTCTTCAGTTTCACATCTTTGTTGGTCAGTTCACGATGACCATTGATAAGTTTGGAAGGCACATTATTAAACATACAGTTCTCAAGCATATTGTTTCTAGACAATTATTTTACGAAACATTATTTAGACTTTCGAAGTGACCAGGCGAATTTATTCTTTCAAACAGAGGTAATCAAACGACGTATACGATTCAAGAAACTTGGTTAAAAAGTAATCTTTCATAAACCTTGGAACAGGGAAGTATATATCAACGGTATAAATTGTACTGATACTTTAATTGGAAGAACGTTGAATGTGGGAGATAAAAACTCGTTTTCTTGCAGAGCTGTAGTTTGTGCAAATACATTATTTGTTGAATTCATTATAAGGAAACGAGTTCTAACTGAAAATGTCTAATCTATCATCGGCTGTAAAACGTGATGTTGTCGATGAACTGCACAAACCAGCAAGGAAAAACTTTCGCCGTCGTCGAGTTATAATAAAAGGTCTCAGAGATCTCTTCCAAGCAGACTTAATTGAAATGCTTCCTTATTCAGAGATAAACAAAGGATACAAGTACATTCTGGCTGTGATCAACACATTTTCTAAATTTGCTTGGGGAATAGCATTAAAAAACAAGACAGGTAAAGAAGTAACCAAAGCTTTTCAAACAATCTTATCTGAAGGTAGAAATTCTATACCGAGAAATCTGCAAACAGATAACGAAAAGGAATTTTACAATTGTTACGGTTGAAAAATCCATTCAAGTTACTCATAATAATTTTCCGTACACCCTGTATCAGCGTGGGAAATACGGCGTACGTGCCGATCGTCAATTGCACCATATTTCACAACATAGCGTGAGTTTAAGTATCCGCTGTTACTTCAGGCATACTACATAGCTCCATTTCACTTACTTTCCGGGGTAAATCTGTCTCGATCGTAACGACTCCTGTCTGAACCGGTGTTGAGGGAAGAACGCGACATGCATCCGCAGCCAGTCTCATATCGCAAGCTCTCCTGTTCGCTTCGTTTATCTTGTGTGTGTGTGAGTACAGCTCCTTTGTGCTCCTTTTCACTGGTTTTTGTGAAGGAGACGGAACCGGATTATTCCGTGATTTGTTGTTATCGTACGAGGAGAGAATTTTAAGCTTGCTAAACAGCTTTCCAAGCCTGTCGTCGAAATATAAAACAGGTATGTCTTGCGACTTTGTTCTGACTTGTTCTTCCATTAGGCTTTTAGTTCGAGTATTAATAGGCCTTCAGTTGAAGCTTAAGCTTGAGACATTAGCCCCAGTTCAAGAAAGCTTGCTGAGGTAGTTTTATTTGGGTGAGAAATATCGTCGTCCCCTTTGGGTGCAGGAGAAGCCCGGAGTTGGCTTTCGTCAACGAATTGAGCCCCGCCACCTGGCCTTCCCCGTCGTTGAGAATAGGCTCGCCCTGCAAGACGACGTCATTTCTGACGGTTTTCCCGCTTACTGCAACATTGGCTCACTTTGCTAACCACCGCGGGAGGACGCTCCGATCTGTTGACGTTGGACAGCTGATTGACATTGAGCTGGTTCTTAGGAGGCCAAGGTCGGAGTAGCCCTTTTATAGTTTTGTATTTACGGGGTGGTTAATGTACGACTTATTATCGTGGGGTTCGTTTACTGTTACCCGAGTCTGTAAGAATCATTAATTGCGTTGTTCGTCTAAACCGTATGTGTAACCGAAGCACAGATCTGTGGTACGGATTTAATTTAACGTGTTACTTGTTTATTGATATTTATTTTTCGTGGTTGAGTTATAGTTATTTGAATTTTGAGCAGGCTAAATATAAACAAGTGTGCTTAGCTGGTGCATTTTATTTTAAATCATTTTTGCCCACCTTTTGCATTGGGGTTTCGTCGACCCTCCCTTCTCCACGAGCTACGCCGAGCGATGTGGAGACTTAAGTCACTTCGCACACAATTTGCAAACCTACAGGTAGGTAGCACAATGCAGACTTTCAAAATTTAATGAAGAAGTATAAAATTACAGCACATATTCTAATTTAAAAAGTTCGATAGTTGAACGCTTTAATAGAACATTAAAACAAAAAATGTGGAAAGAATTTAGTATGCAAGGAAATTTCAGCTGGTTTAAATTATTCACAGTACGACGGGTTACAAACCTAGTAAGATAAATCAAAGAAATGCGAAAACTATTTTACAGTCCGTCTACAGCAATATTAAAATTGTGGATCCAAGAAGTGCAAAATTTAAAGTTGGAGATCATATGCGCATCAGCAAATATCGACAAGCATTTGCGAAAATGTACACTCCAAATGGGTCTAACGAAATATTTACAATTTCATCAGTGCAAAATACTAATCCCCGAACATACCTAATTAAAGACGCTGACGGTGAAGCTATACTTGGTGGGTTTTATGAGTACGAATTACAAAAAGTGAAACATCCTGATGTATATTTAATTAATGTGTTGAGAAAAAAAGATAATAAAGCACTAGTTAGTTATTTAGGATTAAGTTCTAAACATAATGCTTGGATACCAAAACGCAATGTTTTATAATAACTTTTTATTAACTATAATTAGAAACACACATTATTTACAATAAATATATTTTACGAACTAACATATTTACTTTGTAGTATATTTTTATAAAAGAAACATATTTAATCTATTTACTATTTTTGTTACTTTTTTCTAATTCCTTTTCTAATTCTTCAATTAATTCTTTCAGTTTTCTATTTCTTTCTATATCAGCTATTTTATAATGACCCCATGCGAGAGTATGAATCTTGTCATCCAGAATATAACGTTTATCATCTTTCGATGATAATGCAACTTTATTTTTCAACTCTGTGTACACCGTATGAAAATCTGAATGAAACACGTACATTTTTTAAAAAATGAAACCATCTCGTTCAATAATTTCTTTGTAGTCATCCACAGCTAAATATTTATCTATAACATATTTTTCAACACCTTTCGCTTTCTTAGTACATTTTGAAGTAAGCTTTACAAAATAAGCTTTCGCACCTGTACCAACAAACGATTCTATTACTTGTCCGGCGTATTCATCTTTGAATCTTCCAATAATTGATTCAGTTTGAGGCATTTCATGAACGTTATTTGTTGGGTAATTTGAAGTATCAAATTTATCTAAATTTTGCTTTATGTCTTCGTACACATTACCAGTATTAACGGATAATATTAAACTGTCCGTATCGGTATATCATAGAGCTGCATGATTGTTATATTTTCGTTTTATGAAATTATAATAAAACTCCTACATTACTGTTTTCGATATTTCCAAAACACAAAATCCTACGTATAAAGGTTTGTTATAATTGACTTGTACTTTGGTTAATTCTATTGCGACCAGGTGATCACTAAAAATTTTACTCGATTTGTAGTTCGGTTTAGCAATCAATGATTCAGCTCCCGGTCTCCGATTATGACTTTCCCACCTGGTAGCTAATTTAATGTCGACGCGATTCTCAACATTTTCCATGGTCTTACCGAAGACACTATTGTTATTTAACTTGTAAAATTTTTTTTCAAATTCGTTTTTCGCTTCAGCTCGTTTCTGCGAATTAAAGTCTATATATATTTTTAACCAACGCGACTGTTTAAATTTAATTGCCCTGTGGATTTGAATTAATGTTAAACCATGTTCCAAACATTGCTTTAGATTTAAATAGTGAATTATGTATTTGGTTTTGTTACAGAGATTTGGAATAAGTTTACTATATTTTGATTTTGGCGGAATTATGTTTTCCGGACAAAACGGTAAATCGTTGTGCTTTTCATGTAAATAAGTTGGATATTCCAAATCTACTTCAAATACGCACCCAAGATCTGAATTTTCTTCTAATTCTGAAATGTTAAGATTGTTAATTTCTTCTCTGCTTAACCAAGTAAATCCTCCCCATGGAAATCTCGAACACATCACATGCCCATAGAGATTTGTAGCATCAAGATAAAGTAAATAATTAGTTGCCTTGCTCAAATCAAAGCTCTGTAAAAATTTATTATTAGCGTTTTCAATTCTTTTAGTGCACATGCTCACTCTACCACGAATACCCATTCTGAAAAAGTGTAACATATCAACATCCTGTAATAATTCTAACTTAATTTTCGTCATTCCTAACATTGCATCCCAACTTAATCCTGGAGCTGTGAAAAAATGGCAAGGGTCAAGTTTATAATTATCAATACAAAGATCTCTGAAATTTTCAAATACGTCTGCTAATAATAAAATATGTTACATATATATCGTTGTAATCACCCATACTTTTACAATTAAATAAATTCCAAACGCGCTGTGCTCTTTCATAATCTTCATCAGTAATGTGTTCATCATAAAGCACGTCATAAAATTCTTCTCTAGAAGGTAAGGTGGGATAATCTAATTTCTCGAATGAGTTAATAAAAAAATATGGAAAACCCTCTTTTTGCCGTACTAATTTAAACATTTCATCATCATTGAAATATTTCCTAATTTCCCTACATTGCCAATCTTCCAAGTATGAGCCTAATTTTTCCAAAGACGATTGCATGAAATGAAAAGAATCTACAACAATAGGGAAAAAGTAAATACTACTCCGGGAAAAATCAGTTTTCGTTTTCAAAGAAATTGTTTGAGTAACGCTGGTTGACGATTTAAATGGATTTAAATGTCTCAGCTGCGCAGAATTGGTATTTTTTGTGACCATAAACGAATAAATACCGGGACGTATTTGTTGGGCTAGGTCATATTTGTCCTTCGCAAAAAATTTTCGTCAAGATTCTAAACAAAAACGTCTTCACGCGGCGTTTCTTATTGCAATTACTTATTAATATTTTATTTATGCTTATTTATTTAAAGTACAATTTAAAAGCAAACTGAAGTCAGTTTTATTTGTTTCATTTTCATGACAGACAGTACATCGATCTTAACACTGTAAACTACAAAATATTATGTTTATGTTCATTAATAAGACGAAAATAAATGTCTACTAAAAATGTTGATAAATATTAATTAAATCCAAGAAACGAGTGGCTTAATTAGTTTTCGTGATGAAAATTTGATTCTGGTTTAAAATAATTCTAAATTTTCAGAAACGTTTACCTACATTCGTCTTGGCGATTTATTGGTTACAATTGCACTGTCATAAAATAAAATTCGTTCTTTCGTTCTTTTATTGTTTGTTTTTATTATTATCATGGCATTATAATCATAACTTCACAAGTGCTTACATTAGGGACGGGGTTAGAATGAAATAATTTATCAAATTTACGTAGTGTGTAGTTTGTTTTATGTTAGTTTAATATCTGTGTACATAACTTAATTTAAGTGTAAATAAGTAATACATATGGCTCATGTGTATTCCAATGAAGAATTGATAGACATAGTGCTCTGTTATGGCGAATTATGTGTTAATACCGCAGGACAACATTTTGAACGTTTATTGTAATTAAAAATATCAGCGCCAGGAACAAGAAGTGAACTTTAGTAAAATTCTAAAGTTATAATGAATGCACAGGTATGACAACACGTTCGATATGCATTTTGCTGTACTGTACATTTTTATTTATTTCGCATAAATGCAATTTATTTCGAAAAACGCATTTCGCTATGCGAGTGTCGGTGAAACACAGATGGATTTATGCCGAAGACGCGCGCGCGAGTCCTTGGCATAGTTCTTTCAAACGTAAATAAAAAAATTTATTGCAATCTATTGCTTTTTATTGAAAGCGAACTTGCCTCAACAAGTCATAAACTAAGCAGAGGTTTCAAAACAAAGGAACAGCACGCGCTTGTGGTAGGTCAGTTTTTCATTTTTTAGCAATATCGTTCATATTTAGGGAATCAGTCTCTTTTATAATGAGGAACTTGCAGTTTTAATTAAAGACATAGGTTTTGAGACACCCTGTATATTTTTCTTTATTTTGCGCGATCACATCAACGTCCTCTCCTTCTAATGCCATCGTTTTCACAAATAAATGACTATCATAATTAGAAAGATTATGAAAGAAAACTGGAATGAATTTTGGTATTTTAAAATTAACATTACACACCGAATGAGCAGCTCCTCTAAACGCTCCAGTTAAATGTTCATGGTCACGGACTTTTTCCTTAACATCCAGTATTGGTCTTTCACAAATATGACACATCGTTGCGCTGTCGTAGGCCTCTTTTTCTTAAATCAAGCGTTGGTTTAATTTTACTTAAATATTTATCATAAATCTCTTTAATATGTTTTCTAACGATTTTATAAACTCAGTAGCAGCATTTTGTCCGCGATATAACTTTAATTTTGACAAATTGTTATTAAAGCTACACTTAATATTATATTAAGCGTATTATACGCAAAAGAATGAGGTTCGTGTTCATAACATTTAACTGTGAAAGACTTATCTGGAGTTGGTTCAACTCTATCTAATGGTTTTAGTAAAGCCTCGAAATCAGCGTACACAACAAAGGGCAGTTTCAATTGCTTCTCAAAATTTTCAAATTGTAATATATTTTCTGGGATAGATTCACCATATTTATTTATTTTTAACTCTGCTGATGGTAAAATTGTTTTGATAATTTTACAATCGTCTCTTTCATGTCGTTGCAATTTTTCTACACATGGAAAGTGTATTAAACATCCTTCACAAATATATTTCTCGTGACCGTGGTGTGATGTCTGTTTTGACACTAAACGCGTTAAATTTTTAATCCAACAATTGTGAGTATTTTCGTTACCGTCATCAACCAATAACAAATTTATATGAATATCTTTTCGATTTTTAGTAAAATGTAGCGGTCCTACAACTTCATAGACTATAACGTTACCGTTATAATGGGAAGCAAGTCCATAAACATTTATAGAAATATTGTTCTGACTTTCAAATTTTTTCACATCACAAACTTTCAGTGGAAATTCTAAATCTGTGAAATCTGCTACCGTGCTATAATGGGAATACGAAGATATCCTTTGTCGGTTGACACATCGCTGATGGTATCGCCCAGGCAAAAGAAGCGTTGTCATTATTTACAAAATTCTGCACAAAGTCCACCCTGCAACAATATTTACAACATTATACATTATTCCAAAATAATGTATTAATTACTTTCTTTACCTGAATCTCGCTCCTGAAATTCTGACATTTTAGCATGAATTTCGTTCACGAAGTCCCGATATATATTATATATATCCGTTCCAAAACAAGTTATTTTATTTTTGGTATTGAAAGATTTTATCTCGGTAGTTTGTTTAGAATCCAAGAAATACACTCCGAAAATTTCCACATTCCATTTTAACGCTTTATGAATATCCAATATACTCTGAACCAAAGTTAATACTTTTTTTTGAATATTATACGTAAACTCGTCAACGTCCACGTAGTTGTAGAGTTCCGTGATACGATACGAAACAATTTTATCACCGAATGCACCCGCTATCTTTTCTACACCATTATCAACAATTACAAAAGCATTGCTTTTATGTGAATTACTACGTAGGTGTGCCGACAAACACTTTCTGTTAACGTATATTTCACACACATCGCATTTCACGACGTTAACGGGGTCAAGAACTTTGGATGGACCAGCTTCATTTAATTTCAAACGTTTACCGTGACATGCTGTACACACGTGTCGATTCATATTATCAACTCTCGTAAATACTTTTCCACACTGATTACACTCAAACATGTTTTTAGAACTGTTACTTCGATCACGTTCAATACAATAGGTTAACTCAACGTAAGTGTCACACTTCATCTGTAGGTACGAATTTATACAACTCTTTATGCATACTTTAAGGTTCTCCTACTTTAAGGCTCCTTATACATACTTTAAGGTTGAAGTCGTTTGAAGATCATGTTAAGGTTACTTCGAGGATACATTCAAAGTCATATCAAGGTCACCTCAAGGTTATTTCGAGGTCACCTCAAGGTCGTTTCAAGGTCACCTCAAGTCATTTCAAGGTCACCTAAAGATCGATTCTGGAACCTCCTCCGACTTTGACCTTGGATCTAGAACCTCCTCCATGTCAAGGTTATGGTGAAGGTCACGTCAGGGATAGGCCGATTCTGGAGCCTCCTCCGACCTTGACCTTGAATTTTTCCGTCAAGCCAATTTATTTTTAAATTACTTCGAGCAACACATCAAAAATAATGCACCAAATTTTCCTAATTTCTGGGCCAGATACGTTGACATCTTTGCTGTCGTACCGGAACAATTTAATCTAGAAACTTTTTTAAATTTCATAAACAACCAATATCCCTCGGTAAAGTTCACACACGAAACAGAAACAAAGAAAATTAAACTTTTTGGACTTAGAAATTTCAATTAATAATAAAAAATTCTAGTAAAACATATTCAGAAAAAACACACCGACAACTACATCCCAAATGACTCGTACACTTACCATAAATATAAAGAAACAGCTTTCTATTTTCTTATTAATAGACTCCTCACAATCCCACTTTCCACAGAAAACTTCAAAAAAAAAATTAAATTACATAGTTAACGTTGCAATAAATAATGGGTACAAAAAGGAAATGGTATTAAAAATAAAAAATAAATTAGAAAACAAAAAGTGTCAACTAGCAGCTACCACTTTAACGCCAATCAGAAATAAAGACAAGAATAAATATTGCAAAATCACTTTTAATAGAATCTGGCAAAATAAAATCAAGAATTTGTTTAAAAAATAAAATTTGACTGATTTGGCCGATACGTGGTGGAGATCCATTTCAATGTGTAGATAGAAGTAAAAAAAAAAAAAAACAAATATTTTCTTACACGATTTCCACTATATTTTTTGTAAAATTTACAAAATTATTAAATTACTACGACATGTTTCGCTATTACTATAGCTTCTTCGGGTAGTGACAAAAAATTATAATACGTTCCGGTTTTATACTTAATACTGAAATAAATTGACCAATGGTGAGTTGTTAAGGTCCAGATGGCTATTGAGTAAGTTGTTGGAATTCTTAAGCTTGTTTATTTCTAGGGATTCCAGGAGGTTTAGTCTTTTACTTTTACTTTCGAGTTGTAAAATTTTAAAATCGGTATTGAATTTGTGCTGAGAATCAGTAAGATGTGTGGCGTAATGTGAATCTGTTTTTTTTATGAATAAAATTGGAAAAGTGTTCTTTAATTCTTTTAGAAAAACTCCTACCTGATTGGCCTATATATGTTTTAGTACAGTCACCACATATTAGCTGATATACCCCTGACTTATTATTCCTGTCTATTTTGCTTTTACTGTTTTTTATGTATTTCCCTAGGGTATTGTTTGTTTTGAAAGCAACGTTGATATTTAATTTAGTGAGATATTTTTTGATGTTTTCGCTAGCTTTGCCTGTATATGTAATCACTTTATAAATGTTGTCTTTTTCTTCGGTTCGGCTGGGATATATCAATTCAATTGTTTTCTTAAAGAGTTTTTTATTTAAAATTTTGTCTTGGATTTTGTTGTTTTTTTTATTATATTTGACGCTACATATTTTAAATTAGTGTTATAATAAAAAAAAAAGATTTCTCAAAACAACAAAATCCAAGACAAGAAACTCTAACCGTGAAATCTATCTGTAAAAAATCTAATGAGAACAAAATTATATTTACAAAAGCTGATAAAGGAAGTACAGTTGTAGCGTTAAGTAAAGAAGTATATGTCCAAAAAACGTTAGATTTTTTACACCCAGATAAATACATAGTCTTAAACAAAAATCCCACAGAATACTTTCAAAAACAGATCAAATCAGTAATACTAAATTGTAAAAGCTTGTTTAATGACAGTGATTCCAGGAGACTAACACTCATGAACCCGCAACCTCCACGATTATATTCTCTAATTAAACTACATAAAAGCGGATATCCCATCAGACCCGAAGTTTCATTTTTCTCAGCACCATCAAACAAATTATCACAAAAACTAATCGACATAATCTTAAACAACACAAATTTCTCCGCTAAATTTTCAATCAAAAATTCTTACGACTTAACTAACAAAATTAAAAACATCGAACTACCAAATAATTCAAAACTGATATCATTTGATGTTACAAATCTATTTCCAAGCGTCCCTATAAAAGAAACTCTACTTCTTGTAGAAAAACTCCTGTCATCCAGTAAAACAAATATTATAAAAAAGCAAGAAATACTAGAATCACTTAAAATATGCCTAGACCAGAATTATTTTGAATTCAATAACAATTATTATAGTTCCAAAGAAGGATTAATAATGGGAAATCCACTCAGCCCTCTGCTAGCCGAAATATTTATGAACTTCCTAGAAGATAAAATTTACAACCACCCCAGCTTCCAAAAATTTCTATACTGGCACAGATACGTGGATGATGTGCTCGCCTGTTTTGTCGGTACAAACAGACAACTAGACCAATTTCTAAATTTCATTAACAGCTTACATGATAACATTAAGTTTACAATAGAAAAAGAAACAGATAATTCTATTAACTTCTTAGATTTAACTATTAAGAAAGTAAACAACCGACACGTTTTTTCATAAACCTTTCCACACCGATACGACAATACATAATACATCAGATCACCCCATACAACATAAATTAGCAACTTTCCACAGCATGATACATAGACTAACAACAATACCTCTAAACAAAGTAAATTTTCAAAAAGAACTAAATACATATAATAAAACAAATTGCAGTAAATAATGGATACACGCCACAAATTATTGACAAAATTTTAAATAAAAAAACTCTTTAAGAAAACAATTGAATTGATATATCCCAGCCGAACCGAAGAAAAAGACAACATTTATAAAGTGATTACATATACAGGCAAAGCTAGCGAAAACATCAAAAAATATCTCACTAAATTAAATATCAACGTTGCTTTCAAAACAAACAATACACTAGGGAAATACATAAAAAACAGTAAAAGCAAAATAGACAGGAATAATAAGTCAGGGGTATATCAGCTAATATGTGGTGACTGTACTAAAACATATATAGGCCAATCAGGTAGGAGTTTTTCTAAAAGAATTAAAGAACACTTTTCCAGTTTTATTCATAAAAAAACAGATTCACATTACGCCACACATCTTACTGATTCTCAGCACAAATTCAATACCGATTTTAAAATTTTACACCTCGAAAGTAAAAGTAAAAGACTAGACCTCCTGGAATCCCTACACAGAGAAAAATGCCTTATGAATTTTTGCTATAATTTTGTAAATAAGAATTTGTAGGTATAATTACTGTAATTGTAAGTGCTACATTCAGAAGGAAACAGTAATATGTTTGAGAATTTTGTAAATGATATTTGTATGTAAAAAGATTGCAAACTACTATTAATATATATGATTTATCAGTAAATGTAGGAAAACCTGTTTTGTTACGTATAATCGCTTAATAAATTGTAATAAATTTTACGTAAATATTGCAGCAGGTAAAAGTAAAGGTGTAGAATAATTTTGAGTAAAAGTGTAGCACTTTCGGTTGTTATTTACGTGTTCCTTACTAACAAATGTGTAGATGAATTTAATTTTCACGCAATTTGTGCTTAATTTACAAACAAGATTGTAGATGCTGTTTAGCACCACGTGATGGTCATGTGATCGAATACCCCATTTTATTGGTGCATAGAAATTGCGCAGCTTAATTAATACGCGTAGGCTTATAGACGAGACGCCATAAAACACGCTTTGTTTTGTGTTAACGTAACGGGGGAAGAACGCGACGCCGATTTTAATATAAATAAATTTGCAGTGTTTCTTACAATGGATGATTTCGTTAAAAATATTTTGATTAAGTGGGATTTTCATGAACAGTTGAAGTCAACTTTTGACGGTAAGTACCTACTTTTTATCGAATGATGACTAATATAAGAAATACACGTCATGTTCTTTCCAATTACAACGCAAATAAGTTTATTATATATGGATAATTTCATTTAGGATAAAAATGAACATCTTAATATTTATTATTTTATCCTACAAATTTCGTTATTATAAACTACGAAGGTACCTGCTTTAATGTAATGATTTAAAAACTGAGAAGGTTAGGCAGTAATTATTAATTATTAAAACTAAACTACACACTTTTATTTAAATAAAATAAATATTTGGTTTTAGAACATCAAATAGATGAAATGGCATTCCAGACTTTAACGGGTGATAATATACAAGAACTAATACGACCTCTAGGTCTAAGAAAAAAATTTATTTTCAAATATAACTCATTTATTAATGAAAAGGTATAATTTGTTGATATTCTTTTGGATTTTTTCAACGGTGCATTATATTACAGGCGCTTGAATCTGACATTCTTATCGCAAATTCTCCTGGATCAGCAAGTACAAGTTCTGAATCGTTTTCTTTAAGTAAGAAAGTATAAAGTAAATCAGGTGATCTTATAGAAATATTTGCAAAACATTGAACTGTGCAACACATATTGTTATATTTTAGAAAGTATAGAAAATTTGAAACCACTTGTGGAATATCCACATAGAGCCAGTGTCGGAACACCTTACGAATTACACAAACCTGTAAGCAAGACAGTAAGTTTGTTTAAATAAAATTTTATTCAATTTATTTAACAAAATCTAAACAAATTCAGATTTGGAATTTTGTTTATTTTTTGTTCATATCATCAAATTTTATAATATTTGAAATTCAAAATATGAAATCAACACAATTTTTCAGACTGTGTATGATTTAGTCACAAGCACGACCGAGGGTAAATTAATAGCTTCGAGTTACCAAGCAGGGCCAGGAAATTTCCTTAGAAACAAATTAGCCGAATTAATAGTCAGAAATGAATTCAAAATCAGTAAAGGCAATAGGTAAATATTTTATTAATATAAATTAAATATTAAGGATATGTTAGTGCTAATTAATATGAAATAAATTTCAGGTAAATACTAACAAATATTGACAGAAAATTGTTCTACCGCAATGGAGACTCGAACTCGAGTCTTCTGGTTACATGCCAAATGCTTTAATCTATTGTGACCCATAGCCATAGGTCGAACAGTAACATTTAATAGGTTTGTTCTAACAGTTATGTACTGCTGCTAGGACAAACCTAATAGAATCGGATGAATATATCCATGTAATATCGATTGTGGCAAAAATATTTTTCTGCCAATATTTGTTAGTGTTTACCTGAAATTTATTTGATATTAATCATAAATATTTTATTATAAGAATTTATTACCATTCACTCACCATTTGCCATCCAATAGGTCGTGATATTAAGTTGACTATCATGTTAAGTTAAGCCATTTAATTGTATGTCATTATACGTAAAATTTTGACAATTCAAATCAGAAAAAGTTACCAGTATTATCAATTTTCAACTTTAAGACATTTAGAAAAGAGTACACCTGGTGATAAAAAAAATATATAGCAATATTGCTTCATTCGGAGTAACCTTACAATCTAAATCGACATGACATTCATTGTTAAAATTTAGTAACATAAATACAAGAATACCACATTCTACCTAGATTTTAACGGCATACTATGAGAACAAATAGTGACTGAATGAGATGTATATTGTATTTACAAGAGGGAAAGAAATTTTATTTTAATTTTACAAAAAAATGCCAAAGGAAAAAGGAATTTGTTTCATTTATAATGAACATATGTGTAATTAAAACTTCAACATTAATAGTGTGTTCTTCAAATAAAAAAAAAAAAAAAAAACTACATACAGTCGCACCTCCATAACTGGAACCTCCACAACTCGAAACTCTCTGTAAGTCGAAATTTACTGATGTCCCTGCACAATGTGTATAATTGAAATCTCTTTCTCTTACTCGAAATTTCTATAACTCGAAGTAATTTTCCGGTTCCTTGAGATTCGAGTTATGGAGGTTCGACTGTATTTGATTAACCTACCACCCCTTTCAGCACATAATTCAAGTCTATATCCTAGCTCCTTATAACTGTTATGGATATCTTGAATCAAACATTTTTTTTCCTTTAGTATTTTTTTGTAAGATTTATTTTTTTCTTCCTCTTGTAAACTCAATCCGGGGACATACCATATAACTCTAGTGTGACTAGTGCGTTAAAAATATGCATAAATTTTTCAGAATCTCCAGTCAGCGTTTTAAAGAATTAGCAGACGAGATTAACTTGGTGTTTCTACATGAACGACCTGAAATTTATTATGTGCCTTACGTGAAGTATTATGAAGACAAAAAACCCAAGGCAGCTCGTGGAAAATTATACAATGCCTACATATATTTAAGAAAATTGTATAAAACCTTTGGAATTTTAGAAAACCACGGTAAAGTTTTTTCTTACTGCCAGTTAAGTTTCATAATAAAATTAAGAAAACTTTTAATTTATAGTAATTTTAACATGCACTACCCTAAGAGCGACTTTAAATTTAAAGTTTATTCTATTATGAAACTTAAGTTGGAATATTTAAAATTAAATTAAGAAATTTTTACTGTTGCGCTTTGAAGACCCACATTTTTAATTCTACAGATCTGGTATATTGTATAATTAATAAGTGTAAAAATTTTCGAAGTTACAGAAGTAGCAACAGATCTAAAGAGAGAAACTGAAAGGAGTATCGAGACAGAAGAAGCTATAACATGGCTAAAAAATAACACATATCCGTTAGTAGAAGTAGAAGATAAATGGAAATTAACTGTCGATGAAAGACTGCAAGAAGATTCAAGCATATCAATAGAAAATTACTTGAACACCTATCCCGCATTAAAAGAACCATTGGGGTATAGATTGGTAGGTATTAATTCTGTTCGTCTGCACGTAAACCATCTTTAAGACAGTTTGACACGTGGCGTGAATCGCAAACATGAACGACGATGACAGATATTCAACATGCAAATCTCTGAATTCAATTCCTTATTCATGAAAGCGGTTAATCTTTGCCTTCCTCGAATTAGTAGAATAAGATGGATGACCTCCTACATGAGAGAAAATTTGGAATCCCGAGATTTTCACATGTCGAACATCTGCAGTCGTGGTTCATGTAAACCCGCCTTAGTAGTTCATAAATTCATGATTTAATACATATAGAATTTTCTATATGATGCAAATTTTCAGTTTGACATAGACTTCCAGCACTTACATGAAGACAAAAGTAATTTGCTATATGAGAAGTGGCCAGATTATTTGACAAAGTTATTAAAACTCGCAAAAATAAAGAAAGATGCTTATGTTAAGACTCTTTTAGAAAAATATGAAAATGATGTATCTGAGTCTGAAGGTAACGTATATTTTTCACTATACATACATAGTTTCTATCAATGCACCATTTTTTTTTAGAAGCTAAAGAATTTCTAGCTCTGCAAGTACTGCCACTTCTTTTGACCGGTGTGAATATTAAAAGTAAAAAAGCAGGCTTACATTGGAAACCTTCAAAAATTGAAATTCAGAATGGTTTCATCTTACTTATAAAGACTCCCGCCGATTTGGACCAATGCCTGGAAAACCGAAGGCAAAAATTATGTAAGTTCCAGTTAACTGCTCAACCAATTCCTGTGATTGTAGCAAATTCACCGTCGGAAGTAAATGCGTGCTATGTGAATGTTAATAAGTTACTGTACAAAGTCGAGACACCTATAAAAGCAATAGACATTTGTTTTAAATCTTTCCATGCATTACACGCTAAATATCCTAGTGAATGCGACAATGTATGGATGTTTTTACAAAAGTATATTTACAATATTGAAACAAAGTACGATAAAGACTATGTTTCTGTAGCTCAATTGGCATCAGATTTAGACGGCATTTAAACAAAAAAAATTAATTATTTCTTAATCATTTAAGTTATTTAATCATAAAACATGTTAAAGTGTTATCTATGTAGCAAAATTACCATATCTATGAAAGCATTAATTTTTCATTGCAAAATACAACATAATTTAAGTACAAACAGTTTGTATATTTGTACTGTAGGTAACTGTTCTAGACAATTCGCCGGTTTGAATTCATTTACGAAACATGTGAAGACACATTTTAAAATGAATATATCTTGTCCTGAATTGCCAAAAACATCTAATTCTAAGTACAATCAAGTGGAATGTGAGAAAGTACAGAGTGCGATAAATATTCCAAACGAAGTAATCTCTTCCAAAGCTTGTAAAGAAATTAAAACTGCTAATGAAGTGACAAATAATATTAATGTTAGTGAAATGACAAATAATATTGATGTTAGCGAAATGACAAATACTATTGATGGAAAACTATTAGAAGAAAATTAAGGTTATTATTAACAAAGTTAATCGCTGAAATGTATAGTAACTCTTTAATACCTCGTGTTTTTGTACAATATGTACTTACTGCTTTTGAAGAATTTTTTACATATTCAATTAATACTTTAAGCGATACACTAAATCATTTTCTGCTTCCACATCTAACTTCAAAGTGTGCACCTTTCCTGAAAGAAATTTTAGATATTTTTTTAACATGTTTTAATAATTTTAATTCTGAATACAAACGAATGAAATTTTTTTCAAATTCAGATGTCCTAATACAACCCCAAGATTACACAATAGGGCATATAATGACATACAAAAGTACTAAAGGCAGCGAGTACCCGGTACTAACACCAGAATCTGTTATAACAAAAATTATTCCTCTCCGAAAAGTACTTCGCTGTATGTTGGAGAAGCCTGGACTACTTGAGGAAGTAAAATGTTATATGAAAGATCTGCGTAATTCAAATGTTTTTTGTAATATTATACAAGGCGAATTGTGGAAACCATATATTACGTGTGACAAAACTTACTTACCCCTCTTCATTTACTTTGATGACTATGAAACTGGCAATTGCTTGGGTTCACACGCAGGAGAAAATAAGTTGGGAGCAATATATGCAACGATACCCTGCCTGCCTCAACCATTATTATCACAATTAAAATACATTTTTTTATTTGCTTTATTTTATAGCAATGATAGAAAAGAATTTGGTAATAAACGACTATTTAGCAAAGTAGTGGAAGAATTGAAATATTTAGAAAATAACGGAATATCTGTCAGAACCGGTGCGTCAGAAGAAAAAATTTATTTTAAATTAGCTCTAGTTTTAGGAGATAATTTAGGTATTCATTCAATTCTAGGATTCACAGAAAGTTTTTTAGCTACTTTCAGATGTCGATTTTGTAAAGTTTCTAAGGATAAATCTAAAACGTTATGTATAAATGATGATACATTAATGAGAGCAAAGGAAAATTATAATGAAGATTTAACAAAAAATTTGGCCTTGACTGGTATTAGAGAATCCTGTATTTTTCACGAATTAAATAACTTTCACGTTGTAAGTAATACTAGTGTCGATATAATGCATGATGTTTTAGAGGGAGTTTGTGTGTACGATATGTCAGTTATATTACAAAAACTGTTATTTGAGTATAAACTATTTTCCTTGAATACACTTAATAATAGAATTCTGGGTTTTGATTACGGAGATGTTGAAAACACTAATAAAGCGCCACTAATAACATTAAACAGTTTGAAACATCTAAAAATGTCTGCATCAGAAATGTTATTTTTCTCAAGATATTTTGGAATTCTAATCGGCGATTTAGTACCTGAAAACTTAGAAATTTGGCAGTTATGGGTTAAATTGAAAGAAATTCTAGATATAATAACTGCTCCTGCTTTACAATTTAGTGAAGGAATACGTTTAAAAATTCTTGTTGAAGAACATAATAATATATATATTAAACATTGCGGGTTTCTTAAACCGAAACATCACCATTTATTACATTATGGTCATGTGTTTGAGCGATGTGGCCCTCTTATACATATGTGGAGCATGAGATTTGAACAAAAACATAGACAATCAAAACTTACCTCGAATATATCAGGATCGTTCAAAAATATTATTCACACTCTAGCAGTAAAAGCTCAGTTACAATTATGTTATACCTTGCTAATACCTACATTACATCACAAATATAGGGAATTCCTACGCTCTAGGTAAAGACATTTTCGAGAAACATTTTTCACATTTATTACAAAAGGAAACCTTTACAGTAAATTGGATTGAACTCGAAGGAACTGTATACAAGCAAAATATGGTGCTGACAATAAAAGTGGAAGATGTACCTGTTTTTGGTGTTATACAAAAGATAGTTATTTGTAATAAAGATGTATATTTTGTGATGAATAAATTAGAAACGTCCCATTTCAACATTCATTATCAAAGTGTTGAAGTATTAACAACGTGTGAACAAATAGCTGTCCTTTACGTGGAATTACATAATCCCATTCCATTACTTTTAATACGAAAGACAAATACTGAAAAAAATATTTCTTTTATAACACTTAAACATGTTTTATGATTTTTTCTTTTTTCTGTTCAAAAGATTTATTTAAACATCACTAATATGTAATAAGAATTCCATTACTTTTAATAGGAAAGACTTGTAAGGAAAAACATTGTTTTTTTTATAAAATACTTAAATATTTGTTTATTTATATTATTATTGAAAACATCTAAATATCAATAATACAGGGACTTAAAAAAATGGAGAAACAGGGCCATTCTGCACAATTCAGGAATACCCTCTGAGTATGGGAGAAATGTAAAAAAAAAATTATCTCGTGATTCCTTAAAGATTTCAATCAAAGTAAATTCATAGGTAACTAAATGCAATAACATACGAAATTATGCCAGAACATTTTTATGTTTTTTCGTGCAAAAGGTGAAAACTTTAAATAAAGGTAATACTAAAAAAAAGTTGACGCTTTTTTATGTCAATTTTATATATTAAAACTTTTGCTGTGTAGTTGTAATTATGAGCTTATACAGTTGACAATAAATATTACTGTTTGTCATCTGTAAGTATCAGCTCATAATTACAAACACCCACCAAAAGTTTTAGTATATAAAATTGACGTAAAAAGTGTCCACCTTTTTTGGCCTGGACTGTATTTATTGATTTTAAATAAAAATTATTGTTGAACATCATTCACTACAAAAATTGTTGAAATATTCAGAATTGGTAAATAATAAAAATTCAAATACCAATCTCATGTAATAATCTCCATATCTTTAAGGAATCAGATTTTTCAATTTTTTTACATTTTTCCCATGCTCAAAGGATGTCCCTGAATAGTGCAGAATGGCGCTGTTTCGCCATATTTTAAGCAGTTGTTAGTTAGGTACTTGAATCTTGAATAAAATTACTTTCTTTTAAATTAATGTAGTAATTGTAAGAAAAATATTTGTTTAAACGCTAAACATGTTTTATTTTTATTCATTAGGTATTCATATTGTTTCATTATTTATATATTTATTTTGTTTCTTGTTCAAAACATTTATAAATATGATTACTTTGTAGTTACATATTTGAAACTCAAATAAAATTATTTTTTTTTAAATTAATGCAGTGATCATTCTTCCCAGTAAAACATTTATGTTGATCTTTCTGTACCCTACTTTCTTCACTTACTAGAAATTTTACCTCAATATTTTTGCAGGATAAAAAATTTATTTTACTTACCACGCGCATTTCCTGCTAAGATTACCATTCAACTAAACGGTTGGTAATCTACTAACAATAGGTTATCATTGGTTTATACAATAATGTAGATATTAGCGCAGCAGCAAATTATTTAAACTTAAAGTTAAGCTGGAATTGTATAACTGGGCTTTAGGGCCAGTTTCATAATCGAATTTAAAGGAGACTTTAAAATTAAAGTCATATTCTGACATGTAAACAAATGTGTTTTCATATTTGTTTTGTGGGGCTATTCTGAGATTTTGCTCTTTAATTCTTTAAGTCTTTAACTATTTAACCTAAAGCCTCTTTAAAGCAAGCGTTTAAAGAGTATGATGAAATAGGTATTCTGAGACAATCTCTTTAAAATATTCTTTAAATTCCGGGTATTTCCGGGAACGTTAAATAAAAGCTAACTTCATTCAAATGAAAGAAGTGTCAGATAGGGATGTGGGTTCAGAAATTTTCCAATTTGGAAAGTTTCTAAAATGGAAATTTTCCAGAAACTTTCTAACCAATTTTTCTGGAAAATTTCCGACGAAAATTTAACGAAGTTATTACTTGTCCTGCTTGCGCAGTTTAACATAAAATCATTTATTAAAATGTAATGCCTAACATAATTTCAAAAGATTATGCGCTCAAAATGCGGAAAAATACCTACAATTTATGAATTATAAGCGAAAGCCAAAGCGTAAGTTTGATTTGTGAATACACATTATCTTGTAATTTCTGTCCTTTTTTATATTACCGTTGTACATTAGTATTTGGTACTATTTTAACTATCGTTTGCTCCTGAGTTTATAAAAATATTTTTTTGAAAAAAAATACGTTACTATAATTGATTTGGAAATTTTCTGGTAAATTACCGGAAAAGGTCATCGGAAAATTTCCATCTTTTTTATTTTTCCGGAAAAATTACATCTCTAGTGTCAGATATCTCTGTGTATAGGTTATGTATTTAAGTTTTATGTTTTGACTGAAAGGTAAGATGAAAATAAATTATTAGAAGAATACTTTTGTTTGAATTATATATATAATATAATCAATACATAAAATAAAATAAATACATAAAATAAAATTTGCAGAACACATTATTTTACGTATTTACTTCAGCTGTGAATTCATTACAGAGGCCCTCCTGTGTCAAAAAAGAAGCGAAATGGAAATACTTCAGTTGAACAACTGGAGTTATATTTAAATATATTAGAAGAAGATTCTGTTTTCAGAACTGGAATTATAAATCCAAAGTTGGATGTTGTAGTCTATCAATCAGTTGATGAGTTAATTGTAAGTCGAAAATTAGAAATAAAACTGATATCAGAAAGTTCGAAAGGGTTCTCTTCATCTCTAATTAGCCTTCTTTCAATTCTTAAGTAATTCCTGTAGATTTTTATTTAATTATAGTATTTTTATATTTATTTACAAATAATTACCTTCTGTGATCTTCCTCTAATACCCAAGCAGCAAAAACTCCAATATATCGCCTATTATTCATAATAATTTATTTAAACGCACTTACTTCAATAGTTCGTTCAAATTCTTTAAGCATTTACAGCGACATTTTCGTCGCTGTAATATTTAAAGACAAATTTAAGAAATTTAAGTTTTAAAGAACGCTCAGAATAGCAACTTTTCTTTAACTCTTTAACTGCTTGATATTTAAGACTTACGTTTTTAAAGAGGCTTAAATTTCCTTAAATTTCAGGTCAGAATAGCACCACACATCTGAAAGTGACTTTAAATTTAAAGTCTCCTTTAAATTCCATTATAAAACTGGCCCTTAGTTGTATAAGTGAACTTTGATTTGCTACAACATACAAATAATTTTATTAAATAGCCTGAATATTAAGTACATATTTGCACGTAGTATGACTGCAAAATGTTAATATTTTAAGTCATATTTTTTATAAATACGATACAATTTTGTAAATAAATGTGACGCAATTTTGTAGCAGATTCGTAAAAATTGCATCATTCAAGTACAATTTAGCATTCAATATTATTACAAAAATGCTTATATTTTAGATTATTTTTTCTTAAATGTCATACAATTTTGTAAGTACGTATGATGCAATTTTGTAAGTACGTATGATGCAATTTTGTAATAAATTCCTGTAAGCTGCAGCTATTTCTATTAGTTATTTCTTTTGACTGTTACACAATTGTTGATCACATATAATTTTTTTTGCAGTAATCTTTCTCAAAATGTTAGATATGGTTGAAACAAAACTAGTAAGCACGATTGCTATAATATTTGCATGTATTTTAATTACAAATTTTATTTACAAATTTGTTTGCATTTTTACTGCAGTGTGTAAGTATCCCTATATTTACTATAATTTGTTCGTAAAATAGCTGCAATTGCAGTAAAAATTGCTACAGTGTTTTTTCCGTGTAGAAATAAACAAGCTTAAGAATTCCAACAACTTACTCAATAGCCATCTGGACCTTAACAATTCACCATTGGTCAATTTATTTTATTATTATTAAGTATAAAACCGAAACGTATTATAATTTTTTGTCACTACCCGAAGAAGCTATAGTAATAGCGAAACATGTCGTAGTAATTTAATAATTTTGTAAATTTTACAAAAAATATAGTGGAAATCGTGTAAGAAAATATTTGTTTTTTTTTTTTTTTTACTTCTATCTACACATTAAAAAATACAATTTAATTCCAACCTTTTCCAACAACCATAAGTTGAAAACAATAGTAAGTAATAAAACAAGTGAAGAACCAAAGTTAAAACAGACAGGAATATACCAAATCAAATGTGATACTTGCCCAAAATCTTATATAGGACAAACAAAAAGAAAAATTGGAGTAAGATATAAAGAACATATGACACATCTAAAATACAAACACATAGAAAAATCAGCTATTGCCCTACACGACCACGAGACAGGACACAACTTTTCAATAGAAAATGTTAAACTCCTAAAAAAAATGCGGAAACAATAATTTAGATATGCTTGAAGCCATATACATGAAGAAACATAACCAAGACATTTTAAATTTAGATTTATCACCTTTAAATAATACTTTCTAAAAATTCATACATCCTATATAAATAATCCTTAATTCTAATTTCTTTCCTAGTATTTTCTACTCTGTTATGCAGTTAACTCGTTCCTGACACTCGCCCGCTTTTCTAGGCAAGATTCATTCTGGATGCCCGCCTTCCTAGTATTCACAGAAAATATTCTTAGAATAATAGTTTGAAATTTGACGATCCTATATAAACTAGCCCTTAAGACGAAAATATTGTATACTACCGACGATGTTTGCTTAGCATACGAAATGTACATCTAGTGAATAAAAAAAGTTTTGTGAAATCAAGAGTGTTTTAATTTCACTTGAAGGCTTCCGCGGCCGTCGTCCATGTTTGAATTGGCTTCCGGTTGGAACCGCGTCATGTTGACTTCTTCTACTGCCCATCACTGCCCGTCACGCCCCAACAGACCAACCCCCGGTCACCGTTCCGACTCACTACCCCCACCGATCACTATAAATACCACGACAACAGACATACCCAGTCAGTCTCAACGACTAACGAGAAGCAGCAGCAGCCCTGAGGAAGTTCTTCTACAATGGAGAACGAAACATCGGCAGTAGAAGAAGTCAACGTGACGCGGTTCCAACCGGAAGCCAATTCAATCAAGGGTGTTTTTTTCGTGTTACGTTAATTTATGTAAGTAGTTATACTTTTGCATAAAGATGGTCATTTGTTTTAGCATTATTTATTCCAGTACTTTCGAGAAAATAGGTAACACAGAAATAGGTCTGTAATTGTTCGAGTCACCCTCATCATCTTTTTTATGTATTAACATCACTTTCGATATTTTCGTATTGCCAGGGAATATACCAAGTTCTAAGCACTTATTAACAATAAAGGGCTAGGGGATCACTAATGGCTTCTGCGACAAATTGTAAGTTCTCACATCCAATTTAAATATATCTTTTTTATGTATTAACACCACTTTCGATATTTTCATATTGCTGGCGAATATACCAAGTTCTAAGCACTTATTAACAATATCGGCTAGGGGATCACTAATGGCTTCTGCGACAAATTGTAAAGTTCTCACATCCATTTTAAATATATCTTTTTTATGTATTAACACCATTTTCGATATTTTCATATTGCTGGAGAATATATCAAGTTCTAAGCACTTATTAACAATATCGGCTAGGGGATCACTAATGGCTTCTGCGACAAATTGTAAAGTTCTCACATCAAATTTAAATATATCTGAAGTAGTTTTTGACTTTAAAGCTATTCTATTGCCTAGGGTTTCTGATTTCTCGACCTTTTCGATTTCTCGGGACTCGAGAATTCTCGTCTGTTTGTTCCCGGGAATTCCCGGGAAGTCGAGAATATAAAAAAAATCAAAAGTCGTTAATTAAAGGTAAATAATTAATTAGTACACAAGAATATCATTTAAATCAACTTTAATATTTAGAATTCGACCTTTAAGTATTCAAAAATCAGCCTGGTATTCATACTTATCACTCTTTTTGTCTTCGATCTAGGGCTTTGGTAAACATAAAATTTACTTTTAAAAACCTCTTAGTTTTATCTTTTAAGTAGAAACATTATTGATAATTTAACAAAACAATAATTCTAATAATAAACATTAGAAAACTAACAAAAGTAATTAAAAAAAAGCAAAAATCACTCTGGACGACGGCCGAGGAAGCCTTCAAGATAAATTAAGAATCCCTCTCTTTCATAATATAAAAACAAAAAACAAATATCCTCTGAAAAACAGTGGCTAATGCATAAAATAAAATTAAACATTCTTAAAATAGTAACAGTTTAGTTCGAGATTAACGCGTGGCCAATCGTTGGCCCAAAATTTCATTGTAATCAAATCCAACTTGCAACAAATTTTTAAATTTTTTAAAATAATAGCTCGAAAAATGAGAGCATTAAATGCTTTATTAGACAATTGATTTCTGACTTTGGAAACAATATTATAGGTATATACCGTTTGAAGACTTTCACTTTAGCCAAAAGTGATTTCGAGAATAGTCCAAAGACCATGTGTATACGATTGGTTGAAACAGATGGTGATAGGGTGCGTAGCGTGTTTTCTTCAATGTAAGTGGGAAGGCGCTGATCAGATTACACAAATGCATTAACATTAATGCAGTTGCATCTAAGCCACAGATGAATATTAACAATACAATATCTTTGCTTAATATCATTGGAAAGATTTAAATTCTTAAATGATAGTACACTAGAAATTCTGTACAAATTTGCTGCCTTTGAAAATATTACAATCCACTGATTGCTATTCGTAAATTTGCAGTTTTTACTTTAACACGTTTTGCCCAGTTCGACTACAGATGTTAAGAAACCAAGGGCTAAAATGCACCGCCTGCACGCAAACCTCACCCTTAAAACCTTGTGGTACAAGGCTCATAGAATTGTCAAATTGTAGCACTTAAGCTGCGCACGGCTGTACATATGCGAGTCGCATGCGCTTAGCTGCTTTTCATGAAACCAATACTGGCTAAGATGAAACTCTTCAATCTGTATAAATTCGCTCGTAAAGAATAAAGATTTGCGGAGCAGTGGATAGTTGTTTTGAGCCGAAAGGGGAGGCGCAGAATTCGGAAATTTCTCGATTTCTCGACAGTTTTTTCCCGAGATCAAGTTTAGCAAATTTCCCGGGAAATCGAGATCGAGAATTCCCGGGTCAGAAACCCTACTATTGTCAACTATGTCCTTACTTGATACGGGAGCGAAAAAAAGAGGTACCATTCACAAGGGTGCTTTTTAAAAATAGTTTCCGAAGATCTTGGCGAATCCGGTATAGTTTTTGCTAATTCATCGGCTACTTTACTCAAAAAACTTTCAAATTCACTAGCAGTTGGTGCGACATTATTGTTTAATTTTTGTTTTCTTCCATTTTCATCATTAATTATCTGCCACATCATCTTAGATTTGTTATCAGATTTATTAATTCGGTCAACATTTAGTTCTTTTTTTCTTTTCAACATATTGCAAATAAAATGCTTTATATCTTAAATAAATTGTGTAGACACTGTTATCACCACACATTTTAAATGCATCGTGAATTGATTCCAGAGTTTGTTTAATTTGTACTGTTTCTTTTGTTTTATAAATATGTTTTGTAGATTTATATCACGGTCCGTAAACTAAAACGATTACCTCATGTCGGCAGTTTGTGACGTCAGCTATAGACCAGTCAAAGCCTGCTTGTTGAAGTTAAATGCAGTTTTGATCAGTTGTCAAAAGGAAAATGACACCTGTTGAAGGTGAAGCATTTGAATGGTCAGTTGCACCAAACTCTTAAGGCGATTTTTCGCGACATACCAGAACATACCGGTATGGTTAAATTAGATTAGATTTGTTACTTTGTTGCTTTATATCCCACTCTAATTTTTAAAACATTTTACATGATACAGTGTTTCTCGCTAAAAAGGTCCGGTTACTATATGAGAATACGAAATCTGAGGCAACTGTCAACGTACAGCGAAATGTTTACTTTTGATTTCCACAACTCTCCGATCGTTTATAATAATTACATATTTTGTTACAAATTTATAGTTAAAGATGTATAACGTAACATAACATACATACCGTAGGTAACACAGCTTGCGCTTTGGGTTACTTACAGTTACATGCAGTAAGTATTTTAACTACGTCATAATATACTTCATACTATGCTCTCCTCCAGTGGTATCATTCGCTAAAATGGAGCGGTATGTTAAAGTGTTGTAACACAATGATACCGGTATGTTGCGAAAAATTGCCCTTAAGCTGAGCTTAAATTTGAGATTACCCAACATTGTGTAAGTCATATTTTAAGTCTAAAGTGACACATAAAGTTAAGTTGAGCATAAATGTTTGATGCAACTAGTCATAATTGACAATATTTTATCGTTATCTTTACTGTTTACGTTCTTAGTCCCGGACAATTTACTTTACTCTCATTAATAAAAAATAAATAGTAAGGTTTAAAAATTCGTTTTTATGCAAATCTTCTGACAGTTAGAGAAAATTCCTGGAATCCGGTGTGCAATCTGAACTCCTACTAAAAGTAAACACAAAAGATTTTCATCGTACATCGTTAATATTGATGTGACAATAATGCAAAAATCAATCTAACATCGATTATTCGTATAAAAAAGGGCCGTGAATAGATTTAAATTGCCCATCTGATCGTGAGTGACATTTTACCGTATTTATTATTATCACTGACTGAAATTTACCAGGCAACTTATAACTTTAACTTTAGTAACCATGGAAATGGCGAGTAAGTTCTATCGGTGACGTTGTGTTGCTGTTGGTTACACCGTTACAGGAGGGATGAGGCAACCGTTATAGTTTACAGACCGTGGGTTTATATAGCTTGAAGCTTATTAAATTGCTTCTAACTTGCTTAATTGAAGAGTCTTCATTATCAGTTATTAGCGTGTTATTACACATGCTTTAAGCTAAGTAACATTATATTAAACAAACCTGAAGAGTACGCAAATTGTTGGTGGCTGGCAGTTCTTTCTGCTGAATTTTGAAGTGAAATATTTCAAGTTTTTCTTATGGAACCCCCCATAAGTAAAATAATCGACCGATGTAGAATTAAATTTGCTACCTTTTTCCCAAACAAAGTCCTATACCTAAAACCTACGGTTTGTGAGATAATTCTGGTTTTCATTTTGCTTCATGATTTTTGTCATTTTTAGGGTACAATGAATGTTAACAAACTTGCCCTTTGGCTTCTAAAATTTATATTCAACGATTTCCTGCTACGAGACAACCATACGTAAAGACTTTTCGTAAATTAAAGGAAAGATTTGAAAGAACAGGCATTGTTGCAAACGTAAGTTAATATTGTTAGAAATAACATTTGCAACACTGCCTGTTCTTTTCCTTTAATTAGTTGAATATAAATTTCAGAAGCCAAAAGGCAATTTTGTTGACATTCACAGCACCCTAAAAATGACAAAAATCATGAAGCAAAATGAAAACCAAAATTATCTCATAAACCGTAGGTTTTAGGTATAGAACTTTGTTTGGGAAAAAGGTAGCAAATTTAATTCTACATCTGTCTATGATTATAGGTATAGGGGTTTCCATAAGAAAAACTTGAAATATTTCACTTCTAAATTCAGCAGAAAGAACTGCCAGCCATCAACAATCTGTGTAGTCTTCAGGTTTGTTTAATATAGTGTTACTTAGCTTAAAAGCATGTGTAATTATACGCTAATAACTGAAAATGAAGACTCTTCCATTAAGCAAGTTAAAAGCAATTTAATAAGGGCCTGCATTTAAGATTGTTGACAATATTGATTAAATAAGTCGGTCATAGTTTTGTTTATACAGCGTGTACAAAAACAAATGGAGAAAAAGTTTATCTTACATTTCACAAAAAAAAAACTATTCTTTAAAAAGAGCTCTGCATGACTTGTAGATCCATAATCAGGTACAAAATTTTAAAAAAATTGGCTGGAATACAGGGAAAATAAAAAATAATGATTTGGATGGAGAGCAAAATACGTTCAAACTGTAGTGGAGAGCAAAATGATCATTGAAATTGTGATTAAATAGCAAAAAATTATGCACACTTGTAGATTATTGAACGTATTTGCTCTCCGTCCAAATCATTATTTTTTATTCCTGTATTCCAGCCAATTTTTAAAAAAAATTGTACCTGATTAAGGATCTACAAGTCATGCAGAGCTTTTTATAAAGAATAGTTTTTTTGTGAAATGTAAGATAAACTTTTTCTCCATTTGTATAAAACTTTTTGGTACACGCTGTATAAAAAAAACATTTAAAAGTTCAACACTTAAAAGTTCAACGGTGTTATTAATTATAAAAACCCAACAAAGATGTTTCTTCGTTAACGGCATTTATCTCGGTAAATACTAGGTTTAGGTATAGAAGTATGTTAATAAAATGTTTTTCAAATTGATAAATCGAAATTCGTAATAATATATATATAGGAAATTCCATTTGAAATATTAAAGTTACTTGCTGGCACCTGTAAAATGAACACCCTGTGTAATTGCAAATAAATTTAGCGTATAGAGTTTTTTTATTAGAGGATGATAGCGTTTGAAATTTTTTTCTATATTAAATAGTTTAGATACCAGAAAAGAAAACCACCTTCGGTGGACACGTGGTATGTCGCTCCAATCCACGGCATAAAGTTTAAAGAGAGTCATTGTTTTGCCCTTCGGGAAAATTTTCTTGCGAATCTTTCATTTTGTTGTTCTACTTGTGAAACTAGAATTTTCCTGTGTATCATGCTCAGATAAACAAGGCTTGAAGATGCGAGCAGTTACCACAACCCGTTAAATTTTTTAATCTCCTTTCACAAATTTAAATTCCTATTTCAAAGTTATGTTTTAAAACAAAAGAAATTCACAACTCAAGTCAAGAAAAGTTTATTATTATATTTGGATTAACCTATTGATCTTAACAAAATTGAGAAAAACAAGAAATTATCATAAATTTCATAGAGTTTCGGAAAACGTAATTAGGTGCTTTGCAACATCAAAAACTGACATTTACAAAGACCACTGTGTCTGTGAAATTGTGCCCTTGACTTTAAAAACAAATGACTTACAATTAGTGGCATGTGTGTACGATGGACAGTGGTGGTTGGTAGAGGTTGAGCAAGTAAGTTTGGTAAATAGTCATGTGCATGTACACTTTTACTCTCCTATAGAGTGTAGGGCCTAGAACGTCTTTCAAGAAGTCTGCTAGTGATAAAGTGTGGGTGCCTACTAAAAATATTTTAAGAGAAATATCACCTCTTGAACTTACAACTACAGCTGGAAGATCACATAACATTTCGCAAAATCTGTCTGAAGAAATAAGCGTGCTTCTTAACAGTCATTCTGATTAAACAAAATATCAAACGTAAATTTTTCTCAATTTTGTTAAGATCATTAGGTTAATCGAAATGTAATAATAAACTTTTTATTGTGTTGAATTGTGGATTCCTTTTATTTTAAAACATTCTTCAGCCTTTTGTTTTACAGATTAGTCGTCAAAAAGAAAGTTATAGAGCATTAAGTTTTTCGAAAATTATCGATTTTCGCTGGCGAATATTTCGGAAACCATAACACATAGGAAGAAAATGAATAGACATTTTTGCAGGAAATTTAATTATCTTTAATTTTGTAATGAATACTTTTTTTCGTACGACGCACAGTTTCCGAGTTGTAAGCGAAAAACCGAAAAAAATGAGCTTCTCATCCCCCTCCCCCCCTGAAGCGGCAGGGGTAGGGGTGGAGACCTTTAGTATGTTTACCTCCTAACTACCCCCAACACATTCCTGAAGAGAAAAATTCTCCCCCCCTCCATGTCCTCTACAACTCCCATTTGGGCATTCATTGACTGGACTAAACGGCGGATTAAGCATTTTATTCCATAAAGTCCGCCGTTCGGCGGTATTATTACTTTTTAAAGTAGTGTTCCGCCATACGTGCGCAGAACAGTTGAATTTTCGGCGGAATTGTGGGCTAAGATTATTTAAATCCGCCGGACGGCGGAATTTCGAAATACAGTGCATGGTTCCGCCGGCGGACGTTTAGCCACGTCGTTTATTAAATTCTGCTCACGACTTCAACCGAACGCATCACATCTTGCATCCGGCGAACGTCTATCAGTGCCCTCCGTCACATTTGAGTCACCGCACGTTGCACGCAGGAACACGTCGCACATGGACAGTAGTGAATTTTTACTCTATCTTGGCTGTCTCCTTTGTGGAACGAACACAGTTTAAGCTAGCCGCACATTGAACGCATCACAGGGTAGCCTAGCACAGCCGAGAATTTTGTAACACATTTGAGTAAATGCAAAACCGCACATTGCACGCAGGAATACATCGCACATGGACAATAGTGAATTTTTACTCTGTCTCTGCTGTCTCCTTTGTGGAACGAACACAATTTGCCTTGGCGTCTGCAGGGATAGTTTTCCTATGCTGGTGTGTGCTACCCTGTGCTGCGTTCAATATGCGGCCAGCCTAAGGCTGAGCTCATATTAAGGAATAATGAGTGTAATATTTCAGTCTGCAGAATTTATATTTCATGAGTATGTTGTAATTTTGTGACCGAGGTTAAAGTTAAACACGATTATTATTAATTAACTTTATTTTATTAAAAGTAATGTATATACTGTACATACGTACATACTGTACATACGTACAGTATCTACAGTAGATACTGTACATACGTACATACTGTACATACGTACAGTATCTACAAGGTCTCAGATACTTCCGATAGACGATACGTGTTATTCGTTAGAATAACCTAACAAATAACAAACGTTCCTACGCAAATAAATAATATGAAATATTGACATATAAATTTAAACTGAAATGCGATTGTTTCTATGAACATACTTTTAGGTTGATTGCGTCTTCGCCTTGTAATTTATTCACAAATAAACTGAGTAATATATGAAAACATAAATTTAAACCGAAAAGGGACTTAACCTAAGCAATAATAGAAAAATTAAATTATATGGTCGAAATATCTGTTGAAACGAAAGTCTAAACATCTACGAACAAATAAATTGACATAATATTTACGACAGCTTAATAAAATTAATCATGCATCGTCTTGTTGGTTTCACAACAAATAAAACTAGCATAATAATCTTTTAGAAAATGTCGAAGCCAAACTCAAAAATGTAATAAACTGATAAAATTCAATGAGTATTTCATTAAACATCTAGAATACATTTACAACAAATAATTTAAAATAATGCAAAAATTGCTTAAATTCTTCACAAAAAGCTACGTAAGTCATTATAAATAGAGTAAAAAATTAGAAATAGCTAAAGTTGTTAGCTGAAGCAAGTCATGAATTCCAAAAGGGAGAAAATACTTTTCTCATAACTCTTAAAGCAAAATAATTTTTTCAATATAATGTTAAAAAAATTAGAACACTGCCAGAAAATTCTGTAGTGTATCAGCAATATTAAATTGGTATATTCTGGAAAGGAGAATTCCGCTTCAAATAAAATTAACAACAACCAATAATAACAAATTAATCAAACAGAACTTACGATTAGGAAAATAGCAAAACATATTAAGCAGGCGAAATCTGACAGTATGCAAAAATAAATCTAATTCTATAGCCAACGTTCTTAAAACTATTTATAGGAATTAAGGAAGGAATAACTTAATTAATTAATACCACTAAAAAACATCGTTGCCTGCATAGAAATTCTGGAGAATAGCGAACATTTTCATTCTTAAGAAATATTTAGAGTAATTTTTAATCTCGTAAAAAATACGTAAGTTGTTAATTTAACGGTCTGCTGCTTCAAAGATAATAGAAATTGGTATTTTCGTTAAGTCAATGGAAAATGTAAGTTATTTTTTGATTTATATTAATTTTTTTGTATTTTTGAGAAAACGCTAATCAATTTATAATTGGATCTCACGTCCTTTTAGTTTATCAAATGCAAATATTGAATAATTTTCAATTAGTTATTTTTATGTCAAAGGCAGTAGAGTTTTCTCTTTGAAAATATTCAATGCTATGTATGTAACTCTTCGCATATTTAAACCATATCCCCGAATTTCTGGCTGTACGATTTACAGTTTATAACACACAATGCGAGTTGGCAAATTGTGAAATTAATGCATTAATTTTAAAATGCTCTTTTATGGAGGAGAAAAATTAATCAGCATGCAGTAATTATTATAATTGTTATTAGTCAAGGGATACTAGAAAATATTTGCATTTATTTACCTTGAATTTTTAAAACACACAGAAACTACGACCACGATTTAATTAATACTGCTGTCTTTCGCGGGAGCTTATCATGTGCTCGAAGTTTTCGTCAATCCGATTGCAAGGAGCTTGCGCTTTATAACGATCAACATCAAGAGCAATTTGAAGCTCCAAAAAAATTAAACATGTTAAACATGTTAACTTAATGTGTGAAACTAAGCTAACTTAATGTGTGCACATAATTTAATTTCAGTTTTTTCAAAATTTCTCGATGAAAATTAAAATAAAATAGCAAGTGTGGCATACCAATGAATTCAGAAGGAAAGGTACTCTCTATATGTCTAAACGACAAAAATCACGCCCATAAGAAAAAATGAAGTTGGCTCTGGAAAAACAAAAACGAATCGTTCTAGAAATAAAGTACGATAGACATTCAATCAAGCGTAAAAAGTTGCTTCAGGAATGTTTTCACAGATTTTGAAAAAATCAAGAATAAAGAAGTTATGTCCGATTTTCGAAAATCGGGATTTTTCGTTTTTCTTCGATTGTGTAGAAACCGTTCAGGATATTTCAAATTTCTCAACAGATTTATTAATCAGCATAAAATTTGGCAACTTTGCCTCCATTTAACCGATTCTCTATCTTTTATAATAAGCGAGATCACCATGCTGGCCCTCAAATTTCAATCACCCTGTATAAGTCGATGAGTAGTCAATGTTATGCCGATTATTTTTGTGGTGGTGCTACGAATGTCAACGGCCGCGGCGCTGGGTTATAAATTTGACGAGTGCTTGCAGGAGTCAAATTCGAAAGCGCCGCACAGTGGTCCAGAATGAATTTTTAGCGCGTCAAAAATGAAAAAATTTGACACTTTGAATAAACGTAAAAATAAAGAAAATCTTTCTATTAATGTTATTTCATGTCGGTCTCATTCGATTAGCAAACATATGATTTTATTTACGCTTCTATGCCGCTGTCAAATCACCATAAATTTTACAAGTATTAAATGTGACTGAGAAATTAATAAGTTAAACATAAGTTTGAAACTATTTTAGCAAGTTTTGTTGGGTAAATTTGGTGAAATCTTGTTACTTTACATTTCTTTAAACAATTTCATTTAAAATCAATCGGATCTAAATGTTTATTTACATAATTTTTTTATTTCAAATTGTTGTATTAAATATCAACATTTTAAAATTTCAAAAGACAAGAAGTTTAAATAAGATCAAATAAGATGTTTTTACGAGTTATACAGGCTGTCCCGTGACATAATGTCACCACTTCACCTACGTGATTATCAATTCAAACTAACTAAAAAACTCTAATAAAGTTTTGTTCTAAAGTAAACCGTTTCAAAAATACTGGGTGTTTAATGTTTAATTTTTTATTTTTTTAAATTTTAAAGTTCATCAAATCATTTATCCGTTCACCTTATAATCAATTCAAACAAAAAAAAAACTAATAAAACAAACCGTTTTTCAAGAATACAACGTGTTTTGTCATTTTCAAATTTTATCTCAAAAGGTTTTCAAAGCCAACTAGACCTCTTTTGAAGCGCGCTAGAATGTGTTTAGCAAAGAACGGAGGTAATTTCGAACACCTTTTGAGATAAAGTTTAAAAATTCTGAAAATTACAAAACACGTTGTATCCTTGAAAACGGTTTGTTTTATTAGAGCTTTTTTTTAGTTTGAATTGATTATTAGGTGAACGGATACATGATTAGATGAACTTTAAAATTTTAAAAAATAAAAAATGAAACATTAAACACCCAGTATTTTTGAAACGGTTGACTTTAGAACAAAACTTTATTAGAGTTTTTTACTTAGTTTGAATTGATTATCACGTAGGTGAAGTGGTGACATTACGTCACGGGATGACATTACGTCACGGGACACGCTGTATAATAGTAGCTAGTAATTTATTTTAAAATAATTTTGCCCAATGAAGTGCTACTTTTTGCTACTTTTTAAGATTTTTTCAAAATTCTCTCTCTCTCTACATGAGTAAATACTGATAGAGGGATACTTAACGTGAAAATTTTTGAAAATAACCAGTAGAATATTAATATACAGGGTGGGCCAACAGTGCGTGGGCGGAAGATTGTGGCTTTATTGTTGAATATTTTTAAAATCTGTGTACGCACTAACATACATATGGGTTAGATGCACAATCTAAAATTATTTAGACAAATACAGGGTGTCCCGTTAGAGTGTGGCAACCCTAACTTGTGTTTTTTTAAATGGAACATCCTATATATTATTGCACGATTCGATAGCTCGTCATTAGTGGATGAAAAAAATACAGGGTTTTTTTGATCTAAAGTTTATGGTTCTCGAGATATTGATGATTTATCGTTAAAAAATGGCAACATTTGTGACTCTGTAAATTATTTATTTTTAAATATTTGACTTTGAAATTTGGTAAATACATTATCTAACTATTGGGAAATAGGAAGGCATGCACAATCGGAAATTTCTTTTAAAACTTTATACAGGATGATGCATTACGCAAAAGACCATTTTTCTAAAAAAAATTAAATGGAACGCCCTGTATGTAATCACACTATTTTAAACACCTTTTGTTGAAGTTTCTCACGGCATAAGTTTTTTATGATTGGCTATTAAACTTTAGATGTAGGAATTTTTTAAAATTATAAATTTAAAAAACGAAGCTATGATTGTAATTTAATAACGAAAACCTAAAGTTTCTTTGATTCATATTCGTATATGACAGCAACAATAACAACAAACTAAAACTTAACTAACAAAAAAACTTAATTAAAACACTTTCTTGAAAATTATTACAGGATTTGTAAATATTTTCTATTTAACTTAACATTTAGAAATATCAATTCTTGTAAAAATAGTAGTCCATGGAAACAAATTATGTTTGACAAGCTTCGGTTTGAACGTTCAGCATAAATATTACCCTATTATAAACTTAAATTTCAAAATGAATTTTAATAAAGAAGAGTTGATTGATATGATTTACATTCTGGGCGAATGTCGAAGAAATGCCTTACTAGCAAGTCGAGTGTATAAAGAACGGTATCCAGAGAGACGTCATCCGCGTGAAGAATCTTTTATGAATCTTGCTGAAAGATTTGAACGAACGGGCAGTGTTAATTACGAAAAACATGAAAGAGAAAAGACTCATTTGACAGAAGATAATGAACTTCATGTGATATATTCCCTAGTAGAAAATCCTCAATGTAGTACACGGCAGTTGAGTAATGACTTAGATTTAAGTAAGACAACAATAAGAAGAATAATAAAAAAACATAAGTTTCATCCGTACCATATTCAATTACATCAAGAATTAGTTCAAGAAGATTTTCAAAGACGCAGGACATTTTGCCAATGGTTTAATGAGAAAATTAATGCAGAGAATAATTTTGCAAGTAAAATTTTATTTACTGACGAAGCGACTTTCCATAATAACGGAACTGTAAACAAACATAATTTACACTATTATTCAAACGAAAATCCGCATTTTTTACGAATTGTACATAACCAACATAGATGGTCCTTTAATGTTTGGGCAGGAATAATAGATTCACATATTGTTGGTCCCTATTTTTTTGATGGCACTCTCACTGGTCCGTTATATCTACACTTTCTTGAAAATGAATTCATGCAATTATTGGTGAACATCCCTTATAACGGAATTGAAACAATGTGGCTTCAACAAGATGGAGCGCCACCACATTACAATCGTAACGTTAGAGAGTGGCTGAACCAACAATTTCCAAATAAATGGATAGGGCGCGGTGGACCTGTGAATTGGCCAGCTAGGTCTCCCGATATTACTTCCCTTGACTTCTTTTTCTGGGGCCACATTAAAGAAAAAGTTTATAGAGAGTGTCCTATTAATGTAGAGGATATGAAAATTAGAATAAGAAATGCATTTGCATCGATAACTCCTGTAATGTTATCAAATGTAAGGAACTCTTTGCGTCGCCGAGTTCAAAAATGCATAGAGCAAGATGGGCGTCATTTTGAACGTCTTTTAAATTAGTTTTTTTTTTTCATTTACACAATTAGAAAAATGTCGACGTTTTGCTGTACACTGACAGTACTTTCTAAATAAGTGCAGCAAGTTTGATATTTACAAATCCTGTAATAATTTTCAAGAAAGTGTTTTAATTAAGTTTTTTTTGTTAGTTAAGTTTTAGTTTGTTGTTATTGTTGCTGTCATATACGAATATGAATCAAAGAAACTTTAGGTTTTCGTTATTAAATTACAATCATAGCTTCGTTTTTTAAATTTATAATTTAAAAAATTCCTACATCTAAAGTTTAATAGCCAATCATAAAAAAAACTTATGCCGTGAGAAACTTCAACAAAAGGTGTTTAAAATAGTGTGATTACATACAGGGCGTTCCATTTAATTTTTTTTAGAAAAATGGTCTTTTGCGTAATGCATCATCCTGTATAAAGTTTTATTCCGATTGTGCATGCCTTTCTATTTCCCAATAGTTAGATAATGTATTTACCAAATTTCAAAGTCAAATTTTTAAAAATAAATAATTTACAGAGTCACAAATGTTGCCATTTTTTAACGATAAATCATCAATATTTCGAGAACCATAAACTTTAGATCAAAAAAACCCTATATTATTTTCATCCACTAATGACGAGCTATCGAATCGTGTAATAATATATAGGGTGTTCCATTTAAAAAAACACAAGTTAGGGTTGCCACACTCTTACGGGACACCCTGTATTTGTCTAAATAATTTTAGATTGTGCATCTAACCCATATGTATGTTAGTGCGTACACAGATTTTAAAAATATTCAACAATAAAGCCACAATCTTCTGCCCACGCACTGTTGGCCCACCCTGTATAATCATTTTTACGCAACATATAAAAAATTGTGGTGGAACCTATCCCTGTTCATTTTTTAAATAGAAAAATATATAAGGTAACAATCCAAAATCAGGCAAATTTTTTTATAGAAATAATTAAATTCTGATATTATTTCATTGGTTTAGAAAATGTATTTTAAAGTACACAATTTTGTTATTTTCACCGTTTTAGAAACTTAGATGTAAAAAAATAATTTTGACGCGGTAGAATTTCATTCTGGACCATTGTGCGCCGTTGACATGGGTGACACCACAAAAATGATCTGCATAACATTGATTACGAATCGCATTCGGAGGACTATTTAATAAATCAAATCCTTCAAACACCTTTTAGTATAATATTCCATGTAATTTGTACTAGTCCGATAACCGCTGCAATTTCTTTGTAACCATGGAAATGACTAAAATTAAGTTTTTCCATTCGTTAATGAACATTAAGTGACAGATGACAGTCTTTGTAAATTTTTTTGTGAAATGAATAAATTTCGAGAAAATCGAAGGGAAAGCAAAGTCGCATATTTTTAGGATGGACTTTAAATGATAATGAATGGATTGTTACGCATTCTCATACGAATCGCTTTATTGGTTTATTGGCTCTAGAATGTCGCCCCAGCTGATTCGGCAAAACACTTTAAAACATCGTGGTTGTTGGAAATCAATAAAAATAATAATTAGTGGTTTATTTTCGATTCTCCATTTAAACCGAATTTTCTAATTGTTAGTTGAAGAATTTTAGGATTGTTCAAACATTTAGTAGTTTGTGCTTATTTAAGAATAATTTATTATTCACATTCAATGATAAATCGTTTCATACAATCGTTCGTAGAAGTTTAGCGCCCAAGTTTTACCCAAAACATTTCGTTCGCCGTACTATCCCAATTAAAGACTTTATGGTATTTTTTGTGTGTACAGCAGGAAGGAGGCATTTTTGAACATTTCTTGTAGTAATAATAATGTAATAAAAATAAATGTTTTTATTTTTAAGATTCGACAAATTTTGTTTTAATAACAATTTGTAATGTGTGACAACAATGCATACTAAATGCATATTTTTGCATAGCCCCACGTTTGTAATTTATTATTACATTAAATAAGTTTAAATATCTACGCGATGTCACATCGCTGCTGCTGCTGCAGTTGAATGACCGAGCCAGTGAGTCAAGGTCAAAACAAAATCTAGTCATAAATTTCTTCGCTTTTTATGGCTTTATTGCCCCCTACAGCTGTGTGCCATTCATAATGCACTTTAGATCGCCGGTTTGGTTTCACGATTCCGCGCGCCTACAGTATTTCAAAAAGCATCGATTCCAAATTATGCAAATTTCAACATGCTCGGATTAAAAAATTTTATTGAGATATTTTGTTTGAAATAATGTCAGAAATGTGTTCCTCAAATTTGGTGCATCTTCAATGAAACACCCTGTATATCGGGCTTCGTTCACGAACACTTGTGACGTCAGCAGGAGTACCCTCGCACTAGCGTTTTCTAGTCTCGGTCGAACACATGAAGAATAAAGTGAAATAAAGAAATTAAAAATACATTTCAAACATTTTAATTTATTATACACATTACGTTTTATTTTTTAGAGTTCGATTGTTTTAGAGTAAAATTAAAAAATCTTGGAGCTTCCAATTAGATATTTAGTGAAGATTACGAAGTTGTTCCCAAAATTTGCGGGGCAATTTTTAGCTTAGAACTTTACCCGCAAAATTTTAAAGCATTGAACCTCGAAATCAACGGCATACATTCAGATTGTAGTTGGTTGGTATGGTGGTGAGTCGCCGAACGAGAAATAGAGTTGTGTTTATTTTATTCGAATCAACACAGTGCAACGAATTTTTTCGATAACATAAAATGTTTATCCACTTTTTAGGAATTATTAATTTTATTTATCTAACAATTATTTTTTGTTGTTACTAAAAACAGACATTACATTTTTACTTTTAAATGATTTTTCTTAAATTTTTAATTAGATAAAAACATATTCATTATTTTTTCCTGCGATTAAGATTAACCACTTTATCTATGTATATCTAGTAAGTCATCTGCATTTTCCACATTTTGTTCATATATTATTCAATATTATCACCTTCTATGATACATACCGGGTGTTTCAGTGAAGATGCACCAAACTCGGTATGTTGGTAGATATCGTGAAAAGAAATAAAAGTTTCCTATAATATATTTTTTTTAAATGAATAAATTTTGTGATAATCGAAGGGAAAGGAGAATCGTATATTTTTAAAACGTACAATAGACGAGAGCGGCCCGAATTCTTAACCTGCCTTAACGTTCGTGTAATTGCTTTATTACCCCATAAACTGTCGCGTCTCAGATGTTATGATGAAACACATTTAGTCCGTTCTGGTTCGCGTTGTAGCAAAGAGTAGGCTATTAATCGGGGTACTTTATACTTTTCATTTTTTTAAGTTTATTAGTGTATGTTTGTGTATGTGTTGGTGCGTTTGCAATGGTCGATTTTACGTTTCAAGAGTACGCGGATATGCATTTGTTATACGGGGACTGTCGGGGAAACGCGCGATTGGCATCACATCTGTACGCGGAACTGTTTCCTAATCGTGAACGACATCCGCATTATCAAATGTTTGTCAGGGTAGCTCAGCGACTACGCGACACAGGCTCTTTTTTACCTGAACAAGGAGTAAGGAACAAATTTGATGTAATTACGGTTTGCATAAATGCTAGTGCGACGAAAACGTACGCTAAATGCACATTCTTTCAAAGTGTTCACCTTTAACACGAATTGCGGTCAAGGGCAGATTTAAAAGCTTCTCATAAATTTTTTCGTTTACGATAGATATTTATTGTCTTCTTGCAGCCGCGTACCATTCATAAAACAATTTAAATCGCTCGTCTTGTTTCACGGCCGCAGAAATTTAAATCGCTACGGTATTTATGAAAACATTGACTCAAAATAATGCAAATTTCAAGTTGCTCCGATTGCAAAATTGTATTAAAATATTTTGTTTGAAATAATGTCAGAAACGTTTCCCCGAAGTTTGGTGCATCATCACTGAAACACCCTGTATATTATACAGCATGTCGCTAAATTCCGTGGACGTGGCTTAACCACAGATTTCTGGGCTCAATATAAGATGATTTAACTCAACTTATCTATATCCAAATGTGATTCGTTAAGTCAGTATCCTGCTTCAAAGTTGTTGAAAAAAAAGTTAATTTTTCTTATAACAGAACAACGCTTGAATTAATTTGGATGATATTTGGTATGACGATCAGTAGTATGGTAAGCCACATTTTCAAATGGTTTGAGTAATTTACATTGGATCGCTAGTGTGAGAAACAGGGTTGTCACCGTACAAATATTGCAATAACTTTTTTGAGATTACGAAAATGACATCAATTAGTCAATTCTTGGAAGGGAGTATTCATTAGGAAACTTTTTTAATTTTTGTAATTTTTTATATTTCATACGATTTAGTCACAAAATAGAAAAATCTAAGAAGCTGTAGCGTTTCTTATAGAAAACAGGTACACTATAATAGGCTGTATAGAAAAACAAATATCTGCTACATGTATAATAATAATAATAATCCTTTATTTCGGTATCATTAGTGATGTAGAATAACATAAAATAAAATACAGTGCACTCGCGCTAACGTGAACACTGCTTAACATGAACTCCTGGATAACGTGAATATCTAAATTTTAACATTGGCCACTGCTTAACGCGAACAGTGCACCTCGCTAACATGAACAGCTACTTTATGTACTACAGAAATTTACAACATAAGTCCAAACAATCACTTCTTACTTTATTTTTTCCAAAAATACATAATATGTAGGACATAAATAAAGTTGAAAGTGATGTATCATGTTTTTAATTGTTTTTAAGAGATGAAGACTACGGCCCAAATTCAGAAACCTCCCTTGAGTTGAGAGAGCACTCCACTCACACTTTTTGAAATTCAGAGAAGCTTTAATTTTCCTTTTAATGATTTTTTAACTTTCTATCGTAAATCACTGATGATCAAAGTACCTATACTGACCATAAACTTGATTAAACGAGTAAATATAAAAGCAAATTTCAATTTCAAATAATGACGAAGGTCAAGTTTGAGTTTGAGTGGTGTTTCTGAATTTGCCTCTAAATCTCGGAAACATGAACAATCGCGCAACCATGAACACAGTTGGTTTTAATTAGTTCACGTTAGCGCGAGTGCACTGTACGCATATTAAAATGTTATAAGGTGCCTTTTTTTAAATTTCTCCTCATGGTTGGTTGTGAATTCTCAGTTGTGAACCAGCCTTGCTTGAAACTGGCGTATATCATAACCTGACGTTTATTGAAGGAAATGTCATAATTTAAAAAATCTTTACTAACAAATTTTATTCACAATTCAACTTAAAATCATAATAGGTAATCAGAATATCCACCAATTTCATCGCAACGGACGATGAAAAAAATTCATTTGCTGACGTCGAAAAGCATACGAGGATTATTGTTATTTGACTTGGCGATTCATGCACATGTTCCCTTACGTTTTCCTACTTCCTTTTTGTGGGACGTCCACTGCTCTATTAGCGTAAAATAGAACCTGTCTATCGAAAAATCTTAACCACCATATTTCAAAGACTTGCGAAATTTGTCATAAGGAAGCGAAAGATTCGGATATTTTTAAGAAAGCTTATGGAAGCAATCCTGAATAGAATAGTGCCACTTGCCTTCAATTTGCCGGTCATTTCGAAAATAAGATTCGATCATAATAAAAGTTTAATGCTCTGGCAAGAGAACCATATTAGAACTTAATAAAATTGGGGTCATGTTATTTCATTTTCAAACGTCAAGTCCGGGGATCAGAGAGTTCAAGATAGGAAACGGCCATAAGAAATACATTGGGAAATACGACCATTTAAAATAATTAAAAATTCTAGTAGTTAACATTTGAAACACCAGATAGCGTGTAAAACGCGTCAAAAATAAGGTACTAAATCAACATACTTCGTATAGAGGTAACGCATTTAGTGATTTTTTATATCTATCCTTGTCGTACATTCCTCTCATCTAGGGATAAAAGAAATAGTTGGAAATATTTTTTGAAGTGACGTTTGCCAAAGGTACTGTCAGTGGTTAAGAAAATTGAGTTTAAATATCGCATACCAAACTTTTATCGCATGACATTTAATGATTCCACCTTTTTCGTAAAAGAAACATTCTGCACTTCTTAAACAACTTTTTTATTGGTAAATAACTTAACTAGACATAACCTAATACACTTTTAAATTGAAACCAGTGACATTGCGGTAAACAGAATTCTCTAAAACTGTTGTCTTCCTTATTGCACTTGCGACAACTATATTTGTTATCTTTGTTTCTCAATCCTCTCACGAGAGGAATGGGATTGCGTTACCTGTACGGAGTGTTGATTTAGTACCTTAGTCAAAAAGGAATTAAAAACACACTGAAAAATCAAAATCAAAGCTAATTTGCTAAAAGATTATACACGATAAATTTGAAAGACATGTATATGTATATGTACATGCAATTCAAGAAAGTTTTTAAAATGCGCATTAAAATTGCTGTTTGTGAAAATCACCAAAGCCTCAGAATCACATCAAAATGACTTTTGATCTAGTCAATTACAACGTGTTCTATATTACCGACAGGCAGCGTCAGTGTTAACATCTGAGACTACAGATGGCGCGACAATACGATGGTCGCTTCTAAAGTCCGTCGCTTCGTTTCCTATCTTGAACTCTCTGATCCCTGGTCAAGTCGATTGAAGTTGGTTCACAATTAACAATTCATGGCCAACTACGAGGAGAAATTTTAAAAAAGCCACGTTACATATAATACAATATCAGATTCAGATTAAAACTACAGATTAAAGGTGATTTATATCTTTAAATGATTGCAATCGCATATAACCTGTGAGCAACTAAAAATCAGATTAGAGTCGGCGATGCAAAGAAAAAGTATGTCTGTTACTAACGCGGGGTTAGGCTGATCTGACAGTTCATGAATGTATTAGATTAATTAATTCAGTCAATCACAGACATACATTTTCTTTGCACCGTCTACCCTAATCTGATTTTTATTTGCTCACTTTTTACATTAAATTATCACATCCTAAATATCACATACAAAATCAGTTTAATACTAGGGGAAAGTAGGGTAATCACGGACGGCGGGTAATGGTGGACACGCCAGTTTAGCTGTGTTTAGGTGCGGCCACATTAACGTTTAACGTCACGCCTAACGTGATTTTCAAAGTCTAATTTGACTAGTTTGGTGTAGTTTTTACTTGTGATATGATAATATGGAAAAGAAAACAAATTTATAACGAGTAATTTGATATTAAACTTAAGTGTAACCGCAGATTTATGTCAAATTAACATTAACATTAAATGCATATGTGCCCGCGGCATTAGAGAAGGATTTTAGATATTCCCAATAACGCAATCGCGAATCGAGCCCGAGTATAAAGCGAACAGTGAGTGGTGAAGTGAGGCCGCGGTCGCTGTACAAGGTATATTAACTTGATTTTTTTTTGAGCAATTTAATCTAATTTTAGAGTAAAATTGAATAGGTGTAAAATATTTTAGCTATAACATAGAAATCCGGTATCTTTTAAGTGAATTAACGTCTAACGTCAAATGTAATATATGGGCCCACGAAGACTGCACAAGTGGTGCCAGCACATCAAGGGGATTTCTTTGTGATTTCTGTACTAATTAGACTATGTCCGTGATTACCCAACGCGCTGTGGGGTAATCCCGGATCACTAAGGTTTGTTTTTTTGTTAGAATTTGATTTTATTTTGAAAATTTATCTACGTTGATTATGGGAACTTAAGATCGATTAGTTTACGTAAACTTTCAGTAATAAATAGCATTCCTAACTTAATCTGGTTTTGTTTTATTTCAGTTCTTCCTTAAGTGTTCGCAATTACCCCACTCTCCCCTACATTAAAGATTGTGTTTATGTAGAAGGATTTAATAACAATATTTGAACTATAATATCTGAATTTTTACGTACTAAAAAATTCTTTCATCTCCATGAAAGAATTTTTTAGTAAAAGGTTTTGTCAATGAGATATTTTTTCAGTCCTTTAGTAAACAGTTTAAGATTAGCGAGGCCTTTAATTTCAGAAGGTAAAGCTGGCTTCACACGGCTTGCGATAATATAATATATATTATAACATATTACATCTTGAAACCTAATATCATATCTTTAGATTTCACATGGTGCAATATACATATATTAGATGTATTGCTATAACTGACTACTATAACTGAATTTATTTATATTTCTTATTTACAACTACTTAGTTTTGAGGGTTTTAATCTTTTATTTCAAAAGAATAACTTACAGGAAACCTACACCCGCACATTTTAAATTAGAAACAATTTTTTTTTCGAAAAATATTTTAGTTTAAAGTATTTTCCACATCTATAGAAATTTTGACGAGCAACGGATGAGCGACAGCGATGCGTGTGGGACGTAAAAGGTAAGTATGGGGTACAGAGGTAAGGCACGGGAAGCAGCGGGTGTAAAATATTTGTTAAAATATCGCTCAACCGAGCGATATTTTAACAAATATTTTGAAAATCGCTCAATGTTAAGTTATATCGCTAAGATATGATATTATACTACGAGTCTGAATGTTCGCATTATCCAACACTGTGAGCGATATTTGCGTAAGATGAGGGATATGATATACAGGCTGAGTCCAAAAAAACGCCTACGCGAATAGCAACGGTGTTTATTGTCGTATTTGAGCGGTCAAAAAATAAAATGAAATGGCAGAAAAAACTCTACAAAATACCATACAGGGTGATTTATTAGCTCACCGACAAGCTTTGCCATATGAAAGCTCATGTAATTTTAAGAAAAAAAAATCATTATAAATACATAATTATAAAAAATTCTAATTATTATTAAATTATTATTAAATTATTATTAAATTATTATTAAATTATTATTAAATTATTATTAAATTATTATTAAATTATTATTAAATTATTATTAAATTGGCTATTATTTTACAACGTTAAAATAATTAGAATCAACACTTTGAAGTCTTCTATTTCCTTAAATAAATGAAATCGGACATATGTCCAAATGATTTTTTTTTTCTTAAAATTACATGAGCTTTCATATGGCAAAGCTTGTCGTTGAGCTAATAAATCACCCTGTATATTGCGTCTTTAGCACATGTAAGATACCTGCATGACAAAAACTTTTGTTTTTTAAATGCAATGGTATGATTACTGTAATAAATTTCGAAAGAACTTTTTTTTCTGCGTTCAATGATGTGCTGCACCAAACACTTATTTTTCAAAACAATAGAAAAAAATAAAAAGAAATAAATTAATTACTAACATGAAATGACGTAATAAACAGTTGCCGAACAATAAATGATACCTGTTTTACGGCAAATAGCGTAGTGTCTATAAGTACTTCCTTATAGGCAAATAAATGACGATAACTGTCAATACTTTTGTTTTGTTTTTGCTGACAATAAAAAAAAAATGTTGACAGTTATCGTCATTTGTTTGCCTATGAGGAAGTACTTATAGGCACTACGCTATTTACCATAAAACAGGTATCATTTATGGTTCGGCAACTGTTTATTACGTCATTTCATGTTAATAATTTATTTATTTCTTTTTATTTTCTTCTATTATTTTGAAAAATAAGTGCTTATTGCGGCACATCATTGAACGCAGAAAAAGAGTTCTTTCGAAATGTATTACAGTAATTATACCATTGCATTTAAAACAAAGTTGACAGCTGTCATGCAGCTGTTTTAAATGTATTAAAGACGCAAGATATGGTATATTGTAGAGTTTTTTCTGCCATTCCATTTGATTTTTTGACCGCTCAAATACGACAATAAATACCGACGCTATTCGCGTAGGCGTTTTTTTGGACTCAGCCTGTATATTATATTATCGCACGCCGTCTGAAGTCAGCTTAACTTATTAAATATTTTTTCTACTCCCACCTTTAAAACACACAAATTATCGTATATGTTTCCACGTTGCTAAGTGATCTTTTAAATATACATTGACAAGCTGTGACTGTGCGTTTAGTCACGGCGGCGGCGTCAAGGCACAACAGACGCGGTGCGACAACAGGCAAGTAATTTTGTGTTGGTCGTAGAAAAAGTATAATATGCAATTCGATTTATAAACTTCTCTAGACACTCGTTTATTAAACACTCGCTCCGCTACGCTTCGCTGGTGCCTAATTAAAACTCGTGACTAAAATACCGTTTTTCTACTCCCACCTTTAAAACACAACTTATCGTATATGATTCCACGTTGCTAAGTGACCTTTTAAATACACATTGACAAGCTGTGACTTCGTGCGTTTTAGTCACGGCGCGCGGCGTTTAGTCACGGCACAACAGGCAAGAAATTTTCTATTTTGTCGTAAAAATACAGTGCCCTTCTTGTGAAAAATGAACCTAAACGACAGTGAAAGTGAAGAGAATGATTGCATTGGTACTTCACCCGAAATTATTCAAGCAGCGGCATCGGCAACTGCTAATTTGAAATCAAAAAGTCAGTACGAATGTACTTATAAACTTTTCCAAGATTGGCGTCAAGAAAGCCAAACAAATTCATTATCTGAGAATGTGTTACTTGCTTATTTCCAAGACCTTTCGAAGAGAATGAAACCGTCCTCTTTGTGGGCAATCTACTCAATGTTGCGGATGACAATTAACCTAAAAAACAATATTGATATAAGCAAGTACCCCAAATTGTGCGCGTTTCTGAAACGTAAATCAGACGGTTACAGACCTAAAAAGTCGAAAATTTTGACACCCCAGCAAATTAAAGAATTCTTATCGTCTTCTCCAGATAAAGAATACCTATTTACAAAGGTAAAGTATACAATCAAATCAAATAAAAATAATAAAATTATAAATATTTTAGGTTGGGTTAATTTTTGGCATAATGGGAGCTTGTCGGAGGGAAGAATTGATGAAAATTGAAACAAGTCTTATTGAAGACCTCAACAATGCCCTTTTAGTTCACATTCTTGATACAAAAACAAAAACGGGACGTCAGTTTGTTATTGGAAGTACTTTCTACCACACCTGCAAGAAATACATGGAACTTCGACCTTCAAACCTGACAAGCAGCCGATTTTTCTTAAACTACCAGCACGGAAAATGTACAAAACAGCCCATTGGAATAAATAAATTTGGCAGTATCGCCAGAGTAGCAAAGTTGCCAACCCTGCTTGTTACATCGGCCATTGTTTAAGAAGGTCATCAGCGACGATTTTGGTAGACTCAGGTGCGAATATTACAGCTTTAAAGCGCCATGGAGGTTGGCGTTCAACAACTGTCGCAGAGGGTTATATAGACCACTCGTTAAACAATAAAATCGAGACAGCTAGTAAAATCTTTAATACTGTTCAAAATAGTGCTGCGCAAGAGAATGATGAGAATATTGATATTACAATTGCTGAAAGTTCAAGCTTTAATTTTGACGAAAATGAAAGTGAAACAAGGAATACTTTCAATTTAAATCAAGTAAATAAAACACAACTTCAAAAAAATTTATTTAAGAGATTCAATGATTTCCTTCAGCAATTGCTAAAATGTTTATAATGTGACTGTTAATCTATATTTATCTAAGTAGACCCTTTTAATAATTTTGTATTACCAGTTTGTTAATATAACTTTAGATAATTAAATATTTTCGGAATTTTACTATTTCTGTGTTGGTCGTAGAAAAAGTATAGTATGCAATTCGATTTATAAACTTCTCTAGACACTCGTTTATTAAACACTCGCTCCGCTGCGCTTCGCTCGTGCCTAATTAAGACTCGTGACTAAAATGCCGTTTATAAAACTTGTTGCATAATATACTATTAAAGCTCTGATAGACAAATGATTTTTCAAAAAGAATCGATTGTGGGTGGCATCGTTAGTTTGATATACTATTTTTTCCTAAATAAATAGTCGTGTGAAGCTGAATCATATGAAATGTGCCGATTATTAAAAGCATAAATTGAATTTTCTAAAATAAATAAAATGACAATTCATAATATGCGTAATGATGTAAAGTGGTTCCTACACGAATCACGTGGAGTCAGTTTTAATATAATTCGGATACATTGGTTTTGCAATTTTAGAACACAGTCTAAATTTTTCCTATTGCCCCAAAATAATAGACCAAAACGTGCAATTGACTCAAAGTAGCCGTGATATGCAGAAAGCATCGAGGATATAGTACATATCGGCCTTAACCGTCTCAAAGCAAAAATTGCTCTATTGAGCTTTATACGTAATTCATTAAAATGATCGGTCCAACGTAACTAATGCAATCAATAACCAGCCCTAGAAATTTAGACAAAGGCAAAATTTTTATTCCCTATAAATTTAGGGGAAGTGATGGTTCAATTCCTCTTAAATGTAACACCAAAATATTCGTTTTTTCAGCATTGATTTTTAAATTATTGTCAAAGAACCAACTTAGAAGCTCGCGAAGTGAACATTCTATATTGTTTTTTAATAAAATTTGACTCTCATCATACACACATACACTGATATCATCAGCGTACAATGTAAGGTGAGCATTAACGTTAGAAGAAAGATCGTTTACAAAAATCAGAAACAATAAAGGACCAAAGATAGAGCCCTGGGGAACTCCCTTATTTACCCCAAGCAGGTTTGAAATAACACTCTTACCTTCACTGTTTACTGTGGCTACGAATTGTTGCCTATTTTTAAGATACGACGCTAACAAATTCAGAGCCTTGCCCCTTATTCCATAACAAAAAAGTTTATTTAATAATATCAACCAAGTCAAATGCCTTAGAAAGATCACAATTTAAACAGGCCATCAACTTTTTCTCATTAATGAGATTGTAAATATAAGGAGAAGAGACGCCAGGGCTGTATTAACGGATCTTCTCAGGCGGAAACCATGTTGAGCATTGTTTAAAATGTATGAATTTTCTTTCAGAAAGAGGCATTCATTAATGAAATTTTTCTCGTCTTTGCAACTTTTGATCACAAAACAGAAAAATCGTTTTTGAAAAAAGATATAACAGTATAATTCTGTACCTCAGAGGCAAAGTATATTAAGTCACATTTTTGTGAAACACTACACACAAGTTACATCTAAGTCCTGTTTCGTAAATATTGTGATTTGAAAGATGATTAATGCACCTATGGAAAGAACATTAAAAGTGCCCTTGCCAAGATCGTTTGTTTCTGGATAGTTATACTAATTTAACTTACAAAATATTAGTAAAGTTGCTCTCCTTAAAAATTTTGTTTTTGGACTTAATATAGTTTACCTCTGAGGTACAGAATTGTACAAGACAAACAGATGCTTACTATATACATAACTAAACTTACCTTGTAGTCGCGAAAATGTGAACTACATATTAGGTTGTTCGGAAAAAATGTCGTATTATGTCTAGAATTTTTTTATTCCAAAAAAGTTTGGAATACAACTGCTAGCAGAAAGATGGCAAAAGGTAACTGATGCAAATGGTGATTATATAGTTTAATCAAAATTTATATACTTATGTATATAAACATTCTGAATTAAAAAGAAAACGACATTTTTTTCCGAACAACCTAATAATTAAGGACAGTGTAGTGTTCGCGTTATCGAAAAGTTCACGTTTTGGAATGCTAATTACATATTTGTATTATAATACAAATATGTATTTGTATTATAATACAAATATGTAATTAGCATTCCAAAACGTATTTGTATTATAATACAAATATGTAATTAGCATTCCAAAACGTGAACTTTTCGATAACGCGAACACTACACTGTCCTTAATTATTAGGTTGTTCGGAAAAAAATGTCGTTTTCTTTTTAATTCAGAATGTTTATATACATAAGTATATAAATTTTGATTAAACTATATAATCACCATTTGCATCAGTTACCTTTTGCCATCTTTCTGCTAGCAGTTGTATTCCAAACTTTTTTGGAATAAAAAAATTCTAGACATAATACGACATTTTTTCCGAACAACCTAATATGTAGTTCACATTTTCGCGACTACAAGGTAAGTTTAGTTATGTATATAGTAAGCATCTGTTTGTCTTGTACAATTCTGTACCTCAGAGGTAAACTATATTAAGTCCAAAAACAAAATTTTTAAGGAGAGCAACTTTACTAATATTTTGTAAGTTAAATTAGTATAACTATCCAGAAACAAACGATCTTGGCAAGGGCACTTTTAATGTTCTTTCCATAGGTGCATTAATCATCTTTCAAATCACAATATTTACGAAACAGGACTTAGATGTAACTTGTGTGTAGTGTTTCACAAAAATGTGACTTAATATACTTTGCCTCTGAGGTACAGAATTATACTGTTATATCTTTTTTCAAAAACGATTTTTCTGTTTTGTGATCAAAAGTTGCAAAGACGAGAAAAATTTCATTAATGAATGCCTCTTTCTGAAAGAAAAATTCATACATTTTAAACAATGCTCAACATGGTTTCCGCCTGAGAAGATCCGTTAATACAGCCCTGGCGTCTCTTCTCCTTATATTTACAATCTCATTAATGAGAAAAAGTTGATGGCCTGTTTAAATTGTGATCTTTCTAAGGCATTTGACTTGGTTGATATTATTAAATAAACTTTTTTGTTATGGAATAAGGGGCAAGGCTCTGAATTTGTTAGCGTCGTATCTTAAAAATAGGCAACAATTCGTAGCCACAGTAAACAGTGAAGGTAAGAGTGTTATTTCAAACCTGCTTGGGGTAAATAAGGGAGTTCCCCAGGGCTCTATCTTTGGTCCTTTATTGTTTCTGATTTTTGTAAACGATCTTTCTTCTAACGTTAATGCTCACCTTACATTGTACGCTGATGATATCAGTGTATGTGTGTATGATGAGAGTCAAATTTTATTAAAAAACAATATAGAATGTTCACTTCGCGAGCTTCTAAGTTGGTTCTTTGACAATAATTTAAAAATCAATGCTGAAAAAACGAATATTTTGGTGTTACATTTAAGAGGAATTGAACCATCACTTCCCCTAAATTTATAGGGAATAAAAATTTTGCCTTCGTCTAAATTTCTAGGGCTGGTTATTGATTGCATTAGTTACGTTGGACCGATCATTTTAATGAATTACGTATAAAGCTCAATAGAGCAATTTTTGCTTTGAGACGGTTAAGGCCGATATGTACTATATCCTCGATGCTTTCTGCATATCACGGCTACTTTGAGTCAATTGCACGTTTTGGTCTATTATTTTGGGGCAATAGGAAAAATTTAGACTGTGTTCTAAAATTGCAAAACCAATGTATCCGAATTATATTAAAACTGACTCCACGTGATTCGTGTAGGAACCACTTTACATCATTACGCATATTATGAATTGTCATTTTATTTATTTTAGAAAATTCAATTTATGCTTTTAATAATCGGCGCATTTCATATGATTCAGCTTCACACGACTATTTATTTAGGAAAAAATAGTATATCAAACTAACGATGCCACCCACAATCGATTCTTTTTGAAAAATCATTTGTCTATCAGAGCTTTAATAGTATATTATGCAACAAGTTTTATAAACGGCATTTTAGTCACGAGTCTTAATTAGGCACGAGCGAAGCGCAGCGGAGCGAGTGTTTAATAAACGAGTGTCTAGAGAAGTTTATAAATCGAATTGCATACTATACTTTTCTACGACCAACACAGAAATAGTAAAATTCCGAAAATATTTAATTATCTAAAGTTATATTAACAAACTGGTAATACAAAATTATTAAAAGGGTCTACTTAGATAAATATAGATTAACAGTCACATTATAAACATTTTAGCAATTGCTGAAGGAAATCATTGAATCTCTTAAATAAATTTTTTTGAAGTTGTGTTTTATTTACTTGATTTAAATTGAAAGTATTCCTTGTTTCACTTTCATTTTCGTCAAAATTAAAGCTTGAACTTTCAGCAATTGTAATATCAATATTCTCATCATTCTCTTGCGCAGCACTATTTTGAACAGTATTAAAGATTTTACTAGCTGTCTCGATTTTATTGTTTAACGAGTGGTCTATATAACCCTCTGCGACAGTTGTTGAACGCCAACCTCCATGGCGCTTTAAAGCTGTAATATTCGCACCTGAGTCTACCAAAATCGTCGCTGATGACCTTCTTAAACAATGGCCGATGTAACAAGCAGGGTTGGCAACTTTGCTACTCTGGCGATACTGCCAAATTTATTTATTCCAATGGGCTGTTTTGTACATTTTCCGTGCTGGTAGTTTAAGAAAAATCGGCTGCTTGTCAGGTTTGAAGGTCGAAGTTCCATGTATTTCTTGCAGGTGTGGTAGAAAGTACTTCCAATAACAAACTGACGTCCCGTTTTTGTTTTTGTATCAAGAATGTGAACTAAAAGGGCATTGTTGAGGTCTTCAATAAGACTTGTTTCAATTTTCATCAATTCTTCCCTCCGACAAGCTCCCATTATGCCAAAAATTAACCCAACCTAAAATATTTATAATTTTATTATTTTTATTTGATTTGATTGTATACTTTACCTTTGTAAATAGGTATTCTTTATCTGGAGAAGACGATAAGAATTCTTTAATTTGCTGGGGTGTCAAAATTTTCGACTTTTTAGGTCTGTAACCGTCTGATTTACGTTTCAGAAACGCGCACAATTTGGGGTACTTGCTTATATCAATATTGTTTTTTAGGTTAATTGTCATCCGCAACATTGAGTAGATTGCCCACAAAGAGGACGGTTTCATTCTCTTCGAAAGGTCTTGGAAATAAGCAAGTAACACATTCTCAGATAATGAATTTGTTTGGCTTTCTTGACGCCAATCTTGGAAAAGTTTATAAGTACATTCGTACTGACTTTTTGATTTCAAATTAGCAGTTGCCGATGCCGCTGCTTGAATAATTTCGGGTGAAGTACCAATGCAATCATTCTCTTCACTTTCACTGTCGTTTAGGTTCATTTTTCACAAGAAGGGCACTGTATTTTTACGACAAAATAGAAAATTTCTTGCCTGTTGTGCCGTGACTAAACGCCGCGCGCCGTGACTAAAACGCACGAAGTCACAGCTTGTCAATGTGTATTTAAAAGGTCACTTAGCAACGTGGAATCATATACGATAAGTTGTGTTTTAAAGGTGGGAGTAGAAAAACGGTATTTTAGTCACGAGTTTTAATTAGGCACCAGCGAAGCGTAGCGGAGCGAGTGTTTAATAAACGAGTGTCTAGAGAAGTTTATAAATCGAATTGCATATTATACTTTTTCTACGACCAACACAAAATTACTTGCCTGTTGTCGCACCGCGTCTGTTGTGCCTTGACGCCGCCGCCGTGACTAAACGCACAGTCACAGCTTGTCAATGTATATTTAAAAGATCACTTAGCAACGTGGAAACATATACGATAATTTGTGTGTTTTAAAGGTGGGAGTAGAAAAAATATTTAATAAGTTAAGCTGACTTCAGACGGCGTGCGATAATATAATATACAGGCTGAGTCCAAAAAAACGCCTACGCGAATAGCGTCGGTATTTATTGTCGTATTTGAGCGGTCAAAAAATCAAATGGAATGGCAGAAAAAACTCTACAATATACCATATCTTGCGTCTTTAATACATTTAAAACAGCTGCATGACAGCTGTCAACTTTTGTTTTTTAAATGCAATGGTATAATTACTGTAATACATTTCGAAAGAACTCTTTTTTCTGCGTTCAATGATGTGCCGCAATAAGCACTTATTTTTCAAAATAATAGAAGAAAATAAAAAGAAATAAATAAATTATTAACATGAAATGACGTAATAAACAGTTGCCGAACCATAAATGATACCTGTTTTATGGTAAATAGCGTAGTGCCTATAAGTACTTCCTCATAGGCAAACAAATGACGATAACTGTCAACATTTTTTTTTTATTGTCAGCAAAAACAAAACAAAAGTATTGACAGTTATCGTCATTTATTTGCCTATAAGGAAGTACTTATAGACACTACGCTATTTGCCGTAAAACAGGTATCATTTATTGTTCGGCAACTGTTTATTACGTCATTTCATGTTAGTACAAGACAAACAGATGCTTACTATATACATAACTAAACTTACCTTGTAGTCGCGAAAATGTGAACTACATATTAGGTTGTTCGGAAAAAATGTCGTATTATGTCTAGAATTTTTTTATTCCAAAAAAGTTTGGAATACAACTGCTAGCAGAAAGATGGCAAAAGGTAACTGATGCAAATGGTGATTATATAGTTTAATCAAAATTTATATACTTATGTATATAAACATTCTGAATTAAAAAGAAAACGACATTTTTTTCCGAACAACCTAATAATTAAGGACAGTGTAGTGTTCGCGTTATCGAAAAGTTCACGTTTTGGAATGCTAATTACATATTTGTATTATAATACAATGTGTACACTTTTATTATACATATTCAGAGTAATGTACTGAAAAACCTCCAAGCAATCCTTATTAAATAAGATATAAACAAAAACTCATTTATTACAAAATGTTTAAACTAAACTTTTCTTTTCGCCCACTTTTACCCAAAGATCAGGGCTTGTCGGGGAGGGGTGGCGGCTGCGACCGACTTAGAAGTTAATTTCTCCCTCGGTATTCGCCTTACAAACTTGGGAAACGCAGAAAACTCAGATCGAAGGAGCCGGTATGAATCCGAAACACAATCCGACACATAACTACTTTATCTCTCACATAGAGCCCATATGCACCAAGAGGGGAATCGAACCTACACCTCATAGTTGCCCAGCCAAGCGTCAAGCCCATTGCCAGCGGACTCAACCACTCGGCTAACAACTACCTACTAATTCTTATTGATGAAGATTATAAAAAGAGACACTGATTTTCATTAAAGAATATGACATTCGTTTTATTCATTCAAAGACTAACTGTTTTACATAAACAACTTTTTCTTTTTTATAGCAACTAGATTACCGCAGTCTATTTGGTAATTGATTATTTCAACACTTATAAAAACTACACATGTATGTACAGCCTCAATCAAAAGTAATGAAACGTTCAAAACCGAAACGCTGTAGTCATAGTTTAACGGTGCCGAGTCAGAGAGAACGTAACTTGTTGTGGGGTTCCGAAGGACTTCGGAAACATTCGTTCGCCATAAGGCTTCATCACACTGGATATCTTCTCTCTCTGACTACAGCGTTTCGGTTTTGAACGTTTCATTAGTTTTGATTGAGGCTGTACATCTGTTTCATTTTCTAAAACCAAGGAATACATCTTCAAAGTTCTTTGTTGTTTGTACTTCTTCAGAAATAATATTCAACCAGATTTGTGCATCATCTTTCAGACAACTCTTCATTATTTGGAGTTTTTTCTTCTCGTCCTTGATTTCTCCTACACAGTTCTTGAATCCCCGAAATATTTTGGAAGTGTTTGTTTTTCATAATTCCATGATGAGTAAAGAGGCATTACAGTTTTATTTATGTCTCCTTGGAATTGTTCTATTCTTACAAAATTTTCATCGACGTACCATCTTTGTTCTTCCAAAGCTTCATCTAATTGTTTTTGGTTTTTGTCGGTAATATTTTTCACTTCCTTGTTTATATTTTCCTTAATTTGTAGTGGAATGTCTGTTCCTAATTTCGTATGAATGTCTTCGTAATTTTCTTCCAACTTTGTGATCTTTTGTTATTGTTTACAAACCACTCCAAAAAAATTTCTTTTAAATTTGTTTATTTGTTTCAACATCTACTTTTGTTTGATTTAAAATCTGCGTGAAATATTCTCTGTCTTCTCTATTTGTTTTTCTCTTTCTATTCTGTCCTGTTCTCTTTGGACTCTCGTTTCCATTTTGTCATGTTCTCGTTGAACTTTCAATTCTATTTTGTCTTGTTCCCGTTGAACCTTCGATTCCATTTTGTCGTGTTCTCGTTCTATTTTGTCCTGTTCTCGTAGGACTCTCGTTTCCATCTTATCTTGCTCTCTTTCCAACTTCTGTTATTCAAACATTTTCGTCATTTGTTCTCTATTCTAATAACAGTTGTAGGATCTTTTGTCTTTGATTCCTCGTATTTGAGTTGCTTCCATTGTGTCTTCAGAAATTGATCCTCTTTTTTCATCAATCTCCTTTTCTCTTCTCTGTTTACTTTTACTTCTTTGTTTCTCTCTTTTTAATTCAAAATCAATGTCCTTTACTATGTTTAAATTATTTTGTTTAAAACTTTTGAATTAAGAATTTTAAAATCCTTTGTATTATTTGTTTTATTTCTACTGTACCTTATTTACAAATCACGTAACTTCAGACAATTATTGTTCAGTTTGTTTTCAAAAATTGTAGCAATGTGTTTGCATGTGAACTTTGTGAAGTCCAAAAATTTTATCTTCAACCCCTATCTTTGCTGCAACCAAGCTAACGTTGTTTATCGACCATACGGGGTAAAAATGATTCGACAATTTTTTTGCGAAGCAGGTGTTGTAATTTTTTACAAGAGTAAAGGAAATGCTTGGCGTTGTAACGCCTAAACATCAAATTGGAAATTGAGAAACCCCACGATAAATCGACAAAATTTTGTATTTTAAATTGAAAATTGATTTGAGACACGTTAGTTAATTGTCAAAATTTTAAATTAACGTTATGATAATTTGTGTTAGGCACGTTGTTGGCAAAACAAAATTTATTTACGCGAAATTTATATACACGCCCCACGTTAGGCGCCTTAAATTTATACAGGGTGATTGAAATTCGAGGGCCAGTATGGGGATCTCGCTTATTATAAGAGATAGAGAATCGGTTAAATGGAGGCAAAGTTGCCAAATTTCAAGCTGATTAATAATCTATTAAGAAATTGGAAATATCTCGAACGGTTTCTTCACAATCGGAGAAAAACGAAAAATTGCGATTTTCGAAAATCGGACATAACTTATTTATTTACGATTTTTTTCAAAATCTGTGAAAACATTCCTGAAGCAACTTTTTACTTTTTTGTTGTTCAGATATGTAGATAGCACATTTTTTTCTGAATTCATTGGTATGCCACATTTACTACTTTAGTTTAATTTTCATTGAGAAATTTTGAAAAAACTGAAATTAAATTATGTGCACACATTAAGTTAGCTTAAGCCCAGTTTCATAAAACGTAGTTAACCAATTGATCAAGTTAACCGTGTGATTAAGCAGTATCATTGGAGGAAAGTTTAAATTTCCTCCAATGATATTACCAACCTTCGTTTAATTAGTTTGTCGTTAAATACAGAATGGCGTATCCAAATGAAGAAAAATGTGATATGTTGCGTATGTTTTAGTGTCACAACGAAATTCCATTACAAGTGCTCAGCGGTATTTAGAAACTTATCCGGAAAGAATTCAATCAAGTATTAAATATTTTTCCAAGTTGGATAACAATTTGATACAAAATGATACAACGGCTAAGTATTGCGGAAAATGGAAATGTCTTCGAACAAATGCTGTGATTTTTTTTCTCTATTCTATTTCTGTACATTCTTTTGGAGTTTCAAATGTATCATTTTGAATGAAATTGTTATCCAACTTGGAAAAATATCTAATATGTACTTGGTTGAATTATCTTCGGATAGGTTTCTAAATACCACTGAGCACTTATAGTGGAATTTTTGTGGCAAATAAAAAATACGCAACATATCACGTTTTTCTTCTTTTCAATATGCGATTCTGTATTTAATGACAGACCAATTAAACAAAGGTATACGTATCCTTGGATATGCAGCACACAAATGAACCTAAGCTAAGTTAATGTGTGTACATGAATCTAATTTCAGTTTTTTCAAAATTTCTCAATGAAAATAAAAATAAAATAGCAAATGTGGCATACCAATGAGTTCAGAAGAAAAGGTGCTATCTATCTGCCTAAACGATAAAAATCGCGCCCATAAGAAAAAATGAAGTTGGCTCTAGAAAAACAAAAACGAATCGCTCTAGAAATAAAGTACGTTCGCCATTCAATCAAGCGTAAACAGTTGCTTCAGGAATGTTTTCACGGATTTTGAAAAAAAATCATAAATAAAGAAGTTATGTCCGATTTTCGAAAATCGCAATTTTTCGTTTTTCTTCGATTGTGAAGAAACCGTTCGAGATATTTCAAATTTCTTAACAGATTATTAATCAGCATGAAATTTGGCAACTTTGCCTCCATTTAACCGATTCTCTATCTCTTATAATAAGCGAGATCCCCATGCCGGCCCTCGAATTTCAATCACCCTGTATATGCGATGTTTTTGCAGGTTAAATTGTAATTGTTTATTAATTATTTCTAAATGAAAATTAATTAACCCAAATGACAAAGTCACGCATAAAATTTTTAACATGAAGACTCTTTTCATTTAATAAATTGTTTATATAATTGGTATCTCAGGGTTGCCAATTGTATTGCTAACAAATTAGATTAACTGGGTTCTGTCAAGTGTTTGTTCTTAATAATGAATTTAAAAATGTTTGCAAATTTTATCTCGCTACGTGAAATAACATAATAACATAATAACAGTTAAATAAATTTCAATCATTTAATTTTAAAGTAAATGTATTTTAAAATTTATTTAAAATGACTTTGAAATTATTTTAAACAAAAAACACTTTCAGTTAAAGTTAAATAAATTCAATATCTTACGTGTTTTAAACTCAACTCACTACTTTTGATAACTTGTATGTTATTCTGAAGGAGCTCAACATAGACTGAAAATTACCCTTGAAATCTTCCTCTTTTATATGATTTTTAGGTAACAAAAAACTGTGTAACCTATATAAATCCTTTAAATGAATGAAAATCAAAATTCTAATACACAAATAAATTAAACCTTTTGTTACAGATACAAAATATGAAATTACATTTTGAAAAGACCAAGGCGAACAGCTTCAATCTTCGAAAGGCGAATCCTGTCTTGATTTTTCAACTTTATGAGAATACGGCGTCTTCCACCATTCTTTTTGAAGAAGTATTCTCGAGGCTTATTCCGGATTGCCTCTTCTAGCGTAGTTGAAGAATGTGAACGGCTTTCCAACGTGACAGGATCGACTTTGGCGGGTTGCTTGAAGTTGGAGGACTGTTTTTCAATGAAAAGGGCCTCGGAACTTAACTCTGGCTCTTTGTATTTGCAGCCCCAGAATTTCTCTGCATGATTGAATACCTCCTGGAACTTTTGATTGAACCTGCTCTCTGTCGTGGGAGAAAGCGTTTTGTCAATTACGTCGCCTGACATTTTCTAAATTAAACAGAAACATGGATTAAATATTTGTGCAAATAAAGTTTTTCTTAAGTGTTCTGGAAGATATTGAGGTAATGTATTACATTTTATTTCAAATTAAAATTACAAGAATATTACTTAGCCTAATTATATACAGGATGTTTAATTAATTATAATAAATAACACAGCAAAATGTCAGCCTTAGGTTGGTAAACAAAAACGATTAAAATTTCAGACCGGAATAGAAACAAATAATGAAATAAGAATTAATAATGTGTTTGCCGACCTCGATTTTAAATGCACTCGTTAACACGTCTGGGCATCGATACAATGAGGTGATCAATTTCTTGTTGTGGTAATCCGTCCCAACTTGAATTTCTTGTTGGAGTTGAGGCAAAGTTTGTGGCGAATAGTGTAAATTGGTCAGCCTTCGCCCCATCATATCCCATACGTGTTCAACTGGATTTAAATCGGGGGATCAGGGAGGCCACGGAAACATCGATTCCAGCTCCTTCAAAAAAGTTCATTGTTGTCCGGGCTATGTGTGGATGCACGTTACCTTGCTGAAAGGAAGCATTAGGATGACCTTCTATATATGGCAAGAGAAAGGATTGGAGAACAATGTGAACGTAACTGCTGTCATATTACCCCTAATGAACACTAATGGTGAACGGCTAACAATAGCCCCCCAAACCATCACTCCTACGGTACGGTGTACATGTCGTTCTACAGCAAACTCAATATGATGCCTCTCCCCACGACGTCTTCTCACCCTTCTGCGACCATCATGCATACCTAAACAGAAGCGCGATTCATCGCTGAACACTGTATTGTTCCATTCTACCCCCCAGTGTTCGCGTTCTCGGCATCACTTGGCGGCGGTATTCAGCCGTCAATGGAAGCACTAGCTGTGGGCGGTAAGAAAAGAGCCCAAAGGTTTTGATGCGGCAGTATATTGTTCGCATACTGATAGGCCTACCCTCCGCAGCACTCTACTGTTCACCAATCTGTCGACTAATCGAAAATCTGTCCCTGACAGCCAATAGTCTTAACCGGCGATTCGTCTTGGTTGTCCAGTAGGTCTTATTCTTCTTTCTCTTCCTGCTACACTCCATGCTTGCCAAGCTCGCATAACAGTAACGGCATTGCAATTCACGCGAAGGGCAATTTCCCGATATGAAAAACCCGCTTCTCGTAACCCAATAATTCGATCCCCATCAAAGTCGCTTAACTGATGGAATTGTCTAGGTCTTCGGAATCTAGGCATTTTGTTTAAACTACTAAACACTGAGAAAAGTGAAATCAGGTAGAATAAGCTGGTAAATGAGATATAAACAACTATTTTGCCTCAAGAACTTATAAGATAAAAGAATGAAACGTACAAGAACTGTAAGCCGTAAAAGGTTGAAAGGCTGAAAAGTTTTTTCAAAACATGTTTTGTATCAAACAAACTTATACCGTGATTTTATTTTGTCATGAAACATTGCTGTTCTATACTATGAAAACTAATTCCAATTTTTAAAAATGTTGTTGCATGATCGACGGGTCATATGTGGTCATATCAAATAAAATTTGTCCATTTTAATTTGGAACATCTGTCAGGCGAAGAAAGCTAATGAAAATGTATCAGGAAGAATTACCCCTAGACAAGTAACTAATGCAATTAACAACTTTTATAATCATATAATCGGGTAGGATATTGCATGAAGGTAAATGAAGACATTTTTGAAAAAGTTGTTGTGATGCTTGTTTTGAATTAAAGAATTTCTGTTTTAAGTTTACTTATTTTAAACAAGAATAAACGTATCTAATGTAATTGAAAGAGTCGCTATTATTTTGTAGTACAAGTATATCAAAATCGTTAATAACAGAACACATTCATGACAGCTGTCATCTCATGTTCTATTTTAAAAAAGCAGTTTAATTTAGAAATTGTAAATGGTGCTATGGATTCTCAGATTCGTACGTAACAACTACGTAACAGCAATGTTTTATATTAAAATAAATTCAAATATATAAAAAATTGACAGAAATACTTGACGTTTTCAAGGTGTTGTCATTTAGTATATTAGATGACATATTTGTTATTCGCGACTTAATTGCCAACGTTCTCTCGTTGGCAATTAAGTCTCTGTTAATCGCAAAATGGCCGATAAAAAGGTAAACAACATTGCAGTTGCGAATTTTGATTGGTGCATATTTTCTGATGTTTTCAATGTTAAACCAATCCGTAAAATGTTGTTCACCCTTTCGATGGTATCAGCAGAGGAAGCTTAGTTTGATTTCACGAATATTAGGTATATCTGGGTTAGTATTTGCTATTGGAGGTTTTCTCACATTCTCAGGTACACTTTCAATCAGAGTTTGTTTACTTTCACTATTTTCGGAAAGCAATTCATGTTCGAGAATACAGTCGTTATAATTACAGCGGAAAGCAAAAAATAGTAGACAAAAACAGTTTCCTATAATTGTTCTTTCTCAAAATGGTACATATTCTAACTGACAGATAAATTAAATTTAGGTCTTCATATACCAAATAACTACTAATAACCGGTGATCAACATAAAAACGAATTAGAGCAGGCGCTGGAATTTAAAAGTGGGTCTTGAATAACGACATACTAACATTTATTGTCAATTAATTATGTTATAAATTATAAATTATAAAAGTTCGAATAGAAACGTTGAAAAAGTGATTGAAGGAACGTCCGATAAACTAAATGCACACATGCGTGTTTGGTTGCAACGCCAACTCTAATTCGTTTTTCAGTTGATCACCTCTTATAAAAATAGTTCACACTAAAAATATTATAAGTACTCACTTTCGCGTGATTTTAAAATATAGCACTGATTCACAGGATCAACGTCTGTCACCGTACAATTATAATTATAAGGTCCGTTCCATTCGTCAGGATTTCGAGTTCTGAACCGTTCAAAATCTTACTGAGCATGAGCAGTGCACAAAATTGGATATAAATTTCATACTGCGCATGATCTGAACGGTTCAGAGCTTGAAATTCTGTCAAATGGAACAGACCTATACGTTTTTGTAGGATCCATTATTTTATGCTTTTACCTGGATGAAAGCAAGTTTAACTGCACTGATCATCTGTCACGCATGTTTAAATTGCGTTCGTTTGTCTCTAAAGTTTTTTCTGGACGAAACTACACTGCACATCACGTGACGTTGTGCCAAACTTCACCTAACTGTTTTCAGTGTAACTTCGTGCAGTACAAACGAACAAACCTTATGAAATAATAATTGAATACATGTATTGTCAATCATGTTAATATAACGAGCGTCTAAATAAAAACCTGGTCAAGTAGGTTGTGATCGAGAATTTATCCATTGCATTTATATAAGAGAATTACTAAATGTAGCCTACTTGACCAGGTTTTTATTTAGACACTTGTTATAAACAATACTAACATGTTCATGTATTTCTAAAAATAAAGAAGTAAATATTATTACATGGTGCCGAAACCCAGTGCTAATTAATTGAGAAGATAATTCACAATAAGAAGATGGAGAACGGACAACACAGTGATGGTGCCAGCGTACGTCCACCTAAGCCTTTAGTTATCAGTACGGATATTAGGTGTCATATATTTTGCGCGGTTCAAATTCTAACTGCGGATCTACACGTTGGCCCATATATTTGCCGAAACATTTGTCCGAACATTTGCCCTATGATTTGCGTACAAATATGCTATCCACATGGTGGTCAATAAATAATTTAATTTTCGGTTAAATGACGAACCATGATTACTCGACTTGAAAAGACTTTGTTTAAATGACAAGAATGACAAGTTTTCTCTTATTGTAGGTATCATTTTGGTTTTGTTGAAAATGTCACGCCTACTTCATTTGTAGGTAGTAGATGATTCATTCATTTTCAATAATTTTTTTCTCAAAATTTTTCCCATAAAACAATAAATTTTTGATGTGGTTGGATAGAGAATTCAATGAGCTATCAGAACAAGTAAAAAATTGGGGGTTGCTATTTAAAAAACATATCGCTGACGTCATTACTCGAAAACAAATGACTGTCAAAAATTGATTTTCATTTGAAAATGTGTGCTTTTTAAAAACAAAATTTACCTGTCCGAGCGTTTTTTTAGAAATGTCAAAAATAAAGAAATTACGAATTTTATTCCATACTTTAGAGGCTCACTGTATAACCTCCAGCAAGCAACAGTTTGTATACTGTACCGAGTTGAGTAGTTATTTTATGCGACAAACACGCACAAACGTGTGGACGGCACAAGTGTGTTGATTGGCCAACGACGCTCGAATTCCTTTGATTTGTCGCTTTTTACCGACACCCAGGCGAACGCAGGCAAACTTGGCCCAGTCGAAGCCAATAAGACAAAGCTAACGGCTACACGTTTGAGTTGGCCAAGGTTTGCTAGGCTTCGCCCAGCGTGTGGATCCGGCCGACACCCAGACGAACGCAGGCAAACTTGGCCCAGTCGAAGCCAATTAAGACAAAGTTAACGGCTACACGTTCGCCTTGGCTAAGGTTTGCCAGACTTCGCCCAGCGTGTGGATCCGGCATAATGCAACGGCAAAGTTGTTATGCTGCAGCGGACAAGTCCCGCAGACATTCCTAGCGTGTTAATTGAGTATTGCCGCGAAAAAATAATGATGCGAGTCATAAATGTGGCTCGTAAAGCATCATAAAACAATTACAATCGCACAGTAAAATTTAGTTTTCACAAAGTGGAGTTATTCCGTAACTCACAGTGCTGATTAATTGTACCCTGATCTTCGGATTTGCCGTATAATTGCGTCAGAACCATATAGGCGTAGAAGAATAAAATTTCCTGGAAATTACGAAGAAAAAATTATAACTTATTCATTTAAAATAAGGCATCGAGCTGCGATTACCTGGCGCGTCGCTGATGAGATGACGCCGACTTAAATTTTTCCGATCCCTAGTTATCATGAAATATATGAAATTAATATGTCAGTCGAATGGAAATTATGGCTACAGCAATTCGATTGGTATGCGGTTGCAACAAATTTAAACTCCAAAAAACCGGAAGTACTGGTAGCAATTTTCATGTCAGTCATAGGACCAGATGCGGCTACAATTTATAATACGTTTAGTTTGTCTGAAAGTGATGTTTGAAACTTAACAATCATAAAAATAAATTTTCAAGTCACTTCATACCTAAAGGTGCAGATAGACATGCGAGAAAACTTGCGCGAGTTACTGTCCGACACTGATGTCGCTGATATAAATAGACTTGCGAGTCGAATAACTTACGCGAAATTTGTTGCAAGTAACTCGCGACATCAGTGTCGGACAGTAACTCGCGCAAGTTTTCTCGTATGTCTATCTGCACTTTAAGAGTAACGTAACATATGAACGATACGTCTTCAATAAACCAAAACAAGGTCCGGAAGAGGCATTTGACGAGTTTCTCACATCTTTGCGTAATAAATGCAAAAACTGTGCGTTTGGTGATCTTGAAGATAGCTTCATATGCGATAAAATAGTCATCGGTATAAGAGATGATCTTATTAGAGAAAGATTGCTATCAGAAGAGAATGTAACTCTTAAAAAGTTATTGACATCTGTCGCGCAAACGAACTTGCTAAAAAGCAGTTAAATACTATAAAAGGTTCAAAAACGTTGACGCGTTAAAAGTTTACAAGAGTAAACAATTAAAAAATGGAAACTTCAACCATAATAAAAATTTAAACTTGAATGACAATAAATCAGAAATTTTTGAATGTAAAAGATGCAATACAACTCACGGACGAAAAGCATGTCCTGCATTTGGCAAAAGTTGTAAACGTTGCAAACGAAAGAATCATTTTACACATTGCTGTAAAGCTAAAAACGTCAATACTGTTGACGTTTCCAAAAATGAAATTGACACACATGATTTATACAGCGTGGAAACTAAGTAGCGGATAAAATCCATAACTCCGTTAATGATTACGACAGAACAAAAATCTAAAAGGGGTATAGCGTTTCAAATTATAGCGCATATGAGGAAGTCATTTTCAGATACTTTCATTAATATTCTTTTAAGTTATGACGTCATCAATTTTTTTTTTAATAACAATCTATATTTTTTATTTTTGACTTCGTTGGGATTTTTTAACTAGTATTCAACGGTTTAAATTTTGGATCAATTACATAACAAAAAATTAAGAAAAACAGTCTCAAAATTTTAATAGTAAAGTTGAATGAAATGAACAGAATATCTAGTAAAATTGATGAAAATATCTAAAGATGACTTCCTCATATGCGTTATAATTTGAATCGCTATACCCCTTTTAGATTTTTGTTCTGTCGTAAACATTAACGGAGTTATGGATTTTATCCGCTACTTAGTTTCCACGCTGTATGTATCGGTAATTGAAAAACAAATCGATTGAAAAAGATTGGTTTGAGCAAATAACCCTACCTCGAAACAATATCGTAAATTTCAAATTGGATAGCGGTAGCCAATGTAACGTAATTACTAGAGAAATTGCAGAAACCTCTGAACTAAAAATTATGCGGTCTGAAGTAAAAAATGTTCTGACATTTTCGAATCATAAGTTGCCAGTTATTGAGGAGACCATAGCAAAAATTAAAGTTAAAAACAAATTTGATATGGTTAAATTTCTAATAGTAAATCAGTCAGTTCACCCAATACTTGGTAAAGATTCTTGCGTTAAATTTGGCTTGATTAAAAGAGTAGAAGCAGTTAATGTACCAAATGATTTATTTGATGGAATTGGTTGTTTCAATGGTTACAAATATAATATTGATCTAATAAAAAATCCAGTTCTGCCTACATATACTGCAAGAAGAATTCCTTAGGCATTACGTGACCAAGTAAAAAAGGAATTAGATAGTATGGTAAAATTAGGAATTATCAAACCGATAAATGAGCCTACTCCAGCAGTATCGCCGATGGTTGTAGTACACCGCAATGGAAAACTACGTTTATGTATTGACCCTTCTGCGATTAACAAAAATTTAAGACGTCGACATTATCCACTGAATACCATAGAAGAAATTGCAACAAGGGTTAAAGGATCTCGATGGTTTACACTATTAGATTGTACGAAAGGATTTTGGCAGTTGCCAGTAATTGAACGGACGTCAAAGTACTTGACTTTTGCAACGCCGCGCCGTTCGGAAGGTTTTCCTGTTTACGTATGCCTTTTGGCTTAGCGTCAGCTCCACAAGTTTTTCAACAGATTATGTGTTCGATTCTACAAAACATAGAAGGCGTTGAAGTGTCTATGGACGACATACGGTGTATTTTTTTAAAAATGCCATAAAGGTTAGCCATGAAAATTTAAACTCATGTCGTAGCTTGGCATGTAACACATGCCAAAACTGGTAAAGTAAATGAATGGAGCTAAGACATGAATTTTCTTTTCCATAACCACCCTTTATGGCATGTTTAAAAAAACACATAGTATTTATTCATGCACCTAGGAAAGATGAATTGATCAACATTACACAGACAGTTTTAAAAAGACTTCAAGGTGCTGGTGTTAAACTAAATTCCGAAAAATGTGTTTTTGAAAAGCAGCGAATAAAATTTCTTGGTCATATAGTTACTCCTGGGGCCTGTTTCATAATAAAATACAAGTTAATAATATTAGTATTGAATAAAACGTTTGATGATCGGATTAAGGACGAAGTAAAAAACTATAGCTGACAGTTTCGGTTTATAAACCGACAGTTTCAGTTTACAAACCGAAATTGTCAGCTAAATGAACGAATAGTCTTTTACTTCGTCCTTAATCCAATCATCAAACGTGTTATTCAATACTAATATTATTAACTTGTATTTTATTATGAAACAGGCCCCTGAAGGACTACTTCCTGCGAAGTGCGCACAGGTGCCAAGTATCGTGGAAGTGACCCGAAAGTGGAGCAACATCTCCTACTGCTAATGTGCAGTTTTGGTCAACTAGTGTCGAAAAACCAACTCAGCAATTTCCTAATCGAGTACGATTACGAAAATTGCAAGGGACGATGACCACCACCAGGGAAAAGGAACATCATCCGGCACTGCGAAGTGGTATGGCAGTGCCAGTTCTATCGTTGCACTATTCTTTTTTTAAATAGATTCTTTATTTGTAATATTTGCACATTTTCCAAATTCATGTCGATATATGGGACGAAATTGGCTCACTTTGCAAATCAAAGCGATCATAGTAGTCGTTAGAGAAGAGCTATTAAAGCGCAACCGCCCAAACAAGCGAATGTTAGAATAGAAATCGTTGACAATTTAATTAAACGTTTAACGATTTTGTAAACGTTGCAAAATACTTATTGGTAAAGGCTTTACTCCCGAGCATAAAAGAAAGAGGGTTCGCACGTTTGGACCTTAAGGGTAAGACGGTTAGGGTTACCAGAGCTATTTTGGAAATGCGAAGTGTGCGTGGCACCTTTGTACCCAATTGAACCGATAAACTTTAACTCGCAAAACTTAACTGCAACACAGACACAGATTAACACCAGACTAGACTCTGATACTGACGAACGAGAACAAAACTCCGAAAAATGGTTTTGACGGCAATTGAATTTTTCAATCTGCAGATAAGTTGTCACCCGTCATTTAACGAGCAAGTCGGCCTGTCTTCATCGATGTTAACGCCTATGAAATCGAATTGCGAGGTCATGACGAACACGCATGAATTTTACAAACAACACTGGACAGTTGTAAATGACGAAGTCTGGTAATATGACGCCGCTAGAGATTAAATGAATAGACAGAGGTTCTCCAAGACAGTGTAAGGAAACCTCGCATAGAAGCAAAACTTTGCGGCCTGGGAAAGATGCGGTGTCGGTATTCACAAATCGAACAGCAACTCACGGTCAGTTTATGCACGATCTATTGGTCGGCACCGGCGCAGGCACGGTTTCATATTATTGTCCCCTTTGTTAAACTTCAGCCAAACCGAGCAGTTCGGACGCAGGCCACAACACCCGAGCTTGAACATCTGAGTAATAGAAGGAACGAGAATCTGATAGCCAAAATTTTCGAACAGATTCCCGAGCAAATTCATCTTCAAACGTACCATGCAACTTGGCGTAAAACTCATTTATTGATTTAGACGCGGAAATTCTTTCGAACCGGTTGTAATTATGCAACATGAAGACGGAAAGAGTCCGGAGTAATCAAACAACACCTATCACAGGCCAATTATAGGCCAACACAAGCCAAACAATGGCAACAATTATGGAATCAGCGGTCATGGTGAAAACCGCACAACTCAGGAACAACCTCAAAATACAGAAATCTTCAGCTAACGCCACCGACAGAAACCCAGATCGCCCCCACCCCGCACACGGATGCGGACGACAGTCACGATCACAATCGCGGCCCGTAAATTAGTGTTAGCAATTTCGTCATATTCATTTGTCTTCTACGGGCAACAGACAGTACAGTTGTAGTTCTGCAGTGAGCTGATATTTCGCTCATTGAACGAGCTGTACCAATTCCAGTCCTCATAGTGTATCATCACGTTACCCTCTGCAGCAGAAACCACCTCAGTCATTACAACAACATTTTCAACCCGATGACGATCGAATGCAGTTTCAAATAGTTAACGACGATTTTTCCGTCAGACGCCCCAGGCAGGATCACAGTGGAACGCACAAATATATGAACATGACCAGCCATGATGATTGGACGTTACAATAAAATCCGGACTGAGAGAAGCAACATATGCGCAGTGGTCCGAACCGAATTCCTCATCAACCAGCTTAGTTACCCGCGAAATTAATTTAATGCTAAGAACAACCTGGAAAGTCAATTAGAAAAAAACGTCGTCATGTAAAGCCATTTATTTTCTTCAAACATCAGAAGCGGTATTGTCCAGATGATTACGTCATCAATACCTTGACGATTAGTAATCTCAGAACGCATTAACCAACAGTTGTAATGGCAGGTCATTCCAAATAAGGCGAAGCCAAAACAATATTCGAGCAATTTTGAAAATTTTATTTAATTTGCCGGATCGACGAAAGAACCGTACCGATACGAGTTAACGAAACCTTTTTAAGGCGAAATTCACCACCAGAACCGCATGACTTCGACATACAGACAGCGTTGTGACGGTTGCACAGCACAGTCGAACGTAATCACAAAGTTCTAAATCAAGGTCAGGCGCCATGTCACACGCGAATGTAACACTGGGACGGTCGGGCCGAGCATATTTCACGGTCGATTTATTGTCGTCAACAGTTCATAACAACCTTTCTCGAATAAGTTCAGCAGCACCCCACAGTCAGCCCATGAGGTAGGTTACAGAAATCCATTCCAATATTGATTTCACGTCCACGAGCGAACAGCCGGTTAGCGAACGTCACCGCCAGAGCCAGCCAGCATTCGCAAAGAGGTTGCAACGAAAGCGATGATGCAAAATCGTGCAGCAACCGAATGACGACCCAGCGAAATTAACGCGTTAAATAGCCTGATCCAGCAGCGCGCCCACCGTTTAGGCCAACCGACTAACCGCATCGTCAGACACCTGGGAAGAACGTCTCGCGCGACAGATCAACCAACCAGACAGCCAGATGAAAGTACCGAATCAGCAAGATGAAATCATCGATTAGATGAAATCAACTTCAGTCGACGTCACAACATAACTGTTAGGCAATACTTCAGCGGCCATTAGCAGAATGACACACCATCGCCGCACACACACATACGGCGCGATTCAACGCTTAGCCCAGTGTTATCCAGCGAACACCGATAATCGTGTGATTGCTGTCATTGAGAAATTTTTAAACTTCCTCCAATGATACCGCTTAACCGGGCATTTGTCAACCTTGGATCGAGCGGTTAACCACGTTTTATGGATGCCTCATTACTATCAGAATCCTTTTCAGAAGGTCCGGTGCTGTCAGTTGTCATGACAAGCTTTTTATGAGGCTGACAGGTATAAACAGTCCAGCCCCAAAATTTTGCAGCCCTCACAGAGTTAGTTTGTTCTGTTGCGCCGAGACCAGGGTCAGCGTGAACCAGGCCTGTTTCATACGGTGGTCGTAACATGGTCAATAGCACATTGAATAAAACGTTTGATGATCGATTGGCGACGAAGCAAAACTATAGCTGACAGTTTCGGTTTATAAACCGACAGTTTCAGTTTACAAACCGAAATTGTCAGCTAAATGAACGAATAGTCTTTTACTTCGTCCTTAATCCAATCATCAAACGTGTTATTCAATACTAATATTATTAACTTGTATTTTATTATGAAACAGGCCCCTGAAGGACTACTTCCTGACCCTGAAAAGGTCTCGAGCGTAAAGAAAATTAAACAACCTACTTGTGTTAAGGAACTGCAAAGGTTTTTAGGACTTGTAACATACCTGTCAAAATTTATAAAAAAATTGTCAGATTTGACAGCACCTACGAGTTCTTCTAGAAAAGGATTCTGAATGGTGTTGGGAATATGTTTCATAAAACGTAGTTAACCACTCGATCAAGTTAACCGTGTGATTAAGCAGTATCATTGGAGGAAAGTTTAAATTTCCTCCAATGATATTGCTTAATCACACGATTAACTTGATCGAGTGGTTAACTACGCTTTAGGAAACTGGGCCTAAAAAATGTTAATTCCGCTATGGTAGTAGTAATGATAATTATTGTAATTCTGCTAAGCTATAATAATTGTTACCTAACCAATTATAATTTGACATCTAACCTTTATTAAGTTAATTTCATCTAATCTAATTAATTTAAATGTCATCTTGCCTTATTAATTTAATTTTCATCTAACCTAATCTAATTTAGTTTTAATCTATCCTTATGAACTATGAAATTCTTCCCAAAATTGTCTATTAGCGTGCAATTTGAATCAGTTATTAATTTTACAGTAAAAGGTCCTTTGTATACTGGATCAAACTTGCTTCGCGTTTCATCTTTCACTAAAACTAAGTCATTCGGATTTACATTTATACTTTTTGATTTTGCATCATAATTATCTTTCCTGTTGCATTTAACTCTTTGCAAATACTGATTGGCTCTGGCGAGGGCCGTTTGTAACCGGTATTTAACTTCCTTCGCGTAAGAATCAATATTATAGAGTGGTTCTATGTGTGCCCTCAAAAAGTCATTTGGTAATGTGGGTTCTTTAGCAAAGACTAATTCGAAAGGACAATATTTATGAACTGTTGACGGTGTCGTGTTGAAACAATACGTAAAATATTTCAACCACTCGTCCCAATCGGTATTACATTCCTTTATGTACATTCTAATATATTGATTTAGAACTTTGTGATTACGTTCGACTGTACTAACCGTCTGTGGTCTGTAAGATGTCGAAGTCATGCGGTTTATGTCTAGTAGTGAATTTAGTTCCTTAAAGGTTTCGTTAACATACTCGGTGCCCATGTCGGTACGTATTTCTTTCATCGGTCCGTAAATTAAAATAAAATTTTCAAAAATTGCTCAGGCTATTGTTTTGGCTTCCTTATTTGGAATAGCTACCATTACAACATATTTAGTTAATTCGCATTCTAAAGAGACTACTAATCATCAAAGAAGGTATTGATGACATGTCATCTGGACAATACCTTCTTTGATGTTTAGAAAATAAATAGCTTTTACATGACGACGTTTTTTAATAGTGACTTTCCAAATTGTTCTTAGCATTTTTTAAATTAATTTCGCGGGTAACTTCAGACCAAGCTGGGAATACAAAGGAATTTGGTTCAGGACCACTTTGCATATGAATTGCTTCTCTTTTCCGTCCCGATTTTATTGTTAACGTCCAATCATCATGGCTAATTGTGCATTTATATTGTGTGAGAAAGTCCCTGCCTAGAATGACATCTGTTGGTATGGAAAAATCGTCATTAACTATTTGAAACTGCTGTTCTATTTGATCATCATCGAGATTTAAGAAAATATTTGTTGTAGTAGCTAAAGTGGATTCTACTGCAAGGGTCGTAACACCATGAATGATACACTTTTTTGAATATATTGGAAAATTTGGTCTAATTTTGCTTCGTTTAATGAGCGAAATATCAGCTCCACTGTCTACTAAGAAACTACAAGTACCTGCTGTCGTTTCAGTACTTAGAAAGACAAAATGTGAATATGATAATTTAAATTTACTAACATAATTTACTAATTTTGATGATTGTGATCGTGACTGTCCTCCATCCGTGTAGGGTGGGGGCGATCTGAGTTTTCTGTCAGATACGCCCTAACGTTAGCTGAAGAATTTCTGTAATTTTGGTTATTTCCTGAGTTATTGCGATTTTCATAATTACGCTGATTCCTATTATAATTGTTGCCATTATTTGGCTTATAATTGTTGTGATTATTTGGCCTATAATTGCCTTGATAGGTGTTGTTTTGATTACTCCGGTTTCCGTATCTTTGGTTGCCGTAATTACGGTTCGAGAAATTTCCGCGTCTATTAGTAAATGAGTTTTTACGCCAAGAATTTGCATAAAATACATTTGAAGATGAATTTGCTTCAGAATCTACCGTCATGAATTTTGAAATGGCATCTTGTAAATTCTCAAATGTTCCAGCTTCTATTACCAAGCGTGCTTTTTCAGATGTAGCATGTGTGGCCATACTCCGAACTGCTCGGTTTTTAACAAAAGTTTCAGCCGTATCAGCTCGTACACCTTCCGATATGTACGCCGTCAACAAACTGGCCGTGAGTTCATTTACTTGATTTGTGAATGACACCGCATCTTTCCCATTTTGTTTCAAATTTAAAAGTTTTGCTTCTATTACATGGGATTTTTCCCCTTTACACTTATCTTGGAGAACTCTAATGACACCATTTAAATCTCTAACGTCATCTATTACTGCCCATCGAGCCTTACCTGTCAGTCTTGTTTTGACAAAATTTAATGCGTGTTCGTCATGACCCTCGCAATTCGATTTCATAGGCGTTAACGCATCGATGAAAGAGGCAAGAGCCGACGCTTCACCGTTAAATGACTTGGGTAACAACTTATCTGCAAGATTGAAAAATTCAATTGCCGTCAAAACCATTTTTTCGGAGTTTTGTTCTCGTTCGTCAGTATCAGAGTCTGAGTCGTTAATCTGTGTCTGTGTTGCAGTTAAGTTTTGAGTTAAGTTTATCGGTTCAATTGGAGTACAAGGTACCGCACACTTCATTTCCAAAATGGCAAATGCCCTAACCGTCTTATCCCTTAATTTGTCAAACAACGTGCGAACCCACTCTTTATGCTCGGGAGTAAGCCTTTACCAATAAGTATTTGCAACGTTTACAAAATCGTTAAACGTTTTAATTAAATTGTCAGCGATTTCTATTCTAACATTCGCTTGTTTGGGCGGTTGCGCTTTAATAGCTCTCTTCGCTTGACTACTATGATCCGCTTTGATTTGCAAAAGTAATTTCGAATTTCGTCCCATATAACCGACATGAATTTGGAAAATGTACACAAATATTACAAATAAAGAATCTATTTAAAAAAAAAGAATAATTGCAACGATAGAACTAATTTTCGCAACAATACCGCTAACTTCGCAGTGCTCCGGATGATGTTCCCTTTTCCCTGGTGGTCATCGTCCCTTGCAATTTTCGTAATCGTACTCGATTAGGAAATTGCTGAGTTGGTTTTTCGACACTAGTTGACCAAAACTGCACATTAGCACTAGGAGATGTTGCTCCACTTTCGGGTCACTTCCACGATACTTGGCACCTGTGCGCACTTCGCAACTCACTAAAACTAACAGGTCACTAAACTTTTGGAGATGAAGCCTACTAAACCGTTGCTGTTGACACAGCCCTTCTGATTGCTCTTTTCCTTATGTGGCGCGTGTACACCTTTATCAGCTTGAAAGCAAAAACTACCATAATTCCGAATATGACATAAAACATGATGGTTACATCGGCTGAGAAACGCACTTGGGGTTCTTGGACTATAAAGTTGGAATTTACCACTCCATTTTCTGCCAAATCTTGAGTCGTCGTAGCTTCTTTACTTTTTGTTGAGCCCATTTTCCAATAAAACTAGGGATCTTCACAAGGCACTAATCACATACACTTGACCATAATGGTTTTTTAGATTAATGTCACGGTCGCTATGTAATGTTTTGAAGTTAGCACAGAGATAGGGCGCAATGATACTCAGGATGTAAGAACTACACATAACGTTTATTAATTACTTTGTATTACATATTATCGATCCGCGATCGGTATTTACCTGTTCGCGATTACACTTACTCTGCTGTATATTGCCTTACGCTCAGCTTATATTATATGGGTTAGTTGCAACATGTCAGAGGTGCATTTTTACCGCTACAACAAAGATACCCGAACAAATGAAAACAAGCACACCTAACATATCTATAATCCCAGAACAAAACACTACAGAGCTTCCTGATCATGCTACAAACTCTAAAGAAACTGAATCGTCAGATGCCACGCAAGAGTCGAGAGCAAATGTACCACTCAGACGAAGCAGTCGTCGAATCATCAAACCTGATCGTCTAACGTACTACTGAAAAAGGAGGATGTCATGTATGCTATGAAATAATAATTGAATATATGTATTGTCAATCATGTTAATTTATTAACAATACTAACATGTTCATGTATTTCTAAAAATAAAGAAGTAGTATTACAGTATTGTTTAAGCACGACTTCACAGATGACATATAAGAAGTTTGAAAGCTTTCAAATTTAACAAACTTAAAACTTCTACATAATATCATTTTAAAATGCCTTTTATAAAATGAAAAATGAGAAAAATTACAAGCAACTGTTTTTGTCTACTATTTTTTGCTTTCGACTGTAGGTTTAGTAGGTGAGAGCTTTGATTACTATTGCGTCTAAATATTTTGCCGTTACTTTCTTTCGCTACCCAATAAGATCTCGGTTCTTTAGCATTTTCCAAAACTACAGCTTTGCTCCAAATGTTGTCCATCTTACTTCTTACAACTACTCTGTCTCCCTTCATGAATTCTTTCGATTTTCGTTTACTAATTTTGTCATGATGCAATTTAATACTATCTTAGTGGCTACATAATTTGTTATAAATATGTGTTTGAATTTTAGTTTCTAATTTTTTATGGGTTTGGTATTTGAGTTCTAAGACTTCTACTTTGCAATATTTCAGATGGAGATGCTTTTAAGTGAATAATCCCAGTATTGTTATACTCCATTAGCATTTCTCTAAAATCTCTATACTTTTCTTTAAAATTTGTTTGCTTATATTTACTGCCTTTTCTGCCAATTCGTTGCTCTAATGGTAGTGAGGTGTACAATATCCTTATCTCTGAAATAATTTTTGCATCGGTTTGATACAAAGGGTAAATTATCTGCTTTATGTATTCAGGATAACCAAATTTTATGAAAATATCCTGAAACGTATCTATAACCGAATTAAAAGTTTTGTCCTCTAACATGGAAATATCAATCCAAATCCATCAAATTCTAATATACCTGCAACTGCTGTGTTAAATGTAAGAGATCGCCAAATAAGTCGGGCCATATGGGAATTTTTTTTTTATTATTGATTACGATGAAAAAAGAAATTTTCCATGCTTTCAATATTTTTCTCGTATCAACGTGTGTATCGTAGAACTTTGAAAGTGTAATGCTGGACGTTTCTTCAGATGTGATATGAATATATTCTGGAATTTGTTTTTCGCTCTTCTACCAACTAGAAATTATGATCTATAACATTCGTACCATAAATCTTTAAATTTTTTGTCCAATTTTTTTTTTCATGCTAGACAGCCGAGATTTCATATTTAAGATCTCAGAACAATTCTTAATAACTTTTCCAAATAATAATTTTACGTACCTTGAAAAATAAAGGTACTTTACTCTTATGTCAATTTCAAATATTTTGAACTCCTAGGTACATAATGAGAGGTTTTGGGAGTTTGTCGTATTCTTTAGCCAAACAATTGATTGTCACAAATACAAAAAGAATGTCTTTATTAATAACAATAATACAAGGATGTTAATATGTCAGAACGCCTGGTAGTTATGTGCACGGTGTACGGGATGTCCACGGGGATGAGTTCGTAGTTGTCCTGGTGCAATGGTTGCAGGTGGTGGACGTGCGGTACCGGATTCTTCGGCAGAGTGGTCGATGATAAGCAGGCCGTGTGATGGATGACGTCTGGTGACCGGACGTGCTTCTTTTCTGGCGTCGCCGTCGGGGGAAGCGGTCAAACGGCGCGGGGTATTCTGCTGATGCATTTCAGTGCCCGACGGTCGTAGGTGTTTGAAGGCTGTGAAAACCATGTGTGAAGGATATCCCGACCTTTCGGCTGGCTTTGGTTAGGAGTCCGACCTTGCGGCTGACTATGGTTAGGAGGTTCCAACTTTGCAGCTGGCTGGGGCCACGGATCAACAAAAAAGATTAGAATGTCTATAGTACCTACTGACAACACAATCTTCAGCGCCACCTGATAGAGTAGTAGAGTAAACAGTTGCTAAAGGCGGGATTTATAAAATTGTATTCCTTAACATAAGAATAACAATACTAAGTGCCGTTTGTATAATTATGGTTTAGCTGTAAGCTTCGCTTTAGTCTCATAGCATCAATTGTGAATTCAAGTAATTAAGCAAAGTTTAAAGTCAAACCATAATTGTACAATCGGCACTTAGTTTCACAATTAAATTTATACAGTATGTCCCCGGATTGAGTTTACAATACGTACAATGGATCAAAAATGTTTGAATTAAGATTTCATGTTCTGCAGTTTAGGTCTGCTTGGCGTGAAATGAATTTGTGTCAAATTTGACGCCGATAGTCTTCAAGATGGCCGAATTAACATCATTTTGTTTCGCCGGAAGTGATATCAACTTTCTTATTTTAAATGGAACGCCCTGTATATTTTTACATATTTGGAATCTACAGATCATTGTGAGTCCGAATATGTATCACTTGGTAATTTTGGTTTCCATGACAACGGAAATTTTCTTTTTTGTTTTTCAGTATGCAAAGCTATGTATGGTGTATTTTCGTTCTAATGCGGCCAAGTAATTCGAGAAAGCAACTTCTTTGGTTGCACTTTGGTTTATCAACTAAATTATTTTTTTTAACGGAACTTCTTGCGTTTTTTAGCGCAGTTTAATAAAACATTTTTTTAATACGCTGATACCAAATAGAGGGTTATTTTTTTAAACTCTTTATCAACTCTTGCAATAAAATTTGGGATGGCATGTGGCAGCTTAACTGAAAAAATAAGCTATTGCCGGTATACAAGTGTTAATATAAAAGCTTTTTACACATTTTAGCACGTGATAGCAGAGAACAAAACAAAAAAAATTGTAATAAACCCAGGTTCAATATTCAATGGCATTTGAAGTATGGTTTAATTAAAAAAGAATCGAACAATCAATAACGAATTTAACACACTGAAATTATCACAGAAGATGTTCGAACTGTCGTCCTTGCTGTTGTAAACAAAGTTGCAGTCGCGATTTTTCAGTTGCTGACAAGCGTTTACAGCTCTCTGCCAAAGTTCACCTTCTGTATTAATTTCTCTGGCATAAACAGTGTCTTTTAAATAAGTTCCGTTAAAAAAATATAATTTACGACCTAATGAAAATTTCACATGCTGTAAAAATGTTAATAAACCAAAGTGCAACCAAAGAAGTTACTTTCTCGAATTATTTGGTCGCATTAGAACGAAAATACACCATACATAGCTTTGCATACCGAAAAACAAAAAAAATTTTTTTTCGTTGTCATGGACACCAAAATTACCAAGTGATACATATTCGGACTCACTATGATCTGTAGATTCCAAATATGTAAAAATATACAGACTGTTCCATTTAAAATAAGAAAGTTGATAGATAGAAATAGATTCCCGCAGTGATTTCCACATTTCCATATACACAGTTGGTCTGACCAAGACTAGGTATACGGTTAATTGTGAGTAAATGAAGGAGAAGCTCATTGAAACTTGTGTGGAAATGAAATAGAGATATTACAATGTTGCGTGCGAAGGTAGGAATGCTGCGGCCGGAGCGTGGCCCGCGTTATCAATCGGCATCGTCGATTGATGTAGCTATTTCGTTTACTCAAGCGCTTTCTACTATTCTATCCTTCATTTACTCATGATAAACGCATAACTAGTGGTGGTCAGGCCAACGCGATATGTATTGTCATTACATTCGCCAGCAGAAAAATGAATAACATGGCTCTGCGGTTCCTATCTAGAAATTAAAAATAGTTAAACATACCATTATAATATAAACGTAAAAGTGTCCGTGGGACAGGGAACATTTGTCCAAGGATCATTACGGAAGGATTCGGCTAACATGGACAGACAGACAGACAGACAGACAGCCCCTTATCTACCCTGAACGCTACGAGCGGTACCTGAGCAAGTTAGCCCTTAACCGTCTCGGGTCCCGACCAGAGCCATCGGATTGAGATACGCTCAATCAACGCGCAGGGAAGCCCACCTTTCGGTGGCTGACACTATAAAGTGTCGTCCTGCTACCAGACTGGTTCGGGTTTGCACGCCCCTCGCCCCTTCTGGTGAAGGGAGACCTATCTAATCTCTACTAGCTAACCAGGCTAGTGCCGGAACTGAGATCCGCAGTTCACACGTCGGGATGGGATGTGCATCATCCCTAGCCCTAGCATCAACCACTGCCCCCGTGAGTCCAACCCAGTCGACCGGTGGAGGTCCCCTCTGCTCGCTCCACTCCAGAGGAGGGGAGGGTATCCTCCGGGCTAACCGGTCCCCACGGTACCAGTTTGCTTCACTGGTGGGAAGTTCGGCCACGACCGAACAAGTCGGCCGAGTCCTACAGATTAGGTTACATGCAACCCAGGCACTGGTGCGCCAAGTCAGGACGGTGGGCTCGTCACACCCATAGGAACTCTATCATACGTCCACAATGGTCACCTACAGCCGAAGCCGTTGGATCCACGCTTTAGTAAGCAGGGTTACCCCCCTGCCGGGGGCTAACATGGACAGTGTCGGTCCTCTTGTTCTTCTCACTTCCCATGTCGATCTCATAGTTCACATCACTTAATTTATTTAACACTGTGTATGGTCCACGCCATTGTAATAACAGTTTCCCATTCTTTCCAATTTTTCTTGTCGGGGGGAAAAATTTAACTTTATCGCCAGTCCTAAACTCCATGTGCTTATGGGTGTTGTCATAACGTTCCTTGTCTTTGGGGTTCTACGGTCGGACTAGTCGCGGCCCCCCTTAATTTGGGTGACTTGATCCTCCGTTTGGGCCTGCATATTTTCTTGGTTGCTGGGTTTCTTGTGTTGTACTCCTCTGTTGTGGGATAAATCTTCTAGTCTGATTGCCATTTCCCCTCGCACGTTGCTCCGTATCTCTTTGGTAAATGTAACAATTCCTTCTGACCAGTACAGTACCAGCAAATTGGTCTTCCATCTCTTGTTCTTCATTTCTTGGCCTTAGTGAATTTTATGGTCCTTGATTGCTATTTTTACTGGAGTTGTCAATGCAGTGGTGAGAATATTATTGTTAAGGCGCTCGTGTAAATGGCTTATCTTTAAGACGGTATTTCGCAGTTGCTCCGGTGTCATGACAGTATCACACAATAAATAATAACTTTCGGCGTACGATGGATGTAAACCGGCTTCGAAAATATCTTGAAAATTAACAGTCGAAATATCAGGATCTACCTCATTTGTTAGCACCAGAAGCTCGTAATAATAAGTCTTGATATCTTCGTTTTCTTTTTGTTTTCTATTTCTCGGCTTTGCAGATAATCTTCTGGTAGCTTGTTCTCCTCCAAATTCGCTGCTAAAATGGATTTTTACCTCTTCCCAGGTTTTATTTAAATTGTTTGCATTCTGTGAAAATTTTAGAAACCAGTTTGCTGCACCCTCTAGAAAAGATGGCAGATAGAAAATTTTCATTGAATCGTTCCATCCGTTTGATATAGCCGTTCTTTCGTAAGATTTTATGAAGTTTATTACGTTTGTGGTTGCGGGGTTGAATATTTGCGGAGATATAAACTTTGGCACGGCCGGAGTTCTTTCTGCTTGTAATGCGTCTGCTAGTGTTGCATTTGCCATTTTAAAAATATTATGATGATCCGGAGTCGTAGGTAATGAATTTCTTCTTTGTTCGGTCCCTGATGAATTCTCGGCGATTTGTATCGGAGTGATTATTTGAGTTCTCGGTGCTGGCGTAGGACAGCGTTCTTCCTATTCTTGTTTTCCTTCTTGATTGCAGTCTGAATTTTCTGTGCTTGAAATTTTCTTACCGTGTGGAGCTAATTTTGAAGTTTTCGTCGGAGATCTCGTTAAAGATGTTCTTGGAGCAAATACTTCGTCTTCAATTTCTTGTTCGACTCCAATTTCTGTGCTCCGTGACGGTGGACGAAAAGTGACTTCAATTTCTTTAGAATCCGATTTTTTGTGACTTTTGTTTGAAGTCGTGTCTTGTAAGTGCCAGACATTCCACACAGCCGAGATTTTTGACGCGTCCACCATGTCACGAATTGTATGGAAAACTTCCCACAATGTCACGAATTAGGGGAAGGCTTCACTAGGTCGCGTTGTAAGGGAAAACGTGGTTATGTTATAAGGGAGTCGCCACCACGTTATATTTTCCCTTATATTGAGTACTCGCTTGCAGGGCAGGATATTCGCGAACGAAACATAATAATTTAAATTCTACATTACCTCGCCTGCACCTGACTCGACCTAACGCCGCCTCCAAGGTTCGATTTCAAGTCATAATTAAACGCACTAATACATTAAACTGATTTTATTAATAAATTCTCGAACACTGTCTGTTGACCGTTTTTTCCGACAATACAACTTAGCAATTTGTTAACCACTTAACAACTAACTCCTACCAAACCGCGACTCTAAAAAAGTTAACTACTCCCTTTTCATTTCCCAATTTCCTTTTCTGTTCCACCCGTGCCGGATGTCACAAAGTACGTTTTTAAAGGTTGGGGTTCAAAGCTCTGTGTCCCAAAATTGTCAGCGTTAATTTGTTTTGAATGCAAATACGAACTGTTGTCTAGCCTTTTCAAGTAAGTTCAAACAACTTAGTTTCCATTTGTCAGCATGGAATTTCTTGTATTAAATGTTAATTCTGCATAAGTTCCACTGATTGGAAAGGAGTTTGACCTGCAAGCTAAGCAAAGGACGGTCGTTCATATCAGCCCGCGTCTTCGGCCGCTAGGCCGATGACCGTCCATCTGAATGCTAGCTAAACAATTTTGTAAATTAAACCTAAAATACGCGCGTTAAATTTCGTGTAACTCCTAAAGTAAAAAACTAATTTATCAAATAATTTTCTAAACGTGACAATATTAATAACAAAACTCAAAATAATACTAATTCTGATAATAATAAACATATATATTACACAAAATTCACTTTTCAAGGTACAATAAATTACAAAATAGATAAAATTCTAAACAAATATGATATAAAATTTGCCACATCACAACAAAAAACAAATTTACTAACTAATTTACAAAATAACAAAGATAAAATTAAGAAACTTGAAAAAAGCGGTGTATACAGGGTGAGTTTTTAAGCGCCCTTTCTTCCGTAGCTTATTTATAGGACGAGATAGAATTTTTTTCTTTCACATGGACATTCTACCTATTGAGCACTATAACATAAAATTATTTTGATACATACAGAGTGTTACGTAAAGTAATGGCAGCATGTAGCAGGATTTTTTTTTAATGGAACACCCTGTTATTTTCTTATAGAAAGACATAACACTCGATCCTCTAAACAATAGCGCATAAAATATTTATATTTATTTAACCAACTAAGAGTAAATTAATATTTTATTGAAAACGGTCTGATTTTCAACTTCTCTTGAAATACGTATAGTTAAACAATACGTTGTAGTTATAAACGTATTGTTTATCGTACATCAATAAAAATTGGTAGTGTTATAAATTATAAGTAATAATCTGGATATAAATTCTTTTAGTCTTATTTGTTTTTTCAAATGTTCAAGCCTGTGTAATTGTCAGATTTTCAAACTGCCTTTATTCAATTGTTTTAAATGCACCCCCCCTATCTCTTTTCACGAATAGATAGTGTTCATGTTCCTCTTCAATTTTATTATAGGTTTTCTGCATCTAATCCTTATAGTTTTTTTTTTGCTATAATAAACTTTTTACATTTTTACTCTGAAATCAATATTAAAGAGTTATTTAATGTACCGTATTTTAATTTCTTTAAGACAAAGCCATAAAACAGCAATATCAAGTTTACAATTGATTACAGACTCTTATTACATTATAATAATCGTATTTTTATTATAATACAGTTCTTTTACTTTGTTTTAATTAAGAATGCTTTAAAATTGATTCGATGTAGTTCCTAAACTTCAGTTGTCTTAATTAACATTTGATTTAATAAAATCTGAATACTTGAACAAATGAAATTCACCGATTTTCATTTATTTGTTAGATTATTAATTTATTATTTTTATATTTCTTTTAAGTACAACAATTTTTACATTAAGGTAATTATTTGCAAACACTGATGTTTTCTTTTGTTGTAAACCACATCGAATCAATTTTAAGACATTGTTAATTACAACAAAGTGAAAGAACTGTATTACAATAAAAATACGATGATTATAATGTAATAAGAGTCTGTAATCAATTGTAAGCTTGATATTTTCCATCTGTTTTATGAAATAGAGGGCACTGTGTTAAAGAAATTAAAATACGGTACGTTAAATAACTTTTTAATATTGATTTTTGAGTAAAAGTGTAAAAAGTTTATTATAGCAAAAGAACTGCAAGGATTAGTTGCAGAAAACCTATAACAGAATTGAAGAGGAACATGAACACTATCTATTCGTGGAAAAAGATTTTGAAAACAAAAAAAAATGAAAGGTTGTTTAATAGAATTCGAACGACACAGCAAAAATGTATTTTAAATTTGACGGAATTTCAGTTTTGGTATAATTAATTAACCATTTATTGATTGTATTTTGGTCAAATTTGATATAAAAGTTTTTATCTCTAATAGAAATAAGATTATCCAACTTTTTAATCTGTGTTGATCGAATTCTATTAAACAACCTTTCATTTTTTTGGTTTTCAAAATATAGAAAATGGTTTAATGTAATATTATCTAGAAAATTACTTAACTGTCCTAAAGTATAATCATAAAGTATAATTAAATAATAAAGTATAATATAGATCTGTCAATTTTTTAACATTTATATTGTTCAAATTATTTTTAAATTCAAAAATAAAAAAAATAAAAATCAAGTTACTTTTTCAGTTTCCGTTGACAACCTTGTTTATTTTGACAACATATTTTTCACTTCTGACGAAGCTGTCGAACGACTGCGAAACGTTAAGTGTATAGTACGCGATTTAGTGTCCGCTTAAAAGATTTTGTGATATTATTTCTTTGATATAGCGAGAATATTTGGATCAATTTTGTCACATTTTAATTTGTTATTTGCTGTATTTTTGATGATCGATATAATTTAGAAAAAAGGACGAAAATATTCGTTTAGATAAAACACGTTATACTTACGTATTATATAGCCGTCAACAGCACTGGTTAATTGGCCAGTCGACCGATTGATATTTACAGCGCATCAGCGCGAGCGGTAAGTAACATACAACTGGGCGGATAAACGGATCTTTTAATTGGAGTCTTTAATCATCACTCAAAAATTTTTTCTCCAAAATTTGCAGATCTGATGAAGGTGATTTTCACCGAAACCGGTCGCTAGAATAAATAAGATTAAGAAATTAGGAAGTGCCTTTTTCTTCATACATTCAATTCACCTAATTATGGACTTCATTCAACAATTTTTTTCCTTTCTTCTTTGAAAATGTATTAGAAAATGAGAATTTTGAAGTTGATGTTTAAATATAACAAAATTATTTATTTATAAATAAATATTTAAATAACAGAAGGACGCTAGATGGCCTGACTTATTATAAATATTGTTTAGTCCATCAGTCAAACTAGCCAATGGCTTAAGAACAGACTTGCACAATATAAAAGTGATTGCAGGATTGGAAAAAGATCTTGTGCATTAGCCAATCATACAATCGATGAGGACCATCGATTTAATTTTGATAACGTTAAAATTTTAGAAAAAGAACCTTCCTATAAAACCAGAATTTTTCTCGAAATGCCTTTTATTCAAAAACATAATGACGTAACTGTCAATTTTAGATCTGACACTGATGGACTAAACAATATTTATTTCGATCTAATAAGTCAGGCCATCTAGCGTCCTTCTGTTATTTAAATATTTATTTATAAATAAATAATTTTGTTATATTTAAACACCAAGTTCAAAATTCTCGTTTTCTAATACATTTTCAAAGAAGAAAGGAAAAAAAAAATATTTTCACCTTCAGTAAGTAAATAGTTAGCTTTATTTTGCATAAGTGTACAATGTAATTTATTATTGTAGCAATTTTTGTCCTGATGAAGTAATAAAAACATTGCGAAATATTGACCAATAAATATATATTTTATTTATAATTAGCCATTAATCCCCGTTAACAAAACAAGAATTGGTTTACCTAACAAGTACGACATTACTTCCTTACGAAATAATATTAACTATAAAGTGCTAGTAGTGTGTAGTGTAGTAGTGCTTTATTCGATAATAACAATAACGTTATGTGAATCACAGAATACAACAATAGTTAACAAATACGAAAATCATAAATGATATCACAGTCATAAGGTACATTATACAAATATTACAACAAAAAAAGCGTTCATATATAAAAAAAAAATGATCACAGTTCTAATAGTAATGGTTACAGACATAATGATCCTAGACTAAATCTGTTCATAAAATTCTGAAATGCAGTAATAAACACGTTGTAACATGAATTTTTTAAATTCTAATTTAAATGTTTTTTATTATTAATGTTTTTGAGTTCATCTGGAATGGCGTTGTAGAATTTTACAGACATTATTAAAAGTGATTTTTGGTGAATGGTATTTTTAGAATAAGGTATTTTCAACATAGTATTAGATCTAATATCATAACTATGATCATCAAAAACGCGTGGTGCAGTTCTAAGATTGTCATACATATACAGTGAGCCTCTAAAGTATGGAATAAAATTCGTAATTTCTTTATTTTTGGCATTTCGAAAAAACGCTCGAACAGGTAAATTTTCTTTTTCAAAAGCACACATTTTTAAGTGAAAATCAATTTTTGACTGTCATTTGTTTTCGAGTAATGACGTCATCGACTTTTTTTAAAGAGCAACCCCCAATTTTTCTTCTTGATTCTGATAGCTCATTGAACTCTCTATCCAACCACATCACAAATTTATTGTTTTATGGGAAAATTTTTGAGAAAAAAATTATTGAAAATGAAATGAAATATGTAAAAATAATAATTTAATTTTCGGTTAAATGACGAACCACGATTATTCGACTTGAAAGGACTTTGTTTAAATGACAAGAATGACAAGTTTTCTTTTATTGTAGGTATCATTTTGGTTTTGTTGAAAATGTTACGGCTATTTCATTTGCAGGTAGTAGATGATTCATTCATTTTCAATAATTTTTTTCTCAAAATTTTTCCCATAAAACATAGAAGTAATAAATTTTTGATGTGGTTGGATAGAGAATTCAGTGAGCTATCAGAATCAAGAAAAAAATTGGGGGTTGTTGTTATTTTAAAAAAATGTCGATGACGTCATTACTCGAAAACAAATGAGTGTCAAAAATTGATTTTCACTTGAAAATGTGTGTTTTCTAAAAAGAAAATTTACCTGTCCAAGCGTTTTTTAGAAATGTCAAAAATAAGGAAATTATGAATTTTATTCCATACTTTAGAGGCTCACTGTATGTATTGATTAATTACCGTCATTATACCTAGCTCGAGAAAAGCCTGCATACATGATTCCCTCGGACCGAGAACTGCTAGGATACGAATTGCTTTTTTTGGATTAAGAGAATATCTGACACGTAACTATAAGAGCCCCAGAAAAGAATACCATAAGTCATTACGGAGTTAAAGTAACCGAAATAGATACAACGAAGTGTATTTTTATTACACAATTTTTTGCAGTTTCTCAAACAAAACACTGCTCTGTTTAAGGTCTTTTTCAAACTATTAATATGAGTTTCCCATTTAAGATTACTATCAATGGGTAACGATTTAACTGAGCTGCAATTCTTAATAGAAGTCCCATCGGCAATATTTATATTAACAACTATTTACAGTTGGTTCTTGTCCGATGAAATTTGTATCACAAAATCTTTTAAGCGGACACTAAATCGCGCACTATACACTTTACGTTTCACCATCGTTCGACAGCTTCGTCAGAAGTGAAACGTAAAGTGTATAGTGCGCGATTTAGTGTCCGCTTAAAAGATTTTGTGATATATATTAACAACATTAGACTTTTTAAAAATGGTTACATTTGTTTTGTTTGTATTTATTAATAGTTTATTTGAATGATACCAGACAGTAATATCTTTCAAAGCTTGTTTTATATCAATTAAGAGATTGTCTAAATCATTATGGGAGAGACATATACTTGCATCGCCTGCATATGAAATTAGTTTAAAATTGCAACTAGTAAATAAATCATTACAAAATATTATAAATAGTATGGGACCTAATATGAACCCCTGGGGTACTCCACTAGTGACCTGTTGAAAATGTGATACATATTGTTTGATCTCTCCATTATCACTTTTCTTATTGATATATACCGCTTGACTGCGGTTAGTTAAATAAGATTTAAAAAGCAACAACTGTTTACCTCTTACACCGTAACCTTCTAATTTTTTTAAGAGTAAGGGTCTAAAGTTCCTTCTCCATGTTAATTTTGGAACCAAAGAAGATAGAAAGTTCTGACAAAAATCAAATTAAAGTACATAAAAATACAAATTCTTGACAAAATTAATTTAGAATGTTCGTTATGTGGCGCCATGCGCACTATGAACTTTAAGATTTTAAATAGCGGGGTGGTTTAAGTGATATATCATTATAAAGTATGCTTTAAGGCAGAGAAATTACAAATTTCATAAATTACATAAATTACAAAAAAATCTTGTAACTTTCAGGAAATCTTACGATGTAATTTACATTTTTACAGTTGGTTCTTGTCCGATGAAATTTGTATCACAAAATCTTCTAAGCGGATTAATTTACATTTTTATAAAGGACATGTAATTTAACATCACTATTCCGAGATGTCAATATGTGTGTACGTTCGAACAGGGTTTGATCAGCCTTGGTCATACAATTTTGGTAGAACCAACAAAAACCTTGCTTCACGGAATTGAAGTAGCACGTTCCATTTCAAAGGCGAAACCGAAAGTTCCTATTTGTATCTTAAACGCTTCTGAAAAAACAATTCGTTTAACTAAGAATCTGGTTGTAGCTTATGGAATAACGAGAGAAATACCCCTAGAGAAGAGAAGAGTTATAAAGACCCGAGGAGTTGAATTTATAGTCCAGATATTTATAAAATTGTTCAAGTAGCCACCAATGAAGACATTGCAGTCCATGTAAATGAATTAAAACGCTATTTTGAAGACGCACCTGCTCAGAATAGGCGTCCTAAGAATTTTAAAGGAAAAATGGACCAATTTCAAGATACCAAACAAACAGAATCAGAAATGGAAGATGATGAAACCGAAGTACATTGGATCAGTCCGCGCAGTTTTGATCAACAGGAAGAAAACCAAAAGTCGAAACAAAATATGGACAATAATTATGAAGGTCGCATATCTGAACTATCCATGAGCGAAGAACATGAAGGAAATCGTTTCGAAGAGAATGTCAGTGATGAAGAGATTGAAGAAGGAATCAGAGACTTCATAAAGACTTACGCTATGCATTCACTAAAACATTGTGAATATCTGCTTATGTACTGCAAAGATTTCTTTTATGGAAAGTAATTGATAAACTGTACTTAAACCCATATTGGTTGTGCGTCCGCAACACGTTGAGACGCGTACAGATCATGAATTACAAGCGAATTATTATCGAACGCATAGCCTAAGTTTTGTTTATGAATACGGGCCTTAGTTTTGCCAGACTCCTCAGTACAAGAATCTAGTGAAAGCACGAGTCCTTCAGAAAAATACACTCCTGTTAGTCAATCGGAACCCGGAACGTAATTTCGTCAATTTCAAAAATTATGTGTAGTGGCGGGCAAGGGCTAAAATCTCATTCCGTATAAAGAGGGCATTAATAGCAATCTGTGACTAAAAAACTCAAACCAGATTCCTACAAACAAAGAAATTACTCCTTTGTGGTTTGATTAAAATTTTAGTAAAAGAGTGAGGAGAAGAAGTGGAAATTGTGGATTATTTTGAGTGGTAATTGAACTTCTTCTCACTCTCGTCGTGGTATCTAGAGGAACATAGTGTCTCGACGAAGCCTTATAAAATTGATAAATTTGAAAGTAAAGGATAATTCATTCCCTTTCTGTTATCATTTTAACCACCTGTCCCTCACAGTACAACATATAAGGCTATGTATTGCAAGAAATTGAAATGTCTTCGATCAAATGCCCTGATTTTCTTTCTGTATTCTATTTCTGTACTTTCTCTTCGACGACGTTTCAAATGTACCATTTTTAATCAAATTGTTATCCAACTTGGGAAAATATCTAATACTTGGTTGAATTCCCTCCGAATAAATTTCTTAATACCGAGTACTTGTAATAGAATTTCGTTGTAACAAATAAAAAATACCCAATATATATCACGTTTTTATTCATTTGAATACACCATTCTGTATTTAATAACAGACCAATTAAACAAAGGCACGTTTCTCTGGCTGCGCAGCATACAATTGAACCGAAGTTATTTATTCATGTGTGTATGTGAATATATTTCAGTTTTCGAAAATTCCTTAATGAAAATTAAAACAAAATAGCGATGCTTTGCATACCGATGAAAGAAATATGTTATCTACTTATCTATCAGTCTAAACAACAAAAAGCGTGCACATAGGAAAAAATGAAGTTGGCTCTGGATAAACAAAAACGAATCGCTCCAGAAATAAAGTAAATACGTTCGGCATTCAATCAAGCAGAAAAACTTGTTTCAGGATGTTTTACAGATATTAAAAAAAATCATAATTAAAGAAGTTGCGTTCGATTTTCAAAAGCCGTAATTTTTTGTTTACCTTCGATTGCGAAGAAACCGTTAGAGATATTTTAAATTTTTTTACAGATTATTATTAATCACTTCGAAATTTGGCAACTCTTTCTAATTTACCGGTTCTCTGTCTCTTATAATAAGCGGAATCCCCATGCTGGCCCTAGAATTTCAATCACCCTGTATAGCTTCGGTTAATTTTTTTGTAAACACATACTAAATTTACGAAAATATGAAAGGCAATTAATTACCACTTTTCCAGCAAGTGTGTACAAAATTCCAAAGTGGTCGCTAGTGATTGTAAATATGTAGTTTTGAATTATATTAGGCGAATACGCTGTAATTAACACATTTTCATTTTGTTTTCAAAAACTGCCAGCAACGAAGAAATATTTCAGGAATACATAAATAAATACAAATTAGTTATACTTTATTAATTATATGTTATTTGGCCATACACTTGTAGAGGTAGATTATAAACAATTTTTACCTGCAATCTTATCATCTTTAAAACATTTGGTTTCGTGTGTGTTTGGAGTAGTACTGGTAAAAACCGGAAAAAATTGAAACCGGTTAATCTCTTTATTAATATCTTTAAAAACCGGTTTCGGATATAACCGGTTATCCAAATAATGGTAAAAACCGACTATTCGAATATCCAAAAACCGATTATCCGGATAACCGGTTTTCGGTTTTCTTCAAAACCGCGAATATCCAAAACCGGTTAACCGATTATCCAAAAAACCGGTTTCGATTGCCAGCACTAATTTATCAGCGTCTATGACAAGACGCTTTGTGAAAAGGCAGCCCTACTCTCATTAAAGTTAAACGTGTTAGCCATAGGTTTTAACCGCATTGAATTTTGCTAACCCTGCATAACTCAACTGCTGGGTACATTCCTGTTGCAAGACGACATATTTAGAAAATGCAGAAAATATCTAGGTACTGCAAGTATTGTAATTATAGAATTCGCTGAGATTAAATATGCAAATACGTTATAATAAAAGCAATTAACTAAATAAATGCGTAACTATAATCCATTCACGATCTTTTTAGACTCAGTCTAGGTCATGTTAGGGTGACATTTTTGTTGGTACCTCCAAGTGTATAGGCGTTTACGAAAATTCACCCGGTTGATAACCGGGTTAGAAGTGTGAGAGAGAACATTAAGAGACTTAGTGCATGTAAGAGTGAGAAAGATAGAGTACGGTGTATCCAATGGGTTAATCTTCGTCAAGGTTACTAAAAAGACAGGTTGCCTGGTAACTTTCAACGTCACTCAGTAGGCCCATTTAATGCATATACACAAATAGATGGCCTACTGAATGACGCGTCACTCCACGACTTACCAGGCAACCTTCTCTCTTTAGTAACCTTGAATCTTCGTAAACGCCTATTATATTTTTGAAAACTGACGCCAAAAAACATTGATGATTTTGAGCATTTTGACTTAGTATTACAAAGTGACAAGTAATTACTTATTTTAATGCTATTATTTTACTTTCTTCAGGCCATCGTAGAGTATAAGAAGCAATATAATCGATGGAACTGACGTTAAAGTGTCAGAATTTTACATTTGTCAAATTTTGAGATCTAAGATTTTGAGTTCTATCAAAATCCATGTACGTAACTTAACGAAAAAATACATGGCCCTCTAGAGTCTAAAAAGATCGTGAATGAATACTATGTACACGTACTTTTTTCCCAATAGGTACTAGATCATTAAATAAAGAAAAACCTATACTGATATCTGGTTATCCGAATATCTGTTATCCGAATTAGCGGTTATTCGAATATCCGATTTTCCAAAAAACCGATAATATTCGAATAACCGGTTATCTGAATAATTGGATATTCGAATAATCGGATATTCGAATAACCGATTATCCAAAAAACCGGTTTCGGTTGCCAGCACTAGTTTGGAGTGTTATTATTGTTATTAGTATGTTTATTAAAACAAAAAGAAACATGTTTACATTATTACTGAGTATACCTATACTTAACTGGGAAATTAATAAAAATCTGATTACTGTTCTTTAAAAAGTAGAGTTTGATTGTTGCATTTTTATTTAAAAGACGATCACAATGGGCAATATAACGTATAAACAAATAACTTCAATTCAGTAATACTCTGTATGCTGCAGAAAATTATTAAGATAAGATTGCTTGTAGATAATTGAAAGGTGGAAATTCACAAGGGTCTAAGTGCCAAAAAAAAATGACGCTGATATCCTACATAAAATATGTCTAGAACATAAAATAAATACAATTTTTCGTGAAAAGTTTTATTAAGTAAAGAAAACAAGAATAAATGAACTAAACTCATTGTTACACAATTAAAAAAGATTAACACATAGACTCCTAAACAGGCGTTGCCTGAAATTTTCTGGAAATGGCACTTAGACCCTTTTGAATTTTCACTCTTCAATTAATTTATTCTGTCAATTATGTTGAACATGAATGACATACAGTTGTTAAATGAATCTTTTTACGCACGTCACTGATTCTTTCCGTAAGAAACACATCAATACTCTCAAGCCAAGTAAATAAATCGTAGTTTTACTTTACAAACATTCATATAAAGACATTCCTTTTTCAATTTTTAACGAGTGATGTACCTAGATACAATAGTTACATATAAAAATTGGTTTTAATAGTGCCGTTTGTCAATGACGTGCGTAAAAAGATCCAAACTGTACTTAAAGTTGTTTTCATAAGAGCTCTGCGTCATAAATAAAATGCGTCCGGTGTTCCATCATCAGACATAAGAAGCGTAACTCCATCCTTTTTTCTCATTCACCGTTAACAAAGAAGTAATATTGAAATAATTATCGGTTGTAACTTCGGTGATTGATGACGCAGAGCTCAAGTTCCGTTATTTTGATATTATGGAATACGTGCTTACTTAACAATGCCTCGATATTGCCCTTATCAAATTGAAAATCATTTCGGAGACGGTATTAATATTCATTAGAATATTGTAGTTTGATTTACAACATTTAAATTTGATTTGTGTTCGTTGCGCAAAAAGGATTAAAATAATAAATCAGCATCGATCTCACGGTTATGCACAATTTTCTAACATATTTTTTAAAGATCGTAGATTTGCCTGTGAAAGTGTCGAAATGTTTACCTAGATATGGCTTATCAACTCTTTCGTAATCAGGCGCAGTTGATTAGTTTTTATTTTCGAAATCTCTTTCGAGTATAATATAAATCCACATATAACTGCGTGATTTATTATTATTATTCACTATTGTTTAGACAAATGTGTAGATGTAAAAAATAAGGTAACGTTGTTATTAGTGATACCATTTCAAAACATCCGTTACATAAAATAATAATAATTAGAAAATAAACGTCCTAAAATTTTCCGGCGGTGACTCAACCTGTTAGCTTCATTAATGTCAACGTTAATGTCAAAAACGCATCGGGTAAACAAACTTAGTAAATTAAAAAGACTTTTCGTCAATATTTGAGGCACGAAGTAAACAGCCATCTAATTGATTGATACTGTCATAATGCCATCAGCCGCGGCTTGTTAGGAGTTATTATTACATGACAAATTAGATATTGTCATTACGTTGTTGACTTACGCTCAGTTTATATGAGTCTTATAAAGCTATCAGAACTTTGTTGTATACTAATCAATCATTTAATATTCCTGCCTCAGTGTGTGAGCCTTAAGAAAAAGCAACTCTAAATAAAAATATCAACATGCATAATGAATGAAAACCCAAAGGCCGTTGTAATTAAGAAATCCGGGAACAAAGTTTAAATATACCTCTGGTCAAAACTTCAGCATTCACTCTGCGTCCACAGTATAGAAACTTACTTCGTATACAAGTAAGACTAAAGCCCGGATTTTTAGGCAATTGCCTAAAATTTTATTTAACAAAGAACATAGGCGATTAAGTTTTAAAAATTTAGATTACAATTTTAATTAGAATGAGATGTATATATTTTCGTGCCTATTTTTATACTATTTTAAGTATTTGCCTAGTTTTATAGCTTAAGCGCCTACAAAATTTTTTGTTGCCTATTTTATGCCTAAAATGGGCAATTGTTGTATAATTATAATAATATGAATTGTTTTCTCTGTTTGTGAAAATACGTTTTTGCTTGCCAAAACATTTTAAAGACACTGTACGTGTTCACCTAAACTCAACGCTGCAACGTTTTTGTAAAGAGCCGAAAATTGAAATTCAAAATTTTTAAATTTAAATAAAATTGCTTCAGTATTATTCACAAAAGAATTTCGCGCTTTAATTGTTAGTCTAAACTACCTTAGGCGATAATGGACCCAAACGACAAACTTTAGCCATAATATTAACTTTTGTTACGATAAGTGGCCATTACATTACAATACATTACAATACATTACAATACGTTAAAATAAATATGCTACGCGAGTGAACGAGTGAGAACCTCACCCATGCAAGGTAGCGGAGCGGAACCAAAAACATCTCGCGATCCCGTGAGATCCTCAAGTAAGTTACTCTACTGACTTAAATGAATGAGACCAAAAGGGAGACCCACACAGATGTCGTCAACCTGCCGCCGCAAATTACAAAAAAGGCTGAGGCTTTGAAAACGTAAACAATACGGTTTTGCAGGAAGAGAAGATTCAAAAAATTAACTGATGTTCACCGAATCTTTTTCGCGAACGGTTGCGTTTCCAGTTTTCACATTAACATTAATGTAATTTTATAAAATAGTCACTGAATCCTTTTTAAGAACAGAAGTGTCCCCCTTTATTATTTTATTTTTATATCTTTGTTCAAATTTAAAAATTCTCATTCTTTAACTTTATCATCGACCTCTTTTTGCGAGTGGGTATTCCAATTTAAATATTTCTGGTGTGAGTAATTTGATGGTGTACGAAAAGAAGACCCTTCGCCTAGAGCCCCATAGAAAAATAGAAAAGCTCTAAAAGAGAAAGCTGTAAAGAGGTCCTCTGTTACCGAGTCCTCAAACTACTCTAGCAGCAATGAAACCATCTTAGGTACTGTCTGGATTTTTTGACATAAACGCCGATTTATGGCCCCTATTTAAAGCATGTTTTTTCAATACATACCTTACGGCGAATTATGTGTTTGATTCACTTGTACATACATAAACCCCTAAGAACCTCCTTCCGATTTCTTAATAAATGACCATGTAACTAGAATAAGCATTAATATTATCTTTTTATTATAAAACGACGAAAGATTATAAATTATTAAACGCCTAAATTTTTTTAGGCTGCCTAAAATTGCGCCTATTTCTTAGACATTGGCTGCCTATTTGCCTGCCTAATTCGATCTTTTTAAGTGCCTAAAAATCCGGGCTTTAATAATGACATTGGCTATCGGTACCTTTGATGTTGAATGTATCGTTTTGGTTGACCTTCGTAATATTTCGGATAATATAATCGGCGGAATATTTTTCACGTTCACTGCGATTCGGGACGTACAGAATTTCTGTACGGTGCGGAGTTTAAAAAACTTAAACTTCTGTCCGGCGCGTTTGCTGTAACTTCTGTATTAATTTATGTATAAAAATTTTATTTGTAGTTTTGGGATTCATAAATATTCGTCTATTTTTTAATCAAAGAAAACAATACGGGACGTATACATATTGTGGTGTTAATGAATAATACGTATGAAAATTTCTTTAAAATATGGAAAAAAATTGAAAATAATAAAATAAATTAATTAGATTTGTTTAAGAAATTCTTCAATTTAAATTCGTTTTTCCAAATTTCTTAATTTGAAATAAAAAATATTTTTAGAAATAACCAATTTAAAATTAATTATTTATTGCAAATAAATTATTTAGATTTTTTAAAGGTGTCAATACGTAGGAATTAAATTTATAATTGTAAATATTAGGATAATTTATTTAACGCCATAATAATTCAATGTAATAAAGGAAACTGTAGGGTATAATAAGAAGTTTGGAAAATAGACAAATGAGGGCGCTGTGTTAGTTATAGCGTGGGATGGAAGCCCGCTTTAAAACCGGTGACGCGCGGAATCCAATTGAAGTAAAAAAAAGCAAGAAGCAATAGAACCTATGCTGGACGGACGACAAGTGAGTAAAATTTTAATGAATAAATTTTCAAAACCGAATTTCGTGCTAATAATTAGTTTGTGAAAATTAATTATTTTAAGTGATACAATAAACTGACCTTTTTACGCTTTTTTCTACGACATCTTTTTATGATATTTTAGATATTTTTGAATGTTCGCAAAAATTATCACAGAAAATATTCTCCACAACAAAGAAATTGTCTACGAGATTCACTGAAAAAATTAATCATCAAAGAAGAGCCTCCGAGAGGAAAATCAGCAAAATAAGAAAAAGAAAAAAGGATTTAATTATTCCAAAAACAAATTACCTTGAGATTTACGCAGAAAGAAAAAAGAATTGCAACAAAAGCTAATATCTAAAAGAAGTCAGATTACACAGCATAAAATTGGTTCACTAACGTGTGGCATTACACGATAAATAAATAAATTGGCAAACGTAAAAATAATAAAAAAAACAAAGACTTGTCTAAAATACCCTGAGATAATATAGCAATTAAATTGTCGCCTAAAATGACGATTTAACACAGCAATAAATTGGCGACCAACGATAAGGGCCCGATTAAAACGAAAATCGGACGGATTCACAAATATTTAAATAAATAAGAAGGACAAAGAATAGAAAAAGAAAATAAGATAAAGAAAGGATACTGAAGTTGATGAAAAAACAGCAATAGAAACAGAAGAAGAGATAGAAGAAAGCAGTGAGATGGAAGAAGTGGTAACAGAAAAAACAGAGGAAGACAGAGGAAACAAAGGAACCCCAAATAATAAAATAGGAGGAGGACATAAAAATGATGTTAGTTAGGAAAACAAAAGAGAAATAAATGCTAAAATAGAAGAAGAAATGGAAGAAACAAACAGTAAAATGGAAAGAATGAATAAGAAAATTGATGAAAATAAAAAATAAATTTTAAAACTATTTGAAAAAAACAGAAGATTACAGAAGGAAAAATAAAGTATGAAACAGAAGTAATGGAGGATAAATTACATGAAAAAACCGTAAATTTGGGAAAAATAATACAAAGCATGCAATTAGACAAACAATTAGATTGAAAGAAAATTAATTGCGGTTGTCCTCGTGTCGTGATTAGACGTGTATTTCATTGCTCCTATAAGTAGACAAGCCTTTAGCTGAAAGATGGCAAATCTACGAAATAAAGAAAACACAAAAGTACAAAATCAAGACTCATGCAGTAATAACTTAACAAATGCAGACCTAAAAACGTTAATTCAAAACATTGTAAGTGAAAAAACAAAAGAACTAATGGAGAAAATAACCAACTAAAGTTAGTTGAGCTGTGTACTGACTACTAAGAACCAACTACTGCAGTGAACATAACAATTTCCCTAAGATGCAAAATAATACGCGAGATGAAATATTTCTTGACAATTCAACGAGTTCGGAATCGTCCGTCGTGACTGTCATCTCGCAAGAAGAATGCACACCGGCGAAAACAACAACACCGCTTGATAACGATCCGCACAAGAAAATGGCGAAGATTGAGCACAATAAAACTAAGAGAAAAGACAACAATAATATTTATGGCAAAACAAGCAGCAACAGGAAAGTTATTCACGATGAAATTAATATCAATGTTATCAAATGCGCGAGATCTAAGAAAATTGTCGCTACGTGATGCTTCCTGTCAAGTTCTTAATGTACGAAATTCAAAAGTTGCACACATGCTGTTTCCGTTGACCGACCAGACTTGAAGCCATGTAGTGTATCACTGATGACGCTAAATTTTGTCTAGCACACGTGTTAATCTAAGGAGCACAGATTTTTCCGCTATTTTAGAAGTAACACTTTGTAAGCTTATAGGTCTATAATTGTTAATATCATATAAGTCATCCTTTTTATGAATTGAGATAGTCACTGACGATTTGAAAATATCTGAAAAATGACCAAGTATTGATTCACTTATCAGATTGGCCAAAGGGTCTGCGATGATTTCATCAATGTGTTTAATTGCTTTCACTTGCAATTCATCTGGACCAGCGCTCTTGCTGTTTCTGAAGTTCATTATAATTTTTGAAATATCTTCGCATTGTATGGGATTGAAAAACATGGAATTTTGATTCATTTTACAGGTGGTATAATCTTTAGAGATCTCATTACCGAAATTGAGTGACAGAAGAGAAGTGCCTAGAGAAAGAGTTAGCTACTGCTTCAGAATCCATTATGATTTTGTCTTCCTGTCTAAGTGATATTTTCTGGGGTTCTTTTCTATTTGATAGTAATTGATTCTGAATAAGTATGTCGAATGTTTTGAGAAGTGTAAAAATTTGCTTTGTAACGATCCGATACTTCAATATCCGGATTTCACAAAACCTTTTGCAGTAATCAAAGACGCATCAAATGTTGCAATCGGTGCTGTATTAAGCCACATAGTACGCTCATAGAACACCTGCGAATACTTCACCTATACGATAAACATTTAAGTGTAAAAACAGCTATTAATCGATCAATTTTAGCATATAATTCTACTATAAATCCAATTTTTAAATTAAATTTTATTTGGTCATACAAAATCAAGAGATCCAATGATTTAGATTACCAACAAAACTACATGCAAAATTATGTTAATGAGCACAAAGATTTAACAAAACATCTTTATAAGAAAATACATGATAAACAAGAAATTAAACAAAAGGTGATAGATAAAAGAAACGAATCAAGAGAGGAAATATCATACACAATAAATGATGAAATATATCTGAAACAAAGCAAGCATAGCAAGAGCAAGCAAAAAGCATTATATCTTGGACCGTATAAAGTAACAAAAATCTTAAACAATAATAAATATGTAATTGATCCCTTAAATAAGAAATATAAAACTAAAACAGTGCATATCAAAGAATTAAAACATCGAATTGTTTCAGATTCACAGTTCTGCTCCTCACCATCGGAGGAAACGGAAAATTAATTGAAATTATAGGACTTTTACCTCATAGATTAGGTATCGCCTATAATTCGAAGACACACTTCGAACTTATTATTAAGTTGGATTTAGAACCTCTTTTAAATGTTTTTGATACATACATAGAAATTCTTAAAAATAATCATAATTTAGAGTTAGAAATCAAAAGTAAATTAGAAGCGCTTAATCTTAATATTAAAAAGCGAAACAAGCGCGGCGCATTTAACTTTCTTGGCAGCGTTATCAAACTTGTAACTGGAAACCTAGATAACAGCGTCGGCGAGCGGTATGAAACGTTAATTAAGCAACTTGAAAACAATCAGGATATACTTAAAGATTCCTTAATTCAAAATATAAAACTGATGAATAAAACTTCTAATCAGATCAATAAAAATATTTTAGAATTGGCTAATACCTAAAAGGAATTAATTAAAGTTACTTAATGACCTTCAGTTACTTATGGCAAATCAAAAATTAATAAATAATTTACATCTAATTAAGGAACAATTATCAGACTTAATAAACATAACATCTTTAGCGAAAAGTAATATATTGCACCAAAGTTTAATAAAACCTTGTCAGCTCCTGGATAAAATAAAATCTATTCATCTCGATAATTTTCATAAATTTCCGTTTGAACCTCTATTGTAGGACAATTATCTTATTCAATCATTAATAACGATACGTTGCTATCAATCTCAGTATACCTATGTTTTTATTTTACAAATTCCAATAATAGAAAATTTGGAATACCAATATTACCAACTTTATTCCTTGCCAGTTCGATCTAATAAAACCTTTGATGAGATAATTCCACAAACTAATTATTTGGTCTTGTCTCAAAAATCGAGTGATTTGTCAACCACTTCACAAAAATGAATACTTATGTAAAAATAAAATTAGCGGTCACTTTGATAATTACCATGAGCCTTGTGAAGTAAATTTAATAGTGCATAATTTTCCTAAAAACTGTTTTCGTTATGAAGTACTTATTGAAGACTATGAAATCAGAGAATTTCCGGATTTAACTATTGTCGTACTAAAGACAGAAAGTAAAATTATTGAAAATTATAATAAAATAGTGAGGTCATTTTTAATAATAGGAACATATGTAGTGTATAACGGAAGTACTTGTACCTATGATGTCAGAGGAATTTAAATTAAAAATTATAATAAAGAAGCTAACAGTAAACATGTAGAACGTGTAAAAATTAATCCATCAAATAAAAATATTACTCTTGTTCATCGTAATGGCGTAGAAATTAAAGATATATACACGAAAAGCTTCAGGAGCAATTAGAAACTTTAAATAATGTAAAGGGTATACACTGTTACATTCAAATCTCGCGCCAAAATATCGTGGCGATACAGTATCATTTAACTGCGTTTTAACACAGTTGGCTACACTGTCCTCCCTAATTTACATCGCTATAGGGGAAACCTGCGTGATGCGAACGCTCAACATCCATAGGCTATGAAGGCATCATGTGACTACCCGGTAGTCCATCATTGGTTATCGTCTGTAATTTTCGCGTGTCTTAGCGACCTTCTCCATTTTCAATCTGATCACGTCCTTTCTTGTTCGGAACATCGTGCCAGTTAGACGTAATCACGACGTAATTTACGTGTGTTGTGAAATTATCGGAGTTTTCGCTCTTTGGGAGGAATAACTCATTTGCGGCTGTGCCGGAAGATTCAGTCTGTGATTTAGCCGAAGTTTTAGCGAAGTTTTATTGGAGCGCTGCCGTACCCGTTGGAAACGGCCTGTGATCAAACCATTCTGGCGTGGTCCGAGTAGCCATTTTGGACGGTGATATATCGATTCCTTGTGAGACCACTTTGGACGGTGTTTCTCCGACAGCAGACGTGACCTCCAGGTGGCGACATAATCGGCATTGACACTTCATGTCAAGTTTTAGTTTTAACCGAAGAGGTTAAGGTATTTATTTATTTTATTTTATTACGTTTTGGCATTCAGTGAGTTAGTATTTGCACAAACAAAGAGAGTGAATCTCGACTGTGCGGACACTGCGGAGATATTTAGGCGTAGTACGGTAATGTGAATGTTATCGATCGTTTGACGTGTACTTTAGTCATACTTATGCAGGGTGTTTCAGTGATGATGCACCAAACTTCGGGGAAACATTTCTGACATTATTTCAAACAAAATATTTTAATACAATTTTGCAATCGGAGCAATTTGAAATTTGCATTATTTTGAGTCAATGTTTTCATAAATACCGTAGCGATTTAAATTTCTGCCGCCGTGAAACAAGACGAGCGATTTAAATTGTTTTATGAATGGCACGCGGCTGCAAGAAGACAATAAATATCTATCGTAAACGAAAAAATTTATGAGAGGCATTTAACTCTGCCCTTGACCGCAATTCGTGTTAAAGGTGAACACTTTGAAAGAATGTACATTTAGCGTGCGTTTTCGTCGCACTAACATTTATGCAAACCGTAATTACATCAAATTTGTCGAGTCTTAATAATGTACGATTATAACGCTTGTAACGGGTTTTTAGTTATTCCTGTATCCAACATGTACATAATATGATGTACACAACGTCGGCCTAATTTTAAAATCTCGTAAGTCATGTAAAGGCATTTTACAGGGGAGCATACAAACCATCTCATTTTCCAATAAACTGCCGACTTACGAGTTTTGATTAAAGTCTTACAGATGTTGCTACGATCGAAGACAACTTACGAAATTTTAACGTACTGTAGCCTTGAATCACCTTAACAATAACATTCTCATAACTCAATTTTGTCCAATTTCGGACTTACAAGGTTTTGAAATTAGGCCGACGACGACTAAGTAATTGAACAGTTGACTAAAATCGGGAAAATTAGTAACTGGAATTATTGCTTCCACCACGCCGGTCTGCCAAATTATTATTTGCCTATCAGACTGAACTTGGTCACATAAGGTAGAAACAAATTCGGAAGCGGACGAATTACGAAAACGGCAATTAACTTACAATATGTGTTCGAATAATCTGCGTATTCTCGAAACGTGTAATCGCCCATCGCACACACCAACACACTCACACACACACTTACATAAAAAATTTAAAAATGAAAAGTATAAACTACACCAACTAATTATTCGTCACTACAACGTTAACCAGAACGAACGAACTAAATGTGTTTCATCATATCATCTGAGGCGCGACAGTTTATGGGTTAATAAATAAAGCAATAACACGAACGTTAAGGCAGGTTAAGAATTCGGGCCGCTCTCATCTATTGTACGTTTTAAAAATATACGATTCTCCTTTCCCTTCGATTAACTCAAAACTTATTTATTAAAAAAAAATATATTATAGGAAACTTTTATTTCTTTTCACGATATCTACCAACATACCGAGTTTGGTGCATCTACACTGAAACACCCTGTATATCGGTCTAGGCTATTTTCTGATATGCCAAGTTTGTAATGTAGGGTATTACCCTTTTTTAATTAGTGTAATATTTTTGGTAGTTTAATTAAACGTTTATAATTTATGTAGTGTGTTTTTGTTTAAACTTTCACACACACCAGTGAGTAAAATCTCGCCTCTGTATTTATTATTGATTCAATTTTCTGCACGATTTGGTCGATTGAAGACGTCGACTAATCGATTAACGACGAAAAGGGTCGAACTAATCGCATTAAGGCAGGCGGCCACTGAACGCGAAACTAAGCTAAGCGAAACTAAGTTTTTTGAACATTAGATCCAACGTAATCTTACGCGGACGAGGCAACCGAGCGAAGATAAACATTGTTTTATATCTTTGCTATCCTAACTTCGCTTCCCTTAGCTTTAGTTGCCACGTCCGCGTAAGATTACGTTAGATCCAATTTTCAAAAAACTTAGTTTCGCTTAGCTTAGTTTCGCGTGCAGTGGCCCGTCGCCTTTATAGACGGACTATACTACGTTCGTGGAGATTCAAACAGTGGAATATGCGAAACTCACGAATCCGCGTGTAATTAGAAAGAAACCGAACCTCTGGATGTGGGCATCGACGGTTGTCCATCTGAACCAGTTGGTTCATCTGAACGAAAAATACCTTCTGGAACCCCTTCAAGATCGGTCGATCCAAGTTATAAAGATTAAACAACCTACGGAAAAATTAAATTGCAAAATATGCTTAGAGAATAATGGAACGGAATATAAAAATCTCGAGATTGATGCTTTCGCCGCTCAGCACGGAACTGCGAGGAGATTTTCAATACCTTACCGTCCAGAACAAAACGATACTTCCGAACGACAGAATAGAACATTATTAGATACGGCCAGATGTCTTTTGCTACAGTCTTCTAGGCGGAGGCAGTTTCGATCGCAAACCACATTGGAAACAGAACTCCAAGCTCCAGTCTAAATGGGAAAACACCATACGAAATGTGGACCTGATGTTTCATATTTTAGAGAATTCGGAGACAGGGCAGTCTGTTTAAATGCAGAAACAAACAAAGGAAAGTTTGATGCTCGTGGAAAACCAGCGATCTTCGTGGAATATTCGGAGTCATCCAAAGGTAACAGGATCTGGTTAACGGAAGAACGAAAGGTGATAATATCCAGAGATGTCAGATTTACGAGAAATCATCCCACTGGACCAACAATCTTCGAATATTTCATTCCCGAAGGATTATACCGAAAAGATGAAATCGTAGAGCCCTCCAAAGAACGAGTGATTCTGTCAGGAGCCCATGAACCCGAACAACGTGATGATAATTTTGAAGATGAAATGGAGCCGCCCAAGAGAGGGCCTGGAAAATTTCGGAAGATACGCACAGGAAGAAGGCGAAAACCAGCACTCCAGTACCATTTCAGTTAAGATGAACCAAGAACTCGAGAGGAATCAGAAACGAGAGAGGAACCAAGAGCAGAAGAGGAATCAAGAATAGAAGTGGAATCAAGAATAGAAGTGGAATCAAGAATAGAAGTGGAATCAAGAATAGAAGTGGAATCAAGTTCCATAGAAGTGGAACTCGAAACAGAACAACGAACGAACATGGCATCGAGCTATATGTTCCGCAGTAAAGGCTATCCTCAAGAACGACAATTGGCTTTTGGTGGACAAACCCCAAGACAAAGGATTTGTAACGTTGCGTCATTTTTTGGGGTGGTCTGTAGTTACTGCTGATCGTTGCTCTGCTTGACATCGGTTCGGCGGTTCGGGTGAGCACGTCGGTGTCCAGGTTCAGAGGAAATAAAAGCGTCGATCACTAAGCAACAACTTTATTTACAAACTTTGTCTATATTTACAGGTGTTTACAAATTGTGCCTTACGGACACTAATCGCAGGACGGTAGTTTCGGAAACGGTGTGTCTTACGAACACTAATCGCAGGACGGTAATTTCGGAAATGGTGTGTCTCACGGACACTAATCGCAGGACGGTAGTTTTGGAAACGGTGTGTCTTACGGATACTAATCGCAGGACGGTAGTTTCGGAAACGGTGTGTCTTACGGACACTAATCGCAGGACGGTAGTTTCGGAAACGGTGTGTCTTACGTACACAAATGTCAAACAAATAACAACGCACTCTGCATATGTTCCGGTACAGGCTCCAGGGATAGGATCGGTGGTAAGGTTGTGAGTGTGCGAGACACCCGTACCGGGTAAGAGGGAGTCAGAACCCACTCAGGATCAGGATAAGAACAGGAGGAGCGGTTACAGGTAACGCGAACGTGGCACAGGTTGTTAAACGCGTTTGAGTCAAAACATCGACGGATGAATAGCTCCGCGGAAAAACTGCATTCGAGCTACGTCCGGTGGCTTGATAGCGCGGCGGAGCCACGACCGGCGGCTCAATGAGCCGGCGGACGACTGCCTAAAGCATGCTCCCAGCGCGCTTTTAAAGGCTTGCGCGTGGTAGGGAGCCCTACTCTTTTGGAACTCCCTTCAAAATTATGCTTTAAAACACTGCGCAAACCCATCCTAAAAATACAGGCTAATTAATATACAGGCTGTTTCAGTGAAGATGCACCAAACTCGGTATGTTGGTAGATATCGTGAAAAGAAATAAAAGTTTCCTATAATATATTTTTTTTAAATGAATAAGTTTTGAGATAATCGAAGGGAAAGGAGAATCGTATATTTTTAAAACGTACAATAGATGAGAGCGGCCCGAATTCTTAACCTGCCTTAACGTTCGGTTTTTTACTTTATTACCCCATAAACTGTCGCGCCTCAGATGATGTGATGAAACACATTTAGTTCGTTCACTCCGTTCTGGTTAACGTTGACGAGTAATTAGTTGGTGTAGTTTATACTTTTCATTTTTAAGTTTATTATGTAAGTGTGTGTGTGGGTGTGTTGGTGGTGCAATGGGCGATTACACATTTCGAGAATACGCAAATTATTGTAAGGTAATTGCCGTTTTCGAAATTCGCCCTCTTCCGAATTTGTTTCTTCCTCATGTGATCAAGTTCAGTCTGAGAGGCAAATAATTTAGCAGACCGGCGCGGCGGAAGCAACAATTCCAGTTACTAATTTTCCCTTGATTGTAGTAATTGTTGGATACAGGAATAAATAAAAACGTTACAAGCGTTAATTATCGTACATTATGAAGACTCGGCAAATTTGATGTAATTACGGTTTGCATAAATGTTAGTGCGACGAAAACGCACGCTTTTTTCAGTGTTCGCCTTTAACACGTCTTGCGGTCAAGGCCAAACTTAAAAGCCTCTCATAAATTTTTTCGTTTACGATAGATATTTACTGTCTTCTTGCAGGCGCGTGCTATTCATAAAACAATTTAAATCGTTCGTCTTGTTTCACGGCGGCAGAAATTTAAATCGCTACGGTATTTATAAAAACATAGGCTCCAATCTATGCAAATTTCAAGTTGCACCGATTAAAAAATTTTATTAAGATATTTTGTTTGAAATAATGTCAGAAACGTGTCCCTCAAGTTTGGTGCATCTTCAATGAAACACCCTGTATACAAAACTTAATTAAACATGTACAAAAACAGTACCGGAGTGGTCACTTCGTTACAAATTGATTGGAAGTCGATTTGTCCTTCGAAACAAATATAATTCGGAAGATACATTGGAAAGAAGAAAGGCTCGTCTGGTCGCAAAAGGATTTCCACTATAGCGAAACATTTGCACCTGTAGCAAGAATGAGTTCCATTCGTCTTTTAACGGCACTCGCTGTATCCGAAGATATGTATATACATCATTTAGATATAACCACAGCTTACTTGAATGGAGACATCCGCGAAGAGTTATTCATGGAGCCCCCGGAGTTGCTGAGATAAACGCTCGAAACCATAACGAGAAAGGAGGTTAAGGATAAAGGTCTCAGGAAGAAAGCAGAAGTCATGCTTAAGAACTTGCAGTAGGGCAGTAAAGTTTGCCTTCTTAAGAAGTATTTATATAGCTTAACGCAAGCTGGAAGATGTTGGTACGAAAAGTTGAACAGTGTGTTATTGGAATTTGGTGCTAAATTAACGAATGGCGATCCTTACCTATATCGCATGGTAGAGCAGGAAAATTTGGTCTTAATTGTCGTATATATAGACGATAACGTGGTTGCCTCCGAAAGCCCAAGTGTAATATTCGAACTGAAACGGAAATTGTCCAGAAAATTTGACGTCAAGGACATCGGAAGTGTAGGATATTGTCTTGGAATCGAGTTTACTAGTGGTAAAGACAAGATAGTCCTTCGTCAGCGAGGTTACAAAAACGACATACTTAATCGTTTCGGAATGACAGACGCGAAACCGGTTAGTACTCCTCTAGATACAAATGTAAAATTATCGAAATCTAATGAGACTGTTATGAAGGAAGAATTAATATTAGCCTACAGAGAACTCATAAGAGCCTTGAACTATCTAGCTGTCGCAACGAGACCACACGTGAGCTATTCGGTTAGCTATCTCAGTCAGTTTAACAACTGTTATAGAAAAGTCCATTGGGTTGCCGCTAAATGTGTGCTTGGGTATTTAAAGGGTACAATTGACGTAGGAATCGTTTTTAAGAAAGGTTTACAAAATCTGCAAGGCTTTGTTGATTCCGACTGGGGAAATTGTATTATACAGGGTGTTAATAAAAAAACTGTACACCGTTTGGCAGGTGATAGTAGAGGTCAAAACAAGAAAAAAATTCTAATAAACCCATATCCAATTCTCAATACAGGGTGTCCATGCCACGTGTTCACTCTTTTAGAATTTTTATTTTTTACATAAAATTCGGGAGCGATAAATTAAATGAAAAGCTGAATTTCCCGACATACCACTGGCCACCGCAGGACTTCCGGTTTCGCCGAAAGTGATATCAACTTTCTTATTTTAAATGGAACGCCCTGTATATTTTTACATATTTGGAATCTACAGATCATTGTGAGTCCGAATATGTATCATCTGGTAATTTTGGTTTCCATGACAACGAAAAAGAATTTTTTTTTGTTTTTCAGTATGCAAAGCTATGTATGGTGTATTTTCGTTTTAATGCGGCCAAGTAATTCGAGAAAGCAACTTCTTTGGTTGCACTTTGGTTTATTAACTAAATTATTTTTTTTAACGGAACTTCTTGCGTTTTTTAGCGCAGTTTAATAAGACATTTTTTTAATACGCTGATACCAAATAGAGAGTTATTTTTTTAAACTCTTTAAAAACTCTTGCAATGAAATTTGGGATGGCATGTGGCAGCTTAACTGAAAAAATAAGCCATTGCCGGTATACAAGTGTTAATATAAAAACTTTACACATTTTAGCACGTGATAGCAGAGAACAAAACAAAAAAAATTGTAATAAACCCAGGTACAATATTCAATGGCATTTGAAGTATGGTTTAATTAAAAAAGAATCAAACAATCAATAACGAATTTAACACACTAAAATTATCACAGAAGATGTTCGAACTGTCGTCCTTGCTGTTGTAAACAAAGTTGCAGTCGCTGTCGAAGAGACTCGCGCACTTGATTGAAAGCAACTTGATTTTTCAGTTGCTGACAAGCGTTTACAGCTCCCTGCCAAAGTTCACCTTCTGTATTAATTTCTCTGGCATAAACAGTGTCTTTTAAATAAGTTCCGTTAAAAAAAAATTATTTACGACCTAATGAAAATTTCACATGCTGTAAAAATGTTAATAAACCAAAGTGCAAGCCAAAGAAGTTGCTTTCTCGAATTACTTGGTCGCCCTAGAACGAAAATACACCATACATTAGGGTGGGTCATTTTTGTATGGAGAAAAACGAATGTTGAGCTTTTGATTTTTAATAGCAAAATTATGTTGCCTTTACATGAAAACAGTGTAATGCTAGAATTTGAAGTAAATAACACCTCATCTTCAGGTTGCGCTTTGCCTTGAAAATACGGATAACTTAAATATATTTTGGTAGTCATATAACATAAATGTTTCAAGGAAAATAGGGTTTTTAGAATAAAATAATCATTTATTAATAATTAAAAAAATAATGCAACAGAAAAATTAATGAAAATCATTCAATATTGACATCTTTCTTGCTATCGAATTTAGGCATTGCTGTGAGATTCGAGTTTTAATTTTATCCACCTTCTCTTGCCCTTTTAGTATACAGTTTTGATGATAACTCTGTTATTATTATTATTATTATAAATACGAATTTTTCATGGCATACTATGTGGCCTTTCTTGTATAATTTCAAAAATTCAAACGTAAGGCGCACCCTCTAAATATTAATTAAATTCAAAAATATTTCGTAGGTGTCATAATATCACTAAAAGACAACATAATTTTGCTATTAGGTAAGATTATCGCAAAGTTTGGTTTTTTGACCCACCCTACCATACATAGCTTTGCATACCGAAAAAAAAAATTTTTTTTTCGTTGTCATGGAGACCAAAATTACCAAGTGATACATATTCGGACTCACAATGATCTGTAGATTCCAAATATGTAAAAATATACAGACCGTTCCATTTAAAATAAGAAAGTTGATATCACTTCCGGCGAAATCGGAAGTCCTATGGTGGCCAGTGGTATGTCGAAAAATTCAGCTTTTTATTTAATTTATCGCTCCCGAATTTTATGTAAAAAATAAAAATTCTAGAAGAGTGAACACATGGCGCGGACACCCTGTATTGAGAATTGGATATGGGTTTATTAGAACTTTTTTCTTGTTTTGACCTCTACTATCACCTGCCAAGCGGTGTACAGTTTTTTTATTAACACCCTGTAGATAGACGCTCATATACAGGTTATGCTTTTCTGTTGAGCGAAGGACCAATTTGCTGGGATTCAAAGAAGCAGATTACCGTGGCCCTATCATCTACCAAGGCAGAATATATAACTTTGGAAGCCACGAAGGAAGCAATCTTTCTGAAAGGATTGACGAAGTTAAGATTCGGAAATTTATATTTCGGAATCTTATTCAATGACAGCATCGGTGCCAAAAGACTAGCAGAGAATGTCACATATCGTTCACGCAGAAAGCACATAGATATACGACACCATTTCGTACAGGACGCTCTGAAAAGTGGAAAAAGTTACAGTACGTTATTTACCTACGGAGGAAATGCTGGCGGACTTGTTAACAAAAGCACTGCCTAAATATAAACACTTGAAATGTCTAAGTTGGTGGGGATTAAAATAATGTTATGGAAGTTGAGGCTTTTTTAATCGAGGAGAAGTGTTATGTATGGGTCGCCGAGTGGCTTAGCGGTCTAGCCTAGCCGACTTGGAAAATCGTGTCGCTCGGTGGCATGGGTTCGAACCCCATCACTAGCCATGGATGTTTGTGCTGTTTAAAGGTTAAGACCCAGCTTAAACATACTTCGTAAATGTCTGGAATGGCTCACGGCCGAAAGACAAGCAGCATTGCTGCGCAAAGCAAATGAAAGAAAGAAAGAAAGAAGTGTTATGTATCGCATTACCTTACGATTCAAAAGCCCGATTCATTATGTTATACCGAGTGACTTTTAATGTTTGAAAATTATTTTATTAGATTGGCAACACTTTTAAATGTTTATGTTGGTGTACTGGATTTTCAAATTCAAAATTTAGATTTAAGTTAGTGCACTAGTTTGTCAAACTCAAATAAATTCGTTTATTGTCGAATTCAGAAAATCAAATAAGTAAGATATTTAATTATCACAATTTATTACCAAAATGGTTTTGGGCACAGAACGAAATACATTTTTAGTAATGGCTTATTTTCGAAGTGGAGTACAAAATGAAAATGGTAATTGGATTTATTCACAGCAGCAGGCCTATGATGATTTTATTGAAATATACCCTGGGGTTCGTTCATAAAGTCCATGGAGTTAACTCGAAGATAACTCTATTAATTCTAAACTAAATTCATAAATTGCCCGAGTTATTAGAGTAAACTCTACTCATAGCATTCATATTTCGAAGTTAAAATCGCTTTTTCTACTCACCTCTGAGAGACAGGTAAAATTTACTTGACATGCGCAATGAAAGAAAATTCAAAGTGCTGCACGCGTTTCATATGCTATAACAGTTGCTTTTAATAAGATTATTACACAGATGTGTAATTTTTCCAAACAGTTAGGTTAAGTGTATGTATGTTTAACTCTTATCATTCAAAAACGTGCTTGTAATATAACTCCACAGAGAAATTCGTAAGAACTCAACATTAACTCGACTTTACTCTAACTCTACTCGGGATAAACTTCCTGAACGCACTCCAGAACAACAAATTGAGTTTCGTCTTTTTTCATAACACTGTGTTAGAATAATTGAACGTTTCTTGCAAACCGGTAATGTAGAAAAAGGAAAATTCACTGGTCGCTTCACTATAATAACACCCGATATTGTACAAAATGTTAATGACATTGTACAACAGAATCCTCATGTTTCCTAAGAATCCATTTGGAAGATCTTGAAAAAACACCTTCATTTCTGACCATACAAATTTTCAATGGTTCAACAACTTCACCCACCCAATTTTCTTCAACGAATTCAGTTTTGTCAGTGGTATAGCAATAATTTGATAAATAATATTGACTAACAGGATATTATTTTCTTTTCTGAAGAAGCCTGATTTCATTTATTTCACAAAATTTCAGGACTTGGTCAGCACATAATCCCTTTAACATAAGTGTCCTTACATCCACTTAAAATTGGTGTTTGCGTGGCAATGTTTCGGAGAAGAATTATTGGACTAATATTCTTCCGGAAAACAATTAACGCTCACAGATATCAGAGACTTATATTGGAACTATTTATAAATCAGTTAGACGACAATGAATTAGCAAATGGCTACTTTCAACAAGATCCCGTCAGTGCCCACACAACACGAACCACAATAAATTATTTACAGGAGTTTTTCACAGTATGTTTAATCAGTGATGGTTGGTGGCCTAGTAAATCACCCGATTTGACAGCCCTGGACTTCTTTTTATTTTCACATTTAAAAAATGTGCCGTTCCGTAATCATATTAACGGTTTTGAAGAATTACAGCACGCAATTGAACAAGCAATTGCAAATATCAGACCTAAAACGTTAATTAATGTATTCAATAATTTATCTCAAAGGATTCAATGCTCCTTACGTGAAGGCGGCTAATATTTTGAATATTTGCTCTAATATTCTATTAAACCCGGACTTCTTATTTCCTTATTTAAATAATTTGATGTTCAGAACACGTAGTAAACAATTACAACAGGCAACCTGGAACGTAAATAATGTCTTCAATAATTATCTCAAAGGATTCAGTGCTGCTTACATAAAGGGGGCCAATATTTCCAGGTCCCGAATAATAATAATAATCTCTTAAACAGTTTTCATCCTCACAGTAAACATCAACTCTAACCTATAACTACGCAATCGCGCAAAATTAACGAACTTTGAAAATAATAACAGATACTGCCAATTCCTCAGTGTTCCCAACATACTAAATTTGCTTCAATCATTGAAAGTCACTCGGTACATAGTTATGTGTAATGTACAGCGTTTTTGTTTATATTTTGAACGGTACCTACACATTTTGTTACTAGACATATAAAAAAATATATACAAAATCTTTTAAGCGGACACTAAATCGCGCACTTTACACTTTACGTTTCGCAGTCGTTCGACCGCTTCGTCAGAAATGAAAAATATACAAATTTCATTGGACAAGAACCAACTGTAAATATGGATATCAGAAACATAGGATTTTACAATTTTGTGGAGGGTCGCTACGGGCACCAAAGTAAGGTACTGTGCAAAATTTATTCCAAAACTTTAACTAAAATTACCAAAATAAAAAATCGTAAGCTCTTTTTGCTTAAATGTAGAAAAGAAGGAGTATATCCTAATCATATTATTAGCCCTTTGAAAAGAGCGTATGATATGTCATGTCAGAAAATTGACAGATATGTATCGGATTTCGCTAATAAAATTCTTTCATATGAAATTGAAGTAACTCTAAAAATTCTTTCCAAATTAATGTGGAAATTAGATTATACTTTAGGACAGTTAAGTAATTTTCTAGGTAATATTACATTAAACAATTTTCTACATTTTGAAAACCAAAAAAATGAAAGGTTGTTTAATAGAATTCGATCGACACAGATCAAAAAGTTGGATAATCTTATTTCTATTAGAGATAAAAACATATTTTTCACTTCTGACGAAGCGGTCGAACGACTGCGAAACGTAAAGTGTAAAGTGCGCGATTTAGTGTCCGCTTAAAAGATTTTGTGTTACAAATTTCATCGGACAAGAACCAACTGTAAAAAAAAAATATATAAATAGAAAAGTTTTAGGGATTTACCTAAACCGCCAGAATTTGCTAAAAAAACAAACACATGACGATCAGATACCTAACAAAGGAGTATCAACTTTGTTATTTCTTTTTACTTAAAAAGGCGAAAATAATAAGTTTGTTAATAGTGCTAACGCATTTTGCTTTTCTTTTCTTTCTTTCTATTTAAACAGGTGAAAATATATTGATAATATAGTTGTAAATATTATCGATGCATATTGGCTTCTTCCACTTCCACTTCCAAGTGTTTTATTAAAAATGAGCTTAAAATATGCCCATATGAATGTTAGATCTCTTCAGGTTAATTTTGATAATTTTAAAACTGAAATTTTGCATGGTGATTATGACGTTGTCGGCGTAACAGAAACATGGCTTACTTCTCAGATACCTGATAATTTTTTTGATATAGAAGGATATACATTTTCTCTACGTGATCGCAGGTCCCGAGGTGGTGGAGTGGGTTGTACAATATCTAAAAACTTTTTTGTCATGTACAGCTATTAATACAAATACTGATATAGAGCAATTATGGATAGTCTTAAAGGTAGGAAACATGAAGCACGGAATTGGGGTAACATACAAGCCTCCCTCAGAGGCTTTTACCGATTTCTTAAACAGTTTAGAAAATACTTTATCAGTTAATTGTTCCTTCCTGTGATGACGTTATATTCATGGGAAATTTTAACTTTAAAGCCCCCCTTACACGGTCAATATTATTGCTTCAATATCAATATTGTTCAATATATTGATCGTCTGAGAGGTATATTGAAACAATAATATTGATGAAAAAATTACTGAAGAAAATTAAAACGATTTAATTTTTATGGAAGGCCTGGCAATATATTGAGGCGGTATCGATATGTATTTCACGTGTAAGGGGTACATTGCGCAATATCACGTCAATCTTTGGCAAGCCGTGGTCTGGAATTGGTCATCACACAGTAATATCAAGTATTGGCTGATGATAAAAGTACAAATGAAAAAGGAAGAAAACGGAAGTTGAACTCGAGGGATAAAGAAAAAGAGAGGAATTTTATATTAAGAACCACACTTTTCTCTGTCTTCTTATTTTCTTCTTCTTAGATTCTCAGATTCAGAATCACTCGGAGAAAACATACCTAGGCAATCATTTTTAATATCATTCCAGCTGCTAGAAATAATATCAACAGCTAGCAGCTGGAATAGATACCAGATTAATAAGAATGCCTAATAACACCATCATCTTAGACTGGTATCAAAAACTGACTTTTTCAGGAAGATTCATTAACTTCTTTTCAAACCATTGTCTCAAACATAAATTAAATACCATCCTTGCCATGAGAAATCGCATTGAGAGAATATGTCACGAATCATTAATAGAGAAAAATCTTAATAAATTAGTAGATATTTTTGTTAACAATGGCTATCCACAACATCTCGTAAAAAAGATAATTTTTGACATACGTAATCCTGACGTGACACATGAAAGAAATAATACTTTAACATCAAATTTAATATATAGTAAATTACCTTTTATCAACAATATTACTCCAAGAATAACTTCTTTATTAAAAACAGTTCCAATCAAAATAGCTTATTATAATCCTATAACTATTAGACAAATTTATACTAGTTTAAAAAATCCAACTCCTCTCTTGCTTAATTCTAATGTTGTGTATAAAATTAATTGTGATACCTGTAACAAATGTTATATAGGTCAAACGAGCCAATGGCTCAAGAACAGACTTACACAACATAAAAGTGATTGTAGGATTGGAAAAAGATCTTGTGCATTAGCCATTCATACAATCGATGAGGACCATCGATTTAATTTTGATAACGTTAAAATTTTAGAAAAAGAACCTTCTTATAAAACCAGAATTTTTCTTGAAATGTCTTGTATTCAAAAACATAATGACGTAACTGTCAATTTTAGATCTGACACTGACGGACTAAATAATATTTATTTCAATCTAATAAGTCAGGCCATCTAGCGTCCTTTTGTTATTTAAATATTTTTATAAATAAATAATTTTGTTAAACATCAACTTCAAAATTCTCAATTTCTAATACATTTCCAATAAGAAAGGAGAAATAAATTATTTTCACCTTCAGTAAGTAAATAATTAGCTTGATTTTTCATAAGTATACAATGTAATTTATTATTGTAGCAATTTTTGGTCCTGATGAAGTAATAAAACATTACGAAATATTGACCAACAAAAATATATTTTATTTACAATAGCCGTTAATCCCCGTTAATAAAAATAATTTAAGAATTTGATATTAATGACATTGATGAAAAAATTACTTTTCTCAATGATAATTTGTCTACCCTTTTAGATATTCATGCTCCCTACATAACAAAAAAAAATTCTAAACCGGCTCCATGGCTTACATTTAATATTCGAGAGATGATGTCCTTAAAAAACCGTGCTTTAGTAAATTTCAAAAAGACGAAACTACCCATTTACTGGACCGAATATAAATCTCTACGTAATCTAACAACTACCGCTATTCGGACAGACAAAAAACCTAACTTTAATAGTATCTCAATTGACAAATTTTGGAAACATTTAAAATATCTGAATTTAGTGAAAGATTCAAAATCTAAGAATTTACCTGAGCAATGCTGAACAAATTAATGATTATTTTCTAAACTCTATTCCGGTTGTACAACCTAGTAACAATGCGATAATAAGTTTCTATAATGCTAATATTAAGGAATCGGTAAAGAAATATTTTAATTTTCAAATCGTCAATGATGACGAAATTTTTAATATTCTATTAAAAATTAAAACGAATGCTGTTGGTCACGATGATGTTCATGTTTTGCGTTTATGTATTTCATTTTTATTACCATATCTCACTCATAATTATAAACAATTATTGTATCAGATTTTCTGTATTTCCTTCTTCATGAGGAAAGGTTCTTGTTATACCCATAGCAAAAATTTGTGATCCTTGTTAGATGAAAGACTTAAGACCAATTAGCATTTTACCGGTGATGTCAAAAATCTTAGAATATGTTATGGTAAATCAACTAAGAGATCATCTTGTAACAAACGACATATTACTCCAGACTCAATCAGGTGTCAGACCGGGATTAAGTTGTAATACGAGCTTGCTAGCTATTACTGATGAAGTTTTTAGGGCAACTGATTCTGGCAAAGTATCTCTCTTGGTGCTTTTGGAAAGCGTTTGATACGCTTGATCATGATATTATGAAATCCATCTTTCATTACATTAGGTTACAGTCTAATGCCATTCAATTGTTATCGGATTTCTTAGGTGGAAGATGTCAGGCAGTAAAAATTAATAATCAGGTTTCCAAGTTTCGTAACTTAAAATTTGGGGTCCCACAAGGTTCAGTTTTGGGACCTTTACTCTTCTCAATATACAGGCTGTTTCAAATTCGACCCTCACCATTGGGATCTCGCTTATTTGAAGAGATAGACGGTAGGTTTAAATTTGGCAAAGTTGCAAAATTTTATGAGCATTAATAATCCGCAGAGAAATAACTTCTATGTTAACTCTTATTCGAAATAATTGTAAAAAATCAAAAATTGTCATTTTCTTATTTTTCCTCTATCTTCTTTATTTGAAGAGGTATCAAAAAAATAAAAGTACTTTCTTAAGACACTTTTGAATTCTCTACACACTGATGAATACCATTTTGCTATAACACGTTTCGTCAAATTGATATCATCATCAGGTTCATTTTTTCTTATGGGCGCCATATTGAAATTTGATCGCAAAATAATCTACTCTTCCTGCTGATTACGCCAATATAGCACAAGTTATCAAAATTCTTTAAAATAAGGTCAAAATTAAAATTTATTTTTTTGAGACAAGAAAATTGGCAATTAATGGAAGCCTGGGTTTGGATTCAAATCAAAAACAGTATAATCTGTCATATTAATGCATACTTGTTGCTAAATATTAACATAATAACAATAGCATAATATTTAGAATTGAAGAAAAACGTGATGTTACGTGCCTTGTATTCGTGCCACACACGAAAACAGCAAGTGAATTTTATTTTGAACATTCGAAGAATTGCAATAAGTTTAAGCAAACTAATGCAATTATGTACAAATTAAAGTGGAAATTGGTTTGAACATTTAATGTAAATATCTTATTTTGAAAGCCTCTATTTATTTATGTCATTATTATTTCTTCAATTTAGTTCTACATTTTTGTTACTGTAAAGAGTATTCTAGTAAATGATTCCTGCTCTTCAATATTTTTGTCTAATTGTAAAAGTATTATTCTAAGCTGTTTGTTCTCCGAGTAGGTTCGAAAGTACCTACAGTTCACTTGCTGTTTTTGCTTTTTTGTTATAGGAATAAAACACATGTAACACACATATTCTGTTTCTCTTATCTTATTGCTGTGCCGGTAATATTTATTAAACTAGTGCCTACATCAAAGAAACTGCTTTTAATTTGACTCCAAAGTTATCTTCTGTTAACCACAAAATTACCTTCTGTTAGCTACAACAATTCCTATATTATATCAAATATTCTTAATTCTGACATTATTTTAAATAATTTTGATAACATGTACTATATTGCCGTAATCTGTAGGAAGAGTAGATTCTTTTGGGACCAAATTTCATTATGGCGCCCATAAGAAAAAATGAACTTGATGATGATACCAATTTGACGAAACGTGTTACAGTAAAATGGTATTCATCGGTATGTAGAGAATTCAAAAGTGTCTTAAGAAGGTACTTTTATTTTTTTAATATCTCTTCAAATAAAGAAGATAGAGGAAAAATAAAAAAATGACAATTTTTCATTTTTTTCAATTATTTCGAATAAGAGTTAACATAGAAATTATTTCTCTGCGGATTATTAATGCTCATAAAATTTAGCAACTTTGCCAAATTTAAACCTACCGTCTATCTCTTCAAATAAGCGAGATCCCAATGGTGAGGGTCGAATTTGAAACAGCCTGTATACTGTAGACTTTGAAAATTATTTTAAAACCTCAATTCCATATTTTTACGCTGACGACACACACGTGTTTACTTCATGTTTTCCAGAAGATATTAAGTACACGTGTATGAGTGTAAATGATAATTTAAAAAATCTGGCGAATACGTCAAAGGAACATCATTTAGTATTAAACCCGAACAAATCTAATGTGATTCTATTTGGAAATAAAAATTATACACATAAAGTTTCAGATCAGATTGAAATATTAGTGCTGTTGTGAGTGAAATAAAAAGTCTTGGATTAATACTTGATGGTGACTTAAGATTTAAATCTCATATATCCAAGACGTTACTAACCTCATATACATACAGGTTGTCTCAGCGAGACATTTCATTAGAAGTTTATGGGGTTCTGGCCAAAATAGAAACTTGAACATATAGAATTAGATACAAGTGATTGCGTTCTCTTCAGCTAAAATATTTTCAGATGTCTAGCACTTCCGGTTATACACCCTATTTATTTTTGCACTTTTAGATGGAAATCATAATTTTGAATCTTTTTTATTCAAACCATGTCTATCTATTACAGTTTTTGAGATAAAAATTATTTTCGGAAATCATGGCAGGTGGTTGACGTTTTCAGAATGGCATACGGCCATAATTTCGAATTTAGAATATTTTATTTTAATAAAACGTTTGCGTAAAAGCAATAGAAAAGCCACTTTACCTACAATGCTTTATGGTTTTCTTGGAATTACTACGTCAACTAGATACCACTTGCACTAATATTTGGTGAAAATTCATTCTCGGTCAAGCAAAACTTGTTTACAAAATATGATACACGTAGTCAAATATTTTTGGGTCATCACACCTATCCCGAAGTCAATCCTGGGACACACTGTAGACAAACTACATATTTTTGGAATTATACTTCTTTAATTTAGGTATTTTTGCATAGTAATCTGATAAATAGTCGCGTATAAACAATTAACTACAATTCTTACTCATAGGTCTGTCATGATGTCATCTTGATCGATTTGCGAGTTATTAACAGGCCGGCGGCCGGCATGCGCTTTATATTCGCAAACAATGTTTTTTTTGTGAGTGTAATAAAAACCATCGGAAATTTTATCGGAAAACACATAACCTTACGTCTTATAAACTTAAATGTGCCCATGAGATAAAACAAGTCCGGTTCTGAAATGTCCTACAAAACGCCGAAATCTGACAATGACTAACTTTTTATTTTAGTTATCAGATGGCATCAAAGTGCTCTTCGACGAGGTGTGAAATGGTATCGAAAAGTTGCAACAGAACTGTTTTTGAGTACTGCAGTTACCAATGCGTGGATTTTGTATAATTTAAAATTTTCTCAAGAAAAATTCCCATAGTTAACTTCCGTGACAGTCTGTTAAGTATATTGGATTTTATCACAGATAAAGGAGTTCTCCCGATAGCCAGAGACATACACACATTTTGACGCTTCAAAAAATGTTCAAATTATTTTTAATAGATGGCACATGGGTGCGTAGAAATACTGACATTACGGCCCAGTTTCATAAACGTAGTTAACCACTCGATCAAGTTAATTGTGTGATTAAGCAATATCATTGGAAGAAAGTTTAAATTTCCTTAAATGATATTGCTTAGATGTAAAAAAATAATTTCTTCGTACTAGAATTTCACTCTGGACCACTGTGGGCCGTGTAAATGTATTGATATTTTAAACTCAAATATTTATTTACATCAAACGGCTCAACCAAATTTCAATATATTATATAACGTATGATTCAATAAATTTCAGGTCTCAGGCGGCTGTGGAAAAAATAACTCGTGTCTTAACTTAGAACAGACGCATTTGGATAACAGCGTTATTACGCTACACGAAAGTAAGATTCTTTCTGTTCAGTTGTAAAAACCATTTTGCAAAAGTATAAAATAAAAATTAGTTTAATTAATTTAGGCTAGGTTTCTCAGTCCTAGTTTAACTTTAAACTTCTGTTTATTCCTATGGTAGCAATTATAAAAGCAATTGAAGGCATTATTCCAAAAACCAGACAAGTCCAAAATATCTGTTTTACAAGTTGTCACTATTTTATATACGTTAAGACAATGGCTGTCGAGTGGTATAATTTGTTTCGCTATGAAGCAGACATGTCCGACAATTTTGCACGGAGAAATATGTGCGATTCTATAAAAACAAGGCAAATCCCACTTGTTTCCTGCGAAAGCCAGACAATTATCATTTTTGGACTTGTCTGGTTTTTGGAATAATGCCTTCAATTGTTCCTATGGAAATAAACAGGAGTTTAAACTTAAACTAAGACTGAGAAGCCCAGCCTTAGGCCCAGTTGTACATTCCAGTTTAACTTTAAGCCAAAGCTTAACGAGATCCGAGATCCCAATGGTGAGCCTCGCATTTGTAACAGCCTGTATAACGCATTGGTATCCCCTTACGAACGACATATTGAAACATAATTTTAAAGAGAATCTGCTATTTAGTTCCGATTATGGTAACAGAGCACCTGCATTTTTATTCTGACTTTTTAACGAATTTGGATATAATGTATTCCTTTTCACCTTTCTGATTCCTACAAAGATGAATTTTTAATAATAATCTGCAAAATAAGTTCTTACGTTAATTTTCAATGTGGTGTACAGGCTTTTTGTTTATATTTTGAACGGTACCTACACATTTTATTATTAGAAGTATCAATAAATGTTGAATACAAAAGTCTTATTGATTTGCCTGAACCGTCAGAATCTACTTTTAAAAAGAACAGATGGTAGTCGGAAACCTAACAAATGAGTATCAACTTTGTTATTTTAAAATAAAACACTCAGTATATTTTCTAGAATTAAGAAAGATATTTTTCTTTTAATTCCAAAAAGATGTAGTTTGTCTATATTTGGTCTCATAATTTTCGCGATATTTAAGTTTGAAGTTATTATGGTTTTGTGATATTATTATTATTAATTTATTTCAAATAGTATGTTAATTTGTTATAGATATTAGCGGTTTGACTTATAAAATATCTTTTATTTAGTTTAATACTTGTCACACATAATAAAATTCTTATTAATCAAGTAAATGCATTTATATTTTTAATTTTAAACTTAAATATCGCAAAAAGTATCAAGCCAAAAATAGGCAAACTACATATTTTTGGAATTAGGAAAAAAAAAATATCTTTCTTAATTCGAGAAAATATGTTCCATTTAAAATAACAAACTTGACACTCATTTGTTGTGTCCAATCGTCATTTGTTTCTTTTTTTAGTAAATTCTGGCGATTCAGGTAAACTCCTGTATTTAACATTTTTTTTTGTATGTCTACTAATAAAATGTGTAGGTGCCGTTCAAAATATAAACAAAAACACTGTACAGTTTCTTTTCTTTTTAATTTTTTGCATTCTATCTAGAGGCTTTATTTTAGGAGCTAGAGAAAAACTTTGAATAAAAAGTTGAAGGGTTTTATACGACAATTGTTGAAATAATCGTTGTTAAGGGTTTAAGCCTCAGCTTAAAGTTAAGCTGGAATTGTAGAACCGGGCCTTTGTGGTTTAATATTTGAGTTTAGAAAGATTAGGTGCAAAACTTATAAAAACTCACATGCAAGTTGACAGCAAAACCTGTATTTAGCTAAGACATGAAATTTTATTCCAGCCGCCTGAGATATGAAATTTATTGAATCATATGTTATTTTTGAAATCAGGAAAAATTGATCTCTCATTTTAGTGAACAATATACATATAGGATGTTACACTAAGAATTGTATCTTTTTTTCACTTTGCAGACCGCTTTTGTATTTTTTTTTTGCAAATCTAAAAGATACTTCTAATGCATATAAAACCCTTCAACTTTTTATCCAAAGTTTTTCTCTAGCTTCTAAAATAAAGCCTCTAGATAGAATGCAAAAAATTAAAAAGCAAAGAAACTGTATAGGGTTTTTGTTTATATTTTGAACGGCACCTACACATTTTATTAGTAGACACAAAAAAATGTTAAATACAAAAGTTTTAGGAGTTTACCTGAATCGCCAGAATTTACTAAAAAAAGAAACAAATGACGATTGGACACATAACAAATGAGTGTCAAGTTTGTTATTTTAATCCTTCATTTTTATATCTAAAAATTTTTCAGAAATCTGTTTTTGTGATAAACGAAATAAAACTCCGAAGGTATATCAAACGTTTTTTTGTTTTTGTTTTCACTGCATACCATGTTTTTCCTTGTAGTGTTATTTTCAACAATTTCTTGCATTTCCAGCTGTTTCAAATTATTAAATAGGGATGTGTGATATATGGAAAAGCATCAGAAAAAATAGATCTATTCATTGGTATTAAAATCCAATGTAGCGCTCATAAGAAAAAATGAAGTTGATGATGGTCAGAACGAGACGAAACGTTTTAAGTAAAATCTAATGATATCATCGTAAAGAGCTTAAAATAGTGCCTGTAGAATGTATTAATTTTGTTATGATCCCTGCAATAATAACTTCAGAAAAAAAAGAAAAAAGAAAATTACGTTTTCTGGTTTTTTGGAAATATTTCAAAAACTACAAATCGTAGAAGATTTTTCAGAACAGAATATTATTCAGCACCAAAATACGCAACTTTGCCCTAATTTAACCGACTTCGTATCTCTGACCGTTTCCGAGATCCCAATGGTGAGCCTCGAATTTGTGCCAGCCTGTATAAGAATGTATTATATACCGGGTGTCCGGTAAAGAATGGGCCATACTTCAAGGGTGGCTTCTTTGAGTCAAAACAAATCGATATAGACCAATTTATCTTAGTACAATTTTGCTTCATTAAAAAGTTATGGCCTTTCAAAGATAACTTTTTTATTTCAATATTTTAGCAAAACTCGTTCATTTTTAGAGATATTTAATTGTAATTTGGTATTTAAAGGTTTCTTGTACTGCTGAATCTGAATATCTTCCTATTTTTAACGTAACATATAGGGGGTGCTCTCGAGATCCTGATATTCCTTTGTTTATTGCTGTACTTTTTTTTAACCTGAATATTTTTTAAATTATATTCATTTTCTTGAAAGAACTTTTAATTTGCTTTAAAAAAGGTATACTTGTTACATGTCGCTAAAGTATACCAATTTTGAGAAAAATGGCTTTGAATATGATAATGCTGAATATTACTGTTTTAGGTCTACATTGAATTAGGCACATAGACCCGTATTTCAGTTACAGTTTAACTTTAATCTTCACTTTATTTCCATGGGAACAACTGTTTTTATAATTGTTACTATGGGAATAATCTGGAGTTGAAAGTTAAACTATGAGTGAAATACGCGGCAATAGCAAACATAATAAGAATTTTTTACGTAATGTATGGTTGATTTAAATATGGAATTGTAAATTTTTTTCAATTTTAAGTAAATTACCAAGTAGTGCAACTTTAGGTAATTGTCTTTTCATCCTGCAGTAACGTTACTGGTGTAGAAAGTATTCAACATTTTCACATTCAAAGCTATTTTTCTCAAAACTTTAGCGACATGTGACAAGTATACCTTTTTTAAAGTAAATTAAATGTCGTTTAAAAAAAACGAAACATATTTTAAAAATATTCACGTAAAAAAAAGTACGACAATAAAGAGGATGTCAGAGTCTCTAGAGCGCCCTCTATACGTTACGTTAAAAATAAGCAGATATTCAGATTCAGCGGTACAAGAAACCTCTAAATACCAAATTACAATTAAATGTTTCCAAAAATGAGCGAGTTTTGCTAAAATATTGATATAAAAAAATTATCTTTGAAAGGCCATAACTTTTTAATGAAGCAAAATTGTACTAAGATAAATTGATCTAAATCGATTTATTTTGATCCAAAGAAGCCACCCTTGAAGTACGGCCCATTCTTTACCGGACACCCAGTATAAGGTAATGTAAGACACGACTTTAAGAAAAACACAGAAAAACGTAACTAATCATTTAATGACGTGAAGTAATTTAAGGGTTCACTAGATTGATCCTCTATTTTACAAAAAGAAACTCTTCGCACCCGCCAAAGAGCTGTACTTAACTTTACGGTTTATCAGGAAATCCGTCAGAGCGACAAGTGTGTGAACGGTCAATGATCAACTACCGTAGTGTCAACTTCAATGTTTCAGGGCGTCGACCGTCAATATTAGATTACGACTGGAATTCGGAAAAACGCACACAACGGCAACAAGGGCTCTCTCTCAACTTTAACATTATTCCCCGGCACTAAGGCCTGATGTAGGATGTGCAACGAGAACTAAGGGAACACGCACAAAGTTCTGGCCTCACAGTCCATGGCGGGAAAACGCACACCGTAGCTTTCAGGAATGTGCCCATTATGTTATTATGTAACTGTACGACTGTAGGTTGTGCAATGAGAACTAAGGGAAAACGCAGGAAGTTCTCGGCTCATAGTTCACTGGGGAAAAACATACCCAGTACATTTCATTCATTAATCATATTAGCATATCCCTGCTAGGATAACCATAGCCTGCTGTAGGTGGTGCAATGGAAACCAAGGGATAACGCACGAGGTTCCCTCCTCACAGTCTACGGCGGGAAAACGCACACCGTAGCTTTCAGGAATGTCTCGACTATGTAACTGCACGACTGTAGGTTGTGCAATGAGAACTAAGGAAAAACGCACGAAGTCCTCGCCTCTCAGTTCACTGGGGGAAAACACACCCAGTACATTTCATTCATTAATCACATTAGCATTCCCCGGCTAGGATAACCATAGCCCGTTGTAGGTGGTGCAATGGGAATCAAGGGATAACGCACGAGGTTCCCTCCTCACAGTCTACGGCGGGAAAACGCACACCGTAGCTTTCAGGAATGACTCGACTATGTAACTGTACGACTGTAGGTTGTGCAATGAGAACTAAGGGAAAACGCACGAAGTCCTCGTCTCACAGTTCACTGGGGGAAAACACACCCAGTACATTTCATTCATTAATCATATTAGCATTCCCCGGCTAGGATAACCATCCTACAGTAGGTGTCAAAAAATCATTTTCTCTATTTTTATATGTTTAAATAAAGAAAGGGCAGAAAACTAGCTAACCGTTAACACAGAAAATATTTCTCTGCGGATTATTAACAAAAAATTTAGCCACCTTTCCAAATTTAAATCTAGATAGATTAAAATAGTCGTTTCCCATGACTTACCCTATATTTTCCTTTTATAAAAATTAATAAACTAGTAGAAATCAAAGTTGTGTGTTTTGTGTTTATTATTGTTTTTCTTTTCTCTCTGCATATTATATGAATCCAGTTACAAATTTATGATTTTTTAAAATAAAACTTAACCAAATTTGTAAGAATTTTCTTATCAATTAATTTAATTTATTGAAACAGTTTATCCACAAATCTAAAAATATTAAATCATCTAAAAAAAATTGATATTTTATATCTTTGGAAGCTATCATCTTCTGTGTGAATTGATATGATTATAAGATATAACAACGAAGAAAGTGTGCTACATAATTCTTTATTGCTATGAACAACCAATTAATAATTTCCAATTACACAATACGTGTTGAAACATTTTCATTCTCTTATTAATTAAATTCAATTTAAAGTTACTAAAACTCGAAAATTATATATTAATTAATAATGTAGACAAAATATTCAATTCATACATGGACACGAAACGGCAAAACTCCCTCCCACATCAAATTAACTTCATTTGTTTACTTCGTATGAAATTGCCGTACAAACGCCGCAGTTTTCTGTATACATTGTTTTTCATGTTTCCTTTTTCGGTAAGATTCTGACACAAACTAGAACGCTAACTATACAGGGTGTCTCAAAACCTATGTCTTTAATTAAAACTGTAAGTTCCTCATTATAAAAGAGATTGATTCCCCAAATATGAACGGTATTGCTCAAAAATGAAAAACTGACCTACAACAAGCGCGTGCAGTTCCTTTGTTTTGAAACCTCTGCTTAGTTTATGACTTGTTGAGGCAAGTCCGCTTTCAATAAAAAGCAATAAACTGCAATAAATTTTTTTATTTATATTTGAAAGAACTAGGCCAAGGACTCGCGCGCGCGTCTTCGGCATAAATCCATCTGTGTTTCACCGACACTAGCATAGCGAAATGCGTTTTTCGAAATAAATTGCATTTATGCGAAAAAAAAAAAGTACAGTACAGCACAAAATGCATATCGAACGTGTTGTCATACCTGTGCATTCATTATAACTAAACTCTCCAAAGGTCAAGCCCGAATGCATAGGCGCTTCGAAGCCGCGTATGGCAGATCGAATTACGGCGCTGCAAACATTATTTCTTCGATATAGCGAGAATATTTTGATCAACTTTATCACATTTTATTTTGTTATTTGCTGTTTACGAGCAGCATAACGAGTATAATTTAAAAAAAAGAAAACGAAAACATTCGTTTAAATAAATCTCGTTATGCTGCTCGTAAACAGCACTGGATCACAGATCCAGTGCTGTTTACGGCTGCGTGATGCATAGATATAACGAGTTTTATTTAAACGAATGTTTTCGTTTTTTTTTTATATGGTCAAAAATACAGCAAATAACAAAATAAAATGTGATAAAGTTGATCAAAATATTCTCGCTATATCGAAGAAATAATGTTTGCAGCGCCGTAATTCGATCTGCCATACGCGGCTTCGAAGCGCCTATGCATTCGGGCTTGACCTTTGGAGAGTTTAATTATAACTTTAGAATTTTACTAAAGTTCACTTCTTGTTCCTGGCGCTGATATTTTTAATTACAATAACTGTTCAAAATGTTGTCCTACGGTATTAACACATAATTCGCCATAACAGAGCACTATGTCTGTCAATTCCTCATTGGAATACACATGAGCCATATTTATTACTTATTTACACTTAAATTAAGTTATGTACACAGATATTAAACTAACATAAAACAAACTACACACTACGTAAATTTGATAAATTCTTTCATTCTAACCTCCTCCCTAATGTAAACATCTGTGAAGTTATGACAGTATGATAATAAAAACAAACAATAAAAGAACGAAAGAACGAATTTTATTTTATGACAGTGCAATTGTAACCAATAAATCGCCAAGACGAATGTAGGTAAACGTTTCTGAAAATTCAGAATTATTTTAAACCAGAATCAAATTTTCATCACGAAAACTAATTAAGCCACTCGTTTCTTGGATTTAATTAATATTTATCAACATTTTTAGTAGACATTTATTTTCGTCTTATTAATGAACATAAACTTAACATTTTGCAGTTTTCAGTGTTAAGATCGATGTACTGCCTGTCATGAAAATGAAACAAATAAAACTGAAATGCATTATTGTGCTACGAATTTAGTTTGCTTTTAAATTGTACTTTAAATAAATAAGCATAAATAAAATAGTAAATAAGTAATTGCATATAGGAACGCCGCGTGAAGACGTTTTTATTTAGAATCCTGACGAAATATTTTTGCGACGGACAAACATGATCTAGCCCAACAAACACGTCTCGGTATTTATTCGTTACTCAAACAATTTCTTTGAAAACGAAAATTGATTTTTCCCGGAGTATAACAAATTTTGCTTCGTTTTTTGACTACTATCTGTGGTTTCAATTAAAGACAGAGGTTTAGAGACACGCAGTATAATTGAAGAGTGTAACTTCTAAATGGAAGTGCCAATTTTGTGTGAAGTTGTATTTTACCGTCCTAAATGTAAATATCCTAAGGCACTTACAATTGGCACTAATTTGACAACCGTTTTAACGGTAAAATATAAGGTCTGTTCGTACAGCATTTCTGACTAGTTTGAATCTGTCAAATATATTCGCCCATCGAATTAATCACCGCTTTCAAGAGCTGCAATGCGAAACTTAGATCGGCGCATGCTTCTGACAGTTTCGGACTAGTCAGAGGCTGCTGTACGAACATACCTATTACTTCACACAAAATTGGCACTTAGACCATTTCACAATGGGGCAAATTTGTAAAAACAGCGACGAATTGGTCGAATAATGTTTATAATAAATAATAAAATATACTAAACGTGAAATTATAATACAAAAAAATGTTCCACCCTTCTGCGGTACCTATTTATAGGATGAACGGCTGGATCTGTACATACATAATTTATTACATTACATTACATGTAGAAATTATTTACAGTGAAAGCTAAAGAATTAATTCAAAGAATAAAAATAAAAAATACTCGTGAACTGATTTATATTCTGTATGCGTTATGAATTCAATACCGTATATGGTGCTCATTCTAATTGATTTCTTACTGTAGACTCGTTTTCTTCAGATTCTTCTTGTACTTCTTGTCCTTCTTCTTCTACTTCATTTTCAGGTTCTTCCAATTCAAGTTCTTCATCTTCAGATTCTTCGCTTTCATGTTCTTCGGTTGTGGTACAGGAAATCTTAATGTTTGGTTCCTTTAAAAGATTAACAACCTCTGAATTTTTAGGAGTTATTTTCTTTCCCGATATGATCTATGATCTGTTTCTGTAGCATAAATGTTAAATTTCTCGATATTTAATTCATATCCGCTGTTGATTGATGTTAGAATAACTGAAAATTTACGAATCAGTTCCTCACTAATTCCAGTTATTTCTGAAGATAATTTAGGATTAGCGAAAAATCTTCGAGCGGTGTTACCGTCGTTGGTGGTACCGCTTCCTCCAGGTTTTGGCACATCAATAAGCAAACCCATTTTTTTTCTAAATTCATTTTGAATTTGGTAAGAAGCTCCATAAGATGTTAGTAATCAGTACGTAATACAAAATTAAGAATTTAGGATCTGTCTTAAATTAGTTGATATATTAGTTGACTAATATAAACCACTTCCAAAATTTTTGCTTTTAGTAACCTAAGACAAATCCTAAATTCTTAATTTTGTATCATTTTAAATTATTAGTTTTCTTGTTTTTAATTTTTTTTATTGTTTCCTCTGGCTTGCCACTTTTTGAAATCAAGTCTGTATGACAAATGTATAATACATTCGAAAAATCGAATCCATGCGTGCAAAGGTGAAATACCATAATTTATATGTTGCAGATTTATTGATTTGGTTTTAGCTTGTTCTATATTATTCATTGTTTTTGATGTAGCCCCACACACGTAACATTTCATTGCCTCGTGTGAAACTTTGAACGTCTTCTAATGTAATATAAGAACTTCTTAAATCTTGAATCTGGACTTCTATATTTTTGACTTCTTGAATTGCCATTTCTGAAGTTTATCTTTCAAAAATAAATTTAGTTTGGTCTGCAGTACCTGGTAGACGACGGTCTGGGGTTTTGCCAAATAATTTTTTTTATTTCTAACTTCATCTGATAATACATTCGTAGTGGAACTAGAGAAACTAAAAAAATGCATGAATCGGTGCTACTTTCTTCGCTAAACTTTTGTTTATATATTTTTTGTCCGCTGCTTCCATCCATTTATTTTATTCCTGGTATTAAATTAAGCATTTATCTATTTATTGTAAAATACTTAGAAATAATAAATAACTTGATGTAGATTCTTAATTTAAACTTTTAAATTAAGGTGAAAAATGATTTTATTCTCATCAAAAATCAAACATTATACAGGGTGATTCATAACATGTGTGAAAAACTTTAAGGGCTTATTTTCCGAGTAATTTGCGTCAAGAAAGTTCATATGAACATATGTACAGGGTGTAATATTTAACCGGGTCTATTCAATAACGCTATTCCTATTGAATATATGGAAAAATGTTTTAGACAAAACTATCATCTTTTCAAGGTGCGCATAATTTAAAATCATTTTGAAATATACAGGGTGTCTCAATTTGGCTGTACGATGTGTAACTTCGTTATTTTATGGAACACCCTATATTTTATAACGAATTTGAGCTTGTTAGGTTATTTTTCCATATATTCAATAGGAACAGCGTTATTGAATAGACCCGGTTAAATATTACACCCTGTACATATGTTCATATGAACTTTCTTGACGCAAATTACTCGGAGAATAAGCCCTTAAAGTTTTTCGCACATGTTATGAATCACCCTGTATATTTTTCTTTTTTATATCAACAACAAAACGCCTACTACTATGTCGGACGCCGCAATCGCTAAAATCACGACGGCCGATCTATATAAATCCGCCCCGTTGGGCGCCAATTGATGTAGATTCTTAATTTAAACTTTTAAATTAAGGTGAAAAAGGATTTTATTCTCATAAAAAATCACACATTGTATTCTTTTTTTTATATCAACAACAAAAACGCCTACTACCATGTCGGACGGTGCAATCGCTAAAATCACGACGGCCAATCTACATCAATATTGATGTAGATTCTTAATTTAAACTTCAATATTCAATAGGAACAGCGTTATTGAATAGACCCGGTTAAATATTACACCCTGTACATATGTTTATATGAACTTTCTTGACGCAAATTACTCGGAGAATAAGCCCTTAAAGTTTTTCGCACATGTTATGAATCATCCTGTATATTTTTCTTTTTTATATCAACAACAAAACGCCTACTACTATGTCGGACGCCGCAATCCCTAAAATCACGACGACCGATCTATATCAATCCGCCCCGTTGGGCGCCAATTGATGTAGATTCTTAATTTAAACTTTTAAATTAAGGTGAAAAAGGATTTTATTCTCATAAAAAATCACACATTGTATTCTTTTCTTTTATATCAACAACAAAAACGCCTACGACTATGTCGGACGGTGCAATCGCTAAAATCACAACGGCCGTTCTACATCAATCCGCCCTGCTTTCGAAGCGATTGCACCACCGGCACCGGTAATTAATACACGTGAAATCAGAACTATCAAAACTAGACAGCCGCCAATTTAATATTTTCTTATAATGAATTTTGAATTTGGTTTATGAAACCCAAACAATTTTCAATTTCGAAATGGCCACCGAACTTAAAAGAGTACCGAATTTTACAAGTGGCGAAAAAATGCACTTAATTAGTTTAATTGCAAAAAAGCATGCTCATATATTAGAGGATAAAAAAACCGATCGTGCATGTAAAGTAGAAAAAAACAAGGCATGGGTGCAGATAGAAAAGCAATTTAATTCATCATCTCCAGTAAATTATTACCGCAGTGCCGATTGATTGCCTTAGAAGGTTGTAGGTATGAAAACAGAAAAAAAGAGGTGCGTAAAAAGGTAGCTGAAGAGAAAAAACTACGGCTTTCTACAGGTGATGGTCCACTGCCAATCATCAAAACTGAGAATACTGATGAAATTTTGATATCTATTTTAAACGAAAAAACCGTTTCCGGTTTAGCAAATGAGTTTGACTCAGATGTTGATGTGACTCCAGTTGTCCCGGTCATAAATAATGAAGAATATGAATGTATTCTGGAGATAAATGAAGATGATGTAAGTGTATAAAAATGTTTTTGTCTATTACATTTAAAATTAAATTAAACCACCATATATCTTAAATTTCAATTTTGCAGAGTTCCATTTGCAATCTCCAATCATGCCTCTTGAAACCAACAAACTTAATACATCAAGTGTAACTACTAGCGAGGTAGGTATGAATGAAATAATGTTAACTTTTGAAATTTTAGACATTTTACATCAAAGAATGCACTAGTAACAGTATATAAATACTGGAATAGTAAGTTTTTTCCTTTTTCCATTAGTTTCCAACGACCACTAAATTTTTGTGTCGGTTCGTATATACTTACAGATCATTGTTTGATTTTTGATATGCTTCAATATATTAGCTATTGAGATATTGTCCTATATTGTGTCTTGTGTATTGTAACAGTTATATTGACGTGTGAAAATTCCCTTGGAATGTATATCACAAATAAAATATTATTATTATTATTATTATGGCCTCTGTCGGATAGGAGCAGTCTCCTGCAGCTGGATTTCATGAGAGATGGTCTTGGTCGTTTCTTGGAACGATCCGGGATTAAATACTTGGTGAAAGTCTGTCAGCATTTGATTGAATTCTTCGATGAGGTCAGCTGGTACTTGATGCTGTACTTCGTTGATAGAAATAGTTGCCCGAGTAATCTGCGATGTTCTTGCCTGCCAAAATACTGTTTGTCGTCTCTCAATTCCAAAATATACAGTTTTTCTGGCGAAATCAAGCATAGCTTCATTTTTTCAAACCATGGATATCCAAGGATCAAGTCGTCACGTAGTTCTTCTGTAATCATGAATGTGTCCGACAATTTACAGTATCCTATTTGACAGGAAATTTCAGCTTGTTCTAACAGAGTAAGGTATGTATCCTTTGCAGCTAGATTAGCACGAGTTGACTGCTCTGGATATAAAGGGAAGCACGGGCAAAATTGTGAGTTGCTGCGGTATCTAGAAGCCCTTTAATTAATTTGTCGCCAATCTGCAGACGAATACGGGGTAGATATCTTCTCGTAATCGTGCGTAAGTCGAAGTTGGAACATTTCGAACTTGAGAAACTTTTATTCTGACCTAAATCGGGAGATAACTCTGGAGGTATTGGCTGGAAAATGGGCACGGACGCACTTGGAACAAAAGTATTTAGTCGCGGCACTTTGAGGAGCTTTTCGCGAATTGGGCACTGACGTTTACCATTTGTCCGAAACTAAACTATTTTTCACTTGCGGCACTAAGATTGGGATTTCGGTTCGCCATCAAATTTTACGACCAGGGAAGGGCGATGTCCCCGGCCTGTAATCAGTTTTCCTGATTTTTTTGAGATTTCTCACGGAAACCAAATTTTATGGGCCAATGATATTCCGAGCAATGTTGACACTTAGGCGATTGACATTCCTCAGAACGACTTTTCGTTGTCGAACCCCGAGCCATGGTTATTTGTAATGGTAATGACTCTAAAGCCACGTTATCGAGAATCACAGCTCTGTTCAACATTTCTTCGTAGGAAAGCACGGCCGGAATTTCAAAACTGAGCCTATACTCAGGCAATAATAATCGCTCAATATTGTTTACCATCAACGTATCTTTATCTATGTAAGCAATTCTATCCGCCAACCAACCTTTCCTCAATAAGAGTCTTCTGATAATTCATCTTTTTTTTGTTCTTCTGATAGAATTCGTACTAGAATTCGTGATTTAACTACTTCATTGTCAAAATGAGAAATCAATCGTTCACGAAATTGCCTAAAATCAAGATTGCAACCAAGACGACGGGCCACTGCGCGTGAAACTAAGCTAAGCGAAACTAAAGTCATATTTTCGCGATGCAGCGGTTTGAAGCAGTTTCGACAGTTTTAAAACATTTACATTTTCGCGTTGAAACGGTGACGTCAAATGGCGAATGTTTTGAACGATTCCATGAAAAAAGCGTACACGAAAAAAGCCCACACGAAAATTGCGCACAAAAAAAAGCCCACAGCGAAAAATGCGGACAAGAAAAAAGCGCACAACGAAAATTGCGCACATGGAAAATTACCCACACTGAAAAATGCCCACAGAGAAAATTGCGCACACAGAAAATTGCTCACACCGAAAAATGCTCACCCAGAAAAATGCCCACATAGAAAAATACGCACATTATGTTTTATTTTCACATAAAAATGAAATTTATGCGCATTTCCATTACCGTACATGGTGTGTTAAATAACGTGCCTTTTTTAAAATTTCTCTACGTAGTTCTACTTGAGGGTTGTACCTCTAAGGGCCGATATATCAATCGCAAGTTAACTTTAACTATCGGTTTATTCCTATAGTAACAATTATGAAGACAATTATTTGAGACTGTTATTTGAAGCAGTTCAAGCAGTTAATGGGGAGCAATTTGAATATCTTTTATAATCAATTAGTGTTAATATTGTTTGTAGTTGTTTTAATAATTTGCTAATTTTTTATAATAAAAGCATAAGCATTTAAAGCTCTCCAAATAGTGGACTCAGAAAATAAAGGCGGGCAGCCACTGAACGTGAAACTAAGCTAAGCTGAGCGAAACTAAGTTTTTTGAAAATTAGATCCAACGTAATCTTACGCGGATGTGGTAACTAAAGCTAAGGGAAGCGAAGTTAAGATAGCAAAGATATAAAACAATGTTTATCTTCGCTCGGTTGCCTCGACCGCGTAAGATTACGTTGGATCAAATTTTCAAAAAACTTAGTTTCGCTCAACTTAGCTTCGCCTAGCGCGCAGTGGCCCGTCGCCTTAATAGTTATTTTTTATAAATAAAAATAAATTTGAATTTTGTCACCTTGTATAAAAAATAACTTACATATTTCTGAGACCGTATTTGGAGAGTTTTACACGCTCATGCTTTTATCAAAAATTAACATGTTATTAGAACAACTACAAACAATATTAACACCAACTGATTATAAAAGATGTTCAAATTGTGCCCCATTAATTGTTTGAACTGCCTCAAATAACAGTCTCAGATCTTCCTTGAAATTTTTCTTTACAACTCACGGTGAATTGAATACTAATAGTAGTAGCATTCCTTTCAAGGGCTTCAAGCTCCGTACAGCACGTACAGTCGCAATCATAAGTAATAACGCTTACAGAAAGTTTATAGAACATCCTTCAAAACTATGAATGTCGAATACATCCAAATCTTACTAATACTCAAAAGTGAATCCGGGATGTCGTAAATTATTTTTTGTTTGGAAACCACAAATAAAATGAGTCTTTCTGTGAAGGTTATGTCATGAATTATGATTGCAATTGTACATTGAACTGTTCTGTGCTATTCACAACTGTTCTAGTTTGTGAAAGGAATGCTACTAGTGGCAGCATTCAAGTGAGATAGGGAACCCTTACGTCATCGCATACCCGCTTCTCCCTCTAATACAACTGTCAACCGTGACAGTTAATATTGGTTAATAATTGTACACAATTCTTCTCGCTTCTCCTTTTACAAAAGGAGAAGCGGGTATGCGATGACGTAATGGTTCGCTATCTCACTTGCAGGAATGCTGCCAGCGTTAGTATTCAATTCACCGTGGGTACAACCCTCAAATATAGTCCATCTAGAAAGTATCCGGAAAAAAGAACAAAACACTGCCACTTCCAATTCCAATTTAGTAATGAAACAATAACAATAGAGGACGATGATTCTAGTTATTTGTTTATGTAATTTCTTTTTAATCCTGAGAATTATATTAAACGTTCAGAAAAGCTGAAATCAAATCAACTGCATCCTGAGTAGACTTGGCGTTTCGTGGATGTAAAATTGATGCTATTATTTTTTTTACATTTCTTAGTCGAAACGATTTTAAAAATCCTTTTTTTAATTGTGAACCCCTCTGTTGAAAATATGTTCCATCTGTTTTCTCTTTTCTTAAATTTGACAACTATTACTCAAATTTTTCTGTTTGTTTAAAATTGTTAACATTCAACATCGGTGGTCACTTTCTTTGTTAGATTGCGCTCCTAAGATATCGAGAGTATAATATAGGTATATAATAGATAATAAACAATATACAGTAAAACTCGGATATAACAAGGACTCAAGGGACCACGCTTATTGTTCGTTATATGCAAGAGCTCGTTATAAATGAAAAAAATTAAATGCAAATGTGATATGTACTATGAACTATGTACTATGAACACCAAAAAAATCTGGGACAACTATACTCCTGCATTTTTGTGTTTATTTAATAAACTAATAAGTTTGAATACAATCTTAAACAATTTACATATTGATAGAAACTGCAAAACTCCTACCATTCGACCGACTTTTAAACTAATAAAACGTTTACAGTTTGTAAAATGGATCTATTTACGTACGTCGATAAAAGACACGATCAACTAGGAGAAGTAATTTTAATTTTACCCGTCAAAAACTGTTACTCCTCCTAGTTTAAAAATAGGCTATAATAAAGCTTGATTCACATATTAGGCAATGTTCGTTTCACGCAGGTTACGTTTCGGTCTTGGACAAATATTTTCTTATGTGTTACAATACAAAGTGTGAAAAAAAATTGCCAGAACCGAAACGTAACGCTCATTGCGTTGCATTGTAAAATTTTTAGATCTAAAATTGAATGTTATAAATCCAAGAATGACGTAAATTAAAAAATTTATTGTGCTGTTAACAACAACAATTTAGTAATATCGAGCGAAATTTACTTCCAATAATATCTAAGAAGACAAGGACAAAGCAATAGTTGATTAAATTTGTAATTAAATTATTCATTTTTATTATTAAAGCAAGAAAATATCAAATTATCTATGTCTTTAGAAAACTCGTATTTTAAAAGATATTATTGCTCGAGGAAATATTCTTTCTTGTAGCATCATAATTTTATACATTTTATAAATAACTATTAATTACCTCTTCTAATAATTCTTCATTCTCGTCATCATTAAGGTGATCTGGATGCGTCCTTCGAGTTTTATGAAAAGATCCAAAAAGTTCAATATTTCTATCTAATTTACAATTAATAAACATTGTTCTTTGTGGATGGTGTCTTTCTGGGTATTGTTGGAAGTAAATTTATCTTGCTATTACTAAATTGTTATAGTTAGCACAATACATTTTTAAAGTTACAAGAATGAGTGTTTTTTTAGAGACATAATTTCTTGTGATACTTTCTTGCTTTAATAATAAAAATGTATAATTTAATTACGTATCTAATTGGGAAGAACAAACGAAAGAGTCGCCGCCCTGGTGTTTATACGTGAACTTTCGTATGTGAGATAAACTGTCAGTGTAACAATCAAATATTTACTGTTGTGTGCCTCAGTGTCATAGTTATTATTGTTATTATACCGAAAAAGTATCGTTCCGTACGTTTTCTAAGCATAAACTGATCAAAAACCGAAGATTTATTATGGTCATCTCACATACGACGGCCATTTTGAGCGCCACCTATATTCCATCGTTCTCTCTTGCTATGAATAATTGTTATTAGCACAATATATGTTGAAAATCTACGTTTTTTCTGGATTCACATTATTCATTTTCATATCTAAACATTTTTCAAAAATTTGCTTTTGTTATAAACGAAATAAAACTCCGAAGGTATAACAAACTTTTTTTGTTTTTGTCTTCACAGCATACCATATTCTTCTTCGCACTGTTATTTTCAACAATTTCTTGCATCTCCAGTTGTTTCAAATTATTAAATAGGGATGTGAGATGTATGGAAAAACATCAGAAAAATAGATCTATTTAATGGTATTAAAACCCAAAGTGACGCCCATAAGAAAAAATAAAGTTGATGATGGTCAGAACGAGACGAAACGTTTTAAGTAAAATCTCGTAAAGAGCTTAAAAAAGTGCCTGTAGAATGTATTAATTTTGTTATGATCCTTGCAATAATAACTTCAGGAAAAAATAAAAAAGAAAATTTGTTGGTTTTTTGGAAATATTTCAAAAACTACAAATCGTAGAAGATTTTTCAAAACGGATTATTGTTCAGCATTAAAATACGCAACTTTGCCCTAATTTAACCGACTTCTCATCTCTTACCATTTCCGAGATCCCAATGGTGAGCCTCGAATTTGTAACAACCTGTATAACTATTTTTTTATATGTAGTTATCATATCTACGTACCATCGCCGGCACTAAAAGCAAAACGAAAAGCATTAAACTCCTTCGAAAATGAACCTTACACAGTGCTACTTACGGCTGTGGCCTTAGTATTGCGTTTCGTTTTAAGTGGCGGCTAGTATAAATCACTCTTTCAGTCTTTCAGATTGAAAAAGGAACACCTTTATACGAATGTTTGTAAAGCAGGGTTGCCAATCGTACGGAAATTTCCGTACATGTACAGATTCCATGCAGACTGGATACGGAGTCAAAGATCATTCCGTACGGATTTTTCTTATACAGGGTCGCTGATATGTATGGAAACGGTCGATTATTTCTTAAAGTAAGAGAGCTAGCGAAAAATGTTAAATACAAAAGTTTTAGGGCTTTTTAAAATCTATTTCATTAAACAAAAATTAAGTATACACGATCAGTCAAAAAGTCATATGAAAACAAGTTACTTTTTTTAAATGGAACACTCTGTATTTTACGCGGTATTTCAGTTCTTCTCAAAATTCTAAAAACAGTTGTATAACACATTACATACCTAAACTTAACCGTTTTTCGAGATATCGAGTTACCTTAGAAATTTTCTAACTCTCGAAAAGATATCTCGAAAACGGTTAAGTTTAGGTATGTGTTGTGTTATACAATTGTTTTTAGAATTTTGAGAAGAACTGAAATATTGCATAAAATACAGGGTGTTCCATTTTAAAAAAAGTAACTTTGTTTTCCTATGACTTTTTGAGTGATTGTGTATACTTAATTTTTGTTTAGTGTAATAGATTTTAAAAAGCCCTAAAACTTTTGTACTTAACATTTTTCGCTAGCTATCTTACTTTAAGAAATAATCGATCGTTTCCATACATATCAGCGACCGTGTATTTACATTTTAATGAAAAAAAGTCATATTTTTTGTGTTTCTAATATATCATTTAGTAACTTTGGCTGTTCGGCAATAATAAATAATAATTTTTAAAATACGGAAATTTGCCGCGTAAATTACGGAATTGCGCTTTTTAAGAAATGGTACCACTGTTGTAAACATTAACATTTACTATTTATTACTTGCCTTGAAACTACATATGTATATATATATACAGGGTGTCCCAACAGTGTGTTCTCGGGCCATATCTCCCTAAGTACTGAAGATAGAAAAAAAATTTCAATACAATTTCTTTTTTAATTTAAGAGATCTACAACACAAAATTATTTTCATCTATACAGAGTGAAGCAAAACAGTGGTGCCGGACACAATTTTTTTATTTCAAATGGCATGCCCTATATATGAAACCAAATTTGGATTGCCCATAAAATTCTAAACATTTTCTGTATACCATTGCCTATACCTAAACCTAACCGTTCTTGAGATATTTAACATTTTGTTTAAAAACTGCCATTTGCAGCCACTATTTTATTTATTCATATTTTATTTAATTTTAACTCTAAGACAACGATTTTTGATACAGATGTAGTTGATACATAAGCTTATCATAAGCTGTTATTAAATGTACTTTTATCGCTACAGGGTGGTCATGGTAATAAACGAAATCTCAGAAATTTCAAAATGGCAAAACACAATTTTCTTAAATAGCATGCCCTATATTTTTCTATCCTAAATTCTTCGTTTAATAAAGTACTTTCATTTTTCTTAAGTATGTCTTATACCTATCTGTGATATTTTTTGAGATTTTCAGATCTATTTGAATTATTTCTTTTAAAACGAACACTTGTCTAAGGTGGCTGTGGAAAACCGGCAAACAATGAACCGGTTGACATTAATAATTATTTTTGAAAGTGTTAGACTGTTGGGTACTTGTTAAAACATGAATTATTAGATTTATTGAATTATTTCTTTAATAAATGGTTGCATAGCCAAAGTTGGTTGGATCCGCTGGCAACGGGCTTGACGCTTGGTCGGGCAATTATAGGTGTGTTCGAATCCCCTCCTGGTACATATGGATCCTATGTGACAAATGGAACACTTATGTGTCGGATTGTGTTCAGGATTCATTTTGGCCCCTTCGAACTAGGCTTTCTGCGTTTTCCCGGTTTATAAGACGAATGCCGATGGAAAACACCTAGTAGGTCGGTCGCAGCCACAGCGGGCAATATTACAATAACCAGCTTAACGCATTCCTAACAAGCTCATAGAGAGCTTGTGGCATGTATGACGTAAGTACAAAAAAATGTATAACTGTTTAAAGGAGTCACGCAGTAGAACTAACTAATGCCTGTACATTATTGTCGCTTGAAAATTAATTATTAAAGTCAACAGGTTCATTTGTTTGCCGTTTTCCACGGCCACCTTAGACAATAACTTGTTTGAAAAGAAATAATTCAAATAAATCTAAAAATCTCAGAAAATATCTCAAATAGGTATAAGACATACTTAACAAAAATGAAAGTGTGTTTCATACGGATAAAATCAATGACATGCGTAAAAAGATTCATTTAACAAACTGTATTTTATGACTTACATTTTGTTTAGTTCGGCAAATCACGTGATGCAAGCACGGAGTAAAAAGTAAATTACCGAATTCAGCAATTTCTTTTAATAAAAAACATGAGGTAATGAACTTCTGTCATTTTGACATTAATATTATTTTGACAAATTAAATAAAAATACCCCAATTAAAAGCAATTCAGAAGGCAATAATTCAAACGCGATTGCAAGACGGAATCAGTATTCGAGCAATTGCAACTGAATTTACTGTTAATGTTAGTAATCATAGAGAATATTTATTTCTTTGGAATCGAATGAGATGGATGAGATTTTATAGGTTGACAAATACATGACAAATGGTGTCAAACCTAATGTTACACAACTAAATTTTTAGAAAATTTGAAGTGTCGATTTCACTTCGCTGTAGTCGATTTTTATGTATAATTTTTATGATTCAAATCGAGACAACATAAAAATATTTAATTTTAAGAATCATTAAAAAAAGTTTACAGTTCTAAATCAGCGACTGACAGAAAATATTAAGGAAGGTTTATTTCATTGCATTTATGTATTTAGCTAGGAATTTGTCTATCCGGAAATTTGGCGGTAAATAACGCAGATGCCTCTCTCAACGAAGCTCCATTTGAGAATGATGTGTACATTTCTATTTTTTCGGCGGTTGTATACATTATTTTACAATAAATCAAAAGAACAATTTAATTCAATCTGACAAAATTCAAAATCAGTAGTGTCATTACTAACAACGCACGGTAACCATGGCGAATGAAATAAATTTGGAAATAATAATGTAATAAAGCTTCCATTGCTAATTAGATTACTATGTGCAGTCTTATAAGGTTCTCAGTGTATTTGCACTGCTTTAACTTCTGCTTGTATTTATATAAGAATTTCAGTAAAGCTTCGTTAAGTTTCTTCAGGTTTTGTTCATCAAGAGCTTTTCTGTTTATTTTATTACAAATAAAATTGATTAAAACAGAAACTGTTGTTTTGTCCTTTTGTTTGTGCTTAGCAGGTATAAAATCTATGAACTCTCGGTACGTCACCATGTTGTTACCTACGTCAAAATAAAATAATTACTTGCAAAATTGGAATAACGTGGATAAAATTTTAGTACGAGTAGTTAACTGAAGCTCTAGCTTATCTTACTGCATATGAAAGTGGGATCTGGTGGGAAAAATTTTTGTGCTCACATTTAATATAAAATTTAAAACATAAATGCATTTCTTAAAAGAAATGAACAGAAGCAAAAAAAACACGCGACTACATGTGTTTAAATATGTTTAAATGAGGAGCTCGGGAGAAAAACCTGTGCGGAGAAACAAATTTTACAGGGCACGGTTTTTTAGAAATGCTAAATATATACTTTAAGTATTGTAACACGTTTTACATCATTCGATTTGATGTCATCTATTGACAAAACCGTGACAATATTTTCATAAAAAGATTCCTGCAGAGGAATTATGTACGTACATAGAGAAGAAATTTCCTTTTTCTATTTTGCGTTGGTAATAGAGCTATTAACGCACCGAAACGAGTGCTTTAATAGAAAATTTGAGTGCGTTAATGGCATTGGTGTAATTAATTTATTTAATGTTGGTAATACTAATTCCAAGCAAGAAGTAAACATCAAATGTCAAACGATATCAAGAACTTTTACTTAATTTAAACGATCACCGCCATGAAATGTGCAATTATTATAAACGTTAACGATTACATTGGATGTGTCTTTAGAATTTATACTAATGCCTGGTAAGGTCTGATTTGATACAATAATTTTGTGGAGTGCATTACCTTCAACAGTGGTTTTATTATGCGAGAGGCAGCGAGGTGCAATCAGACTATGATCCAGTGGAGCAGCTGGACAGGTTAGTTTGCTGAAATCCATAATGTTGACCATTTGTATTTTTTACTTTGCATTTAAAATTCAATTTCCCACTGCCTACTTAAATGATGTTAAATAAATGTCACCAACCACCGCAAAATTCCCTAAATTTTAAAATATCGCTTTTTTTCAAAATACTAAATACAGAAGGCTTTTCAAGCACTCGTCCATTCCATCCGTCCATTTCGGACTCGTGCTTGAAAGACTGCCTTCTGCAACTTGTGTTTTAATATACTATTCTATTCTCTACGTTGTTCCAAAACGGTATCATGTATCTTCAGTCGTGTTCTTTCGTGCTTACCAAAAAGAAAACCGAATACGTAGAGATAGAGAGAAGCAATCGGCTCTTGCTGTTTTTCTACAAATACGTTGATATATGTTTTTCTCTTTTTCACTCTTCGTTGTTTTGTGAAGGTCCCGCCCATTGTGTTTGGACGTGGCTAACGTAGATGCATTACCGGTCATTATTATTAGAAACCAAATTAAGAGATTAAACTAATAAATTTGCGAAAATTCAAAACATTAACCAGTTATTATTAATAATTTGCGTCTTTTGATGGTAAAAGTAATAAGCTTCACTATTTCAATATTGAACTTTTTTATGTATTTCCTTTGCCTTTCCTCTAGAAGAAATAATATTTTGTTGTTTTATTAGTTTAAATACTTTATCTAAAAATTATAGTAACAATCTAACAATCAATATTGATCGGCAATTCAGAAAAGTAGTATATGCCGATGTTTCACTGTACATTTAGCAGCTTCTTCGGGATAAATGATTTTATTATTTATCGTGATATATTTTTTACAATTTATTTACAGTGTGCGGCAAAATAACTCGGAAAAACGTTTTTCATCATATTTTTATTTAAACAACGAAATTTAAAAATAACAGTGAACACTCAATAATATAGGACCTTTGTAACAATATTCTCAGCCGGTTTTGAAATGTCCGCCATCAACCTCGATATGGAGCTGAAAACGTCTCTTGAAATTTTCGACCACGCTCCGTACTTCATCCACGGATATTCGGTCCTATTCCCAGAACAGGGATTCCTTCCACGACTCCAAACTTTTGTGGCGCTTAGCACAAGCCCTGGCCTCCAAAATCGACCACACGCTGTAATCCATTGAGTTTAGATCAGGCGAGTAAGGCGGCTATTCTTGTAACGTGATGAAGTCTGGAAAATGGGTCCTACACCACTCCTGAGTCGTTATCGTCTTGTGAACCGGGGCAGAATCCTGCTGGAACGTCCATTCCGCATCGCCGAAGCGTTCTTGGGCCCATGGAAGTACTACGGCCTCGAGTATCTCGCATCGGTACACTTCTTGGTTGATTTTGACCCTCTGATTCACGAAAATCAGAGGTGTCTTGCCGCTGGCGCAAATTCCACTCCGTACCATGATGGACTGCAGATTTTGGCGATATTCGACGATGGTGAAGGTACCGGGAGTTTCTGCAGATCAAGTCCTGTCGTTTTGGCGGTTGTGCGCTAGTTCCACTGTGAACAACTTCTTATTCGTGAAGACGATCCGTTCCCAAAGCATAGGTACCTGCGGCCCGTCGCTGGAGTTGACGGCATCTTTGGGGTCGTACGCGCTTATTCTCGACCGTGAGGAGCTGAACTTTTTGGAGCTTGTACGGCTTGAAGTTGAGCTCATCTCTCGCTATTCGCCACACTGATCGGTCACTGATACTTGCCTCACGGCAATTTTCTTCATGGACACCATCAGATTTCCGTGGACTCTGATGATCTGAGGGTTAGCGAGGGTGTTGACAGTGGGCGTTGCTTATAGAGAATAGGATACAAAATGCGGTTCAACATTTTCTTCTCTTCTCTTCTCTTGTCTATCTCTTCGCTTTCTCTTTGCGCTCTAAGATACATAATTCCACCGCTCTGAAGTAATTAATATTTTTTATACCTATGCAAAAAACTGAAAATTATAATTTTTGTCAGTTAACATGTTTTTCTCCCGAACTCCTCAAATATCAAATAATCTTACCTTGGTTTTTATTATTACAGTATAAACACATTTACTGACATTCACTAACAAAAATCCGATGATTATTTTGTGGGACTTGCAACACGTATTGACACGTTCAACATTCATCTACTAAGTGCAAGGCAACCAAGAGGCCAGGGAGAGTTTATTGCTTAAGGGTGAGATTCGGGGTCTATTCTTATCTACAGCAGGTAAAGAAAGTAAGTAAATTCCGAACTTTACATTTTAAGATTTTGTCACAGTTTTTCTTGAGTTTGCCCTACATTGCATTTACAAGTTACACTCTTCAATATAAGAGTTGGCACATACAAGATCACGTTTTAATTGGTTGGACCTAGTTTTCATGGATAATTAGATTTTATCTGTAATTTGACGTACAAAATTTTAAATTGTCAGTGCAAGTTTTTGATATTAGCTGTCATTATGATTGTTCAGCAACAAATTGCAAAATTTTTTTCGAAGCAAACCTTTTTATTCCACCGGTTTCCTAAAAACTTGAAATTGAGGCACAACTGGATATTAAATAGCCAAATTCAGAAGTGCCTGTCCATCCGCAGTGACCACCGTTGAAGGTCATCCCCTAGTTTAGGGGTAGTCTTCGGTGCTGAAGAGGTGATTTAGGGGTGGTTTGTCGTGCACCCTTTTGGTTCTTGTACCTGAAGAAGTTGTCGTCAATGACGTAATTTGACCACAGGCTCTTGGAGGTTGGTCTCGGATTTTTTTCTTGCAATCGCCAATGCAGAGAGATGGGTCGCCATTTTTTCTTGCAATCGCCAATGCAGAAGAGATGGGGGCAGGGTTCGTCGCCATTTTTTCTTGCAATCGCGAATGTAGGCGGGGCTCGTCGCCAATGAGAGACACTCGGTGGTTGCAGAGGAATAGTTCTTCGCCAATGACGTCATCAAACAAGAGGTGATTACTTACCTGTTCTTGCAGAAGAAGTGTCAGCAATGACCAGAGATTTCTGAAGAATTTCTTGCGTCCAGAGGGTTGCAATGTCGTCAATGACGTAATTTTACCGGAGGAGGTCGCAGAAGAAGTTGTTGTGCGGTGAATTTTTGCCTGTTGTTGTTGACAAAACTGGTGGAGGTCAGGCGAGAGGTCAAGAGAATTGTTAGGAAAACACAATCGGAAGGAACGGGTAGATTGAATTGGTCGTGGTAACAGGAGAGCAGAAAACGCGAGCGAAAACACTGGCGGCGTAATCGGAAGGGGTCAGGCGAGAGGTCGAGGAGAATTGATAAAACGTTCGTTTTGAAATTACATGTTTATTTATAGATAAAGTTTGCTAATTAACAATAAACATACTAATTGAGATAAATATTTTTATACAGACATTAAAAAAAAAATTACATGTAAAGTATTTAATAAGACATTAATTACCAATGTTTTTGTTCGTGAAGATCTTTTAACAATTGATCTGCAAGACATGATACACATTTATGTCGGTCTCCCCTTTACATTTAGGGCAAACGTATTTTGTTGGAATGGGCATTTTTTAGAACATTTTTTTACATTCGTGAGCGGGTTGTACTTAACTAGCCTGTCGTGTAATATTAAACAATAGGCGCAGGTATTTGCGGGCACGTTTTTACTGGTTTCAAATTCTAATCTGATGTCGACGGTTCCCCACTTGAGCGTTTCGTTTTGTCGACTGCAATCGATCACTACCAACGGCGCTAAATCTTTAAATTTTGAAAAATTAAGACACGGTTCGCCCGCAGTTTTATAATAATAGGATTGTTGAAATTGAGCGTACATTGAGCGTATAAAATTGCGAATTGGTGTCTCAAAATTTAAATTTAGATTGTCATAAGGATAGACTTCCGAATTCAAATACAATTTTATGTTTGTTAAGTTACAATGATCAAATTAACTGATATTTTTTAGGGTATCATTTTTTCTACTAGTTTGAAAACCTACGATAACGAAACGTGGCTTCTCTAATTGACTGCTTGCTTTGACGTTCCAGGTGTGCCTCGTCGTCTGTTGCAAGAGAGGTAGTTCGTGGAGTTCCCAATTTCTAAAGGCGATCTCGAGATCTCTTCCTTCGTCGATGTACCTAAGTAATTGTAATTTTTCGTTGTCGGAAACTTGAACGTGAGGAATTTTCCATAGTATTTTTAAAAGTTCGATTTTATGTTTTTCCCTGTTCTTCGTGATCGAGAACCGAAGAACTTCTAATGAGCACTAATTCCTGTCGCACGTTTATCAATTTTTTTTTATAGTCTCCGCAGAAACCGAGCAGAATTTTTAACGGAATGCAAACGCTAAAATTTCCTTGCGAATCGGTAATTACGGGATTTTCAAGGTGATTCCAACATGCGTTGTTGTATCTTGTGCAATCGTTGTTCGTGAAAGAGGCGTACCCCTTCAAGACCGATGTGATGCCCGGATATCGAGTGCGATCTATGACCGATCCTCCTACTTCGTATCTGATTTCGTCGAACAGGAAAGTGGTGCCGTTGTTAACAAAATTCAACGTGTTGCTCACTTTACCGTCGTGATCGAGTATTTTACCTTCGATGTACAGGTAACTTTGAGTTGGTAATGTGTAGATGTCCTGCATTTGAATCGGTAATCGTGTTTCATCAGATTTATTTAACGTGGTATTTGCGTACGGCGGATGACTGTGTATTTCACAATTTATAATAGTATTATCTATTAAAACGTGTTCAGCAATGTTCAGCACAACGAAACTCATTTTTCTTACAATAATTGGAATCCTAATGATAAAAAATTGTTTATTTTCTGGTGTTAACTCTTTTAAATGAAAACTTATCGTTCTGATTTCGATTTGGTCTAGTATTTTAATGACTATTTTATCAATGTATTTCGTATTTATTGGTAGATAAATGACGTTGTTTACTTTTTCCACTTGAGGAAAAAATATGTGTAACACGTGAGGTAGATAAATGACGTTGTTTACATCACAAAATCTTTTAAGCGGACACTAAATCGGACACTAAACTTTACGTTTCGCAGTCGTTCGACGAAGCTGTCGAACGACTGCGAAACGTAAAGTGTATAGTGCGCGATTTAGTGTCCGCTTAAAAGATTTTGTGATACAAATTTCGTCGGACAAGAACCAACTGTAAAGACGTTGTTTACGTTTTCCACTTGAGGAAAAAAATGTGTAACACGTGATCTTGATTGTTGTTACTATAGGAATTAGTAACTAAATTACATCCAAAGCAAATGGCATTTACTTTAGAAATATTAATAGCAAAATCAGATTTGTATATTCTATTTGCTTTTAGTTTTTTTTTCTATCGAATCCTAATAGCGGTGCAATCGAATTCGGTTTTTCAAAATGTATAATTTTGTTGCTCTTTATCTCATATTTTAATGTATTATGATTGGTGACTATTGTCTTATTACTACTAATTCGTTTTCTTTCTGAATTAATTTCAATCAATTGTGATTTTATGTAATTTTCGATGTCTTTAACTTCATATGCACCCGAGGGAATTTCTATGGTGTACTTGTCTATATAAAATTTATTGTTCGTTTCATCGATGTTAGGAATTGCATTGAATGAATAAAACATCGATTATTTTTCACAAAAATGTACACGACTTGTTATTGCAATCATGCTGTTTATTTTCAATATTTTTGTAATTTCTGGAAATAAATTATAAAAATGCACACGAGTTGTTATTGTAATCGAGCTGTCTGTAAAGAATTCTGTTTACTTAAAATTATTTGATTAATTATTGCATTATAAAGTGCAATTTCTGGAAAAATTTCTGTTTACTTAAAATTATTTGATTAATTATGCATTATCGCTGTGTTTATAAATTATAAAAATGTACACAAGTTGTTATTGCAGTCGCACTGTCTGTAAAAAACGTATTCACCCAAGAAGGAAACTTTCGAAAGAAAATTCGGCAACTTACATGGGTAAGCATGGGCTTTAGAGAACGATGAAGAAGTCGAAATCTTTCATGAAGCAATGTCTACATTTAAATGATGAGCTCATGATCGATGAGGGACCATCTCAAACGAAAAGAAGAAGAATTAAATGGACAGCTGAGCAACCACGAAAGAAGTGTAAAGTAGGATCATTGTCAACAACAATGTCAGAGTTAGAAGCAATTTACGATGATGATGACGCCGATTTGTTTAATTCTCAAAAATTTCATTTTAGAATTAAAGTAATTTGTTTTTGTAATATATGTATATGTAGCTACTTATCAATAAATTACTTATTTAAACGAAGGACGTGTACGACTTCATTAGACTGTTCTTAAAAACAATTGATCAATAAAATCATGGATTCGAACATGATCAAGATATTTATTTATTTATTTATTTATACATGTGAGAAAAAAAAGACATTATTTTTTTACAGAAATCTGAATTATATATATTAAATAAAGAAATGGAATGTCTATTTAAAAAGCATGCGTTGGATATTCCACGTTATTTACCATCGTGGTTCAACTTGAACAAACACCAGTGGGTGCGAACATTCAAACTTTTTAAACTCTGGTATAAATCGCTTTGATTTGTTCTTATTAAATAACCAAGCAGCTCGATGTTTAAAGCTGGATTTACATGGAGCGTTGAGTGCGTCAAAACGCCGGGCGTACTTTACTCCCATTGTTACGTAAAGAGCAATAGCCAATAAGAGTACAGTACGCGCTCAACGCTCCACGTAAATCCAGCTTTACGCTACAAAAATATCTTAAACATCAGCAGAAAAAAGAGGACCTTGAAAAAATAAATCGTTGGGAAAAAATCATCCTAAATAATGAATTAGGAACGCGTGACCAATTAAAGCTACAATCAAAGTTAGTCAAAGCAATTAAACTTCAGGAAGAGTTGAGACTTGATAAAGTCAAGACATACATCCAGCATGACAGACAAGCAGCACCGTCTGTAATGAATCAAGAAAGAATGAGGAGAAGTGAAGTCAAAAGTCTTTCGGAAATTTTAAATGAATGAAATTAAACATTTTTTTGTGTGTATTACTTATTAATTTCAATAAAAATATTTATAATAATTTTTTTTAGGTTACATTCATGCAATTTAGCGTACGAACAACTGGTAGAACAAATATACATGATCTTTAGCACAATTTAACTTATTATTGGTATGTAAATTACAATGATTTTGAACATAATTTCGTTTCAGTATACTTAAATTGGGACACGTAAGCTGATCTAAATCTATAATTTGATTAGTTATAATTTTATTTAACACTTTCTCCTTGTTGAGTCCTTTCACGAAGATGACTGTCTCCGACGATGGATTTGATGTAGTTACCGATGTTTTCCTGCGGTAAATAGTAGTCGAGCGAAGTATCCCAGTCCAGACCGTGTAAATTCCTAGTTGCCCAATCGACGTGACTCCTTAATTTTCCACAAAACCAAGACGAAGTTCGCGGTGACGATCCGAAGGCGTGATGTATGAGTTTCGTCTTCAGATCGAATATCGCTACTTCCTTGATTACAAAGTCGCTGTCTTTGTACTGGAAACCTTGGATGTCGATTATATACAATTTTTTCTTGCAATAAACTAACGTGTGCAAAGTTTTGTTGTTATTTTTCTACTAACAGATTACAGATGTTGACACTCTTATACATATACTGTTGTATTTTTTTTTTTTTAGGTAACTCCCCATTTTATCTTATGCAATGTTATTATATTTTGCGCAATATTATTATTTTATCTTACGCAACGTTATTCTTATTATCGAAACCTAACCATTTCACAAACACTTTATTTCTTTTAAAATTTTCTCCACAAGATAAACGTCTGGATATTTTACTTTTTGCAAATTGTTCTCTATAAATCCTCCTAATATATCGTTTCCAGTTGCGTCTCTTTTAATAAATAAGTGATCGGATTTGTCAATTGTATTTTTTGAATCATGAAAAATTTCAGTAGACCAATTATATTTACTGCAAAATTATCAATTATGTGATTAATTATGCATTTTACATTCTATATTATTCAACTAGTTTCATACAGTGTCTTTCAAAAAGTGTGCTACAAGAAAGCACAAAGTTTCGGAACGCATTGAAATAAACACTCAGAACCAAATAAAATAATTGAGAAATAACAAATTTCATGTTTTTCCTATTCACAATAAATCGTAATTTTTTTTATTTTTGAGATTTTTTGAGATAGGAGACCGTAATTTCATATTTAGCTATAACTTTTTAAATCTGAACGACTTATCCTTATGACATTTTTTCACTTTCATTTCTTGGTGTCCAATTACAAAAAATATATAATTCGTAGGGAAGTAATGCCGTACTTGTTAGGTAAACCAATTCTTAAATTATTTTTATTTATATATTTTATATATATATATAGATTTAAAAAGAGGAAACCTGAGATCATTTCGCGATAAAAGTTGGGCAAGATGAGATCCTTTTGGAAAGGCGAGATCCAAAATCGGATCTCACCTTTCTTAGCGTGTATATCGGGTCATAACCGACTTTGTTGGTAATAAAGAGCTCAAATTCAAATTTTATCCCGGATCTCGTTTTACCGATTTCTATGCAGTTTTATACACCAGTAGTTCACAATTAGTTATGCAGAGGGCGCATGTGAGCCAAGTATACACGTACATAGTTTCTAACCAAAGTGAGATCCGACAGTCTGGCAACACAGCAGAGCTCTACTTTACAGTAGAATTTCTAACATGAAATAATTATACGTTTTTAATTAAACTAGACTCTTGTTTGATGAAATTGTGTAGAACAATTTGTTTATAATCTTTTAACGCACAGCTTAAAAATCGTCACGTGAAACGTTTATATCTCTGTTTTTCTACTTAATAATGAGTATGAGATTTAAGACGAAACACTTTCTGAGTTATTTAGGAATTGTAGTTTGCTTGATTTGACACTGCAAAATACCGTCTAGAAACAGTTATAATCACTATCTGATACGAGTACATTTTAATTTAAATAGTTTACAATAAAATATTATCGATTTTACACAGCAATAAAGTGAGTAGAGACTTTCAGTTTCGTTACAATAAAAATAATTCCATCTATCAAATGTGAATTTAGAAGCCTCAAATAAACTATTGCAAATGTTTTCCGTTACAGTGGGGTAAACTATAACATTTTTACATAACAATGAAGTGAATAAAGAGGTTTAGTGTTAATGGAGTTTCCTTAAATAAAAAAAAAAGGAAAAACAAATTGTGAAAATAATGTAAATCTGTAAGCCTGAAATAAATTATTTTACAATGAAGTGAATAAAGAGGTTTTGTGTCAATTTCGTTAGATTAAAAAAATCTCCAACTGTCAAATGTGGAATTCACATAAGTTATTGCGAATGTTTTCTGCTACAGTAGGGTAATTTTTTTTATCCACTATCACATTATAATTGAACTTTTATTTATTAATAAAATGCTATCTAAAACATTTATACAATAAATAACTGTTACTTTTACATAATGAAGGTTCTCGTGTCAGTGGGAAGTTTTGTCATATTAAAAAAAAAGCCAACTGTCAAATGTGAATCTGTAGCCTCAAATAAATTATTTCAAATGTTTTCTGTTACAGTGGGGTAAACTATCATCATTTTTGCATAACAATAAAGTAAATAAAGAGTCTCTTGTGTCAATTGAAAGTAACGTTAGATTAAAAGAGAAAAACTAGGTGTCAAATTTGAATTTGTAAACCTCAAATAAATTTACATTTTATTTTAAAAAATTTTGTGCAAATCGGTTTTGATTGCAGCGGATTCCTCGAGCAGGCTCTGTACAGCTGTTTCAGGCCTAGTTGGGCCTTCGTCAGCAGAATCGATTTGCACAAATTTTTTTAAAATTCTCATATGCTTTGACAGCAAGCATGGCCGCCTTGCATAGGATGACTTATTATGTAGCTTCAATTTGTCAATCTTACTGCAATATTAGGTCAAAAAACGATCGAAAGATGTCGCTACTTAAAATGTCCATTACATTTTATTGTTATGTAAAAATTGTAGTAGTTACTCGAATAGGCAGAAAACATTAGCATTAATTTGCGGAGCGTTCTAGAACACAGGACATGTTCATTTTATATGAAAAATGGAATTTTAGTGGTTAAGAGTCAAGAATTTAGTGGCTTCAATAAAATATGTAGATGTAAGCAATTCAAATTGATCATCGGTTATTTCATATGCTTAGAAAGTTAGGGTATTCAATAAAAACTTGACAAATCATAATTCTTAAATGTAATATTGATGTTCAATCAAAGATGGATATGTCCTGTTTTGCTAGAACGCTTCTCATTTATTTGGAGCTTACAGGTTCACACTGAAAGCTAATTTTTTGAATCTATCGAGATTTCCAATTGTCCCGAAAGCCTGTTTATTCACGTCATTTTTACGCAAAAATGATAATAGTTTTTACCTCACAACACTAGGTGTCCTACGCCATGTGTTCACCTTTCTAAAACTTTTATTTTTTAATCAACTTATTTGAAATTTGGAAAGGATAAATTAAATCAAAAAATGAATGTTCCGACATACTTTTGAGCACAGTAGATCTAACAGAAAACAATTTTGCAATCACTTATTTAAAGCTTACGAATTCACATTTAACCGCTGGACTTTTTTAAATATAACGAAACCTCCAATTCAGACGAGAACAACTTTATTCACTAGATAGCAAGATAAAAATGATATTAGGTTTGTTCCAGCAACAGTTCGTAACTAGTTCGAAACCGTTAAAAGCATGCAGTTATCAAAGTTGTACAATTGATGGCACCGTTAATATCGGTCATTACTTTGGTGGGCAACTGTTTTTAATGGTTCCGAACTAGGTAGTCAGAAAAAGCTGCTGGAACAAACCTATTAGTTTGCTCCACTATAGCCGAAAACTTTTGCAATAATTTTTTTTGAAGCTTACAAATTCACACTCTAGGCTTTCAATTGATATGAAAATCTCTTCATTCACTAGATTATAATGTAAAAATGACATTAGTTTACTCCACTATCATTGCCACCTTGACATTTAGTCCAGGCCTATAGCCAGAAATTGTGACGTCACGATAAAGGGGTTTTGACGTTTCTCAAAATGCGTTATTTTATCATTTTTATCAGTGTTTGTAAAGAAAAAGTAAATAAAATTGTCCCGTAAAGAATGGGGTAAGTCTATTTAATAGTTTTTGCTACAGAACGAAGTCATAGAAGATTAAAAATTAACCGAATTCAAAATCACTACCAGAATTGACAGGTATTTGAATTTTAAAGTCTTATACGGTCTCATATTGTTCAAATTATATTATAAAACATCACTAAACTTATTGTTAAAGCGTTTTAAAGCGAAAATCAGCAAAACAACGTAAAGCTCGTTGGTTTAAGTAGTTGGAGCCAAGCATTAAGATGATGGAATGGTTCCGTGAAAATAATGAGAAGGGTTTATATTTGGACAAATTAATACCAATACAAAGCAGAATCATTGCTTCAATAAAGCGTTTTTTGCCCGATGGAAAGTATCACACAGATCTGTAATGATTTTCTTCGGAATTTTTTAACGCTTAACCTTATTTTTAAAACTCATATAAACACATTTTCTTAACATTAACGCAAGGATATGTGTAAACTACAGACGCGTAGTGTTAAGGAAAGTAATATAAATTAAAGAAAACTTACATTTTTATTAAATAAGCTTGAAATTTTTAAGTGAAATAAATTTATGTGCTTGACAGTTACCCCTTTACCGTGACGTCACAGCTGAAAACATTTGTTGCCTAAAGGCCTGAACTAGTATTAAGATGGCAATGCCACTCTAGCCAAAAACATTTGCAATAATTTATTTGAGGCTTACAAATTCAAATTGACAGCTGGAATTTTTCTTTAATTTTTTTAAACCTAACGAAGCTTCCAATTGATACAAAAATCTCTTTATTCACCAGATTGTAATGTAAAAATGATATTAGTTTGCTCCACTATAGTTGAAAACATTTGCAGTAATTTATTTGAGGCTTACAAATTCACATTGACAGCTGGAATTTTTCTTTAATTTTTTTAAACCTAACAAAGCTTCCAATCGGTACGAAAATCTCTTTATTCACTAGATTGTAATGTAAAAATGATATTAGTTTGCTCCACTATAGCTGAAATCATTTGCAATAATTTATTTCAGGCTTACAAATTCACATTGACAGCTGGAATTTTTCTTTAATTTCTTGAAACCTAACGAAGCTTCCAATTGATACGAAAATCTCTTTATTCACTAGATTGTAATGTAAAAATGATATTAGTTTGCTCCATTAAAGTTAAAAACATTTGCAATAATTTATTTGGGGCTTACAAATTCACATTGACAGCTGAAGTTATTTTTTTTTTTTTTTTAATTAAACGAAACTTCCAATTGACACGAAAACCACTTTATTCACTAGATAGTAACGCAAAAATACTATTAGTTTGCTCCATTATAGCCAAAAACATATGCAATAATTTATTTGGGGCTTACAAATTTTCACATTGACAGTTGAAGTTGTTTTTTTTTTTTTTTTTTTAATGAAACGAAACTTCCAATTGACACGAAAACCACTTTATTCACTAGATAGCAACGTAAAAATACTATTAGTTTGCTCCACTATAGCCAAAAACATTTGCAATAATTTATTTGGGGCTTACAAATTCACATTGACAGCGGTTGTTTTTTTTTTTTTTTTTCTAATGAAACGAAACTTCCAATTGACACGAGAACCACTTTATTCATTAGATAGTAACGTAAAAATACTATTAGTTTGCTCCACTATAGCCAAAAACATTTGTAATAATTTATTTGGGGCTTACAAGTTCACATTGACAGCTGAAGTTGTTTTTTTTTTTTTAAATTAAACGAAACTTCCAATTGACACGAAAACCACTTTATTCACTAGATAGCAACGTAAAAATACTATTAGTTTGCTCCACTATAGCCAAAAACATTTGCAATAATTTATTTGGGGCTTACAAATTCACATTGACAGCGGTTGTTTTTTTTTTTTTTTCTGATGAAACGAAACTTCCAATTGACACGAAAACCACTTTATTCATTAGATAGTAACGTAAAAATACTATTAGTTTGCTCCACTATAGCCAAAAACATTTGTAATAATTTATTTGGGGCTTACAAGTTCACATTGACAGCTGAAGTTGTTTTTTTTTTTTTAAATTAAACGAAACTTCCAATTGACACGAAAACCACTTTATTCACTAGATAGTAACGTAAAAATACTATTAGTTTGCTCCACTATAGCCAAAAACATTTGCAATAATTTATTTGGGGCTTACAAATTCACATTGAAAGCTGTAATTTTTCTTAAATTTTTTTAAATCTAACGAAGCTTCCAATTGATACGAAATCTCTTTATTCACTAGATTGTAATGTAAAAATGATATTAGTTTGCTCCATTAAAGTTAAAAACATTTGCAATAATTTATTTGGGGCTTACAAATTCACATTGACAGCTGAAGTTGTTTTTTTTTTTTTTTTTAATGAAACCAAACTTCCAATTGACACGAAAACCACTTTATTCACTAGATAGTAACGTAAAAATACTATTAGTTTGCTCCACTATTGCCAAAAACAATTGCAATAATTTATTTGGGGCTTACAAATTCACATTGAAAGCTGGAATTTTTCTTAAATTTTTTTAAATCTAACGAAGCTTCCAATTGATACGAAATCTCTTTATTCACTAGATTGTAATGTAAAAATGATATTAGTTTGCTCCATTAAAGTTAAAAACATTAGCAATAATTTATTTGGGGCTTACAAATTCACATTGACAGCTGAAGTTGTTTTTTTTTTTTTTTTTTTAATGAAACCAAACTTCCAATTGACACGAAAACCACTTTATTCACTAGATAGTAACGCAAAAATACTATTAGTTTGCTCCACTATAGCCAAAAACATTTGCAATAATTTTTTTGGGGCTTACAAATTCACATTGAAAGCTGGAATTTTTCTTAAATTTTTTTAAATCTAACGAAGCTTCCAATTGATACGAAATCTCTTTATTCCCTAGATTGTAATGTAAAAATGATATTAGTTTGCTCCATTAAAGTTAAAAACATTTGCAATAATTTATTTGGGGCTTACAAATTCACATTGACAGCTGAAGTTGTTTTTTTTTTTTTTAATGAAACCAAACTTCCAATTGACACGAAAACCACTTTATTCATTAGATAGTAACGTAAAAATACTATTAGTTTGCTCCACTATAGCCAAAAACATTTGTAATAATTTATTTGGGGCTTACAAATTCACATTGAAAGCTGAAATTTTTCTTAAATTTTTTTAAATCTAACGAAGCTTCCAATTGATACGAAATCTCTTTATTCACTAGATTGTAATGTAAAAATGATATTAGTTTGCTCCATTAAAGTTAAAAACATTTGCAATAATTTATTTGGGGCTTACAAATTCACATTGACAGCTGAAGTTATTTTTTTTTTTTAAATTAAACGAAACTTCCAATTGACACGAAAACCACTTTATTCACTAGATAGTAACGCAAAAATACTATTAGTTTGCTCCACTATAGCCAAAAACATATGCAATAATTTATTTGGGGCTTACAAATTCACATTGACAGCTGAAGTTGTTTTTTTTTTTTTTTTTTTAATGAAACGAAACTTCCAATTGACACGAAAACCACTTTATTCACTAGATAGCAACGTAAAAATACTATTAGTTTGCTCCACTATAGCCAAAAACATTTGCAATAATTTATTTGGGGCTTACAAATTCACATTGAAAGCTGGAATTTTTCTTAAATTTTTTTAAATCTAACGAAGCTTCCAATTGATACGAAATCTCTTTATTCACTAGATTGTAATGTAAAAATGATATTAGTTTGCTCCATTAAAGTTAAAAACATTTGCAATAATTTATTTGGGGCTTACAAATTCACATTGACAGCTGAAGTTGTTTTTTTTTTTTTTTTTAATGAAACCAAACTTCCAATTGACACGAAAACCACTTTATTCACTAGATAGTAACGTAAAAATACTATTAGTTTGCTCCACTATTGCCAAAAACATTTGCAATAATTTATTTGGGGCTTACAAATTCACATTGACAGCTGGAAATACATGCAATTTATTAACTATTGAGTTAACGCACGGAAATATTCACAGTTCAAGGTTATGTTACATTTGGCAACACCGAAGGATCTCATCTTATCTCATAAATATCATTTTATACACTAACGGATCTCGTCTTTGCATGTTTTTCTAACGGATCTCATGTTAGTCAATGTTTATCACAGAAAAATATACTCTGAATTTTTTTACCCCTCTGTGGCAGTAACGCTTTGAGTCACCATTTATAGGCTAGTGACATAAAATATACTCTGAAAAATAAAATCCTTATGGGGGATCTCAGGTTGTCCAAGTTTTATCCGGATCTCGACTTGGATTAAAAATGTATATATATACCGTCTGTTTGATTATAAAGGCCCCAAGCTACAACTCATTTATTTTTGCTTAAACACCCAGTAAAGTGTATATATTCTTAAATGGGACGTTGTTTCCTAGAGAATGAAGTAAAACAATATTTTTTTGGCTACACTGTATAGGAGTCATGACGTCATCGACATTTTTTTTAAATGGCACGATGAAAATTTTTCTGCGAAATACAATAGAACATCCTTTTCTCTTTTCAACCACATAAAATTTTTATATCCTTACATAAGAAAATGTTCGAGAAAACTGAAAAAAACTACCTACATAACTTACCATTTAACATTTAAGGCACGCTAATATTTCTAGCATGCTATGAGTAATTTTACTGAAATTTGTCGTACTTTATCTAATTTTGATAAACAATTTCTAAAATACCGGCACTGTCAATCTGACTTATAATTAGTTTGAAACGGTGAGAAATGAATAACATTAATGAAGAAGCCGATATGCTAGAGGTTTACTACGAATGTAGAAAAAACAGTGTCAGTTTGACAGTGCCGGTATTTTAGAAATTGTTTACCAAATTAGATAAAGTATGACAAATTTCAGTAAAATTACTCATAGCATGCTAGAAATATTAGCGTGCCTTAAATGTTAAATGGTAAGTTATGTAGGTAGTTTTTTCAGTTTTCTCGAACATTTTCTCATGTAAGGATATAAAAATTTTATGTGGTTGAAAAGAGAAAAGGATGTTCTATTGTATTTCGCAAAAAAATTTTCATCGTGCCATTTAAAAAAAATGTCGATGACGTCATGACTCCTATACAGTGTAGCCAAAAAAATATTGTTTTACTTCGTTCTCTAGAAAACAACGTCCCATTTAAGAATATATACACTTTACTGGGTGTTTAAGCAAAAATAAATGAGTTATAGCTTGGGGCCTTTATAATCAAACAGACGGTATATATATATACCAATTCTTAAATTATTTTTATGAACGGGGATTAACGGCTATTGTAAATAAAATATATTTTTGTTGGTCAATATTTCGTAATGTTTTTATTACTTCATCAGGACCAGAAATTGCTACAATAATAAATTACATTGTATACTTATGAAAAATCAAGCTAATTATTTACTTACTGAAGGTGAAAATAATTTATTTCTCCTTTCTTATTGGAATTGTATTAGAAATTGAGAATTTTGAAGTTTAAGTTAAACAAAGATTATTTATTTATAAAAATATTTAAATAACAAAAGGACGCTAGATGGCCTGACTTATTAGATTGAAATAAATATTGTTTAGTCCGTCAGTGTCAGATCTAAAATTGACAGTTACGTCATTATGTTTTTGAATACAAGACATTTCAAGAAAAATTCTGGTTTTATAAGAAGGTTCTTTTTCTAAAATTTTAACGTTATATAAATTAAATCGATGGTCCTCATCGATTGTATGAATGGCTAATGCACAAGATCTTTTTCCAATCCTACAATCACTTTTATGTTGTGTAAGTCTGTTCTTGAGCCATTGGCTCGTTTGACCTATATAACATTTGTTACAGGTATCACAATTAATTTTATACACAACATTAGAATTAAGCAAGAGAGGAGTTGGATTTTTTAAACTAGTATAAATTTGTCTAATAGTTATAGGATTGTAATAAGCTATTTTGATTGGAACTGTTTTTAATAAAGAAGTTATTCTTGGAGTAATATTTTTGATAAAAGGTAATTTACTATATATTAAATTTGATATTAAAGTATTATTTCTTTCATGTGTCACGTCAGGATTACGTATGTCAAAAATTATCTTTTTTACGAGATGTTGTGGATAGCCATTGTTAACAAAAATATCTACTAATTTATTAAGATTTTTCTCTATTAATGATTCGTGACATATTCTCTCAATGCGATTTCTCATGGCAAGGATGGTATTTAATTTATGTTTGAGACAATGGTTTGAAAAGAAGTTAATGAATCTTCCTGAAAAAGTCAGTTTTTGATACCAGTCTAAGATGATGGTGTTATTTGGCATTCTTATTAATCTGGTATCTAAAAATGGAATTGAATTATTATTTTCAGTTTCAATAGTAAATTGAATTTTATCATTGAAGTTATTAAATATATTTAAAATTTCATTAATTTTTTCAGAGGGAACAGAACAAATCAAATCATCAACATATTTGTATATGAAAGGAAGTTGGAAAGATAGTTTTGGAATGCATTTATCAAGTATAAAATCCATAACAATTTGTGCGACTATGGGGCTCAAAGGTGAACCCATAGGAGTACCTTGTATCTGTAGGTAAATCTTATTTTGAAATGTAAAATAGCAGTTATTAAAAATAAATTCGATGATATTAAGAAATTCATTCTTAGGAATATTGCAATCATTTTTAATATCATTCCAGCTGCTAGAAATAATATCAACAGCTAATTCCATAGGAATATTAGTAAAAAGAGACACTACATCTAAGGAGATGAGTTGGTAATCTTCTGGAAGAATGACATTTTTTATTTTTTCAGCAAAGGTGAATGAATCCTTAATATTGTATTCATATTTGTTAGCCAAACTAGTGGTTAAAATGTTTGACATGAATTTTGCAAGATTGTAAGTTGGAGAGTTGATGCAAGATACTATCGGTCGAAGGGGAACATTGTTTTTATGGATTTTAGGTAAACCATAATATTTAGGTAAAACTGAATTGTTGATGATTAGTTTGTCTCGTGTATTTTTATCAATAAAATTTTTTGAAAATAATTTTTTAACTAAGTTGTTATTTTTTTGTTGTAAGCTAAATAAAGGATCTCTATTAACTTCTTTATAAACTGTGTTATCATTCAGTAAATCAAAGGATTTATTAATGTAATCAGTTTTTGACATGAGAACTGTTACTGGGCCTTTATCTGCATTAGATAGAATAATGTCATCATTGTCTTTGATAAATTTTTTAGAACGATTGAAGATGTCATTGAATTCAGAAACATTACTTATGATATTGGTTATTTTCAATCTATGTGAATTTGCAATATTAGTAGGTATATGTGTTGAAATATTTTGAACTTCAGCAAGTAGTCTGTTAACATTGAATTGATTAGGTTTGACATTTATACTAAACTTAGGACCAAGAGATAGGAAATCTTTAATGTCGTTAGGAATTTCAGTGTCAGTGAGGTTTATGAGCCATTTATCATTATTATAAAATAAATTTGATTTTACTAACCCAGATTTCAATTCATTAAATTTTTTGATGTTGTTATTTTTAATATTTTGAAATTTATGATTAAATGTAGTATTTAATCTAAGTTTATATTCATTAAAAATGTCATGAGGTAATATATTTACTAATCTTGATGTACTATTAGTAATGTTATATCGTATGTAATTGATATCTGAGATAGTAATTTTAATTTCAAAATTAAGAATTTGGAATCCTAACCTATTGTTAAAACTTAAAATCTTCTTGGTCAGGTAATGGTTTGTAGTCTTTACCTGCGACATCAGTTTCAATGATCCATTAGTAATATGATTCGGTAGTAGATGATGTTTTCTACAACTCAAAAGGAAATTTCTTCTGTTTATTTTCTTTGCCACTCTCATATTGCAGTTAGCCCAAGTTTTCATAAGTTTAGTGACGTTGCAGCCAAATCTTCTAGTGATATCTTGATAAAAACTTCTTTTCAAACCATTGTCTCAAACATAAATTAAATACCATCCTTGCCATGAGAAATCGCATTGAGAGAATATGTCACGAATCATTAATAGAGAAAAATCTTAATAAATTAGTAGATATTTTTGTTAACAATGGCTATCCACAACATCTTGTAAAAACGATAATTTTTGACATACGTAATCCTGACGTGACACATGAAAGAAATAATACTTTAACATCAAATTTAATATATAGTAAATTACCTTTTATCAAAAATATTACTCCAAGAATAACTTCTTTATTAAAAACAGTTCCAATCAAAATAGCTTATTACAATCCTATAACTATTAGACAAATTTATACTAGTTTAAAAAATCCAACTCCTCTCTTGCTTAATTCTAATGTTGTGTATAAAATTAATTGTGATACCTGTAACAAATGTTATATAGGTCAAACGAGCCAATGGCTCAAGAACAGACTTACACAACATAAAAGTGATTGTAGGATTAGAAAAAGATCTGTTACGGTTGAAAAATCCATCTAAGTTATTCATAATAATTTTCCGTACACCCTGTATCATCGTGGGAAATTTTAACGTTCACACGGCCTACGTCTAAATTCAAATTTCATCATATTTCACAATGTGGCGTGATGTTAACTATCCGCTGTTACTTCAGGCATTCTACATAGCTCCATCTCACTTGGTTTCCGGGGTAAATCTGTCTCGATCGTAACGACTTCTGTCTGAACCGGCGTTAGGGGAAGAACGCGGCATGCATTCGCAGCTAGTCTCATATCGCAAGCTCTCCCGTTCGCATCGTTCATTTTGTGTGTGAGTGAGTACAACTCCTTTGTGCTTCTTTTTCACTGGCTTTTGTGGAGGAAGTGGTACCGGATTATTCCGAGATCTGTTATCGTACGAGGAGAGAATTTTAAGCTTGCTAAACAGCTTTCCAAGCCTGTCGTCGAAATACGAAACAGGTATGTCTTGTGGCTTTGTTCTGACTGCGACGAAACGTAACGCAAATTTTCTTCCATTAGGCTTTTAGTACGAGTTTTAGTACGAGTTCTACTTCGACTTTAATTGGACTGCTAGTTAATCCCGGTGGTAGCTCGCTTCCGGACTTCTTGTCTGAGGCCCAGATTCCCGTATCAAGCAGGGACTTTGTGAGCCGGCCTACCCGCCTTACCTTGGAGGAGTGGACTCGTCCGGGAATACGACGCGACCGTGGCGGTTTAGCCACCCCGTGACTAACTCTGCGATTCACCGCGGGAGGACGCTCCGGGTTGACGTTTGACAGTGACCTACAACGGACGCTGGATCTTCTGAGTGGATACGAAGGTCGGGATAACTTTAGTTTATTATTAACTTTACGGAATCGTGGTTGAACAAATTATGCTTACGGAGTTGTTGTTGAACAAATTATACTGGCGGATTTGTTGTTGAACGAATTATACTGGCGGAGTCGTTGTGTTAAGATTAGTACCGTATGTGTAACCGAAGCACAGATCTGTGGTACGGATTTATTTTAATGTGTTACTTTTTTATTTATGTTCCGTTGTTAAATGTTCGTTATTTGAAGTTCTTTGAGCAAGTTAAATATAAACAAGTGTGCTCAGCTGGTGCGTTTTATTTTAAATCATTTTTGCCCACCTTTTGCATTGGGGTTTCGTCGAACCCTCCCTTCTCCACGAGCTACACCGAGCGGTGTGGAGACTTAAGACACTCCGCACACAATTTGCAAACCTACAGGTAGGTAGCAAATTTGGCGCCTCAACGTGCGAGCCATTTGAATTTTCAAAATTTACTTTAAACCAGCTTTGCACTTTGTTTTTATTTTTTACCGTAACGTCTTGCTTTTTATACTGCGCTATGGAGTACAAACTATTGCCGGACCGTTTAAATACTGAAGAGCTTAGTTACGAGCTCATTGCACGTGGTGTTCAACCCGAAGGTACGGCTGCGCAGAAAAGAGCGAACCTAAGACGTCAATTAAGACTCGAACGTGACTTGCAGTTGCCTTCAGCAACTTATAACATTCCTTTTGGTGATGATGCTACGGCATTAAATGAGAAAGCAATTGAGATCCGTTGTTTAATCGACTCATTTCCTAGTGACGCGACCGTTTGCACTAAAGACAAGATTTTTACAAAGCTTTCACATGCTTTTGGCAGGGCTAAACATAGCCAACCAACAACAAGTGAGGAGATTCAGCAACGGAATGCTTTCCTAAAAACCCTCGACGAGATGGCATACCTTTTTGAACAAAAGGTTCAGGATTTACCTTCGGCAAGTGAGACATTGCATACGGCTTCACCGCCTTCACCGTTACTTGACGTGTCAGTCATCGCGGATCAATTCGACATCGATCAGATGTCTGTCTCATGCGTCGAGCCATTAATTAATCTGAAACCTGACGTAGACATTGACGATTGCATCCCGACTAGACAAAATAAATATCAGGCCAACGTAGCTGAGATTAAGTCAGTGCCTGTATCGAAATGGGGTGTTTCGTATGACGGTAATAATAAACTGTTATCGCTTAATGCATTCTTAGAATGCGTTGATGAATTAAGAGTTGCACGTAACGTTTCTGAGGCTGCACTTTTTGCCTCCGCGTCTGACCTATTTCGAGACAAGGCTCTGATTTGGTTGAGAGCAAACAAACGTTTATGCAAAACTTGGCCAGAGCTAGTGACACTTCTCAAAGACGAGTTCCGACCGCATGACTACAGTGATCAACTTTTCGACGAAATTAAACGACGTACACAAGGACCTGATGAGTCCATGGGCATTTATCTGTCGATTATGTCCAACTTGTTTAATAGGCTTGGCGTCCATGTCCCTGAGGCGGCTCAAATTAAAATTTTGTTAAAGAATCTTGCACCTTTTTACCAGCAACAATTAGGCCTGGTTGAAATAACATCGGTGGCGCAACTGCTTAAATTAGGTAGGCAATTAGAGGTTCGCAAATCAGCTGTGGAAGCATACACTCCCCCACCGCGAAGGAATCTCACTCTTGAGCCTGACTTAGCCTATGTTCAAGCTGGCCCCTCCACCAAAACTGAACCTAAACAAAGTAAGCCCGAAACGTCTAAACCCAGCCCAACCTCTAATGTCATCAGGTGCTGGAATTGTAAAAAGACCGGTCATGTCTCACGTGAGTGTCCCGTTAATAAACAGAGGCACTGCTTCCGCTGCGGTCTCCCAAATGTCACCGTGAACTCATGCCCGAAGTGTTCAAAAAACGTGAAGTCCACTCATTAGATGGTCGGCTAGTGTGATGTTTTAAAATTTCAAAACCTATCGAACCACCATCAAGTAACGCGATTCTCAATTATGTCCTTGCTCATGCCCAAGGCGATGAGCGACCTTATTTGACCGTGTCAATTTTAGGCATTTCTTTTCTTGGCTTGTTAGACTCCGGTGCTTCCCGTACTATCATAGGTGGGCCCGAATGGGAAATTTTGCAGTCTTTAAATCTACCTTTCATCAAACATGTGACCTCGTGCACCGTGGCAAACGGACAGCCTTGCTCGAACCCTGGCAGTGTTGCTACTCCTATTCGATTGCGTGATCGAGTCAAGGTCATTGACATCTTAGTAGTCCCCGATTTGCCACATTCTTTAATTCTTGGAGCTGACTTCTGGAAGCTAATGGGTATTGTCCCAGATTTACGATCAGGTGACTGGTGTTTTGGAAGGGCAAATGTTGAGTCCATCGAGCATGTTACTTCCTGGGGTCATCTGATGAATTCCGAACAGGAGCAGCTGATCGAATTAACTGATAGGTTGTTCGCCAATTCCAACGGTGGTGAACTTGGTTGCACGACATTGGTCGAACATGTCATTCAAACTGATAGTCCACCAATCAAACAAAGGTACTACCCTATTTCCCCTGCGAGACAAGCCATTGTCGACAAGGAACTCGATTCCATGCTGGAGCGAGGTATCGTTGAGAGATCGAAAAGTGCATGGTCTTCTCCTATTTTACTTGTTCCCAAGAAAGACGGTTCCATTCGTTTCTGTGTCGACTACCGTAAGTTAAATCAAGTTACGACCAAGGATGCCTACCCTTTACCTTATGTGTCTAACACCCTTGACAAACTCAGAGATGCCAAATTCCTCTCGTCACTTGACATCAAGTCCGCATATTGGCAGATCCCAGTCGCTGAAGAATCTCGACAGTACACGGCATTTACGGTGCCCAACCATGGTTTATTTCAGTTTCGTAGGATGCCGTTTGGTCTTCATAACTCACCAGCGACGTGGCAAAGGTTTATTGATCGTGTCATTGGTGCTGACCTTGAACCACATGTCTTCGTCTATTTAGACGACATTATTATCGTGACCCAGACTTTCGAAAAACATCTCGAAGTCCTTGAGGAAGTTCACAAAAGATTGACTGAACCCGGTTTGACTTTAAATAAGGACAAATGTCATTTTTGCCTTACCGAAATGAAATATCTTGGGTATGTTGTCAATCGTCATGGCCTCCATGTTGATCCGGAGAAGGTACAAGCTATCTTGGGAATGCCAAAACCTAAAACTGTCACCGAGGTCCGACGTTTGATAGGCACTGCTTCATGGTATCGCAGATTCATTCCGGACTTTTCTTCTCTTATCGCTCCCCTGACGAATCTTCTGAAAAAGAACTCCAAACATCGTTGGGATGAGAGTTGCGATGAGGCTTGGGAAAAGGTTCGTGAACATTTGGTGTCTGCACCAGTCCTCTCATGCCCTGATTTTTCAAAGGAATTTACCATCCAGACCGATGCTTCCGACTATGGCGTTGGTGCCGTGTTATCCCAACAGCAGGACGATGGCGAAAAAGTAATTTGTTATTTAAGCCGTTCGCTAACCCGTGCTGAACGCAAATATTCTACAACTGAAAAGGAACTATTGGCTATGTTGTGGGCAATCGAAAAGCTTAGGCCTTATGTTGAAGGTTCGCATTTTACCGTTATTACGGATCATCATTCACTCTTGTGGTTGAACAAATTGCAGAATCCTTCTGGACGTTTGTGTCGTTGGGCTGTTCACCTACAACAGTATGACTTTAGCGTAGTTCATCGTAAGGGCAAAGACCATGTTGTGCCCGATATGCTGTCTCGTGCTGTCCCTGCTGTTGACGTCATCAACTTCGAAGAAATTAAGGACCATTGGTATCTCGACTTGTTAAGGAAAATTCGATTATGTCCTGAAAAATTCCCAAATTTTCGAACTGAGGGAAATGTTATTTACAAATTTGTCAAAAATACTTACTATCGTTTGGCTGATGAGAGTCAGCAGTGGAAACCTGTGGTCCTCAAGGAGGCTCGTAAACAAATCCTTGAAGAATGTCATGATTCCCCCACTAGTGGTCACCTAGGAATTTTCAAAACTTATAATCGGATCGCCCAAAACTATCATTGGCCAAAAATGCACGCCGATGTGGCGAAATATGTTCGCAAGTGTCAAACCTGTCTTCGCACTAAGCCTGAACAGCGGGCTCCTGCTGGTTTGATGGGCGGTCATTCCAGAATATCGCGACCCTGGGAGGTAATCAGCATTGACCTTGTTGGACCACTCCCTAGATCATCTCGTGGTTTTCAATACATTCTCGTAGCCACCGACTGTTTTAGTAAGTTCACCTTATGTTTTCCACTTCGCAAGGCCACCACACCTAAAATCCTCCAACATCTTGAGGAAGACATTTTCCTAGTTTTTGGTGTGCCTCGAACGATCATCTCAGACAATGGAGTCCAGTTGAGGTCAAAGGAGTACCAGAAACTTTTGACTTCGTATCAGGTACGCCCTGCATATACCTCTTTCTATCATGCGAAAGCGAACCCTGTTGAGCGCGTGAATCGTGTCCTCAAAACCATGTTGACGGCTTACGTAGCAGAGGACCATCGAAAATGGGATGTCTTCTTACCCAAAGTTGCCTGCGCTCTAAGGACAGCTCGCCATGAAGTTACTGGCGTAACTCCATATTTCCTAAATTTTGGTCCAGAGATGTGTCTTAAAGGTAGACTTAATCCCGATTGTGACAAAACCCAAAAAGAATCTTTTGACATTGCTCCCCAGGATCCTGCCGAATTACAATCTCGTACTGGCAAATTCGCAGCACTGTACAAGGACGTGCAGGAGAGGTTACAGAAGGCTTACGAGCAGTCTAAAGGTCGTTATGATCTTCGTAGGCGTAAGGTTGTGTACCAACCGGACCAACAAGTATGGCGCAAAAATTTCGTTCTTTCGGATGCTTCCAAACATTTTGCCGCCAAGTTGGCCGATAAGTTCGTAGGGCCTTTCCTCATTAGCCGTCGTGTGTCTGCCGATACTTATGAGTTGAAAGATTGTGAAGGCAATGTTTTACCTGGCACTTGGAGTAGCGAAGATCTTAAACCCAATCCACCTGACGAGTAGTTTTTGAACTTCCTTCTTCTTGGCCTGCGGGTACGGCTGAGCGAATACGCCCGACGTCAAATCCGCGTGTCGTAAAAGGCGACTTAAGGAATCTGAAGATTTCCCACTGTCATCTCTGGAAATCAACATTCTTGGCCTGCGGGTGCGGCTGAGCGAATACTCCCGACGTCAAATCCGCGTGTCGTAAAAGGCGACTTAAGGAATCTGAAGATTTCCCTCTGTCATCTCTGGAAATCAACATTCTTGGCCTGCGGGTGCGGCTGAGCGAATACTCCCGACGTCAAATCCGCGTGTCGTAAAAGGCGACTTAAGGAATCTGAAGATTTCCCACTGTCATCTCTGGAAATCAACATTCTTGGCCTGCGGGTGCGGCTGAGCGAATACTCCCGACGTCAAATCCGCGTGTCGTAAAAGGCGACTTAAGGAATCTGAAGATTTCCCACTGTCATCTTTGGAAATCAACATTCTCTTCGTTTTCTTCTTTTCTTTTAACTCCCGTGGAAACTTTCCGTTCTGTTAGGTCTCAGGGACCCATGAATAGTGCGATCGACTGGAGAGGTTGTCGACCTTGTTTCGGCTGGAACCTTTGCCGTTTGCATTTGGGTTGGTTAACTTGAGGGCTTTTGGGTGAGTTAAATTTCTTTTCTTTTCTCTTCTACTCTACTTCTTCCCTGGTTTGATTGATCGGCTTAGCCTTGATGGTCGAGAGAAGTTCGTTCGTGGGTCGCAAAGGTGCGGGAATTTCAAGCGTGCCGGATCCTGTGAAAACATTTCTTGCCCTCTCTCTTTGTGAACCTAGCGAAAAGAGCATCTCCCGGGTATCTTGGGTGCAGCAGGTGTGTTCGAGCCAGATAACTTTTCTTTTTTTTGTTTTTCCTCTACATTTTTTTTTCTTTTCCCCTTTTCACTCGTTGGAATGGATCCCGATTGGTGTTGGACTTTTAAAGTCATTTATCAGATTTGACCTCTACTTGGTAGAGATGTTTGTGACCTTTCTGGACCATTTATGAGAGTAAAGTTATCCCATGTCGTCTTGCGGTGTTGTTCGTTCATCCAATCGTCTTGCGGTGTTGTTCGTTCATCAATCATTTTGCGGTGTTGTATCTTCACCATTTGTTTTCTTTACGGCGTTGTATGTTTATTGATTTTTTTTTTCTTTTTTTTTTGGTGTTGTGTTATGGAGTCAGACTCCCCATTTTAGGTCTCCTGGACGAAGTGTCAGGTTGACAGATTTTTCACCCTTTTGTTCTGGTTTATGGAAGAAATTTTCCCCTAGGTAAAATTTCCTTTTTGGTAAGGAGGGAGTTGTTACGGTTGAAAAATCCATTTAAGTTATTCATAATAATTTTCCGTACACCCTGTATCATCGTGGGAAATTTTAACGTTCACACGGCCTACGTCTAAATTCAAATTTCATCATATTTCACAATGTGGCGTGATGTTAACTATCCGCTGTTACTTCAGGCATTCTACATAGCTCCATCTCACTTGGTTTCCGGGGTAAATCTGTCTCGATCGTAACGACTTCTGTCTGAACCGGCGTTAAGGGAAGAACGCGGCATGCATTCGCAGCTAGTCTCATATCGCAAGCTCTCCCGTTCGCATCGTTCATTTTGTGTGTGAGTGAGTACAGCTCCTTTGTGCTTCTTTTTCACTGGCTTTTGTGGAGGAAGTGGTACCGGATTATTCCGAGATCTGTTATCGTACGAGGAGAGAATTTTAAGCTTGCTGAACAGCTTTACAAGCCTGTCGTCGAAATACGAAACAGGTATGTCTTGTGGCTTTGTTCTGACTGCGACGAAACGTAACGCAAATTTTCTTCCATTAGGCTTTTAGTACGAGTTTTAGTACGAGTTCTACTTCGACTTTAATTGGACTGCTAGTTAATCCCGGTGGTAGCTCGGTTCCGGACTTCTTGTCTGAGGCCCAGATTCCCGTATCAAGCAGGGACTTTGTGAGCCGGCCTACCCGCCTTACCTTGGAGGAGTGGACTCGTCCGGGAATACGACGCGACCGTGGCGGTTTAGCCACCCCGTGACTAACTCTGCGATTCACCGCGGGAGGACGCTCCGGGTTGACGTTTGACAGTGACCTACAACGGACGCTGGATCTTCTGAGTGGATACGAAGGTCGGGATAACTTTAGTTTATTATTATCTTTACTGAGTCGTGGTTGAACAAATTATACTTACGGAGTTGTTGAACAAATTATACTGGCGGATTTGTTGTTGAACGAATTATACTGGCGGAGTCGTTGTGTTAAGATTAGTACCGTATGTGTAACCGAAGCACAGATCTGTGGTACGGATTTATTTTAATGTGTTACTTTTTTATTTATGTTCCGTTGTTAAATGTTCGTTATTTGAAGTTCTTTGAGCAAGTTAAATATAAACAAGTGTGCTCAGCTGGTGCGTTTTATTTTAAATCATTTTTGCCCACCTTTTGCATTGGGGTTTCGTCGAACCCTCCCTTCTCCACGAGCTACACCGAGCGGTGTGGAGACTTAAGACACTCCGCACACAATTTGCAAACCTACAGGTAGGTAGCAGATCTTGTGCATTAGCCATTCATACAATCGATGAGGACCATCGATTTAATTTTGATAACGTTAAAATTTTAGAAAAAGAACCATTTTATAAAACCAGAATTTTTCTTGAAATGTCTTGTATTCAAAAACATAATGACGTAACTGTCAATTTTAGATCTGACACTGACGGACTAAACAATATTTATTTCAATCTAATAAGTCAGGCCATCTAGCGTCCTTTTGTTATTTAAATATTTTTATAAATAAATAATCTTTGTTTAACATCAACTTCAAAATTCTCAATTTCTAATACAATTCAAATAAGAAAGGAGAAATAAATTATTTTCACCTTCAGTAAGTAAATAATTAGCTTGATTTTTTATAAGTATACAATGTAATTTATTATTGTAGCAATTTCTGGTCCTGATGAAGTAATAAAAACATTACGAAATATTGACCAACAAAAATATATTTTATTTACAATAGCCGTTAATCCCCGTTAATAAAAATAATTTAAGAATTGGTTTACCTAACAAGTACGGCATTACTTCCCTACGAATTATATATATATACCGTCTGTTTGATTATAAAGGCCCCAAGCTATAACTCATTTATTTTTGCTTAAACACCCAGTAAAGTGTATATATTCTTAAATGGGACGTTATTTTCTAGAGAATGAAGTAAAACAATATTTTTTTGGCTACACTGTATAGGAGTCATGACGTCATCGACATTTTTTTTTAATGGCACGATGAAATTTTTTTTGCGAAATACAATAGAACATCCTTTTCTCTTTTCAACCACATAAAATTTTTATATCCTTACATAAGAAAATGTTCGAGAAAACTGAAAAAACTACGTACATAACTTACCATTTAACATTTAAGGCACGCTAATATTTCTAGCATGCTATGAGTAATTTTACTGAAATTTGTCATACTTTATCTAATTTGGTAAACAATTTCTAAAATACCGGCACTGTCAAACAGACACTGTTTTTTCTACATTCGTAGTAAACCTCTAGCATATCGGCTTCTTCATTAATGTTATTCATTTCTCACCGTTTTAAACTAATTATAAGTCAGATTGACAGTGCCGGTATTTTAGAAATTGTTTACCAAAATTAGATGACATATTAGTATGACAAATTTCAGTAAAATTACTCATAGCATGCTAGAAATATTAGCGTGCCTTAAATGTTAAATGGTGTTATGTAGGTAGTTTTTTCAGTTTTCTCGAACATTTTCTTATGTAAGGATATAAAAATTTTATGTGGTTGAAAAGAGAAAAGGATGTTCTATTGTATTTCGCAAAAAATTTTTATCGTGCCATTTAAAAAAAATGTCGATGACGTCATGACTCCTATACAGTGTAGCCACAAAAATATTGTTTTACTTCATTCTCTAGGAAACAACGTCCCATTTAAGAATATATACACTTTACTGGGTGTTTAAGCAAAAATAAATGAGTTATAGCTTGGGGCCTTTATAATCAAACAGACGGTATATATACCAATTCTTAAATTATTTTTATTAACGGGGATTAACGGCTATTGTAATAGTATTACAATAGCCGTTAATCCCCGTTAATAAAAATCCGAATATGTATGCTGAGTACGCTGATACCAAATACTTCATACTTTCTTTGAAAGTCATTTAAAACAGAACATGATTTATTGAGGTTTTATGCCCGCTCTGTTTTAAATGACTTTCAAGGAAAGTCTGATCTGCAGATTCCAAACATGTAACAATATACGGGGTGTTCCATTTAAAATAAGAAAGTTGACGTCACTTCTGGTGAAACTGGAAGTCCTACGGTGCTCAATGGTATGTCGGAAAATGCGCCTTTTTGCTTAATTTTTATTTTCCAAATTTCATTGAAATCGGTAAAAAAATAGAAGTTCTAGAAAGGTGAGCATATGGCGTGGGCACCAGGTATAGTAATACATTCATTAAATGTAAATTTACTGTAAACTTCAAATAAAAGATGGATCATTATTACGTGTCTTTTTTTCTATAAAACAAAACTTAACTTACTTTTCATAAGACTCTGCTGAAAAGAAACTATTTTTATAATTTTATGAAACAAAACTGCAATTAGCATTTTTTATTGTACAAGAATTTTGTTTATATTTTGAACGGTACCTACACATTTTATTATTAGACATACAAAAAAATGTTAAATACGAAAGTTTTAGGGATTTGCCTGACCCGTCAGAATTTATTAAAAAAAGAAACAAATGATGATTGGACACCTAACAAATGAGTATCAACTTTAGTTAAACTAATTAAAAGTCATTTTATAAGTTAAAACACTAAAACATCTAAGATAAATTAACATATTATATGAAATAAATTAATAAAAATACAGGATGATCAAAGTTACTGCCGCACTATTGCTAACTTCGTTATTATTGGAGCTAGGGAGTGGTTCAAATTAGCAAAGATGAACTGTTTTCATTCAGGATTACAATGGTGATATGAAGAAAACAATTGCGCATCGCATTCTCAAAATAATTGCATGTGTAAAGTTTTTTTTTAATTGAAGGCTCTGTATTTTTTGTTGACAAATGAAAGAACATCAAATTATAAATATAGATTACTCTTTACTGGTTTTCCATAAAACGAATAATAAAGAATTTATTGCGAAAGTTGTATTCATCATTTACAATTAACTTTATTTAGTTCAAAGCATTAACAATACTGTCTTAACACACACTACCTTGGAATTATGTGCTTCAAAAATAAACAAATGTGAAAAACATGAGCGCAACATTTTGAGGAACTGGTATTTAAAATAAATGTAACTACTATTGTGTACAAAAATAAAATTAATTAAATAAAATGTGCTACTCTTGAAACTATTATAACTAATATAACTATTATATAAACTAATTTAAACAAAATTATAAATAACTTAAAGTAAGTGTTCAAAAATATTCCCATTTTGTTGTAAACATCGCTGAACACATTTATAGACGCTTCTAGTGGCATTTAAATGTTGTGTTTTATGGGTTGTATTAATAACAATAATAACAATAACTTCTCCATTATTCGTTTTAAGGATAAATAGTAAAGAGTAATTTGTATTTATAATTTGATGTTCTTTCATCTGCCAACAAAAAATACATGCCATTAAAAAAACTTTACACATGCAATTATTTTGAGAATGCGATGCGCAATTGTTTTCTTCATATCACCATTGTAATTATGAGTGAAAACAGTTCATTTTTGTTAATTTGAACCACTTCGTAGCGCAAAATAACGAAGTTAGCAATAGTGCGGCAGTAACTTTGATCACCCTGTATAACAAAACAATATTAATTTCAAACTTAAATATCGTAAAAAGTATGAAACAAAATATAGACAAACTACATATTTTTGGAATTAGGAGAAAAATATCTTTCTTAATTATTCAAAATATACTGAATGTTCCATTTAAAATAACAAAGTTGATACTCATTTGTTAGATTTGCGACTGTCATTTGTTTCTTTTTAAAATAAATTCTGGTGGTTCGGGTAAATCCCTAAAACTTTTGTGTTTAACATTTTTTGATATGTCTAATAATAAAAAGTGTAGGTACCGTTCAAAATATAAACAAAAACCCTGTACATTGACAGCTTCTTCAACATTAAATTAATGATTTTTAAATTACTTTACTCTAATATTTTTGGACCTGCGGATTTCCTCTATTTTCTCAGTGTGTTCGTACACTAATTTAATTTTTTTTTACATGTTAGGAAAATCTTTTGATCATTTGATCGTCATGAATTTTACAAAAACATTTTTAGGAACAAAATTCAATATGTAAAATTTCTAAGAAAATCATCAATGGTTTTCTTTGTGATTTAACAGAGATTCAACATCATTAATTTCGTTTTTTTTTAGTGTACAGTAGTTGTCGTAATTTTCGCGTTTTTAATTTTTAAAAATTTATTCCATCAAATAAAACCAGAAAAATATTTCAGATAATTTAATTTTGTATAACTAATAGAAAACTAAACAAATCAAATGTAACTGACGAAGGAACATAAGTCGTATCACTATAAACAGGAGATTCTTCATTTTCCTCCTCAGAATCTAAAGAAACTCAAGCAATTTCAAACCATTTCCTAAAAACAGTCAATTCATTGAAAAATTAATTTTTGAAGTCGCATAAAATCTTTTCCTTTAAAATTTACTTGAAATTTGCTTAGTTTTTAAAGAAAAAATTATTTGGACCAATTCGGAATCAATTTGAGACCAAACAGGTTCAACTAAGTAACGGTTTATATTTCAGTCGAAAACTAATCAATAATTCATATTTACATTTAAAAATCTATATTTTCATTCTATTCGTGATTAACTTATCTTCAATAGCTAGTCTAATTAATATCTCGGGTACTGTCAGTGCGAATGTCAAAATATGCATATTGATGAAATCAGAATTCTCAAATCTATCCAAAACTGCTAGAAAATTGGGGGCGTGCCATTAAAAAAAAAATGACGATGACGTCATTGCGGAAAGGGGTGGGGGTGCAAAGAAAAGATGACTTCAAAAAAATATTCGCGCTAAAGAAAATAGGTTTACCTGTCCGAGGATTTTGGTCGCAGATGATCTGGCACTCATTTACATGGATTATTCCACTCTAAACGTTCACAGTGTATATACCTATATAAACCAATTCTTAAATTATTTTTATTAACGGGGATTAACGGCTATTGTAAATAAAATATATTTTTGTTGGTCAATATTTCGTAATGTTTTTATTACTTCATCAGGACCAGAAATTGCTACAATAATAAATTACATTGTATACTTATGAAAAATCAAGCTAATTATTTACTTACTGAAGGTGAAAATAATTTATTTCTCCTTTCTTATTTGAATTGTATTAGAAATTGAGAATTTTGAAGTTGATGTTAAACAAAGATTATTTATTTATAAAAATATTTAAATAACAAAAGGACGCTAGATGGCCTGACTTATTAGATTGAAATAAATATTGTTTAGTCCGTCAGTGTCAGATCTAAAATTGACAGTTACGTCATTATGTTTTTGAATACAAGACATTTCAAGAAAAGTTCTGGTTTTATAAGATGGTTCTTTTTCTAAAATTTTAACGTTATCAAAATTAAATCGATGGTCCTCATCGATTGTATGAATGGCTAATGCACAAGATCTTTTTCCAATCCTACAATCACTTTTATGTTGTGTAAGTCTGTTCTGGAGCCATTGGCTCGTTTGACCTATATAACATTTGTTACAGGTATCACAATTAATTTTATACACAACATTAGAATTAAGCAAGAGAGGAGTTGGATTTTTTAAACTAGTATAAATTTGTCTAATAGTTATAGGATTGTAATAAGCTATTTTGATTGGAACTGTTTTTAATAAAGAAGTTATTCTTGGAGTAATATTTTTGATAAAAGGTAATTTACTATATATTAAATTTGATGTTAAAGTATTATTTCTTTCATGTGTCACGTCAGGATTACGTATGTCAAAAATTATCTTTTTTACGAGATGTTGTGGATAGCCATTGTTAACAAAAATATCTACTAATTTATTAAGATTTTTCTCTATTAATGATTCGTGACATATTCTCTCAATGCGGTTTCTCATGGCAAGGATGGTATTTAATTTATGTTTGAGACAATGGTTTGAAAAGAAGTTAATGAATCTTCCTGAAAAAGTCGGTTTTTGATACTAGTCTAAGATGATGGTGTTATTTGGCATTCTTATTAATCTGGTATCTAAAAATGGAATTGAATTATTATTTTCAGTTTCAATAGTAAATTGAATTTTATCATTGAAGTTATTAAATATATTTAAAATTTCATTAATTTTTTCAGAGGAACAGAACAAATCAAATCATCAACATATTTGTATATGAAAGGAAGTTGGAAAGATAGTTTTGGAATGCATTTATCAAGTATAAAATCCATAACAATTTGTGCGACTATGGGGCTCAAAGGTGAACCCATAGGAGTACCTTGTATCTGTAGGTAAATCTTATTTTGAAATGTAAAATAGCAGTTATTAAAAATAAATTCGATGATATTAAGAAATTCATTCTTAGGAATATTGCAGTCATTTTTAATATCATTCCAGCTGCTAGAAATAATATCAACAGCTAATTCCATAGGAATATTAGTAAAAAGAGACACTACATCTAAGGAGATGAGTTGGTAATCTTCTGGAAGAATGACATTTTTTATTTTTTCAGCAAAGGTGAATGAATCCTTAATATTGTATTCATATTTGTTAGCCAAACTAGTGGTTAAAATGTTTGACATGAATTTTGCAAGATTGTAAGTTGGAGAGTTGATGCAAGATACTATCGGTCGAAGGGGAACATTGTTTTTATGGATTTTAGGTAAACCGTAATATTTAGGTAAAACTGAATTGTTGATGATTAGTTTGTCTCGTGTATTTTTATCAATAAAATTTTTTGAAAATAATTTTTTAACTAAGTTGTTATTTTTTTGTTGTAAGCTAAATAAAGGATCTCCATTAACTTCTTTATAAACTGTGTTATCATTCAGTAAATCAAAGGATTTATTAATGTAATCAGTTTTTGACATGAGAACTGTTACTGAGCCTTTATCTGCATTAGATAGAATAATGTCATCATTGTCTTTGATAAATTTTTTAGAACGATTGAAGATGTCATTGAATTCAGAAACATAACGATTATTATTAGTTTTTGAAGAATTAAGATAATTACTTATGATATTGGTTATTTTCAATCTATGTGAATTTGCAATATTAGTAGGTGTATGTGTTAAAATATTTTCAACTTCAGCAAGTAGTCTGTTAACATTGAATTGATTAGGTTTGACATTTATACTAAACTTAGGACCAAGAGATAGGAAATCTTTAATGTCGTTAGGAATTTCAGTGTCAGTGAGGTTTATGAGCCATTTATCATTATTATAAAATAAATTTGATTTTACTAACCCAGATTTCAATTCATTAAATTTTTTGATGTTGTTATTTTTAATATTTTGAAATTTATGATTAAATGTAGTATTTAATCTAAGTTTATATTCATTAAAAATGTCATGAGGTAATATATTTACTAATCTTGATGTACTATTAGTAATGTTATATCGTATGTAATTGATATCTGAGATAGTAATTTTAATTTCAAAATTAAGAATTTGGAATCCTAACCTATTGTTATAACTTAAAATCTTCTTGGTCAGGTAATGGTTTGTAGTCTTTAACAGCGACATCAGTTTCAATGATCCATTGGTAATATGATTCGGTAGTAGATGATGTTTTCTACAACTCAAAAGGAAATTTCTTCTGTTTATTTTCTTTGCCAGTTTCATATTGCAGTTAGCCCAAGTTTTCATAAGTTTAGTGACGTTTATCAAAAATATTACTCCAAGAATAACTTCTTTATTAAAAACAGTTCCAATCAAAATAGCTTATTACAATCCTATATATATATAAACCAATTCTTAAATTATTTTTATTAACGGGGATTAACGGCTATTATAAATAAAATATATTTTTTTTGGTCAATATTTCGTAATGTATTTATTACTTCATCAGGACCAGAAATTGCTACAATAATAAATTACATTGTATACTTATGAAAAATTAAGCTAATTATTTACTTACTGAAGGTGAAAATAATTTATTTCTTATTTATTATTTATATAGTAAATTGCCTTTTATCAAAAATATTACTCCAAGAATAACTTCTTAATTAAAAACAGTTCCAATCAAAATAGCTTATTACAATCCTATAACTATTAGACAAATTTATACTAGTTTAAAAAATCCAACTCCTCTCTTGCTTAATTCTAATGTTGTGTATAAAATTAATTGTGATACCTGTAACAAATGTTATATAGGTCAAACGAGCCAATGGCTCAAGAACAGACTTACACAACATAAAAGTGATTGTAGGATTGGAAAAAGATCTTGTGCATTAGCCATTCATACAATCGATGAGGACCATCGATTTAATTTTGATAACGTTAAAATTTTAGAAAAAGAACCATTTTATAAAACCAGAATTTTTCTTGAAATGTCTTGTATTCAAAAACATAATGACGTAACTGTCAATTTTAGATCTGACACTGACGGACTAAACAATATTTATTTCAATCTAATAAGTCGGGCCATCTAGCGTCCTTTTGTTATTTAAATATTTTTATAAATAAATAATCTTTGTTTAACATCAACTTCAAAATTCTCAATTTCTAATACAATTCAAATAAGAAAGGAGAAATAAATTATTTTCACCTTCAGTAAGTAAATAATTAGCTTAATTTTTCATAAGTATACAATGTAATTTATTATTGTAGCAATTTCTGGTCCTGATGAAGTAATAAAAACATTACGAAATATTGACCAACAAAAATATATTTTATTTATAATAGCCGTTAATCCCCGTTAATAAAAATAATTTAAGAATTGGTTTACCTAACAAGTACGGCATTACTTCCCTACGAATTATATATATATATATATATATATCCAGCTATCATTTGAGCGTCCCTATATTGTCAATTTGCCGTCATTTGGGCGTCCGAAGTAATTGAGCGTCCGTATGCGGACGCTCGATTGAATCCCATGTAAAAAAATTTTTGGGGCATCGTGCGACCTCTGTCTGTCGTTTAAAAAATTTCTTTCTAGACGCCCGAATGATGATCAAATGAAAGTTAGTGTATATTTTTAGTTCGAGCGTATATCCACCTGTGGCGCTAGTGTCGTTTGCGTATATAGGAGCGTGTATAGTCGATTTTCACGTATAGCACAATGAGGCGTCCAGTAAATCTGTCAACACTGTTGTAATTGAAATGTGCAGCGGACGCTCTCTTGTTGTGCATATCATTTATGCAAGCGAATATTTATGACACTTTTAAAAGCGAATGAAATTATAAACGTTGTTTATAATCTTAATGCCCTTCAAGTGTGTTACACAATGCAATACTGATACAACGCAGCAAGAAAATGCAAAATTTTCACATAGAAAATAGAAAAATTTGAATGGCTCCAGCCTGGTTACCTTTCTTGAAGACAGGTAACCTGTGAGCAACTAAAAATCAGATTAGAGTCGGCGCTGCAAAGAAAATGCATGTCTGTGATTAACTGAATTAATTAATCTAAAACATTTATGAACTGTCAAATCAGCCTAACGCCGCGTTAGTAACAGACATACTTTTTCTTTGCACCGCCGACTCTAATCTGATTTTTAGTTGCTCACAGGTTATAATCTAGTAGGCTGTACAGGCTTTTTGTTTATATTTTAAACGGTACCTACACATTGTATTATTAGAAAATGTTAAATACAAAAGTTTTATGGATTTACCTGAACCGCCAGAATTTACTTTTAAAAAGAACAAATGACAGTCGGAAACCTAACAAATGAGTTTCAACTTCGTTGCAAAATACTACGTAATTTTTTTATTAGAGATCCTGCCACTTTCATATTTTGCATGTTGCTTCTAAAGAGCAACAAAAAAGATAATCTGAGTACAAATTCGTTTTACCGGTGTTGGGGGCGGCGCGGTACTACCTAACATTTTTATTAGTGCTCCTACCACTTCCATATTTTGCACATTGCTTCTGAGTAGCAACTAAAAAAACAATCTGAGCACAAATTCGTTTTATCGGTGTTGGGGGCGGCGCGGTACTACGTAACATTTTTATTAGTGATCCTACACCACTTCCACATTTTGCACATTGCTTCTAAGGAGCAACTAAAAAAACAGTCTGAGCATAAATTCGTTTTATCAGTGTTGGGGGCGTCGGGGTACTACCTAACATTTTTACTAGTGCTCCTACCACTTCCATATTTTGCACATTGCTTCTGAGTACAACTAAAAAAACAATTTGATCACAAATTCGTTTTATCGGCGTTGGGGGCGGCGCGGTACTACGTAACATTTTTATTAGTGATCCTACCACTTCCATATTTTGCACATTACTTCTAAGGAGCAACTAAAAAAACAATCTGAGCACAAATTCGTTTCATTTGTGTTGGGGGCGGCGCGGTACTACATAACATTTTTATTAGTGCTCCTACCACTTCCATATTTTGCACGTTGCTTCTGAGGAGCAACTAAAAAAACAATCTTATCACAAATTCGTTTTATCAGTGTTGGGGGCGGCGCGATACTACGTAACATTTTTATTAGTACTCCTGCCACTTCCATATTTTGCACATTGCTTGTAAGGAGCAACTAAAAAAACAATCCGAGCACAAATTCGTTTTATCGGTGTTGGTGGCGGCGCGGTACTACGTAACATTTTTATTAGTGATCCTACCACTTCCATATTTTGCACATTGCTTCTAAGGAGCAACTAAAAATACAATCTGAGCACAAATTCATTTTGTCGGTGTTGGGGGCGGCACGATACTACGTAACTTTTTTTATTAGAGATCCTGCCACTTACATATTTTACATGTCGCTTCTAAGGAACAACAAAAAAGACAATCTGAGCACAAGTTCGTTTTATCGGTATTGAGGGCGGCGCGGTACTACGTACCTTTTTTTATTAGAGATCGCACCACTTACATATTTTGCACGTTGCTTCTAAGGAGAAACTAAGAAAATAATTTGAGCAAAAATTCGTTTTATCGGTGTTGGGACCGGACCTCACACACGGACCTCATCTTGAAACTCAAGATGGTGTCGACTTACGGTCTAAAACACTTACGACGAAGAAAAAATCATACATGTGGCACATGAAACGAAAGGTCACGAAGAGGTGAATTCGGCAATCACAAGGACCTCTTCGTGGAATTTAAGATGGTGTCGACTTGTGATCTAAGACATTTATGACGAAGAAAAAATCACACATGTGGGACATTAAATGAAAGGTCTCGAAGAGGAGAATTCGACAATCACACGGACCTCATCTTGGAATTCAAGATAGTTTCGACTTATGACTTAAAACATTTACGACGAAGAAAAAGTCACACATGTGGCACATGAAATGAAAGGTCTAGAAGAGGCGAATTCGACAACCACATGGACCTCATCTTGGAATTCAAGATGGTGTCGACTTATGATTTAAAACATTTACGACGAAGAAAAAATCACACATGTGGCACATGAAACGAAAGGTCTTGAAGAGGTGAATTCGACAATCACAAAGACCTCTTCTTGGAATTCAAGATGATGTCTACTTGTGATCTAAGACATTTACGATGAAGAAAAAATCGCACATGTGGGACATGAAACGAAAGGTCTCGAACAGACAAATTCGATAATTACACGGACCTCATCTTGGAATTCAAGATGGTTTCGACTTGTGACTTAAAACATTTACGACGAAGAAAAAATCACACATGCGGCATAAGAAATGGAAGGTCTCGAAGAGACGAATTCGACAATCACGTGGACCTGAATCTTGGATCTTCGAGATCTTTTATTTGATGTGACACTTGTGGAGTTTTTCTTTGTCGTAAATGTTTTCGGTCATAAGTCGACACTATCTTGAATTCCAAGATGGGATCTGTGCGATTGTCGAATTGTCTCTTCGAAACATTTCATTTGATGTGCCACGTATGAGGTCGTTTTTACTTTATTCTCTCTTTCGTATTTTCAATAGAAATCTAGTCTACCTAATTTCAAACATCTTGAAATTTTTCATTTTATGATCTCATATTCAAGAAAACTATGATGCATGACCAACTGCACTTAATAAAAATGGCAACATTGCTGGAGCTTACATTGTCTATTGAATGAAAACGTATACACAAATAGGACGCCTGGTTGATGATTAATAGAAAGTAACTGTATATCACCGGACGCTTTAAGTATAGCAATAAGAAAGGAGCTACAAATGATAGTACAGTTGCAATACCCACCGCGTGTCGCCATATTGGACGCCGCATAGAACAGTTATGAAAGGAGCTTCCAATGATACCGGGATGTATATATATATATATATATATATATATATATATATATATATCCAGCTATCATTTGAGCGTCCCTATATTGTCAATTTGCCGTCATTTGGGCGTCCGAAGTAATTGAGCGTCCGTATGCGGACGCTCGATTGAATCCCATGTAAAAAAAAATTTGGGGCATCGTGCGACCTCTGTCTATCATTTAAAAAAATTCTTTCTGGACGCCTGAATGATGATCAAATGAAAGTTAGTGTATATTTTTAGTTCGAGCGTATATCCACTTGTGGCGCTAGTGTCGTTTCCGTATATAGGGGCGTGTATAATCGGCTTTCACGTGTAGCACAATAAGGCGTCCAGTAAATCTGTCAACACTGTTGTAATTGAAAGCGGACGCTCTCTTGTTGTGCATATCATTTATGCAAGCGAATATTTGACACTTTTAAAAGTGAATGAAAGTGTAAACGTTGTTTATAATCTTAAGTGTGCTACACAATGCAATACTGATACAACGCAGCAAGAAAATGCAAAATTTTCACATAGAAAATAGAAAATAGAAAAATTTGAATGGCTTCAGCCTGGTTACCTTTCTTGAAGACAGGTATAATCTAGTAGGTTGTACAGGCTTTTGTTTATATTTTAAACGGTACCTACACATTTTATTTTTAGAAAATGTTAAATACAAAAGTTTTCTGGATTTACCTGAACCGCTAGAATTTACTTTTAAAAAGAACAAATGACAGTCGGAAACCTAACAAATGAGTTTCAACTTTGTTGCAAAATACTACGTAACTTTTTTATTAGAGATCCTACTACTTATACAGGGTCGCTATTATGTATGGATACAGCTAAATATTTCCGGAACAGTTCAACAGAATTCGTTCAAATTTGGGGAATCGTTAGAAGAGTTTAAAGTCTATTACTTGAGCTTGCTTTTAATTTTCTATCGTCTTTTGTTTCAGAGATACAAGGCTAACTTGATTTTTTTTTTAATTGCACGAGGGGTCAAATTTATCATTTTTGAAAAGCGCCTTTTCTTCTGAATTCAGTGATGTATCACATGTTCATCTTTATTTGTATTAAAAGGTAAAAAATACAATATTTCAAAAATTTAATTTTGAAAAAGTAAAATTAAGACAGCTTAGAAAATGCTTCTATTATTAATCTGTCACTTGTAATATTAGCCAAAAATTGAACTTGTGTGCAATAATTGGTTGACGATGGTACGTTTAAGTAAAACTGAGCGTATAGAAATTCTTATGATGGTTGGGTATGGTGACAGAAGACGAAGTTGTACAGAAGTGGTGACTCTTTTTAATACAATTCATCCTAATCGAGAACCGATCTCTAGGACAACGGTTTCCAAAACTCTGCAAAGATTTCAAGAAACTGGTAGCGTTGAAGACCGTGGAAAATCTGGACGACCAAGAATTGTCACAAATGAAGAAAATTCTTTGAATGTAATGTTGGCTGTGGTAGAAAATCCAAAATGTTCAGTGCAACAGTTAGCTTTGAACCACAACATGAGTAGAGGATCCGTACAAAAAGTTTTGAAACGAGAGAAATATCATCCTTACAAAATTCATCTGCTGCAAGAATTAAGTGAAGACGATTTTGATCACAGAGTAGAATTTTGCGAAACTATGATGCACCGAATACATCAGGATGGTAATTTTATCAACCGCGTCCTCTTTTCTGACGAGTCAACTTTTATTTTAAACGGACACGTTAACCGCCATAATTGTAGATACTGGTCTGACAAAAATCCACATTGGATGGAGGAGGCACATACCCAGTATCCCCAAAAAGTTAATGTTTGGTATTATTGATCAAAATATCGTGGGCACTTTTTTCATTAATGGCAATTTAACGTCTGAAAGATATTTACAACTTTTACAACAACGTATTGTTCCCCGACTTAGAGAAATATTCCCAAACCACGATAATCGAAATATACCAGCAGAAAGCGTATGGTTTCAACAAGACGGTGCACCGCCACATTTTGGCCGACAAGTGCGCCAATATTTAGATGACACGTTTCCCGGTAGATGGATAGGACGAAGAGGAACAATTGAATGGCCAGCTAGATCTCCTGATTTGACTCCACTTGATTTTTTCCTGTGGGGTCATCTAAAAAGTGAAGTGTATGTCAACAGACCATTGCAAATTGAAGACTTACAGGACCGCATAAGGAACGAAATTGCTAATATTTCTCCCAACACTTTGATTCATTCGATACAAAATTTTGTTCAATGCATCCATTATTGTCAGGAGGTAAATGGAGGTCACTTTGAACATCTCTTGTAGAAAGAAAAAATATTTTTTTAAAATTCTTATTAAATGTATTTTGTTCCAATTCAGTGTACCTTACTTTCAAATTCTAAGTATTGCTAATTACAGAATGCCATGGTTTCATTGCTTTTTCTTTTAAAGGTTTTTAGTACTGAAAATTATCCAATTTTTCTTTTAAAGTGAAATCTTTTTTAATACAAATAAAGCGGAACTTATGCTACATCATTGTATTCAGAAAAAAATTCAGAATTTCGATACGCTCAGTTTTACTTAAACGTACCATCATCAACCAATTATTGCACACAAGTTCAATTTTTGGCTAATATTACAAGTGACAGATTAATAATAGAAGCATTTTCTAAGCTGTCTTAATTTTACTTTTTCAAAATTAAATTTTTGAAATATTGTATTTTTTACCTTTTAATACAAATAAAGATGAACATGTGATACATCACTGAATTCAGAAGAAAAGGCGCTTTTCAAAAATGATAAATTTGACCCCTCGTGCAATTAAAAAAAAAATCAAGTTAGCCTTGTATCTCTGAAACAAAAGACGATAGAAAATTAAAAGCAAGCTCAAGTAATAGACTTTAAACTCTTCTAACGATTCCCCAAATTTGAACGAATTCTGTTGAACTGTTCCGGAAATATTTAGCTGTATCCATACATAATAGCGACATGTTGCTTCTAAGAGTAACAAAAAAGACAATCTGAGCACAAATTCGATTTATCAGTGTTGGGGGCGGCGCGGTACTACGTAACATTTTTATTAGTGATCCTACCTCTTCCATATTTTGCACATTGCTTCTGAGGAGCAACTAAAAAAAAACAATCTGAGCACAAATTCGTTTTATCGGTGTTGGGGGCTGCGCGGTACTACGTAACATTTTTATTAGTGATCCTACCACTTCCATATTTTGCACATTGCTTATGAGGAGCAACTAAATAAATAATCTGAGCACAAATTCGTTTTATCGGAGTTGGGGGCGGTACGGTACTATGTAATATTTTTATTAGTGATCCTACCACTTCTATATTTTGCACATTGCTTCTAAGGAGCAACTAAAAAAACAATCTGAGCACAAGTTCGTTTTATCGGTGTTGAAGGCGGCGCGGTACTACGTAACTTTATTATTAGAGATCCCGCCACTTACATATTTTGCATGTTGCTCCTAGGGAGCAACTAGAGAGTCTGAGCACAATTTCGTTTTATCAGTGTTGGGGGCGACGCGGTACTAAGTAACATTTTTATTAGTGCTCCTACCACTCCCGTATTTTGCACATTGCTTCTAAGGAGCAACTAAAAAAACAATCTGAGCACAAATTCGTTTTATCGGAGTTGGGGGCGGTACGGTACTATGTAATATTTTTATTAGTGATCCTACCACTTCCATATTTTGCACGTTGCTTCTAAGGAGCAACTAAAAAAACAATCTGAGCACAAGTTCGTTTTATCGGTGTTAAAGGCGGCGCGGTACTATGTAACTTTATTATTAGAGATCCCACCATTTACATATTTTGCATGTTGCTCCTAGGGAGCAACTAGAAAGACAGTCTGAGCACAAATTCGTTTCATCAGTGTTGGGGGCGGCGCGGTATTACGTAATATTTTTATTAGTGCTCCTACCACTTCCACATTTTGCACATTGCTTCTGAGGAGCAACTAAAAAACCAATCTGAGCACAAATTCGTTTCATCGGTGTTGGGGGCGGCGCGATATTACGTTACATTTTTATTACTGGTCCTACCACTTCCATATTTTGCACATTGCTTCTAAGGAGCAACTAAAAATATAATCTGAGCACAAATTCGTTTTATCGGTGTTGGGGGCGGCGCGGTACTACGTAACATTTTTATTAGTGATCCTACCGCTTCCATATTTTGCACATTGCTTATGAGGAGCAACAAAATAAACAATCTGAGCACAAATTCGTTTTACCAGTGTTGGGAGCGGCGCGGTACTACGTATCATTTTTATTAGTGATCCTACTACTTCCATATTTTGCACATTGCTTCTGAAGAGCAACTAAAAAAACAATCTGAGCACAAATTCGTTTTATCTGTGTTGGGAGCGGCGCGGTACTACGTAACATTTTTATTACTGATCCTACCACTTCCATATTTTGCGAATTGCTTCTGAGGAGCAACTAAAAAAACAATCTGAGCACAAATTCTTTTTATCGGTGTTGAGGGCGGCGCGGTACTACGTAACATTTTTATTAGTCATCCTACCACTTCCATATTATGCACATTGCTTCTAAGGAGCAACTGATAAAACAATCTGAGCACAAATTCTTTTTATCGGTGTTGAGGGCGGCGCGGTACTACGTAACATTTTTATTAGTCATCCTACCACTTCCATATTATGCACATTGCTTCTAAGGAGCAACTGATAAAACAATCTGAGCACATATTTGTTTTATCGGTGTTGGGGGCGGTATGATACTATCTAACTTTTTTATTAAAGATCCTGAAACTTACATATGTATTTTACATGTTGCTTCTAAGGAGCGACCAAAAAGACAATCTGAGCACAAGTTCGTTTTATCGGTAATGAGGGCGGCGCGGTACTACATAACTTTATTATTAAAGATCCCACCACTTACGTATTTTGCACGTTGCTCCTAGGGAGCAACTAGAAAGACAGTCCGAGCACAAATTCATTTTATCAGTGTTGGGGGTGGCGCGGTACTACGTAATATTTTTATTAGTGCGCCTACCACTTCCACATTTTGCACATTGCTTCTGAGGAGCAACTAAAAAAACAATCTGAGCACAAATTCGTTTTATCGGTGTCGGGGGCGGAGCGGTACTATGTAACATTTTTATTAGTCATCCTACCACTTCTATATTTTGCACATTGCTTCTAAGGAGCAACTAAAAAAACAATCTGAGCACAAATTCGTTTTATCTGTGTTGGAGGCGGCGCGGTACTGCGTAACATTTTTATTATTGCTCCTACCACTTCCATTTTTTGCACATTGCTTGTACGGAGCAACTAAAAAACAATCTGAGCACAAGTTCGTTTTATCGGTGGTGAGGGCGGCGCGGTACTACGTAACATTTTTATTAGAGATCTCGCCACTTACATGTTTTGCACGTTGCTTCTAAGGAGCAACTAAGAAGATAATCTGAGCACAAATTCGTTTTATGAGTGTTGGGACCGGACCTCACTCACGGACCTCATCTTGGAACTGAAGATGGTGTCGACTTACGGTCTAAAACATTTACGACGAAGAAAAATCATACATGTGGCACATGAAACGAAATGTCTCGAAGAGGTGAATTCGACAATCACAAGGGCCTCTTCTTGGAATTTAAGATGGTGTTGACTTGTGATCTAAGACATTTACGACGATGAAAAAATCACACATGTGGCACATTAAATGAAAAGTCTCGAAGAGACGAATTCGACAATCACACGGACCTCATCTTGGAATTCAAGATGGTGTCGACTTGTGGTCTAAGACATTTATGACGAATAAAAAATCACACATGTGGCACATGAAATGAAAGGTCTAGAAGAGGCGAATTTGACAACCACACGAGACCTCATCTTGGAATTCAAGATGGTGTCGACTTATGATTTAAAACATTTACGACCAAGAAAAAATCACACATGTGGCACATGAAATGAAAGGTCTCGAAGAGGTGAATTCGACAATCACAAGGACCTCTTCTTGGAATTCAAGATGATGTCTACTTGTGACTTAAAACATTTACGGCAAAGAAAAAATCACACATGTGGCATAGGAAATGAAAGGTCTCGAAGAGGCGAATTCGACAATCACGCGAACCTCATCTTGGAATCTTGCATCTTCGGGGTCTATTATTTGATGTGACACTTCTGGAGTTTTTCTTTGTCGGAAATGTTTTCGGTCATAAATCGACACTATCTTGAATTCCAAGATGGGATCTGTGCGATTATCGAATCGCCTCTTCGAAACATTTCATTTGATGTGCCACGTATGAGGTCGTTTTTACTTTATTCTCTCTTTCGTATTTTCAATAGAAATCTAGTCTACCTAATTTCAAACATCTTGAAATTTTTCATTTTATGATCTCATATTCAAGAAAACTATGATGCATGACCAACTGCACTTAATAAAAATGGCAACATTGCTGGAGCTTACATTGTCTATTGAATGAAAACGTATACACAAATAGGACGCCTGGTTGATGATTAATAGAAAGTAACTGTATATCACCGGACGCTTTAAGTATAGCAATAAGAAAGGAGCTTCAATTGATAGTACAGTTGCAATACCCACCGCGTGTCGCCATATTGGACGCCGCATAGAACAGTTATGAAAGGAGCTTCCAATGATACCGGGATGTATATATATATATATAGATTTAAAAAGAGGAAACCTGAGATCATTTCGCGATAAAAGTTGGGTAAGATGAGATCCTTTTGGAAAGGCGAGATCCAAAATCGGATCTCACCTTTCTTAGCGTGTATATCGGGTCATAACCGACTTTGTTGGTAATAAAGAGCTCAAATTCAAATTTTATCCCGGATCTCGTTTTACCGATTTCTATGCAGTTTTATACACCAGTAGTTCACAATTAGTTATGCAGAGGGCGCATGTGAGCCAAGTATACACGTACATAGTTTCTAACCAAAGTGAGATCCGACAGTCTGGCAACACAGCAGAGCTCTACTTTACAGTAGAATTTCTAACATGAAAGAATTATACGTTTTTAATTAAACTAGACTCTTGTTTGATGAAATTGTGTAGAACAATTTGTTTATAATCTTTTAACGCACAGCTTAACAATCGTCACGTGAAACGTTTATATCTCTGTTTTTCTACTTAATAATGATTATGTGAGCTTTTTGTAAATTTTACAATTACTTCAATTCAGTACGGCTGGGTTTCTCAGTCCTAGCTTAACTTTAAACTCCTGTTTATTTCCAGAGAAACAATTGTTTTTATAATTGCTACCATGGGAATAAACAGGAGTTTAAAGTTAAACTAGGACTGAGAAATCCAGCCTTAGAGATTTAAGACGAAACACTTTCTGAGTTATTTAGGAATTGTAGTTTGCTTGATTTGACACTGCAAAATACCGTCTAGAGACAGTTATAATCACTATCTGAGAGCAGTACATTTTAATTTAAATATGTATCACAAAATCTTTTAAGCGGACACTAAATCCCGCTTAAAAGATTTTGTGATACAAATTTCATCGGACAAGAACCAACTGTAAATATTAATTTAAATAGTTTACAATAAAATATTATCGATTTTACACAGCAATAAAGTGAGTAGAGACTTTCAGTTTCGTTACAATAAAAATAATTCCATCTATCAAGTGTGAATTTGTAAATTTCAAATAAATTATTGCAACTGTTATCTGCTGCAGTGGGGTAATTTTTTAAATTTTCATATTAACAATGAAGGCTTTCCTGTCGATGAGAAATTTCGTTATATTAAAAAAAAACAGTCAAATGTGAATCTGTAATTTGAAAAATTACAAATAACACTAACAAATTTTTCCGCCAAAAAAAAAAAATTGTTAGTGTTATTTGTAATTTTTCAATTTATATGTTTGCTAACAACATCTTTATTATTTAATTTATGTGAATCTGTAAGTCTCAAATGAACTATTGCAAATGTTTTCTGTTACAGTGGGGTAAACTATAACATTTTTACATAACAATGAAGTGAATAAAGAGGTCTTAGTGTCAGTGGAAAGTTTCCTTAAATGAAAAAAAAAAAGAAGTTGTCAAAATAAAGTAAAGCTGTAAGCCTGAAATAAATTATTTTACAATGAAATGAAGAAAAAGGCTTTCGTGTCAATCTCATTTGATTAAAAAAATTTGCAACTGTGAAGTAAATTTGTAAACTTCAAATGAATTATTGCGGATGTTTTCTGCCACAGTGGGGTATTTTTTTAATTTTTACATGAAGGCTTTCGTGTCAATGGAAAGTTGTTTAAAAAAAAGACAACTGTCAAATGTGAGTGCAAGTTTCAGATAAATCATTGCAAATGTTTTCTGTTACAGTGTAAACTGTTATAATTTTTACATAACAATGAAATGAAATGGTTTTATGAAAAAAAAACAAGTTGTCAAAATAATGTAAACCTGTAAGCCTGAAATAAATTATTTTACAATGAAGTGAATAAAAAGGCTTTTGTGTCAATTTCGTTAGATTAAAAAAAATCTCCAACTGTCAAATGTGGAATTATAAACTTCACAAAAGTTATTGCGAATGTTTTCTGCTACAGTAGGGTAATTTTTTTTTATCCACTATCACATTATAATTGGACTTTTATTTATTAATAAAATGCTATCTAAAACACTTATACAACTGTTACTTTTACATAATGAAGATTCTCGTGTCAGTGGGAAGTTTCGCTATATTAAAAAAAAAAACAACAACTGTCAAATGTGAATCTGTAACCCTCAAATACATTATTTCAAATGTTTTCTGTTACAGTGGGGTAAACTAGAGGGTAAACTATCATCATTTTTGCATAACAATACAGTAAATAAAGAATCTTTTGTGTCAATTTGAAGTATCGTTAGATTAAAAGAGAAAAACTAGCTGTCAAATTTGAATTTGTAAACCTCAAATAAATTTACATTTTATTGTTATGTAAAAATTGTAGTAGTTACTCGAATACAGCAGAAAACATTAGCATTGATTTGCGGAGCATTCTAGAAAACAGGACATGTCCATTTTGTAGGAAAAATGAAAATTTAGTGGTTAAGAGTCAAGAATTTAGTGGCTTCAATAAAATATGTAGATGTAAGCAATTCAAATTGACACGAAAACCACTTTATTCACTAGATAGTAACGTAAAAATACTATTAGTTTGCTCCACTACAGCCAAAAACATTTGTAATAATTTATTTGGGGCTTACAAATTCACATTGACAGCTGAAGTTGTTTTTTTTTTTTTTTTAATGAAATGAAACTTCCAATTGACACGAAAACCACTTTATTCACTAGATAGTAACGTAAAAATGATATTAGTTTGCTCTACTATAGCTAAAAACATTTACAATAATTTATTTGGGGCTTACAAATTCACATTGACAGCTGGAATTTTTCTTTAATTTTTTTAAATTTAACGACGCTTCCAATTGATACGAAAATCTTTTTATTCACTAGATTGTAATGTAAAAATGATATTAGTTTGCTCCACTATAGCTAAAAACGTTTGCAATGATTTATTTGGGGCTTGCAAATTCACATTGACAGCGGAAGTTGTTTTTTTTTTTTCTAATGAAACGAAACTTCCAATTGACACGAAAACCACTTTATTCATTAGATAGTAACGTAAAAATACTATTAGTTTGCTCCACTATAGCCAAAAACATTTGTAATAATTTATTTGGGGCTTACAAATTCACATTAACAGCTGAAGTTGTTTTTTTTTTAAATGAAACGAAACTTTCAATTGACACGAAAGCCAATATATTCACTAGATAGTAACGTAAAAATACTATTAGTTTGCTCCATTATAGCCAAAAACAATTGCAATAATTTATTTGGGGCTTACAAATTCACATTGAAAGCTGGAATTTTACTTTAATTTTTTTAGATCTAACGAAGCTTCCAATTGATACGAAAATCTCTTTATTCACTAGATTGTAATGTAAAAATGATATTAGTTTGCTCCGCTAAAGCTAAAAACATTTGCAATAATTTATTTGGAGCTTACAAATTCACATTGACAGCGGAAGTTGTTTTTTTTTTTTTAATGAAACGAAACTTCCAGTTGACACGAAAACCACTTTATTCACTAGATAGTAACGTAAAAATACTATTAGTTTGCTCCACTATAGCCAAAAACATTTGTAATAATTTATTTGGGGCTTAGAAATTCACATTGACAGCTGAAGTTGTTTTTTTTTTTTTTAATTAAACGAGACTTCCAATTGAAACGAAAACCACTTTATTCACTAGATAGTAACGTAAAAATACTACTAGTTTGCTCCACTATAGCCAAAAACATTTGTAATAATTTATTTGGGGCTTACAAATTCACATTAACAGCTGAAGTTGTTTTTTTTTTTTTTAATTAAACGAGACTTCCAATTGACACGAAAACCACTTTATTCACTAGATAGTAACGTAAAAATACTATTAGTTTGCTCCACTATAGCCAAAAACATTTGCAATAATTTATTTGGGGCTTACAAATTCACATTGACAGCTGAAGTTGTTTTTTTTTTTTTTTTAATGAAACGAAACTTCCAATTGACACGAAAACCACTTTATTCACTAGATAGTAACGTAAAAATACTATTAGTTTGCTCCACTATAGCCAAAAACATTTGCAATAATTTATTTGGGGCTTACAAATTCACATTGAAAGCTGGAATTTTTCTTTAATTTTTTTAAATCTAACGAAGCTTCCAATTGATACGAAAATCTCTTTATTCACTAGATTGTAATGTAAAAATGATATTAGTTTGCTCCATTAAAGTTAGAAACATTTGCAATAATTTATTTGGGGCTTACAAATTCACACTGACAGCTGAAGTTGTTTTTTTTTTTTTTTTTAATGAAACCAAACTTCCAATTGACACGAAAACCACTTTATTCACTAGAGAGTAACGTAAAAATACTATTAGTTTGCTCCACTATTGCCAAAAACATTTGCAATAATTTATTTGGGGCTTACAAATTCACATTGACAGCTGGAAATACATGCAATTTATTAACTATTGAGTTAACTAACGCACGGAAATATTCACAGTTCAAGGTTATGTTACATTTGGCAACACCGAAGGATCTCATCTTTTCTCATAAATATCATTTTATACACTAACGGATCTCGTCTTTGCATGTTTTTCTAACGGATCTCATGTTAGTCAATGTTTATCACAGAAAAATATACTCTGAAGTTTTTTACCCCTCTGTGGCAGTAACGCTTTGAGTCACCATTTATAGGTTAGTGACATAAAATATACTCTGAAAAATAAAATCCTTATGGGGGATCTCAGGTTGTCCAAGTTTTATCCGGATCTCGACTTGGATTAAAAATGTATATATATATATATATATATATATATATATATATTTACGGCCAGCTATCAAAGTGAGGCCTCATCGTGGTGCATACAATGTGAGGACCACTAGAAGGAATGATGCTATAAACGCTAGTAAATTACTGTAACCCTAGTTTGGCAAGGGCAATAGAGGGCGCACGAGTATACTCCAAAATTAAGAAAGATGACGAACTTTTTTTTCCGGCGTATATCAGTATAAAGTGAGGACTGCACTATCTGTCTATTAAAGTGAGGACCGAATATACATTTCGTAATCCCAACAATGCGAGGTCCGTTATGCGTGTATAAAGATGTGAAACTACCAAAGTGAGGTCTAGCAACGTTGCCATTTTTCGCGTTCCTACAAACCAAGTGCGCAGTATAGTAGCATACAGATTATCACAGATTTTCCACAATTTCGACTATTCACAAAGGAAGCCGCCCGTCAATAAAGAAATTTATGACACCTTTGGGTCGCGTTGTCGCTAACCAAAACAGTGCGGTGCTTTCAGGGTCAGTTAATTTGCCCCCCCCCCCGTAACGTTTTTCAAAGTTTTCTTACACCAAATTATTGCATCCTTATGCACCATCAAAATAAATTTTTGCATCCCTTCAAGACAGAAACTGCAGGCAAATTTCACTGGGAGGGGCCAAGTACCGTAGCCCCCCCCCCGTGAAAATTTCGAAGTTTCTTTAGTGCACCTTGTTGCACCCCTAATGCACCCTAAGCTGAGAAAAAAAATTAAATAGAAAGTTAAGTTGCCCCCCCCCCCCAGTGAATATTTTCGAACTTTTTTTTGTCACATCTTATTCCACCCTTTATGCACCACCTTTTTTAACATTTGCACCGTTCAAATAGCTGAGAAAAAAAAAGCAAAATAGAAAGTTAGCTAGACCCCCCCCCCCAGGGAAAAGAAAGTCGTTTGGTGCACCTTGTTGCACCCCTACTGCACCCTTGTGCACCACCTTTTTTAACTTTTGCACCGCTCAAATAGCTGAGAAAAAAATTAATAGAAAGACAGCTACCCCCCCCCCAGTGAAAATTTTCGAACTTTTTTTGGTGTATCTTGTTGTACTTCTTATGCACCACTTTTTTTAAACTTTTGCACCGCTCAGACAACTGAGAAAGCAAAAATAGAAACTTAGCTAGTCCACCCCAGCAAAAATTTTCAGTTTTTTTGTTGCGTCTTATTGCATCCATTACCTGCTGGCTATCATCACCGTTTTTAACTTGGCTTATCTCAATCTCAAAATTAATTATATCATACTAAAATATGTTAATGATACTTTAAATGTGTACTCATCAAGAAAATGAAACAGAGAAGTACGTCTTTCTCGCTTAACAGGGCAGTACCTTTCCTACATTTTGATATTTATAAATGATTATTGTATTCTATTTTGTAGTTCATTTTGAATTTAATCATTTTCTTAACAGCATTCTCTTCTCAAAAAACTTTCTAAATTTAGTAGACTAATTTTATTATAATTAAATTTATCATTATTCACTTTTGATAAATGAAAAACTTCAAGTACTTAAATATAGTTTTGTTTGATATAAATTTATTTCCTTTTCCAAATAATAAAGAACTTAAAATAACTGAGCGATAGGGAAGAGGGTGCTAGCTAAGTTTTTCAATTGTCTGAGCGGTGCAAAAGTCAATCAAATATAGCGGTACATATGGGTACATAAAGGATGCAACAACACAAAATCAAAAACTTTTGAAAGAACTTGTACGGGAAGGTTAACCAAGTCTCTATTTTATTTCCTCTTCATAAAAAAATTCACTGGGGAGTAGTTAAGTTTCTATTTCTATTATTTTATTTTTCTCAGCTATTTGACCGATGCAAAAGTTAATAATGGTGGTGCATGAGGTGCAACAAAAACATTTTGAAAATTTTGACTGGGATCGTCTAGCTAACTTTCTATTTTATTTTTTTCTTGGCTATTTGAGCGGTGCAAAAGTTAAAAAAGATGGTGCATAAGGGGTGCAATAAGGTGCACCAAAAGAACTTCCAAAATTTTCACGGGGGGGCTTACCTTTCTACTTTATTTTTTTTCTCAGCTATTTGAGCAGCGCAAAAGTTAAAAAAAGGTGGTGCATAAGGGTGCATTAGGGGTGCAACAAGGTGCACCAAAAAACTTCGAAAATGTTCACTGGGTGGACTAGTTGACTTTCTATTTTATTTTTCACTAGGGAGGGGACTACGGTTAACTTGGCCCCTCCCAGTGATTTTTGCCTGCACTTCCTCTCCTGAAGGAGTGCAAAAATTTATTTTGGTGGTGCATAGGGGTGCAATAATTTGGTGTAAGAAAACTTTAAAAAACGTTACGGGGGGGGGGGGCAAGTTAACTGACCCGTGCTCTCAATCGATCCTAATAAAAAGAAAAATAAGCTACTTACGGTTCTAAATATGATAGAAAAAGATAGATCAAAGATGAATAGTATTGAGTTTAATTTCTCTATTTTGCAACGTAATTGGCTAATAATTTAAACGGAACTCTCGTTTCAATTTCCTTTTCTATTACACGTGAGAAGGTACAAATTAGTCAACGAGAAAATACCGCTATACTTTCTATACTGGAATTTAACCCTCATACTACCATGGGGTCACTGAAGACCCCATGCGTGATTATGAATATAATAATTTTTATTGAAATTTACTTTTTAAAAACTTTACCAAATTTGACTTTTCCTAACTTTATCTGTTCTAACTCTAGCTAAAAGCCTAATTTTTGTAGTTTGCATAGTTTTACAAAAAAATAAATAAGTCACACGCAATACCATTGGGATTACCAGTGACCCCACTTATTAAATATGCTATTCTATTATCTTTTTTTATTTCTTAACGCACGCATTTTTAAACAAAATCCATTTTACATTTTACTTTACGCACTAATGCGTAAAAAGTGACACTTTACAAACTAAAATTAACCTTTAAAGTATCTACTTTACGCACGGCTCTAGAAAAAATATTTTTTTGAAACTGCAGGTCGAAAAATAAGCTTGAAAATTCTCACTTAGATCTACAAATACATTAGAACGGGACGACGACAACTATGAAATGTAATGTATCAAGAAGGAGGGCCTACTAGATACGCCAAACGAAACGTAGACACAATTTGCAGTACTTTTAGATAATATTGTAATGATTCGTCGACATCAGCCGGCGCCAAATTGTCTCTTGCGCCACTGCCGTCTAGTCGACGCGCCTTAGGCGACAGCCCAGAGAATTCTGACGGCGGAATAAACTAGACCAGACAGTGGGTCGCCTCCAGAATGTTCGAGATAAACAACCCCGGCATATAAAAATGCACGCGGCCGGGAGTGGGCCAGTTCGAATGGAATTCAACGTTAGTTCGGAATAAAAGTCGTCTGAAAAACTTTCGCTCGGCTGTTAAAATAAATTCGGATTAAGTTTGTAAATAAATTATTGTTTAAGTCAGTGTTAATTAGTTGCTTTTAAATAAATTAGTTATTAACTGTTTCGTGTTTTGTTTTAAAATAAAAATTAATAGAACCTTTAAAATCATTACAATATTGTAAACCACGTCGTTCAGTGGACTAATGCCGAAGGTAGACTCAAGCATGGAGATTGGTGATTTTTGGAAAATTCTGGATTCCGAAGAGTTTCTACGTTTTTCTGGATTGTTGATATTGGCAGGAGTTTACAAATCTCATATCATAACGAAGGAATTACAAATTAGTGGAATGTAGAAGATGGGCGCCCTATATTCAACAAAACTATAAGCAGACACAGGTTTACTACAATTTCTCAATGTTTGCGTTTTGATAATGCCGAAATCCGAAGAAAAAAAATCGAGATTTAGATAAATTATCGCCAACTAGAGTTTTTTTTTTACTATGGCTACCTACACTACATGATGCATACATACCTCACGAAAAACTAACCGTCGACGAGCAGCTGCTTACTTTCCGTGGTGGTGTCCATTCAAACAGTACATACCTTCTAAGCCAGGAAAATATGGCATAAAAATCTGGGCAGCATGCGACAGTAAAACTTTATATGTCTACAATTGCCAAATATATACTGGTAAAACATCAGCTAGAAATGTTACCACTGACAATTTTTTCACAAGCCTAGATCTTGCAAAGGAAATGGAAAAGAAAACTTTAACTTTGCTAGGTACAATTCGAAAAAATAAACCAGAATTTCCTCAGAAATTAGTGACTACGTGTGGGAGGAAAATATACTCAACAAAATTTGTTTATTAAGACAAAACCATGTTAGCCTCTTACTGTCCACAAAGGGGAAAAATTGTTACCTTGCTATTCACCATGCATGACAGTGGTGAAGTCTTGAAGGTGAAAAGAAAAAGCCGCAAATAATTGTTGATTACAATAGAACAAAATCAGGTGTAGACACCATGGATGGCCGGTGACAGTTTTTTATAACTAGTAGATATTAGTGCATTGAACACTTACATTATATGGGTTCACCTAAACGATGAATGGAAAACAAGAACTGGTTACAAACGACGCGAATTTTTGAAGCAACTAGGAAAAGAATTAGTTACTACTGGAACAAACGCAAAACACGCTTCGACATCAGAAAACGCTTCGACATCACAGAGTCATCCGCACAAAAATCAAGAAATAAAACGCGGCGAATATTTTAAATGCCCCAGAAATTTGGACAGAAAATATTCTAAAAAATTTCAGAGTTGTAATAGATTCGTTTGTAACAATCATGAATATGTAACTCCTTATAACCCGTGATCAATATCTTTTCTAATCAAGTAACCTATGGATAAAAATGTCTTTGTTTGGTTGATTATTTCAAATGCCATTTGAATTATTTTTATTGCATTCCTATCGATTTGTATAGGAATACAATATAAATGTGTAATTCAAGTGGCATTTGAAATGATAAACTAATCAAAGACACATTATTTCATTTCCATAGGTCACTTGATTAGAAAAGATATTGATCACCTGTTATTAAATGATTAATAAATTAATTAAATTAATAAATTTCGAAAAAATTGAACTACTACTACTGGTACGTTTTCCATACATACATACGTTTTTCTATGAATAGGGAATGTTGAAAGAATTAGTATTTACAACTATAAAACTCCTTTTCTGATCGAAGATTTGCTCTGTGCTTAAAAAGTTCGAAAGCACGTCAAATATCTACAGCGTGTCCACCGAGTGCCGCGGTCTTCTCTACCGTCTACAGTATATAAGATAAAAAAAAAATTCAAACGAGCTAAGATGTAACTCAGTCAGCTCTACTTCATAAAATTATTTTTGGCTATACAGAGTGTTCAGTAACTGAGAGCCACACCAAAGTTATATTTTTTTAAATGGAACACCCAGTATATTTTTAGATATTTCGAAAGTACGCATAACGAATAGGTAATAACCAAAAATTTAGGAAGTTTTACTTAAGAGTTTGTAAGATATTGAAGTTTAAGTGTGAAAAATTGCCATAATATGAATGCTTATATTTTTGTAATTTATTTACGTTTCGTCTTGAATTTTTGTAGATATTCAATACAATATCTTTTCTACAGAAAGTTCAAAACAGATTCGGTCTATCAGTTATTATGTGTACAGGGTGTTGAGTTTTGCAAAAGATAATTTTTCTCAAAATTTTCAAATGGAACACCCAGTATATCTAGACTCTCGTGAAACACTGATTTAATAAGCTTTCATAAAACGCCAAATGTATTTGCCTAAACTGAAGAAATCGTAAGACAAAATTAATAATCTTTCTTTCTTTCAATATTGACGTTATTTAGCCTTTCTGTCCGGTTCTTCTGTTTTGATTTGCTGATATATCAATGAGTATGTTTTATTTTTTGTTCAAAGTAGTTCCTGTTAAAATAATTCCTATTTTTCTTTACTTTGAAAATACCTAAATAACGTTATAATAATAATTTTAAAAAATAAAATTTTAAATCACGTTGCCGTTTGCTAGAAAATAGGAAAAGAGTTGCTATAAATTTTTAATTGACAGAACAATTATTCAATTAATAGATAACACTACTTTTACAGTTTTGTATTTTTTTATGATAACAAAATGCATTCTAATAATGAAGAGTTACGTGACATGACATACCTACTAGGAAAAGGCAACTAAAACTGTCTTTTGACATCAAGATTATATTCGCAGCATTATCCTATGAGAAGACACCTGGATTATAGATTTTCCAAAGATTGAAAGAAAGATTCTAAACGCCAGGAAACATTAAATACAGTAAAAATGTTATTAAAATGACGACATGTAAATATTTTCAAAATAAAGAAAAATAGTAATTAGTTTAACAGGAACATATTCAATTATGTACTTTGAACAAAAAATAAAACATAATCATTGATTTATCAGCAAATCAAAACAGAAGAACCGGTCGGAAAGACTAAATAACGTCAATATTGAAAGAAAAATTATTAATTTTTGTCTCACGACTTCTTCAGTTTAGACAAATATATTTGGCGTTTTATGAAAACTTATGAAAACGTGTTTCACGAGAGTCTAAATATACTGGGTGTTCCATTTGAAAATTTTGAGAAAAATTATCTTTCGCAAAACTCAACACCCTGTACACATAATAACTGATAGGTCGAAGTTGTTTTGAAATTTCTGTAGAAAAGATATTGTATTGAATACCTACAAAAATTCAAGACGAAATGTAAATAAATAACAACGATATAAGCACTCATATTATGGCAATTTTTTACACTTAAACTTCAATAACTTACAAACTCTTAAGTAAAACTTCCTAAATTTTTGGTTGTTACCTATTCGTTATGCGTATTTTGGAAATATGTAAAAATATAATGGGTGTTCCATTTAAAAAAATATAACTTTGGTATGGCTCTCAGTTAGTGAACACTCTGTATAGCTAAAAATTATTTTCTGAAATAGCGCTGACTGAGTAACATCCTGGCTCGTTTGAATTTTTTTTCTATCTTATATACTATAGACGGTAGAGAAGACCGCGGCACTCGGTGGACACCCTGTATATGATGGACTTTTTCTTCAGTTATTTTCTGGACGTGTCTTAACAGTCGATACCGATCCTAGAAAAAATACCAATGCACTGTTGCCAAATATATGGTCCTCACTTGATGCGTGGCACATCGTACTATGCAAGAGTGAGATAAACACGGTTACAAAATATACGCGCCTCAGCAGCGCCCTTAAGCGGAGAAGCGCCGAACTAAAATATACAATTTTGAGCATGGCACGTACAAAGTGAGGACCACATTTTTTTTGTAGAATTACAATCTGTAAGGTTAGAACATCACATTTTGATGACTTTGCAAAGTGAGGTCCGTATATTGGTCCTCACTTTGACATGGACCTCACTTCAACCGTGAATTTCCTTCATGTGGGGCTCACTTTATACGGTGGAAGAAAATATATATATATATATATATATAGATTTAAAAAGAGGAAACCTGAGATCATTTCGCGATAAAAGTTGGGCAAGATGAGATCCTTTTGGAAAGGCGAGATCCAAAATCGGATCTCACCTTTCTTAGCGTGTATATCGGGTCATAACCGACTTTGTTGGTAATAAAGAGCTCAAATTCAAATTTTATCCCGGATCTCGTTTTACCGATTTCTATGCAGTTTTATACACCAGTAGTTCACAATTAGTTATGCAGAGGGCGCATGTGAGCCAAGTATACACGTACATAGTTTCTAACCAAAGTGAGATCCGACAGTCTGGCAACACAGCAGAGCTCTACTTTACAGTAGAATTTCTAACATGAAAGAATTATACGTTTTTAATTAAACTAGACTCTTGTTTGATGAAATTGTGTAGAACAATTTGTTTATAATCTTTAAACGCACAGCTTAAAAATCGTCACGTGAAACGTTTATATCTCTGTTTTTCTACTTAATAATGATTATGTGAGCTTTTCGTAAATTTTACAATTACTTCAATTCAGTATGGCTGGGTTTCTCAGTCCTAGCTTAACTTTAAACTCCTGTTTATTTCCATAGAAACAATTGTTTTTATAATTGCTACCTTGGGAATAAACAGGAGTTTAAAGTTAAACTAGGACTGAGAAATCCAGCCTTAGAGATTTAAGACAAAACACTTTCTGAGTTATTTAGGAATTGTAGTTTGCTTGATTTGACACTGCAAAATACCGTCTAGAGACAGTTATAATCACTATCTGATAGCAGTACATTTTAATTTAAATATGTATCACAAAATCTTTTAAGCGGACACTAAATCACTAAAAAGTGAAAAATATTTTTCACTTCTGACAAAGCTGTCGAATGACTGCGAAACGTTAAGTATATAGTGCGCGATTTAGTGTCCGCTTAAAAGATTTTGTGATACAAATTTCATCGGACAAGAACCAACTGTAAATATTAATTTAAATAGTTTACAATAAAATATTATCGATTTTACACAGCAATAAAGTGAGTAGAGACTTTCAGTTTCGTTACAATAAAAATAATTCCATCTATCAAATGTGAATTTGTAAATTTCAAATAAATTATTGCAACTGTTATCTGCTGCAGTGGGGTAATTTTTTAAATTTTCATATTAACAATGAAGGCTTTCCTGTCGATGAGAAATTTCGTTATATTAAAAAAAAAACAGTCAAATGTGAATCTGTAAGTCTCAAATAAACTATTGCAAATGTTTTCTGTTACAGTGGGGTAAACTATAACATTTTTACATAACAATGAAGTGAATAAAGAGGTCTTAGTGTCAATGGAAAGTTTCCTTAAATAAAAAAAAAAAACAAGTTGTCAAAATAAAGTAAAGCTGTAAGCCTGAAATAAATTATTTTACAATGAAATGAAGAAAAAGGCTTTCGTGTCAATCTCATTTGATTAAAAAAATTTGCAACTGTGAAGTGAATTTGTAAACTTCAAATGAATTATTGCGGATGTTTTCTGCCACAGTGGGGTATTTTTTTAATTTTTACATGAAGGCTTTCGTGTCAATGGAAAGTTTCGTTATATTAAAAAAAAGACAACTGTCAAATGTGAGTCTGCAAGTTTCAGATAAATCATTGCAAATGTTTTCTGTTACAGTGTAAACTGTTATAATTTTTACATAACAATGAAATGAATAAAGAGGTTTTATGAAAAAAAAAAAACAAGTTGTCAAAATAATGTAAACCTGTAAGCCTGAAATAAATTATTTTACAATGAAGTGAATAAAAAGGCTTTTGTGTCAATTTCGTTAGATTAAAAAAAATCTCCAACTGTCAAATGTGGAATTATAAACTTCACAAAAGTTATTGCGAATGTTTTCTGCTACAGTAGGGTAATTTTTTTTATCCACTATCACATTATAATTGGACTTTTATTTATTAATAAAATGCTATCTAAAACACTTATACAATAAATAACTGTTACTTTTACATAATGAAGATTCTCGTGTCAGTGGGAAGTTTCGCTATATTAAAAAAAAAACGACTGTCAAATGTAAATCTGTAACCCTCAAATACATTATTTCAAATGTTTTCTGTTACAGTGGGGTAAACTAGAGGGTAAACTATCATCATTTTTGCATAACAATAAAGTAAATAAAGAATATCTTGTGTCAATTTGAAGTATCGTTAGATTAAAAGAGAAAAACTAGCTGTCAAATTTGAATTTGTAAACCTCAAACAAATTTACATTTTATTGTTATGTAAAAATTGTAGTAGTTACTCAAATACAGCAGAAAACATTAGCATTCATTTGCGGAGCATTCTAGAAAAGAGGACATGTCCATTTTGTATGAAAAATGGAATTTTAATGGTTAAGAGTCAAGAATTTAGTGGCTTCAATAAAATATGTAGATGTAAGCAATTCAAATTGATCATGGGCTATTTTAAATGCTTAGAAAGTTAGGGTAGTCAATAAAAACTTGACAAATTATAATTCTTAAATGTAATATTGGTGTTCAATCAAAGATGGATATGTCCTGTTTTGTTAGAACGCTGCTCATTTATTTGGAGCTTACAAAATTCACACTGAAAGCTGATTTTTTGAATCTATCGAGATTTCCAATTGTCCCGAAAGCCTCTTTATTCACGTCATTTTTACGCAAAAATGATAATAGTTTTTACCTCACAACACCAGGTGTCCTATGCCATGTGATCACCTTTCTAAAACTTTTATTTTTTAATCGACTTATATGAAATTTGAAAAGGATAAATTAAATAAAAAAATTAATGTTCCCACGGCACATACTTTTGAGCACAGTAGATCTTCCGGTTTCACTGAAAGTGATGTCAACTTTTTTTTTTTATTTTAAGTAGAACACCTTACAGGTATATTTTTACATGTTTGGAATTTGTAGATCATTGGGAGTCCGAAAATATATCACCAACTAGTTCGAAACCGTTAAAAGCATGCAATTATCAAAATTGTACATTTGACGGCGCCGTTAATATCGGTCATTACTTCGGTGGGCAACTGTTTTTAATGGTTCCGAACTAGTCAGAAAATGTTGCTGGAACAAGCCTATTAGTTTGCTCCACTATAGCCGAAACCTTTTGCAATAATTTATATGGAGCTTACAAATTCACACTCTAGGCTTTCAGTTGATATGAAAATCTCTTTATTCACTAGATTGTAATGTAAAAATGATACTAGTTTGCTCCACTATAGCTAAAAACATTTGCAATAATTTATTTGAGGCTTACAAATTCACATTGACAGCTGAAGTTTTTTTTTTAATGAAACGAAACTTCCAATTGACACGAAAACCACTTTATTCATTAGACAGTAACCTAAAAATACTATTAGTTTGCTCCACTATAGCCAAAAACATTTGTAATAATTTATTTGAGGCTTACAAATTCACATTGACGGCTGGAATTTTTTTAAATCTAACGACGCTTCCAATTGATACGAAAATCTTTTTATTCACTAGATTGTAATGTGAAAATGATATTAGTTTGCTCCACTAAAGTTAAAAACATTTGCAATAATTTATTTGTGGCTTACAAATTCACATTGACAGCTGAAGTTGTTTTTTTTTTTTTTATTTAAATGAAACTTCCAATTGACACGAAAACCACTTTATTCACTTATTCACTAGACAGTAACGTAAAAATACTATTAGTTTGCTCCACTATAGCCAAAAACATTTGCAATAATTTATTTGAGGCTTACAAATTCACATTGACAGCTGGAATTTTTCTTTAATTTTTTTAAATCTAACGACGCTTCCAATTGATACGAAAATCTTTTTATTCACTAGATTGTAATGTGAAAATGATATTAGTTTGCTCCACTATAGCTAAAGACATTTGCAATAATTTATTTGGGGCTTACAAATTCACATTGACTGCTGAAGTTATTTTTTTTTTTAATGAAACGAAACTTTCAATTGACACGAAAACCACCCTATTCATCAGATAGTAACGTAAAAATACTATTAGTTTGCTCCATTATAGCCAAAAACAATTGCAATAATTTATTTGGGGCTTACAAATTCACATTGAAAGCTGGAATTTTACTTTAATTTTTTTAAATCTAACGAAGCTTCCAATTGATACGAAAATCTCTTTATTCACTAGATAGTAACGTAAAAATACTATTAGTTTGCTCCACTATAACCAAAAACATTTGTAATAATTTATTTGGGGCTTACAAATTCACATTGAAAGCTGGAATTTTTCTTTAATTTTTTTAAATCCAACGAAGCTTCCAATTGATACGAAAATCTCTTTATTCACTAGATTGTAATGTAAAAATGATATTAGTTTGCTCCACTAAAGTTAAAAACATTTGCAATAATTTATTTGGGGCTTACAAATTCACATTGACAGCTGAAGTTGTTTTTTTTTTTTTTTTTTTTAATGAGACGAAACTTCCAATTGATACGAAAATCTCTTTGTTCACTAGATTGTAATGTAAAAATGATATTAGTTTGCTCCACTATAGCCAAAAACATTTGCAATAATTTATTTGAGGCTTACAAATTCACATTGACAGCTGGAATTTTTCTTTAATTTTTTTAAATCTAACGAAGCTTCCAATTGATACGAAAATCTCTTTATTCACTAGATTGTAATGTAAAAATGATATTAGCTTGCTCCGCTAAAGTTAAAAACATTTGTAATAATTTATTTGGGGCTTACAAATTCACATTGACAGCTGAAGTTGTTTTTTTTTTTTTTTTTTTTTTAATGAAACGAAACTTCCAATTGACAAAACCATTTTATTCACTAGACAGTAACGTAAAAGTACTATTAGTTTGCTCCACTATAGCCAAAAACATTTGCAATAATTTATTTGAGGCTTACAAATTCACATTGACAGCTGGAATTTTTCTTTAATTTTTTTAAAAATCTAACGACGCTTCCAATTGATACGAAAATCTTTTTATTCACTAGATTGTAATGTGAAAATGATATTAGTTTGTTCCACTATTGCCAAAAACATTTGCAATAATTTATTTGGGGCTTACAAATTCACATTGACAGCTGAAGTTGTTTTTTTTTTTTTTTTTTTTTTTTAAATGAAACGAAACTTCCAATTGACACGAAAACCACTTTATTCTCTAGACAGTAACGTAAAAATACTATTAGTTTGTTCCACTATTGCCAAAAACATTTGCAATAATTTATTTGGAGCTTACAAATTCACATTGACAGCTGAAGTTGTTTTTTTTTTAATGAAACGAAACTTTCAATTGACACGAAAACCACTCTATTCACTAGATAGTAACGTAGAAATACTATTAGTTTGCTCCATTATAGCCAAAAACAATGGGAATAATTTATTTGGGGCTCACAAATTCACATTGAAAGCTGGAATTTTTCTTTAATTTTTTTAAATCTAACGAAGCTTCCAATTGATACGAAAATCTCTTTATTCACTAGATTGTAATGTAAAAATGATATTAGTTTGCTCCACTAAAGTTAAAAACATTTACAATAATTTATTTGGGGCTTACAAATTCACATTGACAGCTGGAAATACAAGCAATTTATTAACTATTGGGTGAACGCACGGAAGTATTCACAGTTCAAGGTTATGTTACATTTGGCAACACCGAAGGATCTCATCTTATCTCATAAATATCATTTTATACACTAACGGATCTCGTCTGTGCATGTTTTTCTAATGGATCTCATGTTAGTCAATGTTTATCACAGAAAAATATACTCTGAATTTTTTTACCCCTCTGTGGCAGTAACGCTTTGAGTCACCATTTATAGGCTAGTGACATAAAATATACTCTGAAAAATAAAATCCCTATGGGGGATCTCAGGTTGTCCAAGTTTTATCCGGATCTCGACTTGGATTAAATTTATATATATATATATATATATATATATATATATATATACATTTTTAAACCAAGTCGAGATCGGGATAAAACTTGGACAACCTGAGATCCCCCACAGGGATTTTATTTTTCAGAGTATATTTTATATCACAAGCCTCTAAATTGTGACTCAAAGCGTTACTGCCACAGAGGGTAAAAAATTCAGAATATATTTTTCTTGTGATAAACATTGACTAACATGAGATCCGTTAGAAAAACATGCACAGACGAGATCCGTTAGTGTATAAAATGATATTTATGAGATAAGATGAGATCCTTCGGTGTTGCCAAATGTAACATAACCTTGAACTGTGAATATTTCCGTGCGTTCACCCAATAGTTAATAAATTGCTTGTATTTCCAGCTGTCAATGTGAATTTGTAAGCCCCAAATAAATTATTGTAAATGTTTTTTGGCTGTAGTGGAGCAAACTAATAGCATTTTTACATTATTATCTGGTGAATAAAGTGGTTTTCCTGTCAATTGGAAGTTTTGTTTCATTAAAAAAGAGAACTTCAGCTGTCAATGTGGAATTTGTAAGCCCCAAATAAATTATTGCAAATGTTTTTGGTTGCAGTGGAGCAAACTAATAGCATTTTTACATTATAATCTAGTGAATAAAGAGATTTTCGTATCAATTGGAAGCTTCTGTTAGGTTTAAAAAATTAGAGAAAATTCCAGCTGTCAATGTGAATTTGTAAGCCTCAAATAAATTATTGCAAATGTTTTCAGCTATAGTGGAGCAAAGTAATAGTATTTTTACGTTACCATCTAGTGAATAAAGTGGTTTTCGTGTCAATTGGAAGTTTCGTTTCATTAAAAAAAAAAAAGAAAACAACTTCAGCTGTCAATGTGAATTTGTAAGCCCCAGATAAATTATTGCAAATGTTTTCAGTTATACTGGAGCAAACTAATATCATTTTTACATTACAATCTAGTGAATAAAGAGATTTTTGTACCAATTGGAAGCTTCGTTAGGTTTAAAAAATTAGAGAAAAATTTCAGCTGTCAATGTGAATTTGTAAGCCTCAAATAAATTATTGCAAATGTTTTCAGCTATAGTGGAGCAAAGTAATAGTATTTTTACGTTACCATCTAGTGAATAAAGTGGTTTTCGTGTCAATTGGAAGTTTCGTTTCATTAAAAAAAAAAAAAAACAACTTCAGCTGTCAATGTGAATTTGTAAGCCCCAGATAAATTATTGCAAATGATTTTAGCTATAGTGGAGCAAACTAATATCATTTTTACATTACAATCTAGTGAATAAAGAGATTTTCGTATCGATTGCAAGCTTCGTTAGGTTTAAAAAAATTAAAGAAAAATTCCAGCTGTCAATGTGAATTTGTAAGCCCCAAATAAATTATGCAAATGTTTTTGGCTATAGTGGAGCAAACTAATATCATTTTTACATTACAATCTAGTGAATAAAGAGATTTTCGTATCAATTGGAAGCTTAGTTAGGTTTAAAAAAATTAGAAAAAAATTCCAGCTGTCAATGTGAATTTGTAAGCCTCAATAAATTATTGCAAATGTTTTCAGCTATAGTGGAGCAAACTAATATCATTTTTACATTACAATCTGGTGAATAAAGAGATTTTCGTATCAATTTGAAGCTTCGTTAGGTTTAAAAAAATTAAAGAAAAATTCCAGCTGTTAATTTGAATTTGTAAGCCTCAAATAAATTATTGCAAATGTTTTTGGCTATAGTGGCATTGCCATCTTAATACTAGTTCAGGCCTTTAGGCAGCAAATGTTTTCAGCTGTGACGTCACGGTAAAGGGGTAACTGTCAAGCACATAAATTTATTTCACTTAAAAAATTTCAAGCTTATTTAATAAAATGTAAGTTTTCTTTAATTTATATTACTTTTTCTTAACACTACGCGTCTGTAGTTTACACATATCCTTGCGTTAATGTTAAGAAAATGTGTTTATATGAGTTTTAAAATAAGGTTAAGCTGTTAAAAATTCCGAGGAAAAATCATTACAGATCTGTGTGATAGTTTCCATCGGGCAAAAACGCTTTATTGAAGCAATGATTCTGCTTTGTATTGGTATTAATTTGTCCAAATATAAACCCTTCTCATTATTTTCACGGAACCATTCCATCATCTTAATGCTTGGCTCCAACTACTTAAACCAACGAGCTTTACGTTGTTTTGCTTGATTTTCACTTTAAAACGCTTTAACAATAAGTTTAGTGATGTTTTATAATATAATTCTAACAATATGAGACCGTATAAGACTTTAAAATTCAAATACCTGTCAATTCTGGTAGTGATTTTGAATTCGGTTAATTTTTAATCTTCTACGACTTCGTTCTGTGGCAAAAACTATTAAATAGACTTACCCCATTCTTTACGGGACAATTTTATTTACTTTTTCTTTACAAGCACTGATAAAAATGATAAAATAACGCATTTTGAGAAACGTCAAAACGTAAAAACTATTATCATTTTTGCGTAAAAATGACGTGAATAAACAGGCTTTCGGGATAATTGGAAATCTCGATAGATTCAAAAAATTAGCTTTCAGTGTGAATCTGTAAGCTCCAAATAAATGAGAAGCGTTCTAGCAAAACAGGACATATCCATCTTTGATTGAACACCAATATTACATTTAAGAATTATGATTTGTCAAGTTTTTATTGAATACCCTAACTTTCTAAGCATATGAAATAACCGATGATCAATTTGAATTGCTTACATCTACATATTTTATTGAAGCCACTAAATTCTTGACTCTTAACCACTAAAATTCCATTTTTCATATAAAATGGACATGTCCTGTGTTCTAGAACGTTCCGCAAATTAATGCTAATGTTTTCTGCCTATTCGAGTAACTACTACAATTTGTACATAACAATAAAATGTAATGGACATTTTAAGTAGCGACATCTTTCGATCGCTTTTTGACCTAACATTGCAGTAAGATTGACAAATTGAAGCCAGTTCGCTACATAATAAGTCATCCCTTGCAAGGCGGCCATGCTTGCTGTCAAAGCATATGAGAATTTTAAAAAAATTTGTGCAAATCGATTCTGCTGACGAAGGCCCAACTAGGCCTGAAACAACTGTACAGAGCCTGCTCGAGGAATCCGCTGCAATCAAAACCGATTTGCACAAAATTTTTAAAATAAAATGTAATTTATTTGAGGTTTACAAATTCAAATTTGTCACCTAGTTTTTCTCTTTTAATCTAACGATACTTTCAATTGACACAAGAGACCCTTTTATTCACTTTATTGTTATCCAAAAATGATGATAGTTTACCCCACTGTAACAGAAAACATTTGAAATAATTTGTTTGAGGCTCTACAGATTCACATTTGACAGTTTTTTGTTTTTTTTAATATAACGAAACTTCCCACTGACATATGACACGAGAACCTTCATTATGTAAAAGTAACAGTTATTTATTGTATAAGTGTTTTAGATAGCATTTTATTAATAAATAGAAGTTCAATTATAATGTGATAGTGGATAAAAAAAATTACCCTACTGTAGCAGAAAACATTCGCAATAACTTATGTGAAGTTTATAATTCCCCATTTGACAGTTGGAGATTTTTTTAATCTAACGAAATTGACACAAAACCTCTTTATTCACTTCATTGTAAAATAATTTATTTCAGGCTTACAGATTTACATTATTTTGACAGTTTGTTTTTTTTTTATTTAAGGAAACTCCTTTGACACTAAAACCTCTTTATTCACTTCATTGTTATGTAAAAATGTTATAGTTTACCCCACTGTAACGGAAAACATTTGCAATAGTTTATTTGAGGCTTAGAAATTCACATTTGATAGATGGAATTATTTTTATTGTAACGAAACTGAAAGTCTCTACTCACTTTATTGCTGTGTAAAATCGATAATATTTTATTGTAAACTATTTAAATTAAAATGTACTGGTATCAGATAGTGATTATAACTGTTTCTAGACGGTATTTTGCAGTGTCAAATCAAGCAAACTACAATTCCTAAATAACTCAGAAAGTGTTTCGTCTTAAATCTCATACTGAATTGAAGTAATTGTAAAATTTACGAAAAGCTCACATAATCATTATTAAGTAGAAAAACAGAGACATAAACGTTTCACGTGACGATTTTTAAGCTGTGCGTGAAAAGATTATAAACAAATTGTTCTACACAATTTCATCAAACAAGAGTCTAGTTTAATTAAAAACGTATAATTCTTTCATGTTAGAAATTCTACTGTAAAGTAGAGCTCTGCTGTGTTGCCAGACTGTCGGATCTCACTTTGGTTAGAAACTATATACGTGTATACTTGGCTCACATGCGCCCTCTGCATAACTAATTGTGAACTACTGGTGTATAAAACTGCATAGAAATCGGTAAAACGAGATCCGGGATAAAATTTGAATTTGAGCTCTTTATTACCAACAAAGTCGGTTATGACCCGATATACACGCTAAGAAAGGTGAGATCCGATTTTGGATCTCGCCTTTCCAAAAGGATCTCATCTTGCCCAACTTTTATCGCGAAATGATCTCAGGTTTCCTCTTTTTAAATCTATATATATATAACGGAAAGTTTAACGCCAGGATAATACAATAAATAGAGAAGTAAATAACGGCTTAGCTGGCAAGGAAAAGTAACTGTCGACGTACGTTTCGGTCTTATTAGTTTTCTATCTCCAAGTGTCAACACCTTACACCTTGGTTATACTGTCCTGATGAGGTCTAATAAGACCGAAACGTACGTCGACAGTTACTTTTCCTTGCCAGCTAAGCCGTTATTTACTTCTCTATTTATTATATATATATATATTTTTTCTTCCACCGTATAAAGTGAGCCCCACATGAAGGAAATTCACGGTTGAAGTGAGGTCCATGTCAAAGTGAGGACCAATATACGGACCTCACTTTGCAAAGTCATCAAAATGTGATGTTCTAACCTTACAGATTGTAATTCTACAAAAAAAATGTGGTCCTCACTTTGTACGTGCCATGTTCAAAATTGTATATTTTAGTTTGGCGCTTCTCCGCTGAACGGCGCTGCTGAGGCGCGTATATTTTGTAACCGTGTTTATCTCACTCTTGCATAGTACGATGTGCCACGCATCAAGTGAGGACCATATATTTGGCAACAGTGCATTGGTATTTTTCCAAGGATCGGTATCGACTGTTAAGACACATCCAGAAAATAACTGAAGAAAAAGTCCATCATATACAGGGTGTTCACCGAGTGCCGCGGTCTTCTCTACCGTCTATAGTATATAAGATAGAAAAAAAATTCAAACGAGCCAGGGTGTTACTCAGTCAGCGCTACTTCAGAAAATAATTTTTAGCTATACAGAGTGTTCACTAACTGAGAGCCATACCAAAGTTATATTTTTTTTAATGGAACACCCATTATATTTTTACATATTTCGAAAATACGCATAACGAATAGGTAACAACCAAAAATTTAGGAAGTTTTACTTAAGAGTTTGTAAGTTATTGAAGTTTAAGTGTAAAAAATTGCCATAATATGAGTGCTTATATCGTTGTTATTTATTTACATTTCGTCTTGAATTTTTGTAGGTATTCAATACAATATCTTTTCTACAGAAATTTCAAAACAACTTCGACCTACCAGTTATTATGTGTACAGGGTGTTGAGTTTTGCGAAAGATAATTTTTCTCAAAATTTTCAAATGGAACACCCAGTATATTTAGACTCTCGTGAAACACGCTTTCATAAGCTTTCATAAAACGCCAAATATATTTGTCTAAACTGAAGAAGTCGTGAGACAAAAATTAATAATTTTTCTTTCAATATTGACGTTATTTAGTCTTTCCGACCGGTTCTTCTGTTTTGATTTGCTGATAAATCAATGATTATGTTTTATTTTTTGTTCAAAGTACATAATTGAATATGTTCCTGTTAAACTAATTACTATTTTTCTTTATTTTGAAAATATTTACATGTCGTTATTTTAATAATATTTTTACTGTATTTAATGTTTCTTGGCGTTTAGAATCTTTTTTTCAATCTTTGGAAAACTCTATAATCCAGGTGTCTTCTCATAGGATAATGCTGCGAATATAATCTTGATGTCAAAAGACAGTTTTAGTTGCCTTTTCCTAGTAGGTATGTCATGTCACGTAACTCTTCATTATTAGAATGCATTTTGTTATAATAAAAAAATACAAAACTGTAAAAGTAGTGTTATCTACTAATTGAATAATTGTTCTGTCAATTAAAAATTTATAGCAACTGTTTTCCTATTTTCTAGCAAACGGCAACGTGATTTAAAATTTTATTTTTTAAAATTATTATTATAACGTTATTTAGATATTTTCAAAGTAAAGAAAAATAGGAATTATTTTAACAGGAACATATTCAATTACTTTGAACAAAAATAAAACATACTCATTGATATATCAGCAAATCAAAACAGAAGAACCGGACAGAAAGGCTAAATAACGTCAATATTGAAAGAAAGAAAGATTATTAATTTTGTCTTACGATTTTTTCAGTTTAGGCAAATACATTTGACGTTTTATGAAAGCTTATTAAATCAGTGTTTCACGAGAGTCTAGATATACTGGGTGTTCCATTTGAAAATTTTGAGAAAAATTATCTTTTGCAAAACTCAACACCCTGTACACATAATAACTGATAGACCGAATCTGTTTTGAAATTTCTGTAGAAAAGATATTGTGTTGAATATCTACAAAAGTTCAAGACGAAATGTAAATAAATAACAAAAATACAAGCATTCATATTATGGCAATTTTTCACATTTAAACTTCAATATCTTACAAACTCTTAAGTAAAACTTCCTAAATTTTTGGTTATTACCTATTCGTTATGCGTACTTTCGAAATATCTAAAAATATACTGGGTGTTCCATTTAAAAAATATAACTTTGGTGTGGCTCTCAGTTACTGAACATTCTGTATAGCCAGAAATAATTTTATGAAGTAGAGCTGACTGAGTTACATCTTAGCTCGTTTGAATTTTTTTTTTATCTTATATACTGTAGACGGTAGAGAAGACCGCGGCACTCGGTGGACACGCTGTAGATATTTGACGTGCTTTCGAACTTTTTAAGCACAGAGCAAATCTTCGATCAGAAAAGGAGTTTTATAGTAGTAAATACTAATTCTTTCAACATTCCCTATTCATAGAAAAATAAAGTACGTATGGAAAATGTACCAAAGTAGTAGTTCAATTTTTTCGAAATATATTAATTTAATTAATTTATTAATCATTTAATAACAGGTGATCAATATCTTTTCTAATCAAGTGACCTATGGAAATGAAATAATGTGTCTTTGATTAGTTTATCATTTCAAATGCCACTTGAATTACATATTTATATTGCATTCCTATACAAAACGATAGGAATGCAATAAAAATAATTCAAATGGCATTTGAAATAATCAACCAAACAAAGACATTTTTATCCATAGGTTACTTGATTAGAAAAGATATTGATCACGGGTTATAAGGAGTTACATATTCATGATTGTTACAAACGAATCTATTACAACTCTGAAATTTTTTAGAATATTTTCTGTCCAAATTTCTGGGGCATTTAAAACATTCGCCACGTTTTATTTCTTGATTTTTGTGCGGATGACTCTGTGATGTCGAAGCGTTTTCTGATGTCGAAGCGTGTTTTGCGTTTGTTCCAGTAGTAACTAATTCTTTTCCTAGTTGCTTCAAAAATTCGCGTCGTTTGTAACCAGTTCTTGTTTTCCATTCATCGTTTAGATGAACCCGTAAGTGTTCAATGCACTAATATCTACTTGTTATAAAAAACTGTCACCGGCCATCCATTGTGTCTACACCTGATTTTGTTCTATTGTAATCAACAATTATTTGCGGCTTTTTCTTTTCACCTTCAAGAACTTCACCACTGTCATGCATGGTGAATAGCAAGGTAACAATTTTTCCCCTTTCTGGACAGTAAGAGGCTAACATGGTTTTGTCTTAATAAACAAATTTTGTTGAATATACTTCCCTCCCACACGTAGTCACTAATTTCTGAGGATATTCTGGTTTATTTTTTCGAATTGTACCTAGCAAAGTTAAAGTTTTCTTTTCCATTTCCTTTGCAAGATCTAGGCTTGTGAAAAAATTGTCAGTGGTAACATTTCTAGCTGATGTTTTACCAGTATATATTTGGCAATTGTAGACATATAAAGTTTTACTGTCGCATGCTGCCCAGATTTTTATGCCATATTTTCCTGGCTTAGAAGGTATGTACTGTTTGAATGGACACCGACCACGGAAAGTAAGCAGCTGCTCGTCGACGGTTAGTTTTTCGTGAGGTATATATGCATCATGTAGTGTAGGTAGCCATAGTAAAAAAAAAAAAGTCTAGTTGGCGATAATTTATCTAAATCTCGATTTTTTTTCTTCGGATTTCGGCATTATCAAAACGCAGACATTGAGAAATTGTAGTAAACCTGTGTCTGCTTATAGTTTTGTTGAATATAGGGCGCCCATCTTCTACATTCCACTAATTTGTAATTCCTTCGTTATGATATGAGATTTGTAAACTCCTGCCAATATCAACAATCCAGAAAAACGTAGAAACTCTTCGGAATCCAGAATTTTCCATATATCTCCAATCTCCATGCTTGAGTCTATCTTCGGCATTAGTCCACCGAACGACGTGGTTTACAATATTATCTAAAAGTGCTGCAAATTGTGTCTATGTTTCGTTTGGCGTGTCTAGTAGGCCCTCCTTCTTGATACATTACATTTCATAGTTGTCGTCGTCCCGTTCTAATGTATTTGTAGATCTAAGTGAGAATTTTCAAGCTTATTTTTCGACCTGCAGTTTCAAAAAAATATTTTTTCTAGAGCCGTGCGTAAAGTAGACACTTCAAAGGTTAATTTTAGTTTGTAAAGTGTCACTTTTTACGCATTAGTGCGTAAAGTAAAATGTAAAATGGATTTTGTTTAAAAATGCGTGCGTTAAGAAATAAAAAAGATAATAGAATAGCATATTTAATAAGTGGGGTCACTGGTAATCCCAATGGTATTGCGTGTGACTTATTTATTTTTTTGTAAAACTATGCAAACTACAAAAATTAGGCTTTTAACTAGAGTTAGAACAGATAAAGTTAGGAAAAATCAAATTTGGTAAAGTTTTTAAAAAGAAAATTTCAATAAAAATTATTATATTCATAATCACGCATGGGGTCTTCAGTGACCCCGTGGTAGTATGAGGGTTAAATTCCAGTATAGAAAGTATAGCGGTATTTTTTCGTTAACTAATTTGTACCTTCTCGCGTGTAATAGAAAAGGAAATTGAAACGAGAGTTCCGTTTAAATTATTAGCCAATTACGTTGCAAAATAGAGAAATTATACTCAATACTATTCATCTTTAATCTATCTTTTTCTGTCATATTTAGAACCGTAAGTAGCTTATTTTTCTTTTTATTAGGATTGATTGAGAGCACGGGTCAGTTAACTTGCCCCCCCCCGTAACGTTTTTCAAAGTTTTCTTACACCAAATTATTGCACCCTTATGCACCACCAAAATAAATTTTTGCACCCCTTCAGGAGAGAAAGTGCAGGCAAATTTCACTGGGAGGGGCCAAGTTAACCGTAGTCCCCTCCCTAGTGAAAAATAAAATAGAAAGTCAACTAGTCCCCCCAGTGAACATTTTCGAAGTTTTTTGGTGCACCTTGTTGCACCCCTTATGCACCCTTATGCGCCACCTTTTTTAACTTTTGCACCGCTCAAATAGCTGAGGAAAAGAAATACAAAGTCAGCTAGCCCCTCCCAGTGAAAATTTTCGAAGTGTTTTTGGTGCACCTTGTTGCACCCTTAATGCACCCTTATGCACCACCTTTTTTAACTTTTGCGATGCTCAAATAGCTGAGAAAAAAATTAATTAGAAAGTTAAGCCCCCCCCGTGAAAATTTTGGAAGTTCTTTTGGTGCACCTTATTGCACCCCTCAAATAGTCAAGAAAAAAATAAAATAGAAAGTTAGCTAGACGATCCCAGTCAAAATTTTCAAAGTGTTTTTGTTGCACCTTATGCACCACCATTATTAACTTTTGCACCGGTCAAATAGCTGAGAAAAATAAAATAATAGAAATAGAAACTTAACTACTCCCCAGTGAATTTTTTTATGAAGAGGAAATAAAATAGAGACTTGGTTAACCTTCCCGTACAAGTTCTTTTAAAAGTTTTTGATTTTGTGTTGTTGCATCCTTTATGTACCCATATGTACCGCTATATTTGATTGACTTTTGCACCGCTCAGACAATTGAAAAACTTAGCTAGCACCCTCTTCCCTATCGCTCAGTTATTTTAAGTTCCTTATTATATGGAAAAGGAAATCAATTTATATCAAACAAAACTATATTTAAGGACTTGAAGTTTTTCATTTATCAAAAGTGAATAATGATAAATTTAATTATAATAAAATTAGTCTACTAAATTTATAAAGTTTTTTGAGAAGAGAATGCTGTTAAGAAAATGATTAAATTCAAAATGAACTACAAAATAGAATACAATAATCATTTATAAATATCAAAATGTAGGAAAGGTACTGCCCTGTTAAGCGAGAAAGACGTACTTCTCTGTTTCATTTTCTTGATGAGTACACATTTAAAGTATCATTAACATATTTTAGTATCATATAATTAATTTTGAGATTGAGATAAGCCAAGTTAAAAACGGTGATGATACCCAGCAGGTAATGGATGCAATAAGACGCAACAAAAAAACTGAAAATTTTTGCTGGGGTGGACTAGCTAAGTTTCTATTTTTGTTTTCTCAGCTGGTGCATAAGAGGTACAGCAAGATACACCAAAAAAGTTCGAAATTTTTCACTGGGGGAGGGGGAGCTGACTTTCTATTAATTTTTTTCTCAGCTATTTGAGCGGTGCAAAAGTTAAAAAAGGTGGTGCACAAGGGTGCATTAGGGGTGCAACAAGGTGCACCAAACGACTTTCTTTTCCCTGGGGGGGGGTCTAGCTAACTTTCTATTTTGTTTTTTTTCTCAGCTATTTGAACGGTGCAAATGTTAAAAAAGGTGGTGCATAAAGGGTGGATTAAGATGTGACAGAAAAAAGTTCGAAAATATTCACTGGGGGGGGGGGGTGCCAACTTAACTTTCTATTTAATTTTTTTCTCAGCTATTTGAGCAGTACAAAAGTTAAAAAAGGTGGTGCATAAGGGTGCATTATGGGTGCAGCAAGGTGCGACAAGAAAACTTCGAAAATTTTCGCTGGGAGGGGAGTGTAGTAGCTGACTTTCTATTTTATTTTTTCTCAGCTATTTGAGCGGTGCAAAAGTTAAAAATGGTGGTGCATAAGGGTCCATTAGGGGTGCAACAAGGTGCACTAAAGAAACTTCGAAATTTTCACGAGGGGGGGGGGCTACGGTTAACTTGGCCCCTCCCAGTGAAATTTGCCTGCAGTTTCTGTCTTGAAGGAATGCAAAAATTTATTTTGATGGTGCATAAGGATGCAATACTTTGGTGTAAGAAAACTTTGAAAAACGTTTAGGGGGGGGGGCAAATTAACTGACCCTGAAAGCACCGCACTGTTTTGGTTAGCGACAACGCGACCCAAAGGTGTCATAAATTTCTTTATTGACGGGCGGCTTCCTTTGAATAGTCGAAATTGTGGAAAATCTGTGATAATTTGTATGCTACTATACTGCGCACTTGGTTTATAGGAACGCGAAAAATGGCAACGTTGCTAGACCTCACTTTGGTAGTTTCACATCTTTATACACGCATAACGGACCTCGCATTGTTGGGATTACGAAATGTATATTCGGTCCTCACTTTAATAGACAGATAGTGCAGTCCTCACTTTGTACTGATATACGCCGGAAAAAAAAGTTCGTCATCTTTCTTAATTTTGGAGTATACTCGTGCGCCCTCTATTGCCCTTGCCAAACTACGGTTACAGTAATTTACTAGCGTTTATAGCATCATTCCTTCTAGTGGTCCTCACATTGTATGCACCACGATGAGGCCTCACTTTGATACCTGGCCGTAAATATATATATATATACATCCCGGTATCATTGGAAGCTCCTTTCATAACTGTTCTATGCGGCGTCCAATATGGCGACACGCGGTGGGTATTGCAACTGTACTATCATTTGTAGCTCCTTTCTTATTGCTATACTTAAAGCGTCCGGTGATATACAGTTACTTTCTATTAATCATCAACCAGGCGTCCTATTTGTGTATACGTTTTCATTCAATAGACAATGTAAGCTCCAGCAATGTTGCCATTTTTATTAAGTGCAGTTGGTCATGCATCATAGTTTTCTTGAATATGAGATCATAAAATGAAAAATTTCAAGATGCTTGAAATTAGGTAGACTAGATTTCTATTGAAAATACGAAAGAGAGAATAAAGTAAAAACGACCTCATACGTGGCACATCAAATGAAATGTTTCGAAGAGACAATTCGACAATCGCACAGATCCTATCTTGGAATTCAAGATAGTGTCGACTTATGACCGAAAATATTTACGACAAAGAAAAACTCCACAAGTGTCACATCAAATAAAATATCTCGAAGATCCAAGATTCAGGTCCGCGTGATTGTCGAATTCGTCTCTTCGAGACCTTCCATTTCTTATGCCGCATGTGTGATTTTTTCTTCGTCGTGAATGTTTTAAGTCACAAGTCGAAACCATCTTGAATTCCAAGATGAGGTCCGTGTAATTATCGAATTTGTCTGTTCGAGACCTTTCGTTTCATGTCCCACATGTGCGATTTTTTCTTCATCGTAAATGTCTTAGATCACAAGTAGACATCATCTTGAATTCCAAGAAGAGGTCTTTGTGATTGTCGAATTCACCTCTTCAAGACCTTTCGTTTCATGTGCCACATGTGTGATTTTTTCTTCGTCGTAAATGTTTTAAATCATAAGTCGACACCATCTTGAATTCCAAGATGAGGTCCATGTGGTTGTCGAATTCGCCTCTTCTAGACCTTTCATTTCATGTGCCACATGTGTGATTTTTTCTTCGTCGTAAATGTTTTAAGTCATAAGTCGAAACTATCTTGAATTCCAAGATGAGGTCCGTGTGATTGTCGAATTCTCCTCTTCGAGACCTTTCATTTAATGTCCCACATGTGTGATTTTTTCTTCGTCATAAATGTCTTAGATCACAAGTCGACACCATCTTAAATTCCAAGAAGAGGTCCTTGTGATTGCCGAATTCACCTCTTCGAGACCTTTCGTTTCATGTGTCACATGTATGATTTTTTCTTCGTCGTAAGTGTTTTAGACCGTAAGTCGACACCATCTTGTGTTCCAAGATGAGGTCCGTGTGTGAGGTCCGGTCCCAACACCGATAAAACGAATTTTTGCTCAAATTATTTTCTTAGTTTCTCCTTAGAAGCAACGTGCAAAATATGTAAGTGGTGCGATCTCTAATAAAAAAAGGTACGTAGTACCGCGCCGCCCTCAATATCGATAAAACGAACTTGTGCTCAGATTGTCTTTTTTGTTGTTCCTTAGAAGCGACATGCAAAATATGTAAGTGGCAGGATCTCTAATAAAAAAAGTTACGTAGTATCGTGCCGCCCCCAACACCGACAAAATGAATTTGTGCTCAGATTGTATTTTTAGTTGCCCCTTAGAAGCAATGTGCAAAATATGGAAGTGGTAGGATCACTAATAAAAATGTTACGTAGTACCGCGCCGCCTCCAACACCGATAAAACGAATTTATGCTCGGATTGTTTTTTTAGTTGCTCCTTACAAGCAATGTGCAAAATATGGAAGTAGCAGGAGTACTAATAAAAATGTTACGTAGTATCGCGCCGCCCCCAACACTGATAAAACGAATTTGTGCTTAGATTGTCTTTCTAGTTGCTCCCTAGGAGCAACATGCAAAATATGTAAGTGGCGGGATCTTTAATAATAAAGTTACGTAGTACCGCGCCGCCCTCAATACCGATAAAACGAACTTGTGCTCAGATCGTCTTTTTTGTTGCTCCTAGAAGCAATGTGCAAAATATGGAAGTGGTAGGATCACTAATAAAAATGTTACGTAGTACCGCACCGCCCCCAACACCGATAGAACGAATTTGTACTGAGATTGTATTTTTAGTTGCTCCTAGAAGCAATGTGCAAAATATGGAAGTGGTAGGATCACTAATAAAAATGTTACGTGGTACCGCGCCGCCCCAACACCGATAAAACGAATTTGTGATAAGATTGTTTTTTTAGTTGCTCCTCAGAAGCAACGTGCAAAATATGGAAGTGGTAGGAGCACTAATAAAAATGTTACGTAGTACCGCGCCGCCCCCAACACAAATAAAACGAATTTGTGCTCAGATTGTTTTTTTAGTTGCTCCTTAGAAGTAATGTGCAAAATATGGAAGTGGTAGGATCACTAATAAAAATGTTACGTAGTACCGCGCCGACCCCAACACCGATAAAACGAATTTGTGCTCAGATTGTATTTTTAGTTGCTCTTTAGAAGCAATGTGCAAAATATGGAAGTGGTAGGATCTCTAATAAAAATGTTACGTAGTACCGCGCCGCCCCCAACGCCGATAAAACGAATTTGTGATCAGATTGTTTTTTTAGTTGCTCCTCAGAAGCAACATGCAAAATATGGAAGTGGTAGGAGCACTAATAAAAATGTTACATAGTACCGCGCCGCCCCCAACGCAAATAAAACGAATTTGTGCCCAGATTGTTTTTTTAGTTGCTCCTTAGAAGCAATGTGCAAAGTATGGAAGTGGTGGGATCGCTAATAAAAATGTTACGTAGTACCGCGCCGCCCCCAACACCGATAAAACGAATTTGTGCTCAGATTGTTTTTTTAGTTGCTCCTTAGAAGCAATGTGCAAGATATGGAAGTGGTGTAGGATCACTAATAAAAATGTTACGTAGTACCGCGCCGCCCCCAACACTGATAAAACGAATTTGTGCTCAGACTATCTTTCTAGTTGCTCCCTAGGAGCAATGTGCAAAATATGTGAGTGGCGGGATCTCTAGTAATAAAGTTACGTAGTACCGCGCCGCCTTCAACACCGATAAAACGAACTTGTGCTCAGATTGTTTTTTTAGTTGTTCCTTGGAAGCAATGTGCAAAATATGGAAGTGGTAGGATTACTAATGAAAATGTTACGTAGTACCGCGCCGCCCCCAACACCGATAAAACGAATTTGTGCTCAGATTGTTTTTTTAGTTGCTACTCAGAAGCAATGTGCAAAATATGGAAATGGTAGGAGTACTAATAAAAATGTTAGTTAGTACCGCGCCGCCCCCAACACTGATAAAACGAATTTGTGCTCAGACTGTCTTTCTAGTTGCTCCCTAGGAGCAACGTGCAAAATATGTAAGTGGCGGGATCTCTAGTAATAAAGTTACGTAGTACCGCGCCGCCTTCAACACCGATGAAACGAACTTGTGCTCAGATTGTATTTTTAGTTGCTCGTTAGAAGCAATGTGTGAAATATGGAAGTGGTACATTCACTAATAAAAATGTTACGTAGTACGGCGCAGCACAGTGGAACGGCCTTTTGGAGCGACCCGGATATCAAGCAATATCACAAAAAATTGCAAATTTTAATTATGTTTACGCTGTGATATATGTTTAATAGGGTGGGTCAAAAAAACCAAACTTTGAGATAATCTTACGTAATAGCAAAATTATGTTGTCTTTTAGTGATATTATGACACCTACGAAATATTTTTGAATTTAATTAATATTTAGAGGGTGCGCCTTACGTTTGAATTTTTGAAATTATACAAGAAAGGTCATATAGTATGCCATGAAAAATTCGTATTTGTAATAATAATAATAATAACAGTTATAATCAAAACTGTATACTAAAAGGGCAAGAGAAGGTGGATAAAATTAAAACTCGAATCTCACAGCAATGCCTAAATTCGATAGCAAGAAAGATTTCAATATTGAATGATTTTCATTAATTTTTCTGTTGAATTATTTTTTTAATTATTAATAAATGATTATTTTATTCTAAAAACCCTATTTTCCTTGAGACATTTATGTTATATGACTACTAGAATATATTCAAGTTATTCGTATTTCCAAGACAAAGTGCAACCTGAAGATGAGGTGCTATTTACTTCAAATTCTAGTATTACACTTTTTTCATGTAAAGGCAACATAATTTTGCTATTAAAAATCAAAAGCGCAATATTCGTTTTTCTCCATACAAAAATGACCCACCCTAATGTTTAATCAGTTATAATACCTAGCAGAAAAGTGAATAAATATATTTTTGATATCTTGAAAAAAAAAGTTTGTTCCTTTTAAAAATTAATAGTAAATGACAATGAATTTTCAGTTCACATGTATAAGGTATTGTTATTTATTTTAGAGTTTATACATACATATTCTATAGTCTGGTTCAAGTAATAAATGTTTATCATCAATTGTACTTATAGTTTGTTGTGGTAATTCAAACTTACTGTTCAGCCAGGTTTAATTTTGATTACGGAACTTTTCTTCATTGTGGAAAGCTGCGTTCCATTTATCTTTATGTTTAGCGCAAAATTTTCTAATTTTTGACGAAATAAATTCATATTAGATTCTGATAATGACAAAACGAATTCATCACGCAGAGTTTCAGTTATATTATTTACCTCACTAAAGTTAAAATTTTTATGCCTTATGAAAATATAGTTGTATTGAAATTTTCCATTTCGGTGTATACAGTGTTAGAAATATCCAAACACCCACACACTGTTGATGGCACATGTATTCATCAATCACTGATTTGAAATGTTTAATTTCTTCATTTGCAATTATTTAAAGCTTACAACAAGTTATACGGATTAGTAAAATGCCGAAAGAAACGAAAATGATTGGTCAAATAATGACAACAAACACTCAATTGGTTATTTCCAATCAGGGCTATGAACGCAATTAAAAGGAGGAGTTAATATTTCTGAGAAATCAGGTTACGGTTTATAAATCTAATTCCATTTATAGTACAATGTATTTTTTTAAAAATGCCATAAAGGTTGGCCATGAAAATTAAAACTCATGTCGTAGCTTGGCATTTAACACATGCCAAATCTGAAAATTTAAAGTAAATGAATGGAGCTAAGACATGAATTTTCTTTTCCACAGCCACCCCTTATGGCATTTTTAAAAAAACACATGTTATTAGTCGATACTAATGACATTTTAGAAATAATAACAACAAGCAAATATTCTTAAGAAGTATTACAATAATCCTCTTAATGCTGTATGGAAACTTTAATTTGATGCCAGCAAATTAATATCTAAAGGTTAATAATAAATAATTTTTCCAAAAGTAATAATCCTTGATGACAATTGATCCTAGAAAAATGTTAAACTAAAAAGTACTAGCTCATACAGAAACATTTTTAAGCAGAATGTAACATTAATCACTAACATGATTGTGTTGACGCACGATTAATGTGGATTAATTCCGAAGGTTGCAAAAAGTTGCAAAATATTATTGCATGAAAATAATGTGCAAGTATCATAATTTCATACTGTGATTGCAAAATAGCGGGCTATGTGGGCGTTTTACTATTTTTACGGTCAAAGTTGAAAATGAAAAAATTAAAAGTGATTGATTTTGCATATTCATAAAAAATACAATTTTTGTGGAATGCTAATTATTTTTGCATCAACAAGACGAGAAAATATATAAAAATATAATAATTTAAGATTCAATCGATTTTTCTTTCTGTATTCATCTGAAAAACTCTCTTTAAACCGTGCGTTAAAAGTACAAGTTATATATTTTCAAGAGCGAACATGGTCTACTTTGAAGTGCTATAAAATGAAATACAGCAGTCCTACAGACTTGAAATTTTACTATAATATGTAGAATATAGTCAAAATTATGAAAATATTATTCAATATTTTTAAATCAAAATTTCATATTTTGATCGCATGTCTGCCTGATTACATTGGCTCGTTCCACTGTGCGCCGCCCCCAACACCGATAAAACGAATTTGTGCTCAGATTGTATTTTTAGTTGCTCCTTAGAAGCAATGTGCAAAATATGGAAGTTGTGTAGGATCACTAATAAAAATGTTACGTAATATCGCGCCGCCCCCAACACCGATAAAACGAATTTGTGCTCAGATTGTTTTTTTAGTTGCTCCTCAGAAGCAATGTGCAAAATATGGAAGTGGTAGGAACACTAATAAAAATGTTACGTATTACCGCGCCGCCCCTAACACTGATAAAACGAATTTGTGCTCAGACTGTCTTTCTAGTTGCTCCCTAGGAGCAACATGCAAAATATGTAAGTGACGGGATCTCTAGTAATAAAATTACGTAGTACCGCGCCGCCGTCAATACCGATAAAACGAACTTGTGCTCAGATTGTCTTTTTTGTTGCTCCATAGAAGCAACATGTAAAATATGTAAGTTTCAGGATCACTAATAAAAAAAAGTTACATAGTATCGTACCGCCTCCAACACCGATAAAACGAATTTGTGCTCAGATTGTATTTTTAGTTGCTTCTTAGAAGCAACGTGCAAAATATGTAAGTGGCAGGATCTCTAATAAAAAAATTACGTAGTATTTTGCAACGAAGTTGAAACTCATTTGTTAGGTTTCCGACTGTCATTTGTTCTTTTTAAAAGTAAATTCTGGCGGTTCAGAAAATTATCGACTCAAAATGACAAATTTATAAATTCTATCATTGTTTTAACATACGTATTAGATAAAGATAAAAGAATATGTTCATTTCGTTTCTTGAATTGGGAAAGTGTGACGTAACTGCAAAGATCGAGCGGAGGAACTGTATTTAACATCTAATAATACAATGTGTAGGTACCGTTTAAAATATAAACAAAAAGCCTGTACAGCCTACTAGATTATAACCTGTGAGCAACTAAAAATCCGATTAGAGTCGGCGGTGCAAAGAAAAAGTATGTCTGTTACTAACGCGGCGTTAGGCTGATTTGACAGTTCATAAATGTTTTAGATTAATTAATTCAGTTAATCACAGACATGCATTTTCTTTGCAGCGCCGACTCTAATCTGATTTTTAGTTGCTCACAGGTTACCTGTCTTCAAGAAAGGTAACCAGGCTGGAGCCATTCAAATTTTTCTATTTTCTATGTGAAAATTTTGCATTTTCTTGCTGCGTTGTATCAGTATTGCATTGTGTAACACACTTGAAGGGCATTAAGATTATAAACGTTTATAATTTCATTCGCTTTTAAAAGTGTCATAAATATTCGCTTGCATAAATGATATGCACAACAAGAGAGCGTCCGCTGCACATTTCAATTACAACAGTGTTGACAGATTTACTGGACGCCTCATTGTGCTATACGTGAAAGTCGACTATACACGCTCCTATATACGCAAACGACACTAGCGCCACAGGTGGATATACGCTCGAACTAAAAATATACACTAACTTTCATTTGATCATCATTCGGGCGTCTAGAAAGAAATTTTTTAAATGACACACAGAGGTCGCACGATGCCCCAAAATTTTTTTTACATGGGATTCAATCGAGCGTCCGCATACGGACGCTCAATTACTTCGGACGCCCAAATGACGGCAAATTGACAATATAGGGACGCTCAAATGATAGCTGGATATATATATATATTTATAAATTCGACCAGTCGACGTTGTGGCATCACGGCGCAAAAAAAATGCTAGCTCTTTGACATCCATCGACGTTGTGACATCCAAAATCGGATGTCATAACGTTTTTGCATGTAATTGAAAGGTGAAGGGGCAGGATGACGTACACAAAATTTTAGGTGGATGTTAAAAAACCGGAATTTGAAAATTTTTATATATTTTTAGTTCTGGAGTTTACTTTCCAGGGGGCGCGCGGAAATGTCGGTGTTGTATATTTCATATTTGCACTCAAATTCTTGTGACATCCGGTGTATTTCATAGTTTAATTTACCGCGCTTTATAACATCCAAAAATTGGCAACAGTGTTATTTGCGTCGTATATGGATAAAGTTTTCACGTTTTATTCAATTTTTGATAATTAATCTTCTCTAACTGACCTAATTTAAGAATTATCCATCACTCAACGTTTTTCTGAATTTATTTCTAGTTTTTTTATTTTACTTTTGAAGAAGCTAAGAATAAATTTAATGAAACGTTAAATAAGCAGTAGAAAATTCTTAAATTAGCTCGAATAAAAGTGCTAATGAAAACAACTTACGGAGCTCACCGGCTTCAAACCATTCATTTAGAATACAGTGAGCGTAAAAATCATGAAATAAAACTAATATTTGCTTAACAATTTATATTTGCGAAAAATCTTTCGACATGTCAATTTTTATATATTATTTGGAACTTTTTGCACATAAAATAAGTTTTCCACGTAATGACGTCATCTTCATTTTTTTTTAAATAGGACCCTCATATTTTGACATCACGGATAAAAAGTCCATTGACTTGTTAATTCAGTTATAAACAACAATAAGGGCTTAGGATAAGCTGTTTATATGCTGTAGGGCCCTAAATTTCCCATAAATAAGTCAATTGATGTAGAAGAAAAAAATCAACTCACAAACCAACTATTGATCAAAGTAGATCTTCGAATTACCATTTTTCTTTGGGGGTATCTAAAGTAACGAATATATATCCAACGACCTAGAATTCGGGAAGAATTACAAGAATGCATAACTTTAGTATGTCGACAAATTAGCCAGGTCACTAGAGACAAAGTACTTCATGAATTCATCTTAATTTTTGCCAAGAAGTGACTGGATGGCAATTCGAACATCTACTTCGATCAATAGTTAGTAAGTTTGTGTCTTCAACATCAATTGTCATGTGGGAAATTTAGAACCACATACAGGCCGAGTCCAAAAAAGCGCCGGTGTTTATTATCGGATTTGACTGGTCAAAAATCAAATGAAATTGCAGAAATAGCTCTACAATATACCATAACCTGGGTCTTTAATACATTTAAAACAGCTGCACGACAGCTGTCAACTTTTGTTTTTCAAGTGTAATGGTATAATTACTGTAATACATTTCGAAAGAGCATTTTTTTCTGCGTCCAATGATATGCCGCAATCAGAGCTGGGCAAATTACTTAAAAAAAGTAATTCAAATAACAAGCTTCAATTACTTTGAAAAGTATTGGGAATTATCAATTATCTTTTTTTGTCCATATACAAAGTATTGGCAATTACCAATTAAAAAGAAAAGTATTTGAAGTTGCAGAGCAATTAGTAATTGAATTACTTTAGACTAATTCAATTACTTTAGAGTATTTCAATTATTTTGACTGCTTGAATTATTATTTGAATTACTTTAGAGTAATTGAATTACTTTAGAGTAATTGAATTACTTTAGAGTAATTGAATTACTTTAGAGTATTTCAATTACTCTAAAGTAATTCAATTGCTTTAGAGTAATTGAATTACTCTAAAGTAATTCAAAACAATTGAAATACTCTAAAGTAATTGAATTAGTCTGAAGTAATTGAATTAGTCTGAAGTAATTGAATTAGTCTGAAGTAATTGAATTACTCTAAAGTAATTGAATTAATCTGAAGTAATTGAATGACTCTAAAGTAATTGAATTACTATGATTTTTTTTTCAATGTTGACGTTATTTAATCTTTCCGACCGGTTCTTCTGTTGTGATTTGCTGATAAATCAACGAATATGTTTTATTTTTATTCAATGTAATTGAATATGTTCCTGTTAAACTAATTGTTATTTTTCTTTACGTTGAAAATACTTAAATAACGTCATTATAATATTACAAAATCTTCTAAGCGGACACTAAATCGCGCAACTATACACTTAGAGACATTTTTTCGAAAATTCTGGTTGATGAAATTTCAAATTTCCAGTTTCATCAACCAGAATTTTCGAAAAAAATGTCTCTAAGTGTATAGTTGCGCGATTTAGTGTCCGCTTAGAAGATTTTGTGATACAAATTTCATCGGACAAGAACCAACTGTAAATATGTTATTATAATAATTAAAAAAAAATAAAATTTAATTAGATTCACGTTGTAGTTTACTAGAAAAGAAGAAAACAGTTGCCATGAATTTTGAATTGGCAGACAAATAATTAGATTAAAATTTAGATTCACGTTGCCATTTACTAGAAGAGAAGAACAATTACTATGAATTTTTAATTGACAGAACAATTGAAGAGGTAGGATGCAAAACTCGCTCGTTCCATTTTTTGAAAAGCCCTTATACTACAAGATTATGTCATGCATTTATTTTTAAATCAACTGCATTCATTCAACACATATTTTTCCAGGATAGCAGCACGTTTAGAAAGCAAAAAAAATTGTTTTGACCTGGTCACACCATCAGGGGTAGAGATTTTTTACGTTTTCTGAAGAACACGTTTATGTGGAACGAGTGAGTTTTGCATCTCACCTCTTCAATTATTCAGATTAGTAGATAACACTACTTTTACAGTTTTGTATTTTTTATGATAATAAAATGCATTTTAATAATGAAGAGTTATGTGACATGACATACCTACTAGGAAAACGCAACCAAAGCTATCTTTTGGCATTAAGATTATATTCGCAGCATTATCCTATGAGAAGAGATCCGGATTATAGAGTTTTCTAAAGTAATCACAAAGTAACACTAAACCTGTGGTTGTATTCAAAATTAATCAATGAGATACACCCCTAACCACATAAATTCACTGATAGCGAATACGTATTTCAGTAACGACGTTACCATCCTCAGCGCTAAACTGATATTAAATTTAAAATTAGGAATAAAACTAAACTAGACTAGTTTAAACTAATAAACTAAATAACCTAAATAAACTAAACTAAACTAGTTTATTTTATTCCTAATTTTAAATTTACAGTCTTTTTCTTTTGGTTTTCCCCTTTTGTCAATTATGTTTCCGAATTTCTCAAATGACTTTCCAATCTGCAGGCCTACTATACTTTGAACGGATTGAAAAGCCATTTGACAAATTAAGAAACACATTTGACAAAAGGGGAAAACCAAAAGAAAAAGACTGTAATATCAGTTTAGCGCTGAGGATGGTAACGTCGTTATTGAAATACTATTCGCTATCAGTGAATTTATGTGGTTAGGGGTGCATTGATTAAGTTTTCTAAAGATTGAGAGAAAGATTCAAAACGCCGTGAAACATTAAATACAGTAAAAATGTTATTAAAATAGCGTTATTTAAATATTTTCAAAATAAAAAAAATGGGAATTAGTTTAACAGGAACATATTCAATTATTGAATGAAGTCCATAATTTGGTGAATTCAATGTATGAAGAAAAAGGCACTTCCTAATTTCTTAATCTTATTTATTCTAGCGACCGGTTTCGATGAAACCATACACACATACGTTATTTTTTTCTCCAATATTTGTAATTTATGCTATTTTAATTAATTTATTTCGATGTTAGCAGCCTGATGAAGGTGATTTTCATCGAAACCGGTCGCTAGAATAAATAAGATTAAGAAATTAGGAAATGCCTTTTTCTTCATACATATTCAATTACTTTGAACAAAAAATAAAACGTATTCATTGATTTATCAGCAAATCAAAACAGAAGAACCGGTCGGAAATGCTAAATAACGTCAATATTGAAAAAAAAAATTATTTCTATCTCGCTATTTCTTCAGTTTAGACAAATACATTTGGCGTTTTATGAAAGCTTATTAAAACAGTGTTTCATGAGAGTTTAGATATACTGGGTGTTCCATTTAACAATTTTGATAAGAATTATCTTTTGCAAAACTCAACACCTTGTACACATAATAACTGATAAACCGAAGCTGTTCTGACATTTCTGTAGACAACATATTGCATTAACTACTTACAAAAATTCACGACGAAATGTTAATAAATAACCAAGATATAAGCGCTCATAATACAGCAATTTTTTACACTCATCAATATCATCAATATCTTACAAATTCTTAAGTAAAAGTTCCGAACTTTTTGGTTATTACCTATTCCTTATGCGTACTTTCGAAATATGTAAAAATATATTGGGTGTTCCATTTAAAAAATATAACTTTGGTATGGCTCTCAGTTATTGAACACTCTGTATACTCAAAAATAATTTTATAAAATAGAGCTGAGTGAGTTACATCTTAGCTCATTTGAATTTTTTTGAATTTTGTCGGTGGACAACCTGTATACTTTTTTAACTTTTATACTTCAAAATTATTTATCAATAAATATTGTATTACACATACGGAAAATGTTTCATTTAATAAAATAACATGAAAATACTTATTGGCATCATTTTGTCGGAAGAAAGTCAAAAATTTCAATAAATGTAATTTACCTCATATAATAAAAAGATTATTCAAATACTAAAAATAACCAAAAAGAACCAATTGTAAACTAAAAATAACGCAAATATACAAAAACAGTTCAAATACTTAAATCTAATTCAATCATTAAAATTTAATTGAAGTACTTAAAAGCAATTGAATTACTCAAAAGTAATTCAATTGCTAAAAAGTAATTCAATTACTCAAAAGTAATTCGATTACTAAAAAGTAATTCAATTACTCAAAAGTAATTCAATTACTGAAAAGTAATTCAATTACTCAAAAGTAATTCAATTACTCAAAAGTAATTCAATTACTCAAAAGTATTTCAAATAGTGAAAATTAATTGAAATAACATAAAATTATTTCAAATACCAAGCATTTCAATAAAGTAATTAAAATAACAATTATCAAGACCTGATATCAAAAGTATTTGAAATATTTTAATTCAATTAACGAAAACGCTTCAATTACTTTTTCAAGCATTTTAATTCAATTAATGCCCAGCTCTGGCCGCAATAAACACTTATTTTTCAAAATAATAGAAGGAAATAAAAAGTAATAAATAAATTATTAACATGAAATGACGTAATAAACAGTTACCGAACAATAAATGATACCTGTTTTACGGTAAATAGCGTAGTCTCTATAAGTACTTACTTATAACCAAACAAATGACCATAACTGTCAACATTTTTTTTGTCAGCAAAAACAAAACAAAAATGTTGACATTATTGTCATTTGTTTGGCTATGAGGAAGTACTTATAGAGATTACGCTATTTACCGTCAAACAGGGATCATTTATTGTTCGGCAATTGTTTATTACATTATTTCATGTTAATAATTAATTTATTTCTTTTTATTTTCTTCTATTATTTTGAAAAATAAGTGTTTTTCCACTACTAGTACTGCAGCCTGTCATTTTGACATGTGTTAGGTTGCTGTGAAAAACAATTTCTCGACGTGAGGTAAATAATTTTTTTATTATTTACCACGGTAAATAATGAACATCAGTTGCTACGTACACTTTTAGGTACAAATCTTTTGATTTTTCAGGCAATAGATTGTTTGCCACTTGTCCGGCAATTTCCCGCTTTTCAGGCGGCGTACAATTTAAATCGCCGTATATCGTTTACCGTACTTACTTTATTTAATTGACGATTTGGCAAAAAGATCGACGTAATGTTTGTGACAAATTAAAAAATTTAAATCAACTGTCACATCGGTAATACAGAAAACTGTAAACCTTTCGTAATTTGTAATAAATATTTATTCAAATTAAAATTATCATTTGCACTAGTAGTGGAAAAAATAGTATATACACCACGGTAGAGAAGTCTTATAACCCTCGGTCCTTTACATCCCTCGGCCCTAAGGGCCTCGGGATGTAATCATACCCTCGGGTTATAACACTAGACTTCTCTACCTAGGTGTACAATATATATATTATTGCGGCATATCATGGTATATTGTAGAGTTTTTTCTGCAATTTCATTTGATTTTTTCACCAGTCAAATCCGACAATAAACACCGACGCTATTGGCGTAGGCGTTTTTTTGGACTTAGCCTGTATATCGGGTGTGCCACGCCATATGCTCAACCCTTCTAGAACTTATATTTTTCAACCGATTTCAATGAAATTTGGAAAATAAAAATTAAGCAAAAAACGCATTTTCCGACATACCATTGAGCACCGTAGGACTTCCAGTTTCAGCGGAAGTGACGTCAACTTTCTTATTTTAAATGGAACACCCTGAATATTTTTACATATTTGGAATCTGCAGATCATTGCGAGTCCGAAAATGTATCATTTGGTAATTTTGATTTCCATGACAACGAAAAAAAGCTTTGAATCGCGTATTTTCCTTCTAATGCCATCAAGCAATTTGAGAAAATCACTATTTTGATTGTATTTTGATTTTTAACATTTTTACGGCATTTCAAATTTTCATTAAGTCGTAACTCATTTTTTGAAATGGAACCTCATGTGCTCCTTAGCCTAGTTCAAAAGGAATTTTTTTTCTGAGTACACTGATACCAAATACTTCATACTTTCTTTGAAAGTCATTTGAAACAGAGCGGACATAAAACCTCAATAAATCACGTTCTGTTTTAAATGACTTTCAAAGAAAGTATGAAGTATTTGGTATTAGCGTACCCAGAAAAAAATTTCCTTTTGAACTAGGCTAAGGAGCATATGAGGTTCCATTAAAAAAAATGAGTTACGACCTAATGAAAATTTGAAATGCCGCAAAAATATCAAAAATCAAAATACAATCAAAATAGTGATTTTCTCGAATTGCTTGATCGCATTAGAAAGAAAATACGCGATTCAAAGCTTCCTAGATTGAAAAACAAAAAAGTTTTTTTGTTGTTGAGATGGAAACCAAAATGATATGCAGATTCCAAATATGTAAAAATAAACATTTAAAATAAGAAAGTTGACATCACTTCCGGTGAAACTGGAAGTCCTACGGTGCTCAATGGTATATCGGAAAATGCGCTTTTTTGCTTAATTTTCATTTTCCAAATTTCATTGAAATTGATTAAAAAATAAAAGTTCTAGAAGGGTGAGCATATATAAGTACAAAAGACAATTAGAAAATAATATAAGAGTAATATAAATACCTGCCTTAAACCATTCAAATATAACATAATACTTCTATGTTAATAGAACTTTTTTAATAAAGAAAATTACATTATATCGTTAAGTTTCTGTATCCTTCTTTTCTGTTAGCATTTAATGTGACTCATAAAATCTTTCCAACTGGCAACATTGTAAGGATGTCACAAGTACTGCAAGTTTTTTTAGGGATGTCACAAGACTTATAACATAAAAATATATACTGGATATACATTGGATGTCAAAGATATAGTAAATATTTTGATTTTAATTTTATGTATCTTTCAATTTTTTTGTTCACACTAGCGCCATCTCCAGATTTCCTATAAAGTCATATTTTTATGTTGTCTCTATTTGCTCTTTAAAGAGTGGATGCCTAAACGTGTGAATGCCTTTACTGGATGTCACAAGATACGGTGGTCGACTATATATATATATATATAGGGAAAAACGGTTGAAGCCGTTTTTCCCCGCAATCGAAATTAATTTTTTTTGGATTATACAGGCTGTCTTACGAAAAACGCCCCAAGCCGTAACTCCGTTATTTATAGATTAATTTTAACAAACAAAAAGACAAATAAAATGAGACTAAAAGTACTATAAGGTGAGTCCAGTTTCAATTTTTTTAAAAATTACCTTCAAGGTCAAAGGACTGTCAACTTTTATTTTTCAAATGGCTCTGTATATTTTTTATTATTATATCTGGTAGAGATTTTTTTTCTAAATCCAATAATGTGCAACACTTTGACATTTAAAAGATATTTTTCGTAAAAAAAAATGAACTAGTCTATTAGGCAAAACGTGCTTTTCATAAAAATGTTAAAGTTTGTCGTGAAAACAATGTCACTGAGCGTTATTTTTTACAGTTGTTTCAGATTGTCAAGTTATTCTCTTTGTATGATTTATTGTTTCCTAAAAAAAGCCGATTATGGATAATACTCCGTTGATTGACTTACTCCAAGCATATTTTTGAATGCAATAAAAACACAAGCAGTGCGTCTCTATAGACAGGGATTTTTGCCCAAAGCAACTTACACAGTTGTAGACTTAATTTTAATTATTTCATTAATGTTTTCTGTAATGCTTGATTGCTGTTTTTATTGCATTCAAAATGTACATACTTGCAATAAGTCAGTCAGGTGATTGTTATCCATAATCGGCTTTTTTTTAGGAAACAATAAGTCGTACAAGTAGAAGAACTTGATAGTTTAAAACATCTGTGAAAAATAACCTCAGTGACATTGTTTTCACGACAAACTTTAACATTTTTATGAAAAGCACGTTTTGCGTAATGGACTAGTCCATTTCTTTTTTTTACGAAAAATGTTTTCTAAATATCAAAGTGTTGCACATTATTGGATTTAGAAAAAAAATCTCTACCAGATATAATAATAAAAAATATACAGGGCCATTTGAAAAATAAAAGTTGACAGTCGTTTGACCTTGAAGGTAATTTAAAAAAAAATTGAAACTGGACTCACTTTATAGTACTTTTAGTCTCATTTTATTTGCCTTTTTGTTTGTTAAGATAAGTCCATAAATAACGGAGTTATGGCTTGGGGCGTTTTTCGTAAGACAGCCTGTATATACAGATGAAACCACTCCAACTAGGCACAGAATTTAAATCGTCAAGCACCGGCAGTCGCTTGTATGCTAGCGTTTGGATTACACGCGTTGCGATCACATTACAGTATTTCTCATTATTTTTGTTTTCATTAGGGTACTTTACCTTTTATTTCAGTTTTTATGTCATAAGGCTGTTATCGGTTTAGCATTCTTTTTATTTTATTTGTACTTTTTTAGTTTCCCAAGAACAAATTTATTTATTATTCTTATTTTTAATTATCGTATCAACAATGGAAATTTATAATTTACGTGAATATTTACATTTCTTATAAACAATTATTAATATTGATTGAAATAATACGTCCTAATTTTCAATATTCTTTTATTCTAATGGCTACCGGTTTCGGTCTAAGACCATCATCAGGCCTACAATCGAAGAAGGAAATTATTACCTAATTGTTTAACATGTTATAAGGTTGAATATTTGTAATAAACAGGATATTTGAAATGTAAATGTCTTGAAAAAATTTTTGACAATATTAGTTAAAATAAATTTCTATGATATAAGAAGGTTGTTTGCTTATTATTTGTGTATTGTATGGTGATCATGGATTAGTTTTTACTTACCAATAACGTCAAAAACGAAATTATATTAATTAAATTCATAAATCACTGGAGAGGAAGAAAAATGTAAATGTGCTGTCAAAATAGATAGATGTGAAGTGTGTTTAGGTTAAGTATAGTGTGAAGTTGGTTGATTATTTAGATATGTAAAAATTGGTTTTATGTTTAGATATATTTGATCGTTTATGCAATTTATGTTGGGATTTAGTTTATGTTTGTGTATCTCATAAGCTTCGAGTAGGTTAAGTTTATAACTTTTTTCATTTTGCTGTAAAAGTTTTGTATTGAGTGTGTCTATTGAATGTCCGGTTTCTAGTATATGTTTGCCAACGTTGGAAGTGGTTTTATTACGTATATGTTCTTTGATACGTTTGTTTATGGTTCTGCCGGTTTCACCTATATATATGGCATTGCAGTCTTTACAATGTATTTTGTAAACTCCACTTTTTTCAAGTGGGGGTATTTTATTTTTATTATTTTGTAATATGTTGAGTAGTGTTGTTTTTTGTGATGTAGAACTGTTGATGTTGTATTTATTTAGTATTTTTTCTATTTTGTAGTTTATATTACCTTGATAGGTGAATTGTTTGTAATTTTTGTTATTATCTGTGTTGTTATGGTTATTTATTTTATGGTTATGTTATTTTTGTTAATAATGTTGTTTTGTATTTTGTTGATTATATTTGGGGAGTATTTATTGTTTATGGCTATAGCTTTAATAAAATTAAGTTCTTTTGTAGTGTTTTCTTGTGATAGTGGATAATTATTTAAACGTTTTATGTAATAGTTGAAAGCTGCTTTTTTATGTTTGTGTGGGTGATGTGAGTCATTAGGTATGATTATGTCTGTTTGTGTAGGTTTGTGATAGATGTTAAATTGTATTTTGTTGTTGTTTTTTGTGAGTGTTAAGTCAAGAAAATTTATTGTTTTGTTTTGTTCGATTTCTATTGTAAATTGTATGTTTTTATGTATGTTGTTGATGTGATTGTGAAAATTATTAAGTGTATTAGTGTCTCCTGACCATATGCATAGAATATCGTCTACGTAACGTTTCCAATATTTTATGTATTTGTTGTATGTATTGTTATTGTTTAGTATTTTTTGTTCGAAGTTGTCCATATATAGGTTTGCTAGTAAAAAAGCATCTGGTGAGCCCATGGGAAGGCCGTCTGTCATTTTGTAGTATTTTTCATTAAATTTGCAGATGTTGTTATTAGTTGTGAGTTTGAATAATTGTGTTATGTTTTCTATGTCGTTGTTGTCAATGTTGTTGTCTTCTAATATTTGTTTTATTATGATTATTGTATAATAAAACAACTTAAACAAAAAATAGAAGAACAGAACGCCATAATCATCAAAGCAGATAAGAACGCAGGTATGGTAATCATGGACAAAACTGAATACATACACAAAACAGAAACTTTCTTAACTAAAAATAATTTCATTAATATTAACAAAAACCCTTTACCTAATCTTATCAATAACACAAAAAACATACTGAAAAATACAAAAGACACTCTATTGAAGTATATCGATCAACTTCAATACAATAAAATCTTACCAATGAATCCCACAATACCACGCTTATGCGGACGACCAAAACTACACAAAAAAGACACACCCATACGACCTGTAGTAAACTCCATAAATTCTCCTACATACACACTCAGCAAAATACTAAATAAAATATTTAACAACATAACTAACTACAATAGCGAACACACAATAAAAAACTCAACAAAATTGATACAAGAATTAGAAAACATCAACATTCAGGACACAGACATTCTCATTTCATTCGACGTAAAAAATCTATATACAAACATACCAACAGACGAAACAATAATCATAATAAAACAAATATTAGAAGACAACAACATTGACAACAACGACATAGAAAACATAACACAATTATTCAAACTCACAACTAATAACAACATCTGCAAATTTAATGAAAAATACTACAAAATGACAGACGGCCTTCCCATGGGCTCACCAGATGCTTTTTTACTAGCAAACCTATATATGGACAACTTCGAACAAAAAATACTAAACAATAACAATACATACAACAAATACATAAAATATTGGAAACGTTACGTAGACGATATTCTATGCATATGGTCAGGAGACACTAATACACTTAATAATTTTCACAATCACATCAACAACATACATAAAAACATACAATTTACAATAGAAATCGAACAAAACAAAACAATAAATTTTCTTGACTTAACACTCACAAAAAACAACAACAAAATACAATTTAACATCTATCACAAACCTACACAAACAGACATAATCATACCTAATGACTCACATCACCCACACAAACATAAAAAAGCAGCTTTCAACTATTACATAAAACGTTTAAATAATTATCCACTATCACAAGAAAACACTACAAAAGAACTTAATTTTATTAAAGCTATAGCCATAAACAATAAATACTCCCCAAATATAATCAACAAAATACAAAACAACATTATTAACAAAAATAACATAACCATAAAATAAATAACCATAACAACACAGATAATAACAAAAATTACAAACAATTCACCTATCAAGGTAATATAAACTACAAAATAGAAAAAATACTAAATAAATACAACATCAACAGTTCTACATCACAAAAAACAACACTACTCAACATATTACAAAATAATAAAAATAAAATACCCCCACTTGAAAAAAGTGGAGTTTACAAAATACATTGTAAAGACTGCAATGCCATATATATAGGTGAAACCGGCAGAACCATAAACAAACGTATCAAAGAACATATACGTAATAAAACCACTTCCAACGTTGGCAAACATATACTAGAAACAGGACATTCAATAGACACACTCAATACAAAACTTTTACACCAAAATGAAAAAAGTTATAAACTTAACCTACTCGAAGCTTATGAGATACACAAACATAAACTAAATCCCAATATAAATTGCATAAACGATCAAATATATCTAAACATAAAACCAATTTTTACATATCTAAATAATCAACCAACTTCACACTATACTTAACCTAAACACACTTCACATCTATCTATTTTGACAGCACATTTACATTTTTCTTCCTCTCCAGTGATTTATGAATTTAATTAATATAATTTCGTTTTTGACGTTATTGGTAAGTAAAAACTAATCCATGATCACCATACAATACACAAATAATAAGCAAACAACCTTCTTATATCATAGAAATTTATTTTAACTAATATTGTCAAAAATTTTTTCAAGACATTTACATTTCAAATATTCTGTTTATTACAAATATTCAACCTTATAACATGTTAAACAATTAGGTAATAATTTCCTTCTTCGATTGTAGGCCTGATGATGGTCTTAGACCGAAACCGGTAGCCATTAGAATAAAAGAATATTGAAAATTAGGACGTATTATTTCAATCAACATTACTATACCTAATTAATGGATATGTCACAACATCAATTATTAATATGTTTATACGCAATGTAATTACGTATCAGATTACAAAGAAATGAGATTTTCTCGAGACCGCCGCGCGCCGACCGTTTCGAAAGGATCGCACGCTCACACTAAGACTGGACTGCTTCGTGAGCACTCGGGTCTTCCTACTTAATGTGGCGGAATCTGTATATACACATACAGGCTGTTACAAATTCGAGGCTCACCATTGGGATCTCGGAAACGGTAAGAGATACGAAGTCGGTTAAATTGGGGCAAAGTTGCGTATTTTGGTGCTGAATAATATTCTGTTCTGAAAAATCTTCTACGATTTGTAGTTTTTGAAATATTTCCAAAAAACAAGAAAACGTAATTTTTTTTTTTATTTTTTTCTGAAGTTATTATTGCAGGGATCATAACAAAATTAATACATTATAAGGCACTTTTTTCAGCTCTTTACGATGATATCATTAGATTTTACTTAAAACGTTTCGTCTCGTTCTGACCACCATCAACTTCATTTTTTCTTATGGGCGCAACATTAGGTTTTAATACCAATGAATAGATCTATTTTCTCTGATGCTTTTCCATATATCATACATTCCTATTTAATAATTTAAAACAGCTGGAAATGCAAGAAATTGTTGAAAATAACACTGTAACGAAAAATATGGTATGCAATGAAAACAAAAACCAAAAAAAACTTGATATACCTTCAGAGTTTTATTTCGTTTATCACAAAAACAGATTTTTGAAAAATTTTTAGATATAAAAATGAAGGATGTAAATACAAGAAAGACGTAGACTTTTAAAACGTATTGTGCTGACAGCAACAATTTAGTAATAGCAAGAGAAATTTACTTCCAACAATGATGATGACGCAGTATTTAACTACTTTCGTGATTAAATTATACATTTTTATGATTAAAGCAAGAAAGTATTACAAGAAATTGTGTCTTTAAAAATCTCTCATTCTTGTAAATTTAAAAATGTATTGTGCTAACAACAATTTGTAATAGCAAGATAAATTTACTTCCCATAATACCCAAAAAGATGCCATCCACACAGAACAATATTATTAAGTTAGATGGAAACATTGCACTTTATCGATATTTTCATAAAACTCGAAGGACTTATCGAGATCGCCTTAATGATGATGAGAATGAAGAATTATTAGAAGAGGTAATTCATAGTTATTTATAAAATGTTTAAAATTATGAGACTACAGGAAAGAATGTTTCCTCGAGCAGTAACATCTTTTAAGATACGAGTTTTCTAAAGACATGCGCATAATTTAATTTGATATTTTCTAGCTTTTTAATAATAATAATGTATAATTTAATTACAAATCTAAACAAATATTGTTTTGTAGTTGTCTTTCTGGATACTGTTGGAAGGAAATTTCGCTAGCTATTACTGTATTGTTTTTGTTAAAACCACAAACATTTTTTAAATTTTCTTGGATACATAACATTCATTTTTAGATCTAAAATTTTACTAAAATCAGCTTTTGTGATATATGAAATAAAACTCCGAAGGTATATCAAACTTTTCTGGTTTTTATTTTCACTGCATATCATGTTTTTCTTTGCAGTGTTATTTTCAACAATTTCTTGCATTTCCAGCTGTTTCAAATTATTAAATAGGGATGTGTGATATATGGAAAAGCATCAGAAAAAATAGATCTATTCAATGGTGTTAAAACCCAATGTAGCGCCCATAAGAAAAAATGAAGTTGATGATGGTCAGAACGAGACGAAACGTTTTAAGTAAAATCTAATAATACCATCGTAAAGAGCTTAAAAAAGTGCCTTATAATGTATTAATTTTATTAAGATCCCTGTAATAATAACTTCAGAAAAAAATAAAAAAGAAAATTACTTTTTCTTGATTTTTGGGAATATTTCAAAAACTACAAATCGTAGAAGATTTTTCAGAACGGATTATTATTAAGCACCAAAATACGCAACTTTGCCCCAATTTAACCGACTTCGTATCTCTTACCGTTTCCGAGATCCCAATGGTGAGCCTCGAATTTGTAACAGCCTGTATATTCTATCGAATTTAAATATAGACAGAGTTAAGGAACTAATTTTGTTCATAACGCAATCTAAAATTAAATTATGAATTTAAATTATTGAGAGAAAAAAGAAGAAAAGCAAGTATTGACAACTTGAGTGTCTGGCCCATGGTTTATAACCAATTGCCAAAATAAGAAGAAGAAGAAGAAGAAGAAGTGGCGTCTGATCTTTTAAGAACGCTATGAAAATAAACGAATCATTGTTAAAAATCATATACGAAAATTATACGAATTTCCATCAGTTGGAAAAGATTCGCGAACTTCAGTTAGGCAACTTTTAGATACTTCTTCGCAACATTTGCGATCATTCTCATCATTAGGCAGACCAGTTCACGAATGGGACGACTTAATGATACATTTAGTCACTTCAAAATTGCCTAATAATTTAGCTCGTGAATGGGAAGAAAAACAAACAGCACAAATTCCCACATTTAACAATTTAAAAACATTTTTAATTCAAAAATGCCAGGCATTGGAAGATTCTTGTGATATCAAAACAAAATCACAAAAAAATCCTATTATATTAAATTATATTAAATTATTACAATAATTTTTGTAATGATATGAACAGTAGTTGTAAATCATCTTGAAAAATATTTTTAGGAGAGAATTTTCACTTATCGTTTTTTCTCCAACTATTTCTGCTCCGGATTTTGTAATGTATCAGTGAGAAGATTGGAATTTCTTTGGAGAATGTGTGCTCTGTGTTTAGGTGAAAGAACAGAATTCAAATTTTTTTCCATTTTATAAATACAATGTCGAAAGTGTAGTTAATTGATTCATTCAATATTTCTTCTATCCTCATCATCACAGTAGAAATAAGTGAGTACTTCACTGAACATTATCACGCGTGAATTAAACATTTTTTTTGTCTAAACGAGGTGTGTAACATTTCAGATCGTTCAATATCTAAAATGATCTGCGTCAATAAATTTTTATAAAAACCGATAATAAAAAGAATTCTCATTTGTAGCACACTTTTTGAAAGTCACTGTATATATAAGTTGTTACTTATATATTTTTTATTAACAAATTGAAGATCACGTCAAAGCTGAATGTCAGTTATGTCTTCCTTCGAAAAAATATATTCAAGGATCTTCGAAATCTTCTACTAATTTTTTAAAACACATTAAGACAAAACACCAAGACAGTTTTAAATGTTTCAAACAATATAAGGAACATCAGAAATTTGCAAAGAAACAAGATATGAGAAGTAAGAGTCTTAAAGAACTAAAAGAAAAAACTCAAATGGACATTAGAAATTTTTCACTTGCCAAAAATAAGGTCACTCTGGAAGATTTTGACAAACGCTTGGTAACGGTTGTTGTAAATACAATGTCAGCTGTTTCTATAATCGAAAATTCTGATTTTGTTCACTTATTTAAAGGGTTTGATTTAAGAATAATGTCCAGAAAATCTGCTTGTCTCTGATAAATCAGACCGCAGTCAATAACAAAAAGAATTTGAAAGATTTCTTTCAAAACTTAGAACACGTAAAATACGTTTGCACAACTGCAGATTTATGGTCTAGTAAAATCAGAAGTTTCTTAGGAGTTACTAGCCATAGCCACTGGATCGATCCAAAGGATTTCACCAGAAAATCAGCAGCTTTGGCGTGTCGCAGATTTAGAGGCGCACATACGTATGACAGAATTGCGGAAATGTTGGAAGACATTCACGTCAGTTATGGTTTGGCTGAGAAAGCAAAACTAGTAGCTACTACCGTAACCGACAAAGGTTCTAACTTTATCAAAGCTTTCAAAGAATTTGGCCTAAAAGTTCAAAGTGAAAACCATGATTGTGATGAAATGACTACTTCTATTTCTAACGAACCTGACATAGATAAAATTTCTGATGACGATGCAGACTTGTTTGAAAGTGTCCCTTTTGAAGAAAATTACAATTACGATTATCACTTACCCAGTTACCCAATCATGTTAGGTGCATAAGTCACACATTAAGTTTAATTGCAACAACAGATATTCCGAAAGTAATTAATCAAAATCCCGCCATGAGATCAAGACACTCCAACATAATGCAAAAATGCTCGTTATTATGGAACAAAGCCAGTCACCCTAAATCTGCAGAAATTATTAAGGATATTCTAGGGCATACTTTGAGTTACCCAGGTGTCACGCGGTGGAACTCATTTTATGACGCGATTATCCAAATTTTAAAATCTAAAGAACGACTTTATTTATTATATGAGGCACTAGACATAAAGAATCAATGCCTGAAGGAATTTGATTTGATCTATCTCGAAGAATATTCTTTAGTTTTACAACCGTTAGCTCAAACACTCGATATACTTCAAGGTGAAAATGGAACATATTTTGAATATGTAATACTATCTGTAATAAACTTAGAATATAAGTTGCGAAAGCTTAGATCAACTAATTTTAAATATGTCAGTGCCCTTTTAGAGCGATGTATAAGCTCTACTAATACTAGATTTGAAGATTATATGAACTTAACTGAAAAAGCAAATAGTGCTTTAATTGCAGCAGTTACCCATCCTACGTTCAAAACCCGCTGGATAAGTTTATATAGAGGCACCAGATGTTTGGAAATTAATGAAATTCAAAAAATAATAATGAATGAAGCCGATTACCTCTTAAAAATGCAACAAAAAGCGCAAATGTCCACTACAAAAAGTAAAAAGCCTGGTTCTTCATCAAACGGTTTTTTTGAATTTGAGACATCTCAGACCTCCACACAAATTGATACAATTAAAAGCTTATTGGAATATCAGCTAATACAATATTTACATGACCCCGATACCAACTTGCAAATGCTCTATAAATACAGTTACATAAAAGATTTGTTTCTTAAGCTTCTATCATCTGCTCCTGTTGAGAGACTTGAGAGGCTATTTTGATTCGCAACTTTCATCAATACTCCTCGAAGACATGCCTTATCGGATCAGAACTTTGAAAATTTAGTGTTACTTAAGGTAAATGGAAAACCTAAAGAATAATAATAATAATGTTAAAACTGTTACATGTTACATGGAGTTTTGAAATAAATATCTGTTTTTTAACGTGTTGTGTCATTTAGTTTAGCTTATTATGTTATCTAATAATTTTGAAAAATAACCGAAAATAAATTGCTAATACGAAAAATATGTAAAGAAGCTTCCCAGCGAAAACATGTACGTTTATTCAACGTTAATTTCACGTTGTAATGGTGGAAATAACGTTATTCGTTGAAAAATGCAACGTTGTTTTTTGGTTGAATTAGCAACCATAATTATATCACGTTTGTATGACGTGTTTTTTAACGATCAGTTTAATATGGACGTAATTATAACGCGAAATAAATGCGTAACAATTTTGTTTTTTTACGACGTGATTTATACTATGAGTAAATGCGATGTATCTACCATACGTTGATTACCACATCATTTCAACGTTAATTCAACATCTACTATTCTACGTAATAAATGAGAAAAAAATTAACGAAACTAATACGTTAGATAAATCATAATTTACAACTAAATTTTTAACCCACGTTTTATAACGTTATTTTAACGTATACCGAATAAATATGCCTTACAAAACGTGATGTTGACGTTAGAAAACACTTAATTTTACAGTGATTGTCTATCGTGTTTCACACCTTTGAATTCTAATTTTACTAAAAATCTATGAAATATGAGGTTCTTCTCCATGCTTGGCAGCTTTGAAATGAAACGAAACAGGTATGAAAAGTACTGCTAATTTGGACATACGAGTCAACCACAACCCCTTTTTAAGTTGACGTAATTTGTCAAATTTTTTTAAGTTAGTTTGAATTTGATGCCCAAAATCTGTGATTAAAAATACTAAAGAACGCAATAGTCAATGAATTATACATACATATTTTCACGAATACTCATTGGGGACAGCTGTATACAGAGTGGAAAGTTTAACTGGAATAAATTCTGTAACTTAGAAGATTACGATTTGTAAAAAAATTCTTGGAACAGGTCAATTTTTATTTTTAATGGCGCATATTACAAAGGGACTTTTTTAACTTTTCAATTATTTGGAGGGGTGAAACGACCCCTAACTATGTTTTTTTTAATGGAAGGATATGTTGAAAAAATTAGGAATACAGCTACGTTTTATTTTTATTTTTCTTTAGCAGTAAAGGTAAAAACAAAAAAAGAATTTTTTACTAAAACCGTTTTAATGCCAAAAATTCAGGAACTCCATTTTTATTATTTGATGAGAAGAAATAAGCATTCCATATGGTATCGTATTGTTGCGTGCAGCCAATAGATGGCGCTGCCAATGCGCTAAATTTTTAATTGTACGTAATTACCTCACTGAAGTTTTTCCCAATAGGTGGATAGGAAGAAGATGACCGATGACCGATTGAGTGGCCAACAAGATCTCCAGATCTCACCCCTTTAGACTTTTTATGGGGGTATTTAAAAAGTAAAGTTTATGTGACTAAACCAAACGACATAGCAGAACTTCAGAACTTCAAATTCTGCATGAAATTAGGAGAGTAACGCCGGAAATGTTACAAACTGTTAGGGATGGAATTTATAATCGATTAGGGTATTGTCAAGTGAGAGGTGGCGAGCATTTTGAACATCTGATGCGTTAAAATCGTTCTAGTCAAAAATTTATTTTTTATTTTTTCGCCTTTTACTGTTTAAGAAAAATAAAAAAATAAAAACGTAGCTGTATTCCTAATTGAACAAGCTTTAAGAAAAAAATTACTCAACATACCCTTCCATTGAAAAAAAATAGTTAGGGGTTGTTTCATCCTTCCAAATAATTGAAAAGTTAAAGAAATCCATTTATAATATGCGCCATAAAAATAAAAATTGACCTGTTCCAAGAATTTTGCTACAAATGGCAATTTTCTAAGTTACAGAATTTATTCCAGTTAAACTTTCCACTCCACTGCAGTGTACATGAGCAGCATGTAATTTTTTTTAAATTTTCATAAAGAAATAATTTTGTAAATAATAAAGTAAATTGAGAGTACTGTATTAAATGTGTTTTGTCGAATATTTTATGTTAGTGTAAATATTTTTAGAAATAGGCGATTTAGAATTACATGTGTATTATAAATAAATAATTTAGAATTTTTGAAATGTATATACAAAGAAAATAACCTTAGGATTGTAATAATTAGAAAAATTGATTTAATGATGTTATGATAATATGGATGTTAGAAGGAAACTGTAGGTAGTAAAGAGTTCGGAAATTGAACGAGTGAGGGCGGCGCGTAGCTATTGTAAGTTAAAGTCCCCGGTTCGGCTTTATTACTACTGAGTAGTCACGGAAGCGATACGGCACTGGGATCTCCAAATGGCTTAGCGGTCTAGTCTAGCCGACTTGGAAAGTCGTGTCACTCGGCGGCGTGGGTTCGAATTCCACCATTAGCCATGTATGTTTGTTCAGTCTAATGATTTAGACCCAGCTTTAATACACGTCGTAATTGTCTGATTCAACGCTACACGTGGACATTGCCGCGACATTTTTTCGTTGTTTTAACGTAACCATAACACACGAATTCAACGTTTGTTACATGTTATTCCACAACGTTTTTTATACGTATGTATGCACTGGGATTTAACGTAGAAATACCGTGGACAAAGACGTTTAAAAGAAGTTGATTCGAGCGTTGTTAAAACGTAACATGTGTTTTTTTAAAAATGCCATAAAGGTTGGCCATGAAAATTAAAACTCATGTCGTAGCTTGGCATCTAACACATATCAAATCTGAAAATTTAGAGTAAATGAATGGAGCTAAGACATGAATTTTCTTTTCCACAGCCACCCCTTATGGCATTTTTAAAAAAACACATAGTATTAATAACACACGAATTCAACGTTGATTAATTGTTATTCTACAACGTTTCTTACACGTGGACAGAGACGTTTAAAAGAAATTGATTGCCGCGACATTTTTTCGTTGTTTCAACGTAACAATACCACACGAATTCAACGTTTGGTTACATGTTATTTTACAACGTTTTTTACACGTACGTGTTTTCGCTGGGTTGACGCCGACGCCACGCCTTAAATGTTTCAAGTATCTTTTTTTTTCAAAGTATCTTAGATACCGGAGTATCTTGTACCTCGAATACTTTTATGTAGAGTATCTTTTTTAAAAGTATCCACAAATATATTTGCAAAAGTATCTTGTATCTTGTATTTAAATACTTTTCAAAAGTATCTATCCCAGCTCTGATGTTTGGCCTATGTATACCTGATGCAATAAATGAGGTTAGATTGTAAACTGGTAGGTGTTTTATCTTTAATATTACTAAATAGTGTATTAATTGTGACAAGATTGAATTTAGCTATTTTTATGTTAGAATTATTAATAAATTTAACAATATTGGGGGTAAAATTCGATATATGGGGGAACCTTTTGTAAATGATTTCTAAATTAGAATTAGAGTTGTTATTAGAATTGGAATTATTATTGCAAAAAAGAATTTTATTGACTAACGTAATTGGATAACCATTATTGCAGAAAATTGTTTTTAATTTAGCCAAGTTCTTTCTTAGAAAAGTAGGGTGTGAAATTGAAGTGACTCTATTTTTTTGAGAAATTAAAATATTAATTTTTTGGTTGATAGGATGGTTAGAAAAATAATTGACGAATCTACCTGAATGTGTAGGTTTTTTATACCAATCTAGTAAGATTGAATTGTCTTGTGATCTGATGACTAAAGTATCTAGAAAAGGAACAGTACGATCTTTTTCTTGTTCAACAGTGAAGACTAATTTAGGATGAAAATCATTAAAAATATTCTTTGTAATTACAATCATATCAGAAGGAACAGAACAGATGATGTCATCAACATATTATTTTTAATGAAAGCAAAATTGAAAGGAAATTTGGGTATAACTTCGTCACGTAAGTTGGAGTAGTTTAGAAGGGTGGATGCTAGATGACTGAAAGGTAATGCCTTTTGTAATTTTTAGAATTTGGAGAGAACCTACCAACTATTATGACAATTGCCATTTTTGTTAAATTGACAATTCACACTTTAAAAAACGAAAGATGCTGTACTTGGCTGCAAGATGTTAATCAAGCTACAATTTCTGCTTTCTCATTCTCTCTCATTTGGATTTTTTAGACCAAATTTGGGATTAGATAGTGAAGAACACGATAAGCGTTCCCATCAGGGCATTAGTGTAACTATGAGACTTTACATCCCTCCCCCGCAACTGGAACTGTTGCGCCCAGAATGATCACGATGACTATTTTCTTCCTCTTGTTTGATGCACCCCTAAGAAGTCTGCGCCCCCACGCGCGGAGGGGATCGCTGGAACACAGTGCATTAGGGCATCAAATATATACAGTGATAAAGTGATAAAGTAACTCACCAAGCTAAAAAACACCCTTAGCGTTGACTTTTTCGAAAAATGCTCGGACAGGTCGATTTTATTTTTAAAAAAGACATCTTTTACAACCAATTTTAATTTTATGTCAGTTACCACTTTTACGCTGTGACGTCATCGACACTTTTTTTAAATTTCCCTTTCCCTTAAATTTTCCTGTTCCCTTTCTAGATACTTTAGTCATCAGATCACAAGACAATTCAATCTTACTAGATTGGTTATCCAATTACGTTAGTCAATAAAATTCTTTTTTGCAATATTATTAAATTTATTAATAATTCTAACTTTAAAGTTGGTTCTTGTTCGATGAAAATTGTAATAATTTTATGATATAATAATTCTAACATAAAAATAACTAGATTTAATCTTGTCACAATTAATACACTGTTTAGTAATATTAAAGACAAACTAGTTTACAATCTAACCTCATTTATTGCATCCCTTGTTCAGAATGCAATCAGATATACATAGGCCAAACACCCACTTGGCTGAAAACTAGAACCTCTAAGCACAAATCAGATTGCAAAAACACTGTAAATAAAAATTCAAATATCAATGCTTTAGCTCAACATTCACAAGATTGCAATCATGTATGTAATAGATTTTAACGATATCAAAATTCTGGATAAAGAAATCACTTTTCGGGCTCGGTTGTTTCTAGAAATGTATCACATAAAAAAACACTCAAATTCTATGAACTTCAGATCTGATGTTCAAAATTTAAATTCTTCCTATGAATATTTATTACAATTCTCTAGTATAAGTAACAATGCAAACAATTCCAATTTAAATTTACCGCCAACAATTGGTTTCTAGTCCGCACATGCGCATTTTAAAAATTTTCACTTTGATTACTTGGCTCCGCCATCTTGTCACATTTCAAATGAAAGTATGTTTTAATTGAAAAATGTTACGTTTTTATTCAAATTAACATGTTTTAAACAAATTGTTTCGTGTGATTGACATGTGTTTTATAGATTTAATGTGTTGCTAGTGTTCCTTGTATGAAAACCATTTCGTAAGTTTTTTTTACTGCTTTAACCTACATTTTTCACTTACAATCAACATTGTTTACAGAACGCTCTGAAGAAACTAATAAATTTTAGCGAAAGTTTAGCTCGGAAAAAAGGTTTTTAATCTTGCTACCTGACCCATAGATTACTTGACCGAATACCCTGAAATTCTCCACTTTTTGTCTATTCTTGACGGTTGATACTCCTTGTATTTTAAATTGCTTATGTCAACAATAGTTCCTAAAATATTTTTTGGGTCTAGCGGTCTCCTGTCGAATTTAGAAACTTCAATTGCAACATTTTGGCCTACAGTAATTGGCTTTAGCTTTCTTTTTGTAAATTGTATCGTAGTTTCCGCAGCACGTTTCTGTCCCACAACACATTGTGCTCTTTGTATCTGTATAGTTTTTTCGTTTCTACATAAATCATATGTTGTTTCTCTTGATGTTAAGACTTTGAAACATATATCACAGAGGACTGTTCTATTTATGGTACTGTTATTATCATTACTATCGAGTACAACTATTGAAATTTCCTCAATATTATTTCCTCAATATTATTTGAGTGTCTTCCTGGTTTAGTTCATTGCAACTTTGTGACGAATTTGCGATTAAATTTTCATTTTCTTTGGTTAGTTCTTCTCCTCCGTCGACGAAGTCAGTTAACGTTAATGCTTCTTCCAAATCTTCTTCTGTTGTTACTTTCTTAACTATTTCATCAGGTAAGTCAGAAGAATAAAGTCCAACGGGAAAATCCACACCAAATAGCGCTTTGTAAGGGGTACGTTTGATAATTCTGTGGTAAGAGGAATTCTTTTGCCGCTGGACAAAATTGTATTGTTGCTATTTGCTTTCATGACACGATGTATAGGTCGGAAAATAGTTGTGTGCGCTTATTTGACACGTTTGCTTTTACGCGCTAACGTGCGTATAGCTTGTTGGTCGTCGGGGTTGCAGTGGAGTTCTCGAGCTACTGTTAGGGCCGAAATAGCTATATAGAATTTGCTCGGGGGCCCCACTGCGACCCTGCCGACTTGCATCCAACAATTTTGCATGTTTGCGATGACACGCTCTGTCCGCATCGACCGCCGTCTCGTACTTACGTGTTAGCTCATGGGGCAGCAGTATTGCAGGCGGATTCTGTTTCTGTTTCATCACGTCTAACGGCAGGAGCGATTCGCATTTGAGGACTTGCGTGCGTAGCTAACGTGTTTGTCGCTAGCAAAACTCACGAAAGAAATGCTTGTGACAAGTGGTGAGAAGTAATAAATCTATTTATCAATTACTTTCGCGCGTTTTATGTACGTATGATTATTGTGTAATGATAATGAAAAATAGTAATTGTAATTAATTACCGCAGTGTAACGTCAGCACCGTTAAAATGATGCCAATAATATTAGCTCTAATGCTTCGGGCACATCTGCGTTAACGTCTAACGGCATTCTAACGGACAAGAACCCGACAATTAACGCGAGAAAATTAATGCGCTAAATTTTACATTGGTGGTTAAGGTCATTATTTGTCCCACATTTCGCTCCGAAGCGGCTGCAGCAGTGGTATTTTACTTGAATATTGGCAACTTTATCTTAAATGTCAAATATCACAGGAGTTCTATTCAAATATTTTAGCATTTTCCATTTCCTAACATTCAAAAATTATATTTTAAATTAGTACTTGAAATAATGAAAGAAACCTGCAATCAAAACTAAGATAGTACGTGACTAAAAACACGAGATGTCGCTGTTTTCGTGCAAAAAATATATGTTCTGTCTTCCTCACCTATATCTTTCTTTATCTATGGCAACAACTATGCGATACGTTCGCCGGCAATCCGTTTGATGTGTATCAAAAACCGCCAGCCGAGCTATCGTCTAGCGCGCAATGCCATTCTCAATGCCGTTACAAAATTAGTGCCATATATGCCAATAATCCGTCGCTACACTATCGTTGTCGGAGCCACGCTGCGTCTAATGTGCTGCCTAACGTGATTTTTCACGTCTAACTTGACAATAATTGTATGTGTAGCGACTGATTAATGGCAAATTAGGCGTTAAAAATGACGTTAGGCAGCACATTTGCCGTTAGTGGTTCAGCCACACTAACGGCAAATGTGCTGCCTAACGTCATTTTTAACGCCTAATTTGCCATTAATCAGTCGCTACACATACAATTATTGTCAAGTTAGACGTGAAAAATCACGTTAGGCAGCACATTAGTGGTTCAGCCACACTAACGGCAAATGTGCTGCCTAACGTCATTTTTAACGCCTAATTTGCCATTAATCAGTCGCTACACATACAATTATTGTCAAGTTAGACGTGAAAAATCACGTTAGGCAGCACATTAGACTGTAGCGACTGATTAATGGCAAATTAGGCGTTAAAAATGACGTTAGGCAGCACATTTGCCGTTAGTGTGGCTGAACCACTAACGGCAAATGTGCTGCCTAACGTCATTTTTAACGTCTAATTTGCCATTAATCAGTCGCTACACATACAATTATTGTCAAGTTAGACGTGAAAAATCACGTTAGGCAGCACATTAGACGCAGCGTGGCTCCGACAACGATAGTGTAGCGACGGATTATTGGCATATATGGCACTAATTTTGTAACGGCATTGAGAATGGCATTGCGCGCTAGACGATAGCTGGGCTGGCGGTTTTTGATACACATCAAACGGATTGCCGGCGAACGTATCGCATAGTTGTTGCCATAGATAAAGAAAGATATAGGTGAGGAAGACAGAACATATATTTTTTGCACGAAAACAGCGACATCTCGTGTTTTTAGTCATGTACTATCTTAGTTTTGATTGCAGGTTTCTTTCATTATTTCAAGTACTAATTTAAAATATAATTTTTGAATGTTAGGAAATGGAAAATGCTAAAATATTTGAATAGAACTCCTGTGATATTTGACATTTAAGATAAAGTTGCCAATATTCAAGTAAAATACCACTGCTGCAGCCGCTTCGGAGCGAAATGTGGGACAAATAATGACCTTAACCACCAATGTAAAATTTAGCGCATTAATTTTCTCGCGTTAATTGTCGGGTTCTTGTCCGTTAGAATGCCGTTAGACGTTAACGCAGATGTGCCCGAAGCATAAGAAATAGACAAGAAAATAGAAGGTTAAAATTACATCGACGTCAGTTTCGAAATGCTAGTGATCCATTTAAAATCACAGAAACACAATTTGTTTCATTTATATCGTATTAATCGAGATATTAAACATAAAATTACTAAATTTTCTTTACATCTTTTCTTTTCTGACTGATTTCCTTTACACCACACTATTCTTTGACGAACACAGAATAAATGAAAATATTTCCAACCAGACCGCCGCGCCGTATGTATACGTGACATGTATGTGTCAGATGTGCACAGCCAACGCCCACTTCACATAGGCCGAAGTTAGATACTGGGGAACATCGAGATTTCGGGGGACGCCAAGATTTTCGGGGGACTCGGTCAGTATGTGTCTCGCCGTTGAACTGTTAGCGCGTACGTAAATGCGCTTACTGATTGATTTAAAATGGTCACTTCATGTTCAGTATCGCAGTGTGAAAGTAACTCATCTGTTTCAATTATGTATTATTATTACATCTCGTATTTAATTATTAAGAGAACTTATTTTTTAACATTATTAAAAATTTCCTTTTTTTAAGAATCATAGTAGTCCTCGCTGCGACTCCTGGACAATAGTAGTTAGAACTATTATGTATTGTATGTAATTCAGTTAACTCTGCTATATCGTTCATATTTCCAATAGTTTCAAATGAATTATTTCTTTTTTTAATTTAAAGATATTAGAAACAACAAAATAATTAAGTACATTATTTTTAAACTCGTGCTCGTGAGTTTACATAATTATATTCCACACACGGGCATTGTATATATTTTAACATGTTGAAATTAGTTTTATGAATATATTTAATTTTACAATAATAAATTTATGGTCAATTCTGACTCCGCATTACACATTTGGCATTAGATAAATAATACGTCAATTAACGGCGCGGCGCGCGCGGCATTGTCCCAAGTTCTCGGGGTATTCTCCCACTCCTTTGAGCAGGCCTATTATTCAGTGGGCGTTGGCACAGCACGCTGCAGCGTGTTTTTAAATTTTCTTCCATAATTCCTCAGAATAAAAGAATCTGATTGGTCGCTCTACGCAGATGACTCAAGTTTTCTGATTGGGAAAAACTCACCTTTAAACAATCAACTAACTGGAAATGTGCTTCTGGAACATCTGCATAGATCTTACATCTAAATGCAGAAAAAACTCAGTTTTTAATTTTTCGCACGAAACATAATCAAAATATACAGAATATGACCTCTTCATAAATGAAATGAAATTGCAAAGATCGAACTCGTGTAAATTTCTGGGACTTCAAAGTTCATATTGAAGAAACACTTGAATGGGAAATCCATACTGAAAGACTAATATCACAGATGAACACCAAATCCTTCCAATTGAGGAGTCTAAGATCAATTGTTAGTAATACAACGCTTCTATCGGTCTACTATGCAGAAATCCAATCCCGTCTGATGTACGGTATCATATGTTGGGGAACGTCATCTACCGCCAAAAGTGTTTTCCTGGCTCAAAAAAGGATACTGAGAATTATTGGTTGCACAAGTGCAAAGGAATTGTGCAGATCCTCTTTTGAGAAGTATAAGGTACCGACTCTAGCGGCCATTTACATTTTAGAAGTGCCTGTTTTATTTATAAAAGACAGCGAATTAAGAATAGTGATATAGTGATGAATAGTGATATAGTGATAGACACCAGAAACTACGAAAACTTATATGTACCTAAAAATAATTTAGCAATATGTGCCAAATGTCCTATCTCGGTTGGGATAAAAAAATTTAACAAAATATCATCTGCGATAAGTAATATTAATTCTAGCAGTAAATTCATAAATGCACTCAAATCATTGTTGATTCAAAAATGTGTTTACTCAGTAGATGAATTTTTGCAAAGTAAATTTGATGGGAGTAGCTTCACCTTAGCGCCCCGAAAATTTTAAACTGTGCGTTGTGTTGATATGTGTTTTATATGTCTTATCATCAAGTAGTCTACATTTAAATCAGTTTTTTTATGGGCGTTAGTTGACCAAGCGGAGACGATATATCTTTTCCGCGAGCTTTGATGCAGTAGCGCATTGTTCGGCTCCGTGCACTTGCAGCGGCGCGGCGTCGAGCTCGCCCACTGTTATCTATGCATCGTATACTGTGTTACGACTTACGACCCACTCTTTCGAAGCGTACGCTCATGATAAATCAAACTGATTCAAACCTAGGAACTTTGCTTATCACGCATTGTATTGATTCTTTCAACATGTGACTTATACATATACCATGTATGCTTTTGGATCAATAAAATTATTATTATTATTATTATTAATATAACTCTTTATTAACAAAAGAAATTTCTTCATGATCTTCCAGCATCTTGAAGGGTACGTCTTAAGGATAAACCACAGACGGCTTAAGTAATCGTAAAACTATTTACTTTTAATGAACAATTCGCCTAAGTCATCACAAGTCGTATTATAATACGCCTTGCTTATTTGTGTTTTTTAGGCTTCTTACAAAAATAGTTGCACGTATTTTTATTTTCTTATAAGACTAAGAGATATCAGATGTTTTATAAAACGCCTACAATTTTCAGTCTAAATGTAAAAAAACCTCCGTTTATTCTAAGTTTTGCAATTGAAGTAGTCATTTAGAAAACCACCAGGCGTTTTATAAAATGCCTGCGACATTTACACTGTGTCCACGGATCGGGTTCACTATAGGAAAATTTTTTTTAATTAAAAAAGAAAAATCATTATAAAAGTTTTTGCTTGTTTACCAGTTTACCTGATTTTAATAATAATAATAATAACGAGCGTTCAATAAAAAAACGGTCAAGAAGGCTGTGACACGCTTTTGTTGTCAGAAACGTATTGTAGTGTTGCTTTTATTTGCAGATGTGGTAAGTATTTAATTTGTCTATCTTCTCTTTTAATTTAATCTTTATATCACATCCACTACACAATTATGTAGTCTAGTAGTCTTATATTGTTGGGTTCTTTAGTGTTACGAAATGACGAACACACTTTACAATTAAAGGTTTTATTCGTAATCAAATGGAATCAGAATGCTATTACATTCAAGTATATCAAACTCACATAAATAAACAACATTCACTTTTTTTATCAGCACGCTCAAAGCACACGCTTTATTTTAAAAGCTTTCCTACTGCGCAGGACCCAACATTGCCTCCTCTGCCGAAGTTTCTTTGTTGCGGCGATACGAACGGTATCCGACGAGTGAATGGTAATTGACACTTGTCATGCTCTGGCGACGCGGTCTATCTCTCTGCGGTGCCGAAACTGGAAGAGGTGCCTTTTGATCGTCATCAGTACTTCGACTGTGATCATTAAAGACAGGTAGATTTTCAGTAGGTGGGTGTTCCGCGGCTTCGTGATCTTGGTTGGAAACTATTTTCACCGGTCTTTCCTCATCTAAATCTATGTTTGGGCGATGGGCTACCTCACGATAGCGTTTCCAAATTTGATTGAAATGACGAACAATATTCTTGTCTCCTATTTTTATTTCAGCCATTGTGTTACCAACAAGTTTGACGACGATGCCATTGACACGGGAGCCATCCCACAATTCAACCATAACTTTCTCCCCTTCTTCGAAGTTGCGTCGACGGGCACCATGACGATGGTCAAATTGAGCCTTCATTTCGACCTGTGCTGGACTCAATTCACAGATTGAAGTTGGACTAGGCTTAAAAATGTCAAGCGGTGTTCGGGTTTGGCGTCCAAAGAAGACTTGAGCAGGAGTGTGATCATCTAGTTAACTATGCGGTGTGTAATTGTATGTGGCTACTGCTACATCTAGGGTATTCACGGAGTTGTCTAAAGATTTTTTTAAGGTTTGTACCATCCGTTCAGCTAGGCCATTTGATTGAGGCATGCGTGGTGGTGACCTAAGGTGGACAACGTCAAACTCTGAACAGAGTTGAGCAAATTCTGTTGCTGTGAACTGAGTTCCATTGTCGGAGACAATTGTGCTTGGTGCACCCAGATGTCGGAAAAGGATACGGAGATATTTGACTGTAGCAGAAGCTGTTGCTGGAGTAACCCAAGTTGCATCAATGTAGCGGGAAAAACTGTCGACCACTACGAGAAAAGATTTTCCTTTTGTTGGCTCACCAAAGTCCATATGGATGCGATCCCAAGGCTTCTTTGTATCAGGCCACGGATGTAGAGGTTCCTTAATAGGGTTGGCTGCGGTAAGACCACACTGGACTTTACCCTATCTTCAATCTCGTTGGATATTCTGGGCCAATAGAAGTGATGGCGAGCCAGATTCTTCATGCGTCGGATTCCTGGATGACCACGATGCAAGCGTCTCAGCACAAAATTGCGAAGCTTGTTTGGAATGATGACTCGTTCACCATCAAGCAATATACCGTCACTGTTGGTGATGCTATCTGACTTTTTGTAGTAGGGTGCCAATTCTGGATCAGACTTATCTTCATTGTGCCATCCATTTTTAACTCGGTCTATGACTTTTTTGAGAGACAAATCTTGTTTGGTGATTTCACGAAGCATTTTACGAGCTTTTGTTGATCCCATAGCTTCCAAAGTAATATCGTTGAGTTCTTGATCAATGTGAATGGAAGCAATGACATTTTCAATGTCGTTTTCCTGAGCTTCTCGACGGGTTTGTTGAATTAGTCGAGAGAGGGCATCAGCATGTCCAAAATCTTCTGTTCGGATGTATTCAATGCTGAAATCATAGCCAATCAAACGAAGTGCCCAACGCCGTAGACGAGCAGCAGTTCGTTCGCTCAATCCTTTGGTGTTGGAAGTCTTGAACAGCGCAAGTAGTGGGCGGTGGTCAGTTTGGAGAATGAAGTGCTCCATACAAACTTGTGAAATCGCTGGATAGCTGTGACCTAGACGAGTTCTTCTTTCTAGATTTGACTGTAGTTTTGCTGCGATTTAGTCTATGCATTGCTCATTTGGATCACTTCTTTTTCATTACCGTCAGCATATCGTTGAGTAAAACACCACCAATGCCAGTTTGACATGCATCGGCTGAAATGAGGACTGTCTGACGTGGATCATAGTGTGCAAGTAGGAGAGGTCCTGTGAGAGTGCGTTTAATTGCACTGAAGGCTTCCTCTTGTCGATGGGTCCATTTGAATGGTATGTGCTTTCGTAGCAGTTCCTCCAATGGTGCTTTGAGTAGATGGACATGTTGGACGAATTTTCCGTAGTAATTGATCATTCCAAGAAGTGATCGTACCTCCTTCTGATTGGATTGTTGGCGAAGTTCCTTTATAGCTTGTATTTGAACTGGATCTGTAGAGACACCTTTGTCCGTAACGACAAAACCAAGGTATTTGACTGAAGGCATGTAGAATTGGCATTTATTTTGCTGTAAACGGAATCCCCAGTCTTGAACACGTTGCAATACTTGATGTAGACGACGATCGTGTGTTACCTGATCAGGTGCCATAATGAGGATGTCATCCAAGTATATGATTACTCCATCGATTCCAGAGAGACAAGACTCTATCGTACGCTGGAAAATGGCCGGAGCAGGCTTGAGGCCAAATACAAGGCGATTGTACTGGTTCAGTCCCCGGTGAGTCGTGATTGTAGTAAGCGGTCGGCTTGAATCATCTAGATGCAGTTGATGATATGCATCTGAGAAATCAAGTTGACTAAAAACTTTGCTTCCACTAAATTTGGTCATAATTTCTTCTATGTTTGGAATAGGATAATCGTCCGAAAGTAAAGCGTCGTTGAGCCCAGTTGAAAAGTCAGCACAGAGTCGGATCTTGCCATTAGCTCGACGGGCAACCACAATTGGAGCGGTCCATTCAGACGATTCCACTGGAGTCAAGGTACCATTCTTGACGAGCCGATCCAATTCAGCATTCAGTGTTTCTTGGATAGCTAGTGCGACAGGACGGTAAGCACAGTGTACAGGTCGTGCTTCTGGTTTAAGACGAAGATGTACTTGAGTCTTTGTGCAGGAACCAGCATCTTGTCCAAATAATTTCGGATACTGTGATTGTAGCGAATTAACAGTGACACCAGTCAATGTGACAGTGTTGACATTAGTCCATTTGATGATGTCAAGACCGGAAAGAACTTTTTCACTAAGCAGACATGCATTACTATTTATTACCAGAATAGGGGCTGTGATAGAATTTCCGTTGAAAGTGAAAGTAACCTCACAGGTACCTAGGGTTTTGATTTTACTTCCGTCAGCATTGAGAACTTTTGCAGGACACTCGTCAAGGATTGGTGTGCCAATTTGTTTCCAAGTTGTCGCGCCAATGGTAGAAATGTCAGCACCAGTGTCGGCTTGTATTCTGACATTGATTCCATTGATGTTGACGTTGAAAAATTTTCGGTAATGCTCATCCGTAAAGTGAATGTCCTGAAGGTAGATAGTCTTGACTGAAGTATTTTGTTTTCGTGCTCCCTTCATCATTCCGTCCTCACGTATTTCTTCTTTCTCGACCTTCTTCTTTTTGCGACAAACTTTGGCCAAGTGGCCAACAATTTCGCAATAATTACATGTAGTATGCATGTGTGGACAATCGATGCGCCGGTGTGATGTTGATCCACAGCCTCGGCATGATGATGTTGAATGTGATTCAGACTTTTCCATCTGGTTGTATGCCTTCGGTTTATTTTTACTTGATTTAAAGTTGACAGCGTTGACTTCCACAGTATTATTTATTGTTCTACACTCAACATTTGTGTCGACGACTCGGTTGTAATAAGAATGACACTTGTCCCTGATCTCAGCAAACGTTGATGACTGACTGTCTTTGAGTATAATGGCTCTAAATGGTTGATAATACGGATCATTCATTCGAAGTGCGGCCAAGAGAAGTTTGAATTTGTCAAGATCTAATTTGTCAAATTGAAATATGTCTCCCTCCAGGTTGACTTCATCCAAAACAGTGTCAATGTTGCGGTTTGTTGCCTTTGCAGTAAGAGTATCGTAACGACGCTGAAATAGCGTGCGTGTATCGGAAAACAGGTCTTCCAGAATTTTAACAAGGCCATCAAATTTCATTTCCGTTGGTTTATTTGGTGAAATGCGACCACAAAGTTGACGGTATTCTTGATCTCCAAGAGCATTGAGTAGGAGTGACACCTGCAGTTCTACCGAAAGGGTTGAGGATGCTTCTGAGAAGGTAATCTTGTGGCGTTGATACCAATGAGAGAATGTAGAATCGATCGACAAATCAAAGGTAAACGTTCCAATCCGAGCAGCTAAGTTGTCCAATGTTGGTTTACTTGAGGTTGAAACCTTTTGTTGCTCTTTTAGAAGACGCAATTCTTCTTATTGAACTTGTAAAAGCGTGATCATACTTTGCAGAATACTTTCCATTTTTGAATCCATTTCAATACTGACTGCGCCAATTGTTGGGTTCTTTAGTGTTACGAAATGACGAACACACTTTACAATTAAAGGTTTTATTCGTAATCGAATGGAATCAGAATGCTATTACATTCAAGTATATCAAACTCACATAAATAAACAACATTCACTTTTTTATCAGCACGCTCAAAGCACACGCTTTATTTTAAAAGCTTTCCTACTGCGCAGGACCCAACATATATGAATTCTATTTTATAATGTCAAAGTGACATTTCAGGGTGGGAACTCTCAATGTCAGTTGTAAACCAGTTATTTATTATAATTTTGAAGAAAATTCTTTTGAAGATAAATTGGTGAGTAATTTAATTGTTTAATTTTGTAATGTATGTGTAAAATTCTAAAGAAATAAAGGTAATCCCTCGTTTGCCAAGTGTTGCTACCTGTTACGCCCAATCGCGAAACAAGCGATAAGACTCCTATGATACTTTAGAACTTTATAACGTTTATATGTAGTGTGATGTTGAATTAGAATTTTTATATTATTATTATAGATAGAGCCTTATTTGCCAAGTGTTGCTACCTGTTACGCCCTATCGCGAAACAAACAATAACTCTTCTATAATAATAAAGATTCTTTGTAGATGTGTGTTGACAGTTCAAGTGATTGATGAATGACAAGATGTGTTATATGTAGTGTATTTTTAAAACCAAAAGAATTTTTCTAAATCAAAATAAACTTACTTTAGCGTTATGCAATGATACATCCCTGGACAATGGTTTAATTTAATTGAAATAGAGAATTGAAATTTTTTAAATGTATATTGTCAGTTTTTTTTTTATAACAAAATTTTTTTAATGTGTACAGTTTGGTATCTATTGAAAGATTAACGTTTTGTGTACATATCCTCCCCATTACACCTCGGTTTGTTTATTCTCTTAGGTGATCAACCCCTCCATTTTATTTACAAATACTTCACTCAATTTTACACTTCTGTCACACAAAACGTCAATCTGACAGACAACTTAAATATTTCAAATTTTAAGTTAAACTAAGTAAGTATTCCATTAACATTTCAATAAAATCTTAAATTAATTAACATTCTTAAACATAATAACCTAATTATTTGAATAATAACAAGTTTTTTTAATTTTTAGGACGCTGCATCTTGACGTATGCTCCATCTTGAAGATGTTTCATCCCGAAGAACACCGCGCCTGGACGAATGTTGCATCCCGCAGAACGCCTCTCGCATGATGTTGATAAAGAATGCTTTCATCTTGTAAAACGTTGTTGTCTTTGTGAATGTTATGAAGAAACTTATTTTTTCATTTTTGGGAAATATTGCATGAAGAATATTGCATTTTGGAAAGTTCTTTATTAGATGCAAAATTTGTCGGAAACAGCATACAATGAATAAACTTCTGGACATAGGTAAATATCACTGCAGTATGTCATGATTAACTTCATTTATATTTCAACTTTGACAAGTCGACGGCGGTTAACCTTGTGTCAACAAAACTCGAAAGCTGTTCGAAGTTTTTTGGAATATTTTGGCAAGTATTTTGTAAATTTCTGTGCAAAAATTGATGGAAATTAGACGTATTCTGTGGCAAGGTGCTTTGAAGAAGTTTTTCGGAGACAGAATTATTAATCGGGACCCTGTAATTACTTGACGTCCGAGGTCCAGTGATTTAACCGTTTGTGATTTTTCTTGTGGCCTTACATAAAGAACTCCATACTTACCACATCAGTTGCTGATTTAAATGACCTAAGACAGCGGATTGCTAATAAAATTCAAGAACTGAAGTAATCTCCTCCTGTCTTAAAGGAACCTGACGAACGCAGTTAAGCATAGAACCTTGAAATGTTTTCAAGAATAAGGTAGACACTTTCAGCATTTATTATAATTGTTGTAAAACGTTTTATAGGTTACAGTAATAAATGTTTATTTTAAAATGTTTTCTTTGAGTTAAAGTGAGGTTAGAAATGCAAGTGACACTAGTCATATGAAGAAACCTACGCCATACGTTCAGAATAATTTCACAGCCATCTAAACCGTTTTTTTAATTGAACACTCGTTATAAACACAGGCTGTTTTTTAACTTCATGCAAAAAATGAAACCAGTAAAAGTTGACATTAAAAGTGATAGAATGAAGAAATTTTTGTATAACAATTGATTAATAAATATTAGAGATAATAAATGTTTTCGGCAAACGATGAAACAGTTTGACAGTCCCTGATTTATTTTTATTACGTAATTACGTAATCGGAGAAGTATATCGACTGTTAAAGTGGGTCAGTTACTCAGTTCTCACGTGCACGTCGGTCGTCACTGATAACAGTGTTGAAAACATGGCCGAATTTTCCAAGAGTGTTATTGTGGACATGATTTTAATTTACGGCGAATGTGGTCAAAATGCGTTGGCTGTAAGACGTTTGTACGCACAGCGTTGCCGAGATCGTCCTTTGCCAAATAGCAGATCCTTTGTGTCAGTTGTGCAGTTTGTTTGGCAAATTATTCGTGAGGAACAATTACCCGTTCCATTTTCAAAGAGTGCAAGCTCTGATTACCGCAGATTACCTCCAACACATGTGATTTTGTCGGTGGTTACTCCGGAAACAGAATAATCCGAAGTTTGTTAATAACATTCTCTTCATTGACGAATCAATGTTTACAAGGGATGGTATGTTTAATTTACACAACATGCATGTGTGTGCAGAAGAAAAATCTGTGGGCAGGTATGTTAAACGGCACTTTAATCGGTATGTTTACGTCTCGCGCAAGGGGGGAACTTCGAACACTTATTGTGGGTGAAGGTCACCGTCCGTTGCATCTAGCGGTTCTAAATATTTCATAAGGAATTGCTGGATGTCATTGTGAATTTTTTAATTTTTTTATTTTGGTGCATTCGTGAGAATATCTGTTACCCAACACGCCATTATTTTTTTTTACACGAACTTGAAGAACATCCTGTATAGATTGACAGAAACTCACTCTTCAGAAATGGACTTATCGAGTTTCTCAAATAAGTGATTCAATTGCAATTTTCAGTCTACTACTTTTTATTTAAACAAAATGCTACCAACTTATTTTAATCAATATTGTCAACAGTTTTATGCTACAGCCACACTAACGTTAACGTCTAACGGCATCCTAACGGACAAGAACGCGACAATTAATGCAAGAAAAATTATTGCAGTAAGTTTTACATTGGTGGTTAACGTCATTATTTGTCCCATATTTAGCTCCGAAGCGGCTGCAGAAGTGATATTTTGCTTGAATATTGGCAACTTTATCTTAAATGTCAAATATCACAGAAGTTCTATTGAAATATTTTAGCATTTTCCGTTTCTTAACATTCAAAAATTATATTTTAAATTAGTACTTGAAATAATGAAAGAAACCTGCAATCAAAACTAAGATAGTATGTGACTAAAAACACGAGATGTCGCTGTTCTGTCTTCCTCACATATATCTTTCTTTATCTATGGCAACAACTATGCGATACGTTCGCCGGCAATCCGTTTGATGTGTATCAAAAACCGCCAGCCGAGCTATCGTCTAGCACGCAATGCCACTCTCAATGCCGTTACAAAATTAGTGCCATATATGCCAATAATCCGTCGCTACACTATCGTTATCAGAGCCACGCTGCGTCTAATGTACTGCCTAACGTGATTTTTCACGTCTAGCTTGACAATAATTGTAGGTGTAGCGACTGATTAATGGCAAATTAGACGCATGATACTACGAAGCTTAAAGCTCTTGCGCATCGACTACGTAAAACCGCCGCGAATTCGTCTTAAAATGAGAAAATAAGAAAAAAATTTCGCACATTTAATGAGATCGTGTAACGGTTAATTCTTCAGATAAAGTATATTTGACGAAATTTTACTGTCTGAATGAAGACGCACAAAATTCTATTCTGTAGAATTAAATTATCACTAGAACAGATCCCTGTATTTTTCTTTGAACTTTCTTCTTCTGATTTGGTGTCAGTATTTTAATCAGTTTCTAAACATTATGTTTTCTGAGCTAATGACGAGTTAATTTGCAGTTCGAATAGTTCGAAACTTTAATGAAAATTTAATTTAGAACATTGTTTTCGGTCGGTAAAGGAGGGATCGAAAAAAAAGATGATGATGATCATGTACATACGTGGTAGCTGCGTCGGCCTGTGTAGAATTTTGGGTGAGAAAATTCGTTGCTAGAACCTGCCTTCTGTGTTGAATTTGTTAAGTAACTAATCAAGCTTAAAAATACAAGAATTTTCGTCAGGTTGTTTTCAGGGGTATGCAACTACAATACAAATTAAAGTTAACACAATAGCGCCATTCGTGTTTGATCTTGCAACCAACGATCAATAAGCGGGAAATTTGAAAATATAATCTTGTATTATGTATTTAGGTTTTTCTTTATTTGGCGTTTAGTAGGCTGTGACTAGCGTGTGCTCCATCCGCGCTTTACAGTATACAGACAGCACCAGTCACAGCACTTTAGACGCAACACTAGCTACTAACGCTCTGTACGTTAATAACAATCAGAAATGCATCAATGGTTGCTAATGGCGGAAAATACCGGTATTGTGCCAGTATCGTGTGTTTGCCACGTGTTGAACATGTTGACGATGCAATCGGTAGAATTCGTCCATACTCGTTTGAATTCGTCCGCGACACTAGCGCCTTCGGTGTTTGATCTTGTAAAATCATGATTGTCAGGTGGCCTATTTCAGTTATATTTCTATTTAATATACTTTATATTTTCTATGGTTGTTTTGGCTATTGGTCGCTGATGGTGGTTATTTGATGGTGTGGTTATGTACCTTTTTCCCGCTCAAAAGAAGAGAAGGAATGGCGTCGTTACCCTTCTGAACGACATTGGGCCCGTTCAGACGACCACAGCAGCTGAGTTGCTGGGTCAGCAAATTTCCTGAACCGACATGCTAAGTTCCAGCAGCTGTCATTTCTACACAGCGGAATTTATTTACGCTGACTTGCTCAGCGCTGAGCGTTCATTGGTGGAGGTAAGTACAAACAAACATAACCTTAGCAAGATCTTGTATTACGGGCCGCAGACCATTCAAATCTAGCCCATCGTCGCATAATAATTCACACAACAAAATATTTTCTGCCATTGCATTTAAATTAATAAATTTCAATTCATAAAACGTTCAGAAACGAGGTTCAATAAATTTTAAACTTTTGAAATGACGCAAAAAATTGCTGAGAAGTAGCAGTCCGTTCAGAGATACGTGACCGCTGACTTTCATCATGCTGAGCGCTGACTTGCAGCAGCTGTGTCACCTGAACGGGCCCATTGTGTTAAGCTACATGAAAATTATGAGCTGATTTACTCTGAGTGCGTATTAACAATTAGAGAAGAGCTATAAATGCGTCTGTTGTTATGTGAAGATTTTTCGTACGATGCTTTAAGAAAATAATTACTTTTGCATGGTAATACTGCACATCCTTGTGTTATGCGTATGTCTGTTATGGATGTTTTGTTGATTGTGCATCTATCAAATGGTGTACGACCCAAGAAATGAAGTTTTAGAATTTGTATTAACGATCCAAGAAGTCAGATTCATCCCGTCAGAACCAAGTAACCGTGGGACCTGAACTGTAACTCAACCAAACGTGAGTTAAGTTTTTTGAATTGTCTTTAGTTGTTGTCGAACAGTGTATATGAGGACAATTAGTCTTTGACAGCTGTACATTGTATTCAGACTGTGTTATACAGCAATTTTGTACATGTTCGTTTAGTCTGTCCTGTTCTGGTTAAATTGTAAAATAATTAAAGAACTTGTTTGTTTACATTTTTTTGTGAGTAAGCGTTGATCTAGATCAATTTCAATCAAAGAGCTCTAGTTTTTTTATGTTAATAATATTTAACTTCATATTTTATTTAACTGTTGCTATTTACATTAAAGTTTATTTATTTCATTCATAAGTTTGGATGTGTTTTATTTTATGATCATTAAACGATTCAATGTTGTCCTGTGTGCATCTCATAAATGAGACGGTTTTCTAAATTCTACGTCTCAATTAACATTAAACAGAATTTAGTGGCGCCCTCTATAAGTTGCAAATTTACTTCCCTTACATTCTCAAGATTCTATAATTTCCTACGTCCTGAAATTACAATTTGCTTAGATAAAGAGAATCGTATTGCTCGGCTGAAGCTATTTTATACGGTAAGTCGAAATTATTTGAGTTTTAATTTTTGTTGTAAGTTTAACAGAAAAGCTTTCGTTGCAATCGGAGACCTAACTAAAGCACTAAGCTGACGATAAAGTATATAAAAGCATCATAAATGGACATTTATTAATTTTGTTTCTTTCAATTATAGCACACAAAGTTTGATTTTTGTCACTCAGTGACGCTATGCGCAGACGAAACGTAAACTCGTCTGTTTATGTATCATATCTTTAAGGTCTTAGTATCATGAATTAGACGTTAAAAATGACGTTAAGCAGCACATTTGCCGTAGGTGTAGCTGAACCATTAGAAGGCAGTAAATTTAACATCGCTTTACTCGCTGCGTTCACCATTTCTTGCAGTACTTGTCCTTTCATTTTCACTAACGTTTCTATTAAATTCGTTTTAAACATATAAGTTTTGTCTCGGTGAAGAGCTCCATAAAGATGTTAGTAACCAAGAAGTTAACTTAATAACAGAAATGGATGTGTCTAGGTTTCTGATTCACTTATTAACGCCTGAATGGTCCAGTGGTAAGAGGACCGGCCTTGCAATCGCATGGTCGTCGGTTCGAACCGCACTCGGGATTTTTCTCGGGGGTGGTCGGTATCGAATTCAGGCACCCTTCAGTATTGGGGATAAAATACGACACTGCTTCCCCTTAAACGGCGAGAAGGTTGGAAGTAACAAAGCCATGGAACACTTTATACACACTCAAATACACTCCCGCTCCTGAGGTCCTGACAAGTCTTTGACTTAGGACCTCGTTGGGCAATCACCACAGTTAAAAAAAAAAACAATAACAAATTAAAAGAACTAGTTATACACTGTGAAAAAAATAAAAATTTCCACAATTCTAATTTATTGAGCAAACACAATATTCCTAGAATAAGAGTATTAAAAATTTAATTCAAACCATAAATAACAATAATCTAATTTGCTCTAAATCTGACAAAGGTCAATCCATCGTCATTCTTACTGAAGAGTCTTATGTTAACAAGGTTGAAGACTTCTTGGATAACAATGGCTTTATTTCAACACCTTCTAATTCTTTAAACAAATATGTCAACTCACTCAATCAATTTCTTAAAACACACACAAGATAACCCGTTACTTCCAATCAATACACTCAAAACCATGAACCCACTAATGCCGAGATTATATGGTTTACCCAAAATTCATAAACAAAATACCTCTATTCGACCAGTTTTTTCTTTTTCCGGTTCTCCAGCTGATAAGCTTTCAACTTTCTTAAATAATACCCTAAAACAATTCATAGATTGCAAAACTATTTATTCAATCAAAAACACTTCTGATCTTTTACAGAAACTTAAAAACATTCAAATTACCCCCAAATTTGATGTCTCCAGTCTTTTTACTTCCGTCCCGGTTTCTGAATCACTAAAAAGCGTTAAGGGTTTGCTCTTGGACTCAAATCTTTCTGATCTGGATGTTACTTGCGTAAGCAATCTCCTTGACATTACTCTTCAACAAAATTTCTTCAGCTTCAATAACAAAGTTTACAAGCAATTAAATGGTTTAGCTATGGGTTGTGGCCTGTGCCCCCTTCTCGCCGACCTGTTTATGAACAAATTTGAGGAAAAATTCTTTAAATCTGAAAAACATTTATCTAAATTCATTACCTTCTATTGTAGGTATGTTGACGATATCCTAATGATCTTCAATGGTCCTTCAGAACTCATTGATTCCCTTTTGGATAAATTTAATGAATTACATCCTAAAACTAGGTTCACTTGTGAGATCGAAACCAATAATTCTATCAATTTTCTTGACCTCACCATCACCAAAAAAGTTAACCATTTAACCTTCAAAATTTACAGGAAACCCACTTACAGTGACATTTGTATTCCTTTCAATTCCAACCATTCTATGCAACATAAATTAGCTTGTTTCAATTCTTTATTTCACAGGGCCTTTTCAATCCCCATGTCATCTTCTGATTTCAGAAACGAACTCAATACCATTTTACAAATAACTTACAATAATCATTTTCCTCTCAACATTACTCAAAACATATTTTTTAGAATCAGGAACAAACTTATCAACAAAAACATTTACAACCCTAATCTGACTTTACCTTTAACGTCTATCCAAAAACCTCGTTACTTCAGTATACCGTACTTTGGCCAAGTTTCCCATAAAATTAAACAATGTTTCTCTAAAAACCTAAATGTAGCTATTTCTTTCTCTAACAAGAATAATCTTAAAACTTTAATTTCACACACTAAAGATAAAATTGAACCCTTTGATCAGAGTGGTGATTACTTTCTTTCCTGTAACTCTTGCAACTCCATCTATATTGGACAAACTGGTCGTAACTTAAGAACACGGTTAACTGAACATGTCAGATCTTTCAGAAAACTAAAAAATGACTCTAATTTTGCTAATCACCTCAACAGGAGGAATTTTTGAAATTTATAATATTGTACACATAATCTAGTAATTTCAATTCAATTTTATTTCCTCAATGTTACACACATTGTTACAATTTCAATTTACCGCCATTATTGTTATCACTCCATATCATGTGCTGCTTCTGCCATTAGTGATTTAAATTTATAATAATTTTTTAAGTACATCGTTGTACCTTTTTGGCAAATTTAAAATAATTAAAATAATTGAAAGATCCCACAAATAATTACCAGCAAGAAACAAGAAACGTTATTAAAAATTCCTCTGTCTTATTCAATGATTACGAGAAATACAAATTACCCATTTTGAATCCACAACCTCCAAAACTTTATTCGTTAATAAAATTACATAAAGATAACTACCTTATAAGACCTGTTGTATCATACGTTACAGCTCCGACTGTTAACCTTTCCAAAAAATTAATAGACATCATTCAACATCATACAAATTTCAAATCGAATCACAGTATTAAAAATTCTTATGAATTAATTAAGAAAATCAAAGACATACGGATACCTAACAAAGCAAAAATACTTTCATTAGACGTAAAGAATCTATTCCCTAGTGTACCTCCTACAGAAGCTGCTATCTTAGTAAAAGAACTCCTAGATAAAAACAACACTAATCCATTAATTAAAAATGAAATTTTAGACCTATTAAATTTATGCTTAAAACAAAATTATTTCCAGTTTAATAATAATATTTACAGTTGTAAAAAAGGTTTAATTATGGGAAACCCACTAAGTCCGTTGTTAGCTGAAATTTTCATGAACAATCTAGAAAACATTATATTTAATAACCCGTTAAGTAAAAATATATTTTTCTGGCACAGATGTGTAGACGATATCTTAGTTTGTTATACAGGTACTATAAGACAGCTGAATATATTTTTAGACTACATTAACTCCATACATAATAACATAAAATTTACCCTAGGAACAGAAAGTAACGGAAGCATAAATTACTTAGATTTAACAATAAAAAGAATTAATAACAAGTTTGACTTTTCAATTTACCGTAAAGATACATACACTGACATAACTATACATAATAGTTCTTCACACCCTATACAACACAAGTTAGCAGCATATAACAGTATGATACATAGATTAATTAACATCCCCATGTCAAAAGAAAATTATGAAAAAGAACTAAATACAATAAAACACATAGCAAACAACAATGGTTATAACCCCGTAATAGTAAAAAACATGTTAACAAAAAAGCTTTATGATAAAGCTATTTCAATGGTCTACCCTTGCATAAAAAATAACGCAATTAATAAATATAAAGCAATAACATATATAGGCAAACCTACTGAAAAATTGTCAAAACTTTTAAAGAAACAGAATATTCAGTTAGCCTACAAAACTAATAACACTTTGTCCAAGTATATAAAATTAACAAGATCCAATTCCAAATAATAAAAAAATCAGGAGTCTATAAGTTAACCTGTGATGTGTGCCAAAAGGTATATGTTGGACAAACTGGAAGAAATTTTGATACTAGAATAATAGAACACAGAAGGTCATTTATTAATAATAAAACAGATTCATCTTTTGCTAACCACCTAATTGATAATAATCACTTTTCAAACTTTGAATTCAAAATCTTACATACTGAAAATAAAGGTAGAAAATTAAATTTTCTTGAATCTCTAGAAATTAATAAACTTAAAAACTCTAATTATTTAATAAATGACCAAACAGAATTAAATAATTCACCGTTATTAAATTTATTTCGTAATTGAACATTTGTAAATATGTAATTTAGATAACTTGTTGATTGTTTTGTACATTTTCTTCTCTTTCCGTCTAATTAAGTTTTAGATTTTTCAAATCTCTAATTTTACACAGAAAAATATTTTACACAAACCACCGCTGTTAAAAATAAGTCCGTGTCACTGCATAATGAACCCTTCAAATATTTTTAGATTTGCCAACCCAGTTTCTTAGTATAGGATAATTGTGGCAGTAGGTATAAATTATCCTTCAGTAAGTAAATTAATGCAGATTCTGATGAAGACACTGTGTGTCGAAACAATTGTCATGTTTTAAACTAATAAAATTTGTGAAAATTCGCTATTTTAGTGTTTTTATTAAGTGTGACGCATGAAAACGTTTTCTTATCGTTTCGCAGTTGCGGATATAATTTGTGGGATTCATCCTCTTTTTTGCGATTGAAGTTATTCTCATGGATCCATATTTTCCCTTTTTTATCTCTGAATAAATGCAATTAAAAACCAAATCGATTCTGTAGAACATCACTTGACTATGACCCTCTAATGCTTCTGCTAACAAAGCTCTAAGCTCTAAGGAGTGCTGCTTCCTCCTTTAAGAGATCCAGCGTCGCGCAAACCAGAGCGGTAGCGAACGCGGTCGCGATGCGATCAAATGCTGTACGTTTCACAAACCGAAGCGGCCGCGGATGCGAACGCGAAAGAAGGTCCACAAACTGTAGCAGTCACGGTGGCGGCCTCAGCGTAAACCATACCCGTTCATTATTAACTATTTTGCTAACATGGATGTTGAAAATATGTTATAGAAGAAGGATTACTTTTAGCAGCTTTGTTGGAAGAAGATGTACAGGAAAGGTAGGTAGTTCAATTTGTATTATCAACATAATAGTAATTTTTTCAAAAACAATGTCATTTTTTTTTACCCGGGGTGTTGTAAACACCCCGGGTAAACAAAGGCAATATTAATTTTTTAATTAACATAATACTCAACAAATGGGAATCATATTTAATCATAATTATAATTTACAAGTAATAAAAATGTTTAACGGTAATACAGTTAAATTAAATCAACTACTATTTAACTAAATAATAAACAGGTGTAACTAAAAATAAAATTCAAAGTAACAACGTACTGTACAGGGTGTGTTAATATTTGTGCATACTTATAGTAGGATGATATTCGAAAATGAAAACTGAATAACTATATAATTGCACAACTATAACTTGAAAGGTATTGTTCAATCAAAAAGTCAGCTACGCAGAGGCTCTAAATTTTAATTCTAATACTAAACGAATCAATCAAACAGGATGCGTGAGGCTATATTGCTTTAGAGAAATGAATGGATGAAAGGTACTGCCAATTTAAACTCATTCACTAACACACAAATACAAAAAACAATAAAAAGAAAAGCTTGGGGTGTTGTCAACACCCCACATAGGTGCTTAAGAGTTAAACAACCAAATTAAAAGACTTCTTCAATAATTCGCTCCGTTATTGACGTCATTTTTACCATGCGATCAACGGCCAAACTGAGCAATCTGCGTTTAGCCGCGGCCACACATTAGAACGCTGTACAGGCCGCGTTTGCGAGCGCCAAACCGCGTCGATATGGAAGCTCTTAAAAAACATACTGTTGCCGCGTTTGAACGCCACCGCTGCCGCTACCGTGGCCGCCACCGCGGCCGCTTCGGTTTGTGGAACCCTTAAGCGACGCGCAAACTAGAGCGGTAACGAGCGCGGTGGCGAACGCGGTGGCGGAGCGATCAAACGCTACGCATGTAATAAAATGAAAGGACGCAAATCTGCGTGATCTGACAAAAAGCGTAAGCCTTCTTTGCAGCGAACTATCGCGTACCGCTTAGCGGCCTGCGGTAGAATGATCTCCCATGGAAAGAAACACATGTGTCACAGAAAAAAGCCACGTGCAAACTAGAGCGGTAGCGAACGCGGTGGTGAACACGGTGGCAGTGCGGTCACATGGCGAATAAACAAATCCGCACACCGACGCGTTCAATTATCGCTAAATTAAATTATTTCTAAAAATTTTCAACGATGCCACAGTGGGGCCGATGGCATTAAAAATTGGCAGAAATTATCTAAGTACGAAGAAAATATCTCTTAAATGATTAAATGTTACCTAGGTGTTTATTTAATTAAATTAAAACTATTTTACTTTAGAAAAAAATTGTAGGAAAGATTCCTAATTATTATTCTTTACTTTGTTTTTAATTCAAAATAAACTTGTTTAAGTTAAATAAGTTCATTTTGAATGTATTTATTCATTTATTTTATCATTTATTTCTTCCTTCAAATTAATTTGTTGGTTATATTTAATCAAAAAAATGTTAAATTCAACTTTACAGTTGGTTCTTGTCCGATGAAATTAAATTCAATGCATTTATTTTTCTTCCTGCGCCATAAGTATGCAACTTTTGTTAAAGGTTATTCCAAAAAAGCGCAAACATGCGCAAGATTATGATTGCATTTCGAGAAGCTTATCTAATTGTTAAACAATTGTTATAAAATTTACAAATCCGAAGCAAAGAGAACCAAACTAAAAGCTTAAGGTTCTAAAAATATGCGCTAAAATCTTTCATACGTAATCTTACAACAACAAAAACCGTACTACGTTTACATGCAATTGGATTCTATTACAAACTATAAAAAAGAATCAACTTATCACTAGAAATTAACATCATATATAAATTATATTCAGTTCGAAGTTTGTCAACAAATAAAAAGCAAAAACATTCACTTCTTAGCAGCTTTTTCGTGTGACTTGTGCAAAGCATAAGCTTAGACTGTTGTATCGCGACTATGTTAAAACATATGGTGATAAGGATATGTGTGAAGATTTGTAGGTTCATTAGCTGTCATTTGCATATAGCAGTATTAGATTAAAGCGCCAAACGAAATTTTGAATTTCTGCCATGAATACGTATTAACGGCCCCACTGTGCGATGGACGTAGAAGGAGCAGATTTGCTTCTCGCCCTATTATTGGATGAAGATGAGGAACCACAGAGGGAAGTAAGCGATTCTTTAGATCTGAATTCTTCAATTAAAAAAAATTAAAAGTTTAACTAGCGAAATCCTGCGATCGCTTCTTGACCTGACATTGCAATTGACAAATTGAAGCCAGTCCACGAGCTACGCTTGTGCTGATGAAGCCCCAAATAGGACCGAAACAGCTGTACAGATGCTCGATGTCTTTCTTTTTTATATTTTTATATTCACTGTGAGACAAGTCATACAAAATTGGTTGCCCACGCACTTTTTCAATCAGTTTTTCTTTTGATGGAGATCGCGCGAAGTAGGCGGGCAAATGGTGCATGCAGCGTTCTACCGCAGGCCGCTAGGCGGTGCGCGATAGTTCGCTGCAAGGAGGGCGGGCGCTTTTGCTAGACGGGCAGATTTGCGTTCTTTCGTTTTATTACATTCACAGCGTTTAATCGCTTTGCCACCGCGTTCGCTGCTTTCTTGTCCGATGAAAATTAGGTATAAAATATGTTATTATGTTTGCACAAACATTTCGTTGTGTTTGATAGCGTTCGTACAAAAGTAATTACATATTTTATAATTGTTCTTTTCATTCGCCTTGTGATCGCATCACCACCGCGTTCGCTACTGCTCTGGTTTGCGCCTCGCTTTAATTGTGTTTCGAATTAATTAAGTGCTCGTGAAAGGATCACCTCGTCGATAAGAAATTATTGTACTCTGTACTCATCGCAAGGACATCATATCTGATGTCCTTGCGATGAGTACAGAGTACAATAATTTCTTATTCGTCTTATCGTGTGTTCGAGTGTAGCAAAAAAAAGGGAGATTAATTCCTATGAACACAGATCATAATTCTCAGATTGTGTTTTGACTACTTCACATATAATTGATTGTGATACAGAAATACCCGGTGGAAATCTTATGTACGATTGCTCTAATTGTGGTTCGTATAAATGTGTTGCTATTTGATCTACGTAAGAATACAGAATTTACCAATATTACTGGGCCATCTAGTGTAATTTAATATGAAATCGTTTGTTAAAAATCTGCGAATATTACTTTTGGTATTGATTTTTTAACTAAGATAAAGATTATTTTCATAAACACGTGTGTTCTCATTGCAAATTTTATCAGTTATTCTTAATAAACTAGTAAATAAATTGCAAAAGGTCGAGATATTGTCTTATTTGGGAAAAAAATCTTTTTCTTAATGTAAACATACATAAATATATCTGAAATTATATCTTAATAATATGATCACGACTGATCGGTTAAATAAATTTTTCTTTCACAGGGTTGCAGTCAAGTGGGTAAAAAATGAAACTCTTAAAGTCTTTTACCGAGCTTTCGGAATATTTAATTCCTTTCTCAAGGTTACAATAGACAAACAATAGACCTAATTATAATAAATTTTAAATTAAAATAATTTTTTACTCTTAGCCTTTAGTGAGTAACTTAAGAAGCTACTTCAAGGAAAAGTATTTATAACATAATTTAGGGTTCCAAATTAATTTCAAAATAAGCTTCCAAAAATTTGATGGATTAGTTTTTGTAAATCGAATGACAGTGAAATTTGTTTATTTACAAAAGAAAAAAAAACGGAAAAATGATGTTAGAAATTATTATTTCTAAAAGAATTATCGTTGTCTGAAGTTATTTTGAAATTTAATAAATAAGTACCTATATACAGTGTCTTTCAAAAAATGTGCTACAAGAAACCACAAAGTTTCGGAACGTATTGAAATAATCACTCAGAACCAAATGAAATAATTGAGAAATTAGAACAAATTTTGTGTTTTCCTATTCATATTATTTTGGCGGACACTTTAATCCAACCAGTATTTCCTAATGTAGTGTGTATAAAGAGTGGTTCACAATAAATTGTGATTTTTTTATTTTTGAGATAGTAGACTGTAGTTTCATATTTAGCTATAACTTTTAATTCTGAACAACTTATTCTTATGACATTTTGCTGTATCTTGTAAAATAAGGGTACTTTATTCTTAAGCCTTCTTCATTTCTCGGTGTCCGCGCTGTATACCGTTCAAGATAATTTTCACCTGACATTTTCCAATTTGACTATAAGGGATGCAGGAGCATTCTGCGTCAATAAATTTTTATAAAAACCGATAATAAAAAAAATTCCCATTTGTAGCACACTTTTTGAAAGTCACTGTATATGAAACTTAATTTTTCAATATCAATATATAATTTAAATTTGGTTCAATATCTAAAATTTTTGCTTTATTAAAATTAATTTGATGATTTGTATTATTTGCATGTTCAGATAACGCACAAGCTGCTGGTCTAAGTTTGATTGTTTAACAATCAGATCATTCTTTCAGAAATAATAATTTCTAACATCATGTTTTCCGTTTATGGTAAATAAACAAATTTCACTGTCATTCAATTTACAAAAAACAATCAATAAAATTTTTGGAAGCTTATTTTGAAATTATTTGGAACCCTAAATTATGTTGCAAATACTTTTCCTTGAAGTAGCTTCTGTGATTACTCACTAAAGGGCAAGAATAAAAAATTATTATAATTCAAAATTTATTATAATTAAGTCTATTGTTTGTAGAACCTTGAGACAGGAATAAGATATTCCGAAAGCTCGGTAAAAAACTTTTTCGTAATAATTGAATGTTCATTTTTCGCCTGGCATATGTGAAAGTAACTCATATTAACTCTAAAAATGTGACGGAAAGTAATGTTTATCTGCCCTTGGGCTGCTAAACTCATAACAACACGATTTATAGTTCGTAACCTAGCGACACATTGACTTTCATTTGCGCGCTTTGACATTTCGCAGAATTTTTCATTAAACGTCAGTTTTAAACAAAGTTTGAATTTGGTTTAGAGCTAGGCGAAAAACAGTTGTGTGTTACACATGCAGAGAAACGCATTAGCAGCCCTTAGCTATGAGCTGGCCTCGCGTTGCTTCGCTCGCTCGTGCAGCTCTTAGCCGCGGGCTACTAATGCTCACTTTCTGCCCTTGTGACACAATATACTATATAACTGCATTGTTTCCATAACGGCCTAGGCCGGTTAAATTTTAACAGCACGGCCGTTATTACTATTTGCTCTGTATTTCACACGTTGCTATAGTTACAACTAAATCATACTCATAATTTGCTATAGTTACAACTAAATCACACTCATAATTCTGCCTACTTATCGAAGTTTATTATTATGAATATTTTTGCCAAAATAAAGATTTATTTCATCATTTAGTATTACGAAAACTATAAAACAACATACGGCCGATATGCATATAACGAACACGGATAAATCATAGAACTTATCCTTGTTCGTTATATCAAGCATATCGGCCTAATACCGTTATATACTATAAAAGACTTTCATTTTTTATTAAGCATGTATGTCCCCCTAGGACATACTCCTTTAATTTAGAATTCTTATTTTTGATAAATATAGAAAAAAATAATTTAAATGAACGTTTACTCCTTAAAAAGTATTCTTTTTGCCAAAATAATGCGAAAAATTAAATTTCTCGTACCAAAAAATCTTTCTTTTCTAATGTTCTTAATGTATTTGTGATAAATAAATAAAAAATGTATGTAAATGAACGGATATTCCTTAAAAAAGTATTCTTTTCGCCAAAATAATACGAAAAAAATTAATTTCTCGTAGCCATTTACCTTCTTATATTTTAAAATATTCCACCCTAAGTGTTCAATTTCAAGGAAAAATGGCTAATTTCTATCTTTAAAAAAACGCTTAAATGAGCCAAACTCTCCAAATCCCGCGAAATGTATTTTGTTTTACTTCCGAATTACTCATTTTTTTCGGAATAAGGCCAGTCAGAAAAATTGACTCTCACATTGTTGCACTGTGTTATTAGATGACGAACTTTTATCAACTTCACGACTAATCATCGTTTTAATGAGTTCATGTCACATATCGGCGGGCGCATGTGCCGCTCAGGACTAATTTAATATTACTACTGTGCGTTACATATCCCCGGCGATATGTACAAAAAAGTGTATGTAATTAAGTTGTGCACAGTACAACAATTATAATGATGCCTTTGAAGTCAAAATCGGTTAAGAAATAAGCAAGTTATGGCTTCCGCACAGAACGAAAGTTTGGTGAATTTCATTCCCGCTATAGCATAAAGAAGCATACAGGACTCCGGGGATATGTAACGCAGTCAACGTGTTAAGTTATACCTACGACAAGTTTCACTTAAGTTCAAAATGTAACTTAATGGTGGATTCTGTTTCATAAACAACTTGTCGGTTATTCACGGTTATTCACGGTTATTCTGCAGATTTAGGGGGTCATTCTAATCGAATTTGCAACCTAACGACGGTGGTACCTCCTTAGCAACTGCTAAGAAATTACAATCTCGGCAATGTTCGGTGGTAACAGGATACAACGTTGTGCAGTCTCGATAATACTCGGAAGCAGGATCATACCAAGTTGTAACTTGCAACTCCAATTAGAATGTCCCCCTGAGACCAGTCTAGTTAAGATAACACCGATTCGAGTTGAAGCGCGCTATTTCGGGAAGCTTCGCCGGTAAACCTGCACACAAAAAGCCACTGGTGCGATGCCGTCTATTAATATCACGACTTGCTGTATTAGTATCGTTGACAAAATTAATAATGACTACATAAATCAAAATTAATCAAAATTGCATATAATGCAAAAGAAAACTCATTAACGTTAATTTAGGACAAAATAGTCCTGTACTTGATCAACTATGAAATTGGATTTTTATATCAAGTGAGACTTGAGGGTCGAGTTGAACTTAAGACTTGCCTATGAAAAAAAGGCATTAGGGCAAATTGTATGAAACGTAGATAACCACACGATCAAGTTAATCGTGTAATTAACCAATATAACTTGAGGAAACTTAACAATACTTAAAAATACCATTCAAAATTATTTCTCTCGTTACTGTTTAACCAATCACAAGCCTTAAGACCGAAATTAAGTAATAATGTATTTAACAATATTTTATACGACCATGACCAAAAACTTAGTAAATTGATATTTTACTTGAAACACGTACATTGACATTTTACTTAAAACAAGTAAATTGACATTTTACTTAAGACAATGTTTGAGTAAATAGTCACTCCTGATTTTAATTAACATGTTAAAATGCAGAAATTATGGGATAATATTAAATATCTCATCAACCGTCAGAAACTGGTATAACTAATTGTATAGCTAATTGAAAAATAAATATATGGAGAATCTAGCGACGATATAAAAATAACACCGTTCCATTTAAAAAACAAAAGTTATTGTCTTTCATTTCTTTCGAAATGGAAATAGTTTGACTGAATCCCTGTTTAATGAAAAGTAAACTTTGTTACTGCGATAGATACCTTCCACTTGTAACAGTACCACAATATCTGCATTATAACTTTCTTCGTTAATGAGACATTAATTGTAACAGTTACATCTGTATTTTCTGAAAACCATAAACAAAGCCCATTACCTTAGAAATCATAGGATTTAGGTCCTGGGAACCCTTATCAAATTTTCCCTAAAATAACCTGTTCCATTTAAAATAGCGAGTTAGTCATCGTACAGCCAAATTGGGACAGCGTGTATATTCGAAAATAATTTTAAATATTGCGGAAGTAGAAAGGATGATACTTTTGCATAAAACATTTTTCCATATATTCAATACGAACGGCGTTAATGAAGAAACACGGTTAAATACCACAGGCTGTATATACAGGATGAGTTTTTAAGCGCCCTTTCTTCCATAGCTCATTTATAGAACGAGATAGAATTTTTTTCTTTTACAAGGACATTCTATCTATTGAACACTATAACCTAAAATGATTTTGTACATACAGAGTGTTACGTAAAATAATGGTAGCATGTAGCAGGATTTTTTAAATGGAACACCCTGTGTATTTTCGTATAGAAAGATATAACACTAGATCCTTAAACAACAGCATATAAAATATTTATATTTATTTAACCAATTAAGAGTAAATTAATATTTTATTGAAAACGGTCTGATTTTCAACTTCTTTTGAAATACTTACTGTAAACGTATCGTTTATCGTACGGGAATAAAAATAGGTAGTGTTATAAATTAAAGTATAGGGAATAACCCGGATATAAATTCATTTAGTTTCATTTGTCTTTTCAAGTATTCAAGCCTGTGTAATTGTCGGATTTTCAAATTGCCGTTATTCATTTTTTTTAAATGCAACCCCCCCTATCTCTTTTCACGAATAGATAGTGTTCATGTTCCTCTTCAATTCTGTATCTAATCCTTATAGTTTTTTTGCTATAATAAACTTTTTACATTTTTACTCTAAAATTAATATTAAAATAGTATATTAAAACACAAGTTACAGAAGGCAGTCTTTCAAGCACGAGTATTTTATATACTATTTTTTCTATTTTGCCCCTTTTTAAAGAAAAAAGCGATATTTTAAAATTTAGGGAATTTTGCGGTGGTTCGTGACATTTATTTAACATCATTTAAGTAGGCAGTGGGAAATTCAATTTTAAATGCAAAGTAAAAAATACAAATGCTCAACATTATGGATTTCAGCAAACTAACCTGCCCAGCTGCTCCACTGGATCATAGTCTGATTGCGCCTCGCATAATAAAACCACTGTTGAAGGTAATAATGCACTCCACAAAATTAATGTTTCAAATCAGAACATACCAGGCATTAGTATAAATTCTAAAGACACATCCAATATAATCGTTAACGTGTATAATAATTGCACATTTCATGGTGGTGATCGTTTAAATTAAGTAAAAGTTCTTGATATCGTTTGATATTTGATGTTTATTTCTTACTTGGAATTAGTACTACCAACTTTAAATAAATTAATTACACCAATGCCATCAACGCACTCAAATTTTCTATTAAAGTACTCGTTTCGTTGCGTTAATAACTCTGTTACCAACGCAAAATAGAAAAAGTTATTTAACGTACCGTATTTTAATTTCTTTAAGACAGCGCCCTCTATTTCATAAAACAGATGGATAATATCAAGTTTACAATTGATTACAGACTCTTATTACATTATAATCATCGTATTTTTATTGTAATACAGTTCTTTCACTTTGTTGTAATTAACAATGTTTTAAAATTGATTCGATGTGGTTTACAACAACAGAAAACATCAGTGTTTGCAAATAATTACCTTAATGTAAAAATTGTTCTACTTAAAAAAATATAAACAATTTAAGTAGCGACATCTTGCAATCGCTTTTTGACCTAACATCGCAGTAGGATTGACAAATTGAAGCTAGTTCGCCACATAATAAGTCATCTCATGCGAGGCGGCCATGCTTGCTGTCAAAGCATATGAGAATTTTAGAAAAATTGTGTGCAAATCGGTTTTGATTGCAGCAGATTCCTCGAGCACAAAACCGATTTGCACACAATTTTTCTAAAAAAATATATTAATAATAAATTAATATTTAAATTTGGTTCTTGTCCGATGATTGAAATAAATTATTAATCTAACAAATAAATGAAAATCGGTGAATTTCTTTTGTTCAAGTATTTATATTTCATTAAATTAAATGTTAATGAAGACAACTGAAGCTTAGGAACTACATGGAATAAATTTTAAAGCATTCTTAATTAAAACAAAGTAAAAGTACTCTATTATAATTAAAATACGATTATTATAATGTAATAAGAGTCTAATCAATTGTATACTTGATATTATCCATCTGCTTTATGGCATTGTCTTCAGATACGATACATTAAATAACTTTTTAATATTGATTTCAGAGTAAAAATATAAAAAGTTTATTATAGCAAAAAAACTGTAAGGGTTAGATGCAGAAAACCTATAACAGAATTGAAGAGGAACATGAACACTATCTATTCGTGAAAAGAGATAGGGGGGATTGCATTTAAAAAAATTGAATAACAGCAGTTTAAAAATCTGACAATTGTACAGGCTTGAACATTTGAAAAAACAAGTAAGACTAAAAGAATTTACATCTAGGTTATTCCTTATACTTTAATTTATAACACTACCGATTTTTATTGCCGTACGATAAACATTACGTTTATAGTTAGTATTTCAAGAGAAGTTGAAAATCAGACCGTTTTCAATAAAATATTAATTTACTCTTAGTTGTTTAATTAAATATAAATATTTTATGCGCTACTGTTTAGAGGATCGAATGTTATGTCTTTCTATAAGAAAATACACAGGGTGTTCCATTAAAAAAAAATCCTGCTACATGCTGCCATTACTTTACGTAACACTTTACAAAATCATTTTAGGTTATAGTGCTCAATAGGTAGAATGCCCCTGTGAAAGAACAAAAATTCTATCTCGTTCTATAAATGAGCTATGGAAGAAATGGCGCTTAAAAACTTACCCTGTATACAGTCTGTGGCATTTAACCGGGGCTAAAAAACTCAAACCAAATACCTACAGGCAAAGAAATTGCTACTTGGGTCCGTTGTGGTTTGATTAAAATTTTGGTAAAAGAGTGAGCAAAAGAAGTGGAAATTATTGATTATTCTGGTGTAATTATTTTGTGAATTGCTACATAGAGTTTAGGCGTAATAATAGAACTTCTTTCTCACTTTCGTCGTGACATCTAAAGGAGCATAGTGTCTCGACAAAGCCTTGTAAAATTGATAAAGTCGAAAGTAAAGGATAATTTATTCCCCTATTATTGCGAAAACAATTGTCGCAAGGAGAACCACTTTCACACAGACACACTGCAGTAAAAAATAATTTCTTGTGCAATACAGTAAAGACGAAAACTTTAAAAAATTGAAAGTTTTCGTTTAGGCACACAGATCACAAATACAACGAATTCGAAGGTCCGTCCCATTCACTAGTGTTGTTAATGTAAGTAACAAGGTAATTTCAGTTGTAACTCTTTATCTTGCTTAAAACGAACGGGTAGTTGCTCCCAAATATCAATTAAATTTAAGGTAGAAATATCGATTGTTATATTCCAATATTTTATCCACGATATCAAGTATCTCTTCTAATGTTTTCATTACGACTGACTGACAACTGATTACGTTAAAATCGAATTTTTATGTCTTCCCATGTCGTGTTATAACAAGTGTCTAAATAAAAACCTGGTCAAGTAGGCTACATTTAGTCATTCTGCTATGTAAATGCAATGCAAAAATTCTCGATCACAACCTACTTGACCAGGTTTTTATTTAGACGCTTGTTATTTTCTCTTCATAAATGTCAATAATTTTAGCAAACAATCGATTTCTGAATACCACTCCATCTTCTGCCTTTGCGGTTCCAATAATAAAATTATGGGTAAACGAAATTAAGTCTTCATTATCTGGTATAACGAATGATCAATATCTTTTCTAATCAAGTGACGTTTCTTTTTATAAATTTAGTTTTAAAATCCCACAAAATGAAAGCACGCGTCAAGAGCAACGAAAAAGTGGTTCATAGAAGGTGCGTAAAATGTTTGCAGTTTTCTTGTAAAAACAAGCGAATTCTGCGTTGTAAATTGTTAATAACATTCGCTAAGGTTACTGGATTGTTATTTAACTGTTCGCAATGTAACAATAAACTCTTATGAACAAAGATTTGTGTTAACGAATTTAACTTACTGACAGTTATAAATAATTGAAATGAGAATGAAATTTGAAAAAATGAATTAAAGACATACGATTTCCTTTCCATAGAAAGGAAATCGTACGTCTTTAATTCATTTTTTCAAATTTCATTCTCATTTCAATTATTTGATTTGACCTATGGGTCACTTGATTAGAAAAGATATTGGTCACGTGTTATAAGCGGCCATTAATTCTATAGAATTAATGGCCGATATTGATTGTAGTAGCCGTTCAATTTAAATTTTCCGAGCCTTACCAACTTAACCAACGATATGTAATTTATTTAAGCCCGGTATTTCTATCTACAGTTAACTTTAATTGACGGTCTATTCCCATAGTAAATGTAATCACAATCGTTACTATGGGAATTAATCGACAGATAAATTTAATTGGAGATGAAAATATCGGTCCTTAATACTTAATCCTTCCATTTCGTTTTTAATAATTTTCACTTTAAAATGTTACCTTTGAACTCGATGAAAATTAATTTGATATCACTGTCGCAAATCTCAAAATTTTATGCTGTTGTTCAAGTGGAATAGGAAATAAATAATTGTATTTCAGTTTAAAATAACCATTTAATTAAAGTTTTATACAAAATAACTTAAAATGTAACTTCTTCTGTAACATCTAATTCATTAATTGTACAATTTCTAATCGGAAGGGATTGGAGAGGTTTATTACTGAAGCACGTAAAATTGTCTAGCAAATATTTTGTGTATAACAGTGCATATTAGTAAACTCCGTTCACTTTTGCAGTGAGTAACTAATTGTGTTTTTCTTGTTCTTATGTTGTCTTACAAAATAACCCTAAATAAAGCGATTGGTATTCCACTTAAAGTTTTGCTAATCAAATTATCATTTGTCACAATTTAATTGTCAATTGCAAAGTGCAATTTTCAGAGATGACCCCGAAATCCATTACGAAACAAACAAAGAACCACATTTATAATGTAAAATTTTTCGGCTGCAAGTCGACTGGATTGCAACGAGGCCCCCGAGCATCCTCTGTATAGCTATTTCGGCCCTACTTGGGGAAGACGAAGAGTAGTTCGCAATCCCGATAACCAACAAAATTTACGCAAAGGTAGCGCGTGAATGCAAACATGCCACATAGCCGCGATACCGCGCGACAATTTTTTGACCTCTAATTATGCTGTGGTTATCAAAATCGCAACTATACTGCTGCATCAATAAGCTATCGCCTATCACGCACAAAATGGCCAGTGCGGACAATTATGTGTCATCGCAAACTCGCAAAATTTTGACTGCAAATTGGCTGGATTATAAGGGGGCCCATGAACATCCTCTGTATAGCTATTTCGGTTCTAGTTGGGGCCTCATCAGCAGAAGAGTAGCTTGAGAATTCCATCGCAATTCCGACGACCAACAAGATTTGCAACAAAAATGTTGCGAGTTTGCGATGACACGCTAATTGTCCGGGGGACATGAATATTTTTCACAAAATCGCAATAGCGAGCCGGTAAAAAAAATACAAATGTTCAAGTTACTGAATGACGCTGAGTAACCCCACAAATCAACATAAAAAAGATTAGAATCTCTGTAGTACCTACTGACAACAAAATCTTCAGCGCCGTCTGGCAGTATAGTAAATACCTAGTTACTAAAAAACGGGATTTATAAAATTGTATTCCTTTCTAACTTGGAGAATTACAAATTTCAAGAATAACTATAACACTGACGCCCAGTTGTACAATTCCAGCTTAACTTTAAGCCAAAGCTTAAACACTTAACAAAAATTATTTGTTGAAATAATCGTTGTTATGGGTTTAAGCTTCAGTTTATATTTAAACTCACATTATACAATTGGGCCTAAGTGCTGATTGTAAAATTATGGTTTAACTTAAGCTTCGCTTTATTCCCATGCTATTCCCATAGCATCAATTGTAAAGACAATAAATTAAGCAAAGTTTAAAGTCAAACCATAATTGTGCAATCGGCACTTAGTTTCACAATTAAATATACAGCGTGTTCTTTTACTGTGTGCAAATATTTATACATCATCATAAATGGCAACGATTGAACTCATATGTTCTTAACAAAAAGTTAATAGTTTTCGAGAAAAAGGCATTGGCAGATTTTCACCAAACTGTTTGAGAACTGCTGGCATAGCTGAGTGGATGGTAGCCTACCTCTTGCGTACGAGGTCGCCTGTTTGAAATGACGAGGCGAAGATAAGGTCAGTCGCCCAGTGTTGCACGAACGATGTCGTAAACGAACATATGTTTGATTCGTACGACGCGTATTAACAGATCGTAATGGCATTTGCAAACAGGTAGAAAAAAACCTGCCGGAAGTCTCAGACTCATTTGGCAAATTTCTGAATGCGGAAAGAAACGAATTTTGAGAAGTTTCGTTTTACGTAAGTTCACATTTATTTTCATGTATTAAAAAAAATCCGGTCAATTAAAACATTTTAAACGCGTTCACAAAGCGCCTGAATTTATTAAAATAAATAAATGTAACTTCACTCCAAATAATTACAATTTTAAGTATTTTCAAATTATAAACCGACGATTATAATTACTGGACAAAAATACGCCTCAAAAATGCGGATGAGTTAAATAATGACAACATCGTCATCCATCGTTTTATTTTTCGCATATTTCACCCTCACAAGTAATAAATTGCGTTTCCATTTCGTATTAAACTGGATTAGGATCAATTAAACTAAAGGAACTTTAAAATAATCTAGTAATTCATCTACTGTTTATACAGTTTATAATCGGCCGCATTACGTAATCAAGCTAGGGAGAATAAAATAGCTGTTCACTACCAGTATGACTGATGTTAATTCAATTATGAAATTCGGTCAAACAAAGCATTTTTAACTCGCTCGCATTGCAAATTCCAGAATTTACTAATTGAATGATATCTTAAAGCAGCGAAGGGCGCGAGCTCGCCTAAAGCTCGACCCCCACCCTCAATTATTTGCGACGATCCCGATGTTTCAGACAAACAAGCGCCGGCATGTAACTGACTCAGTCGTATCAACGAAATTAAAAAAAGAGAGCGCTGAACAAGTTAGTTTATGTTGGTTTATTAGCGTTTAACAGTGTCGTACATGTTCGAGACCATTTAAAATTGAAAATCAAGCCTTTTTTTAAACAACATTTATAATAATTTTCGGTTTAATTCAATATGAACAGCATCAAAACGAATACGCCACGCCGCCGCCGGCGCCGTCTACAATTTTATATTTCGTGGAACCAAGCTAGCTGCAATCGACACTCGTTTGATCTATTGCTTAGCGTAGTGGGAGAATACTTCCCCTCTCGCGCCCATGCCTGTCTTAAAGTATTCTCGCATGCATTTTATTAATGTCATCAGTTTCCCAATTCTTTTAATGCCTTTAATCGCGGCAATTTTTTGCCCGTGTGGCGGCGCGGCGATCTCTTTGAGTGACACGTTTGAGGTAGGTCAGTATTTAATATTGGCGTTGTGTAGTTACGAAAAAACAGAGGAAGGCGTCATTGACCTTGCTAAATATAACTTTTCTTTCTCGCACATTTCAGCAGTTCCAAACATGTGGTACTTCCGAAATTTTTTGGCTATACTGAGGTTTTTTATTTGAATATATTAAAAAACAGCCTGTATATTTACATGTTTAATTTAAACGTTATTTATTTTTCTCGTTTAATTTACATTAACGTGTAATATGAATATAACAAAATAATAGTATATTACATAACAAGAGTTGTAAATATAATAATAATACCTAATAAGGCAAGCGTGGAAAAGTTGCGCACGATCCGCGCAACGGCGAGTGCAAGTAATTTCACAAATGTGTAATTGCTTTACAACTTGAGTTTTGTACAATACTTCATCTACGACCACAAAAATTACCTTATTATTCAAATTCAAAATAATCAGTAATGACTGATTTGGACAACTGTCAATCTAATGTGATTCGGCTACGTAGATCCAACTAACGCGTGATCAATATCTTTTCTAATCAAGTGACGAAGGAAGAAATTTATGTCTTTGTTTGGTTCATTATTTCAAATGCCATTTGAATTATTTTTATTGCATTCCTATCGTTTTGTATAGGAATGCAATGTAAATATGTAATTCAAGTGGCATTTCAAAAAATTAACCAAACAAAGACACATGATTCTATTTCCATAGGTCACTTGATTAGAAAAGATATTGATCACTTGTTATAAACGTGCGTAAATTAGGTGCAAATGTCCTCGCTGTGCGATTGTGTTACTTTACGCACGACATTTGTAAACACCGGCTTAGACATTTTTGTGCCCGTAAGTCGTTCCAAGTGTTAGTGAGGGTTCGTCCTCTCAGTTCGTAGTGTACTTTTCATTCTGTTGACGAGGAGTAATAAAATTTTCCATTTTTCTAAAGTCGAAAATGTTGAAGAAGTCTATCGCCTCATTTCTGATGACGATGAACTTGGTGGTGAAGTGAATGTGATTAACGACATAGAAGATTCTGATGAATCAGTATCAGCATGGCCAGCTACATTAACATTCACTGACGTGTATGTATGGCTGTTTCAATTCGACTTTTAAAAATTTTGACAGTACTCCCCTCAGCGCCTCTTGTGAGTTTTTAAGTAATTGCAGTTGTCATTAAGTTACCGTTAGTAGTTTTATAGTATCTTTAATAGGCAGCGCTGAGGGGAGTACTCCATGGCATGCTTTCTTGGAACCGAATTTTAGGCGAATTGAAACGGCCATACATACACGTCAGTGAATGGTAATGGAGCTGGCCATGGTATCAGCCATTGCCGACTAGAGTACAGGCCATGTTCAGTGGGTGGGGATTCGGAGTCCGGTGTTCATGACCACGCTTGCGTTCGCTTCCTAGCACGAATTCATGCGATCGGACATCTTAACTTGACAAAATAATAACGCAATTAGGAATAGAACATTTTCCAGGCATCGTGAATAAAGCAAGGAAAAGACCCACAATTGTGTTAAATGAGAAAAAAATAAGAACAAACTCTAATTTAGCAGAACGCTCGGCATGAAGACAGACATGTTCATCTTATGATATACGTTTACGGAATGAATTAAGTAGTCCCGCGTCAACCCAGACTCCGAGATTCGGAGTCTCCCCACTCACTAAGCATCGCCTGTACTCTAGTTGGCAATGTATCAGCTGATCAAGTGGACAATAGGTCGTTTGAATCCGCTACCGATCATGATTTTAGTGACGAAGAAAAAGAAATCGGAAATTCGATACAAGAAATGTATTTTATGAGTAAGTATAATATCAATTATTTGTTTAGATTATCTTAAATCTTTGTTTAGATTATGGTCATTATTATTTACTTGATTATGTACATATTTATTGGCACTAATTCTACGCAAAGATGGGAGGAAAGTTGGAGGAAAGTACCACCTAAGACAACAAAAACACGCCCTCATAACATTTTAGTAAAATTACCTGGTATGGTAGGAGAGCCTGCCAAGCACGACAAAACAGAGGTAGAATGTTGGAACCTGTTTTTTACGAACAATATTTTGACATTGTTGGTACAGAATATAAATCACTATGTAAAATCTGTAAAAGAAAAATTTCAAAGAGAAAGATATTGTCTGCCAACAGATCAACAAATGAAGGCTTGCTTGGGATTACTATATATGTCGCAAGCGTCTTTCGAGGGGGACATCACCGTTCAGCAGATTTCTAGTCCACTGACGGTTTAGGAATCAACAGTTTCCGAATGGCGATGTCAGAAGAACGATTCAGTTCCTCCTGAGGTGTTTGAGATTTGACGATAAGCAAACTAGAGAAGCTCCACGTGATACAGACAAATTAGCGTAGTTTAAGAACTTGAAACGTCTTCCAACGTGACAGGATCGGCTCGAGTAGGAGTTTTGAACTCGGAGGGCAGCTTTTCAATGTTGGATGTCTCGAAACTCAACTCATATTGCTTGAGTCCATGGTTCCAATATTCCTTAGCATCCTGGAGTACTTCCTGGAACTTTTGATCGAACCAACTCTCTGTTATAGGTGAAAGCGTTCCGTCAAGTATGTCGTTTGACATTTTCTAAATCAAATGGAAATGTGGATTAATTATTTGTGCAAATAAAGTTATTCTTAAGTGTTCTGGAAGATGTCGAGGTAATGTACATTAGTATTACATTTTATTTCAAATTAAAATTACAAAAATAATGACATAACCTAAGTATATACAGGGTGTTTTAAATTAAATTAACAAATAACACAGCAATATGTTGGCACAGTGCGAAAAAATAGAAAAGAATTCCCAGCAATTTTTGTCTCTCCAAAGAAACGTGAACAGTAGCATTTTTTATTTTACACAAAATGAAACCCGTCTCCTATGCTCCAAAAAAAAAAGGAAAATCGTTGTTGCTTTCCAGCATGCATGTTTCATGTGATCGAATTGAAAATAATACTGAAAAGAAACCAGAAATTATTTCTTTTTATAACGATACTAACCCCTTTATTTTGTAACTCATAACGACATCGTTACGTAACGATAATCGTTAAGTGATATATTTTTGACCAATCAGTACATAGAAATGCATTGTATACTGGGTATCCCAGAACTCGCGTGCAAGCTGTTAACACCAGATTTTAACATTTATTCTAAAATGGATTCTGCAAAAAATTATAATTAAATCCTTTTAGTTTTTAAGTTAAAAAGATTTTAATTTAACCAACCAAACACGCTTCCGTGAAGGAAAATTAACTCACTCAATGTATGTATTTCCTAGGATATGACTGTAGGTATTGTTGATTAAAAATAATTATAAAGTTTTGATAAAATGTTTAGTCAACTTTTAATTATAGTACACAGATAAAAATTTTGCGGAGTTTAAGGAGTAAGTAGTTAAACATTATACCAAAAGAGTGAAAATTTCACCTGATGTAGTGAAAACCATTCTTTTATTTTGTTAAAGTAACTCTTTTTGATGTTTATTTTAACTACTTGTATAGTAGTTAAAAATTTTGAATATACAAAACGGAAAATATTACACTTTTAGGGTGTTGAAGATAAATTTTACATATTTGTGTGTTGAAATGTTTCCGAACCGGTGAACATGTAACTCATTTTAGGAGAAAAAATATTATTTCAACAATAAAGTGGTGTTAAAAAGTTCCAAAAGCATTCTGTTATACTTTTATGTGTTACATTCTCACTTAAAAATGAAAATATAGCATTATTGGTAGTTAAAAAAAAAATAAAAGTGTAATTGTAACACCCGCAAAACGTAATTTTAACACCATTAAAGTATAACTGCAATTCCTTGAAAGAATAATTTCAACACCTTTGTGTAGTCAAACTAACACCTTTATTTCCTTTTCGATGTTACTTTCACTCCTTGAAATTTTAACTTCTTCGTGTTTAACTACTTGTGCAAATGGACGCGAGGGAACACCCAAAAAGAGTTAAAGCGGTGTTAAATCTAACACCGCATTTTTATCTGTGTACTGTCATTTTGACATTGAACCATAAAAAACGAAAAAACACTTTAAACAAATAACGATTTATTAAAGTAAATGTTCAAAGGAACAACCGCCAACTTCAATACACAGCCTTGCCCGTCTTAGTAAGTTGTTTCTTGCATTTTGCAACATAGCTGGAGTCACCATTGCTATAGCATTCATAACTCGCAATGTGTCCAGATTATTTACAGGTACGCGGTAAACGGTGTTTTTTATGTGCCCCCAAAGAAAAAATCTAATGGTGTAAGGTCGGGAGATCTGGCCGGCCAATTTATTGGGGCCCCACGACCTATCCAGCAATTTGGATATTGCTGGTTCAAAATGTCTCTAACATTTCTCGCAAAATGTGCCGGCGCACCATCGTATTGAAACCATTGGTTTACGTAATTTGCTAAAGGTACATTTTCTATCAAATTAGGTAAATTTTCTTGTAAAAACTGCCCGTAATTTTCACCATTTAATCTCGGGGGAAGTTCAGAGGGTCCAATCTACAAAATGGTTTGACTTGACAACAGAAAAACGTAAATGGTATGCTTACTAGAGAATCACCGAGAATACCAGCCCAGAAATTTGGTGGCCAGAAAAAAGCGTACACGAAAAAAGCCCACACGAAAACTGCGCACAGAAAAAAGCCCACAGCGAAAAATGCGGACAAGAAAAAAGCGCACAACGAAAATTGCGCACACCGAAAAATGCCCACATGGAAAAATGCGTACATGGAAAATTGCTCACACCGAAAAATGCTCACATAGAAAAATGCGCACATGGAAAATTACCCACACTGAAAAATGCCCACAAAGAAAATTGCGCACACAGAAAATTGTTCACACCGAAAAATGCTCACCCAGAAAAATGCCCACATAGAAAAATACCCACATTTTATTTTATTTTCACATAAAAATGGAATTTATGCGCATTTCCATTACCGTACATGGTGTGTTAAATAACGTGCCTTTTTTAAAATTTCTCCTCGTAGTTGGTCGTGAATTATTAGTTGTGAACTAGCCTTATAGCCGTATACTCGCTGGCACTTAAAACGAAACGCAATACCAAGGCCGCAGCCGTAAGTAGCACTGTCTAAGGTTCATTTTCGAACGAGTTTATTGCTTTTCGTTTCGCTTCTAGTGCCAGCGATGGTACGTAAATATAGATACAATAACTACATATAAAAATTGGTTTTCAGCTGGATTCACATTCTCGGGTAATGAGCGTTACGTTTCGGTTCCGGTAAATTTTTTTCACACGTACTCGTATTGAGTGCCGCATAAACGATTGCTGCATGAACGGATACGCTCCGCTAGATATGAAAACAATCAATGAAACACATAAGAAAATATTTGGCGAAGATCGAAACGTAATTCAACGTAATTGAAATTACTCCTCCTAGTTTAAAAACAAACTATAGTCACAATTTTGTCGACGTGCCTAAAAACAGTGCATAACACAAACTGTTGTGTCTTTAATTGCCATTCTAGAAAGAATAACGATTGCATTGCATTCTTATTTATTATTTTCGACGAAAAATGCAGGTTCTCGTACTAACCTACAAATTTGTTATACTTTGCTTAAGTAGTGTAGAATATTATGGTTAATTACCAATTGATAATTATTGCTTTTGGAATATATAACTTTCCAAAAAGTTTAATTACGAAAAGCAGAATTCCTAAATCTGTTCTGTGAACTCGCAATAATTTGCAAAACAATAACAATAATTTTTTTTTACAAAAAGTACACTTAAATGTTGTTTAACTAAACATAATACATAGTTCAATGTACAACCGCAATCATAATTCATGACATAACCTTCACAGAAAAACTCATTTTATTTGTGGTTTGCAAACAAAAAAGAATTTACGACATCCCGGATTCACTTTTGAGTATTAGTAAGATTTGGATGTATTCCACATTCATAGTTTTGAAGGATGTTCTATAAGCTTTCTGTAAGCGTTATTACTTATGATTGCGATTGTTGGGCTGTGTTCGAGAACTACACCCTCGAGCGCAAGTTGGGCGTGTATCGCATCTCTTTCACGCACGATTTCAAACTCATTTTGCATCTCGCTTATCTATTTCAAGAAGTCTTTTTTTTACATTATTTCCTTGGCAACGATCGCACTTTTCACGTCCCACTTTTAAGTAGGGTGTAGAAAATGTGTATGTTGTCATGGTAATAGTGTAAACACAAGACGTCTGGAAATAGTTGAGTGAGATGCAAAATGACTTTGAAATCGTGCGTGAGAAAGATGCCGATACACGCCCAACTTACACTGGAGGGTGTAGTTCTCGAACACAGCCCTGTACTGAGCTTGAAGCTCTTGAAAGGAATGCTACTACTATTAATATTCAATTCACCGTGGGTTGTAAAGAAAAATTTCAAGGAAGATCTGAGACTGTTATTTGAGGCAGTTCAAACAATTAATGGGGAACAATTTGAACATCTTTTATAATCAGTTGGGGTTAATATTGTTTGTAGTTGTTTTAATAATTTGTTAATTTTTGATAAAAGCATGAGCGTTTAAAACTCTCCAAATACGGACTCAGAAATATGTAACAGTTATTTTCTTATTTTTTATACAAGATGACAAAATTCAAATTTATTTTTATTTATAAAAAATAACTATTATTTTCTGAGTCCACTATTTGGAGAGCTTTAAATGCTTATGCTTTTATTATAAAATTATTATAAAAAATTAACAAATTATTAAAACAACTACAAACAATATTAACACTTAGGGCCAGTTGTTCGAACATTTGAACTATGGTTCAGCTCTGAACTTGGTTCTATTACCATGACAACATTTGTAAAGACATATGTTACCGTAATGGTAGAACCAAGTTCAGAGTTGAACGATGTTTGAGCAATTGGCCTTAACTGATTATAAAAGATATTCAAATTGTTCCCCATTAACTGTTTCAACTGCTTCAAATAACAGTCTCAGATCTTCCTTGAAATTTTTCTTAGGCCCGGTTTTTCGATCGCAGTTAAACTTTAATCTTCGGTTTTTCCCCATAGCGGCAATGGAAATAAACTGAAGTTTAAAGTTAAACTGTGATCGAAAAACCGGGCCTTAGAGGTACAATCCTCAAGTATAGTCCGTCTAGAACTACGAGGAGAAATTTTAAAAAAGGCACGTTATTTAAAACACCATGTAATGTAATGAAAATGCGCATAAATTTCATTTTTATGTGAAAATAAAATATAATGTGCATATTTTTCTATGTGGGCATTTTTCTGGGTGAGCATTTTTCGGTGTGAGCAATTTTCTGTGTACGCAATTTTCTCTGTGGGCATTTTTCAGTGTGGGTAATTTTCCATGTGCGCATTTTTCTATGTGAGCATTTTTCGGTGTGAGCAATTTTCCGAGTACGCATTTTTCCATGTGGGCATTTTTCGGTGTGCGCAATTTTCGTTGTGCGCTTTTTTCTTGTCCGCATTTTTCGCTGTGGGCTTTTTTTTTGTGCGCAATTTTCGTGTGGGCTTTTTTCGTGTACGCTTTTTTCATGGAATCCAGAAATTTATACTGAAACGATGTTGAAAACCATGAATAAACACTGCGTGTGGATTTTCGGTAGCCCACACATGGAAGTTGTGACTATTGAAAGTCCCTTGACAACAAAAAAACGACTCATCAGTAAACAGAACATTTCTAATAAAATTTGGGTTTTCTTCATTTTGTTCAAGTAACCAGATACAAAACTCGACTCGAGGTGCATAGTCATCAGGCTGTAGATGCTGTACTTTGGTGTAATGATAAGCGTGCATCCTATTATCACGTAAAACTCTTTGCACAGTACTTTTCGAAACATTCATGGTACTGGCCACATCTCTAATGCTTCTCGTTCCATCCTCATGAAAAGCTTGAAGTACATTTTCTTCATTAATAGGAGTACGTACCGTACGGTGGACACCGCCAACACCTTTTCTGACGGGCACCACAGAACCACTAGTTCTTGACCTATTAATTAATCTCGAAATGACGTTCCCGATACAGCCTATCTGCTGCTTTAGAGTTTCTTCCACCCTCACCATACATTATTATCATTTCAGTGTACTCTTCAGCTGTAAACATTTTTGTAATGCAGCTAAAATTTTTGAAATTTTGACTTGTCACTGTGACATTAATGTGATGATGTGATGGACCAAATAAATATTGAAACTATAGGCGTTTTCGGAAATTCGGTCGGAGCAGTCAGGTTCTTGGAAAAGCGTTCGTTTATTAAACCTGGTTACTTGTTCTGCATTCGAAAATTGGTACAGGTACGCGACCCAAGTAACTTTGGTCATTGAGTAGAGTTACATAGGTTCTGTTATGAGGTTATGGTAATCTGTTTCCTTTTTTGAAGTTTGGGTAATTTGAAATGTGTGACATGTATTAACGAATAATTTGATTTGTTTTAGTTTAAAGTGTTTAATTATTTGTGAATTATTTTGCACAAAATGACGGGTTTGCCAAATTTGGCCAGATGTGGTTATTGTGATACTGACCTGATAACCAAATTCGCGTTCGAAAATTCACCAACCTGACTACTAACCCGCTAGGGTTAATCTTTCCAATCAGAGTTATTTTCCGAAAACGCCTCATGTGTTCTTTTAATATTAAATTTATTGTCATGAGAACAACAGCTCAGGTTAACTTTACCTACAATCTTTCTACTGTGATTGGATAATTTAAAATTACTGTAGTTTAAAAACTATAGGGTTAAACAAAAATTTTATAAAGAAATTCCTTTCAACAGAGAGAGCAGAGAACGTGGTTAACGGCCTGTACGCGAATTCTGGGACAGCCGGTATAAGTACTGATTGATAAAATATGTCACTTAACGATTATCGTTATAATAACGATGTCGTTATGAGTTACAAAATAAAGGGTAAATCTGGTGTAGATGCCGTAGATAAGCTTTGTGCTACTAGGTCGACAAAAAGATGACCAATGGTCATATTTTACCACTTAATGAATATAGCCGGTATCAACTCCCGTGTTATCTTTCTAGCAAATAAAAATAAATTTACGACAAGACGGCAATATCTCCAAAAAATTATCCCTAAATTTATTAGATCAGTTCAAAAGAAGGTCACAACTAAAAAAATTTCGAGTCGAAATGAAAGATATGTTAAAGGAGTGCAAACCTAATTCTGAAATGCAAGAAGCTGGCACCGCTAGAACAGCTACGAAAAAGAAACGATGTCAGCCATGTTATCAAGACAACTCAAAAACTTCCTTGAGCGTTTACTATAATACTCAGCTGCTGCCACTTTTTGATAACTCAGCGAACTCGTTCAGTGGCATCGCTGCTACATCAACTCAGCTGCCGTCCACTGTCCATTATTTAGATCCGCCGGATGGCAGAATTTTGAAATACATTGAAAGGTTCCCCCGGCGGACATTTAGCCACGTTGCTACCTACCTAATTATTTTAAAATAATTGACCTTGAATGGTTTGCGAAAGTCGAGGAAGGCCCTTTTGCATTGGTGAACAACCTACCTGAAATTTTACCCAGTTTAGTGGAGATGGGGGTGGGGATACACAATAGGATCGTCGGTAGCTCGTTACCTAGTTGTTAATTAAGAAAGAGGGCGCCACCTAGCGTAAAAGTTATTTCAGGCATTAGTATTACGTGTAACCGCTAGGAATACACACGTGAATGTAGCATATGGTTATCCCTCAATTATGAAATTCCGTATATACCGGGTGAGTATCATAAGAGTACGAGCCTGACGAACCTAAAATGCAACCCAACATACAATTTTCATGAGTAACTAAATTCCATAAATTGTTATTTTCCACGATCCAATTTGGACATTCTTGACATTAAAAGTCAAAAAGATATAAACTTCAAAGTGTTTTTCGAAACAATGTATTCAAGCGATGAAAAGGTTGATATGCTGCTAATTTAAGGCGAATGTCGAAAAAATGCAGTTGCTGCTGAAAATTTGTACAGGCAACGCTATCCCAATCGTCGACATCCCACAAATAAAATTTTTAAATATCTAGAAAGGGATTTACGAGAAAATTGGCCAAAACGTAAGCGAAATCGAGCTCGAACAGTCACTACGGTCGAGAATGAAATTCGTGTGATTGAAATTGTTGACGAAAATCCACAAATTAGTTCCCGGCAAATAGCAAGACAAAATGGCATTAGTCAAACGTCAGTTTGTAAGAGTTTAAGAGAAAACAAATTCCATCCGTACCACGTAAGTTTGGTACAAGAATTGAAGGAAAGGGATTACCCTAGACGAATGGAATTTTGTCATTTCATCCAACAAAAAATGACTGCAGACGTATATTTTTTAAATAAAGTAATGTTTAGTGATGAGACAAAATTTTCGAACAACGGTGGCACTGTTAATCGGCACAATTGTCATTATTATTCTTTAGAAAATCCACACTGGATAAGGGAAAGACACTTTCAGCAAGTTGTATCGATAAATGTGTAGTGTGGTATCATAGGGGACTACATTGTTGGCCCCTACTTTTTTAATGTAAATCTGACAGGTGATCATAATCTGAATTTCTTACAAAACACGTTACCTATACTTTTGGAGAACATTCCTTTAGAAATTAGGAGGAACATGTGGTTCCAACAGGATGGCGCTCCTCCTCATTTTGCAAGGAATGTAAGAGGATATTTAGACGATTCCTATGGAGCCAATTGGATAGGAAGGGGCAGCATTAACGTTTGCCACCTCGTAGTCCGGACTTGACCCCCCTAGACTATTTCTTGTGGGGAACTATAAAAAATAAGGTGTATCAAACACCCTTCCAAAATATGGAGGATTTAAAACGCAGGATTCGTGTAACTCCATATATTTTGGCCAGAGTTCGCCGGTCTTTTATTAATAGAATTCAAGCTTGTTTGCAAAATGATGGAAGACAATTTGAACATCGGCTCTAGTTACTTAAGTTTAGATAATATCTGACAATTGATTTTATGACATTTCTAAAGAAATGAGGGATGTCCAAAGTTGGAAATTGCCGTTTTTAGTGAATCTAGATTTCAATGAAAATTGTATGTTGGGTTGCATTTTAAGTTCGTCAGGCTCGTACTCTTATACCACTCACCCGGTATATATATTATAGTTAACAACCACCCTCTATATATATATTCTATATAACAACCACCCTGTATATGTCAATTCTACAATAAAGGTTTGACAATTCGATATGACTCGAAAAAGGTTTAAGTTCACGCAATCGTACAATAAATATTTAAAATAAATATTTAAAAATTCACAGCACGCGAGTAACGTGTAGTCACCGGCAAGGATATCCTATTTGGTTTACAGCGAAGTTATACAAGGTAAATTATAGATATCTGTCAATATGCCAGTAGGAGGCGGTTATTAATTTTAAAGATCTATGACTTCAAATAAACAGATATATAACTTTCAAATCGATGATATTTCTTTATATAGTACAAAAGATGTTTAAAGAAATAATGTAGGGGCAATGTACGATACCGTGTTTGACGTTAAGCCGAGTCGTCTGAAGACGTAAATCACGATGTCCGCATCGAAGTCTCTGAGGGAGAGTTTTGATTCTACATGGACACCTGCACCTTCGTGTTGTTTGTGGTTAGAAGAACTAGGCGTCTCCCATACGACTTTTCTGTTTTCTGCCTAACATCAACTGCAATCTGATGAATCTACCCCTTACAACTTGTACGACTTGAAACAGTAGTACGTAGTAACTACGTACGACTCAAAATTACCCCGTACGACTTGCTAAAGGAAGAAACGTGACGTTTAGTTTGACAATTCGAAATTAAATCGAAAGACTTACCCCTTCTTTAGAAGTAAGGGCCAAATGAAACTTTTAGTACATCTATTTGATGTTGGAGTTCGTGACGTGAAACAATCTGATACACAAGCATTGGTGAAATTCCAAACGTCATTCTTAAGTGCCTTAAATCCCTAATGACGATTAGGTGGTCGAATTCAGTATGAAACAATCAAATCGGCTTCAATAGCAAACGAAAATGACCTGCACTCAGGAATGTCACGTATACTAAGATGGTGACTTTTTTTTTAATTTTTATTTTCGAATCAACAACTGATCAAACGCCAACACGTTTCCAAGTCCGAAATTAACCAATCTACACGCACGAAAAGGGAAACAAAAAGGTAGCCCTAAGGTTACGTTCGTATTGGTGAGCGATGAGCGGCAAGCGTTAAGCGATAAGCGACGAGCGTTGAGCGTTAAAATGGCCTAGAATTCCGTTCACATTGGACAGCGATGAGCGGTGAGCGTTAAGCGATGGGCGATGAGCGTTAGAGCTAAAATTTCAAATTCATTAAAATCAATATGCGTGTGCACATTGAGCAAAGCGTTGCGCTATGCCGCTAAGCAACAGCGTTGCGCAACGCTACATTTCAGGATCGACTTGATTGTGAGCGATGGATGGAAGCGTTGGTTCCTGAAAAGCTTGCAAATCAGTCGCAAAATGAAAGCAAACTGTTTAATTATTGTCCTGAAAGAAGTGCAAACATTGAAATTCTTCATTTATTAGATCAACATGTAATATATTCAATTATATGAATGATAGTCATTGCAAATTTTTTAATTTTTAAAGACAGAAATTCGGTTGGATTAGTTAAAATTTAGTGTTTTTCATGCTCATACAAATTTTCTAATAAAAACAACAATTGCACAGATAATTGTCAAACAATTCGTACAACATAGGCGTAGCTAAAGGAGCTTAGCCCCCTCCCCGGATGAAAAATTGACCACCCCTTAAAAAAGATAAAAATACTAAATTATAATTAGAATATAGGTATAATTAGAAATATTTAATTAGGAGTATTTATAAAAGGCTCCCAAACAGAAAAGGCCAACTACGCTTATGTTGTAAAATCATATTTTTTAAACAGCAATACAGGATGTTATAGTATTCATGTCATTAATTAATACTTTAAGTACCCCGTGATATAAGATACTGATTATTGTTTGGGTAATTAATATCTTATAAAACGCAATAACACCCACGCTTGAAGCTTTATTTAATCAACGTTCACAAGAACTTGGAATCAAGATATTTTCGTAAACATAAAATTTTCGAACATAAATCAGTCCTGTCAATCGGCGTCTAGTATTATTTATTATTTTAATGGACAGTTTGCGTGAATAACCCTGATATTTTGATATTTTTCAAATACCAAAAGAACGTACTAACTTCGAAAACGGCAAGAATCTACAGTTGACTTTTTCAATATATGCCGATCTATCGATCGATAAGCCAAGGAATTTTTATGTAGCTATCTAACGGGGTGTCCTGCGTGAGCGAATACTAGCGGGCGATGCGAGCGGCGCGGGCGTCGCGAATTTATCAAACTCAAGCAAAGTAATGTAGGTGTCCTACGTGAAGTCGCATCGACCGCAAAAGTGATTCGCGCGAATTTCGCGCGGTTGACGCGATCAAATAATTTGATATTTCCGCGCGTATCGCTACACCGACCGTTTCACTTGTCGAGTCGTATTTTATTAAAACAAAAGTAGATAATAGTGCAGCGGATATATTAATTTATTAATGGAGGACGTTGCACGCTCATGTCACGCCGCTCGCACCGCGCGATTTGGCGATTCGCTCGCGTCGCTCGCATCGCCCGCTTCGCAAAACTGTTCGCTCACGCAGGACGGTCTGTAAGGAGATAGCTACATAAAAGAAGGCTAACTTTCGTAAAACAGCCTGGCAGCATCTCTCATGTCATGTCGTTTCGTCGTAACGTGCCTTTTTTTTTAATTCCTCCTCGTAATTGGCCGTGAATTGTTAGTTGTGAACCAGCCTCGCCAGAAACTTAATAAACTGACGTATATCCTAACCTTATATTTTGCTAATTCAGATCTATATGACCGGCATATATTGGAAAAGTGATCTGTAGTTTGCAAATTCAGTATGAACACACAAACGATCGGTGAACAATTGATGGCAGTATAATTATGTATTTTACAATAAATTACATCGTTGTTATTCTGTCTCAAAATTTAAAAATCGTAACCTGTTGAATTAATTATGTTGCCAAGAGCAAAATTCAAATTTTTGCTATGACCGTTTTACATTGGAACTTATTTTAGAATAAAGTATCATTCAGAATTGACTTAATGCAGAAAATTAGTGCAAATCAGTACTGCAGATTGGCCGTGCAAATGTTTGACAAATGTATTTTGATGTATCTATTCACAATCTATTCACAAGCAAACGTCTGTTGATTGTGAATTAGACACATCAAAACACATCTGACAAACATTTGCACGGGCAATCTGCAGTACTAATCTACACTAATTCAATTCTGACCGAGCCTTTACCTTATATTTTGGTTGCTAGGTACTTCTCGTTGTCATTATAATTTATCCGCGTCAGTAATTTTGTGTCAAAATCTAAAATGTCATGTTAAGACTTAATTTGCTAAAAATCTTACAATGTCGCAAAAGCGCAGAAAGATTTTAAGTTGCGCAGTTAAAATTTTGTTCCTCCCAAATTTGTCACTAGCAGGTACATGCAGATTCCGCAATCTTTCAGACAACGCTTTTATTCATCGCTCACAATCAAGTTCTCGAACAACGCAACGCCATCGCTTAGCAGCAAAGCGCGCAATATGCACACACATGTGGACTTTAATGCATTTGAAAATGTAGCTGTAACGCTGGTCGCGCATCGCTCGCTGCTCACCGCTCATCGCTCCCCAATGTGAACGAAGCCTTAGAGTTTTAATTCAGAATAGAGCGATCAGTGAAGCCAAAACAGGACTTTAGAGTTTATTATCAAATAGACCATTAAATGAACACGAAATTTAAATATACCTTAAAATAAAATCAATAAAGCAAAACGAACCGTAACAACGTATTCAAATAAAATTCAAAATAACATGTTTCCAACAATTATTGTAGTCCTGGGTGGCTGTGGAGTCAAACATTTTTAACTAATTATTATCAAATGACAATAAAACATTAAATACGTAAAGAAACATTTATTTGTTGTTTAACAATCAATATTTGATACATCAATTCAACGATATGAAGTAAAAATCGACATTTATGTTTGATTCTACAGCCACCAAGGATTACAATAATTGTTGGACACATGTTATTAATAATAACTAAAGCATTCTAAAATAAATAATTTTTAAAGAAGCGCGATAGCTTGCAGGCAAAATCTTGAGAGTATTCAAAAATAATTTGTTTCTAAGACAACGTTCTTGAACTTATCACGAAACAATCAAAAAACAGTAGCGTCTGCTTATAAATTCTGGTAAATGGTAAAGATTTTAGGCCCTATTAAGTGGCCAGTAAGATACTGGCAATTTTACACCTCATAAAAATTAGAATGATATTAATAACATTTTTTATCAGGAAGGTTACTTAAAATGGTCACATTTTGCAGTAACAGGTGCTAACTTTAACAGTCTGCAGTTTCAAAACTAAAGCAGACCAGACACTATTTTTCTCGATTTTGGCATTTTTATGAACTGATGATCAGTGTGATGTAACGATTGTGGCAACCCTGTCTATCACCGTGGTATGGTATGGATATAAATGCTTTTTGTTAAATCTTTATATTATGGGTTCCAGTGTGTTCCAGTTTTACTTGCAGCACAATCGGAAACGACACAGTCCTTACAGTTAGCAATTATTATAACAAGATCTCTATAATAACAGTGATTACTATATCGCGAATCATAATAATAAATAATAATAGCGAATAGCCTATGCAGAATTGCAGAAACTGAATTGTGCGAGAGGCAATGTTGTTGACATTGCGCAATACATTATGAAGTTGTCGTAAGTTTTAAAATTATAGTAAATATAATAAAATTACTTATTTTGTGTTTAATACCCAAATCAACAATCTGATTGAACCAGATTAGAAAGCATTATAAACAATTTTTTAAACAAATAAGTTTTTCCCGGCTAAATGCGTTTTTTCATTTTTTTCTCCTATTCCTTTTGTGTATATTTTGAAATTGAGTTGGAAACACATTGGGTGTTAAGCAGGGAAGACGCCACGCATTCGCAGGAGGAGGCCTCCTCCATCTCTTTTACGTGTCTATAAAGCTTTTTGTCTGTCATATTGCCTATGTTCTCACTTTAAAACAATTACCTGTATGTAATACTCGCAATATGCATAACACAGCAGATCACATAGAATGATACCGTTCATGTAAAAATATTGACAGTAGTATTAATTTTGCTTGTACACTACCAGTGATAATTGTGTAGACTATACAATTGTATAACTTTCAAAGTTAGCCCAATAAAATAAAATTAAATGTTTACCTCTATGTACTTTTCCATCTTCTGTGAAAACCTTTTGATATTCAAGTTTATGTATTAAGTTCACAAATAATTTTACGTACTTTTTATTACAGACACAGAATGCTTTAAGTCCACATTTTCAGTTTGTCTGAAAGCATACACGCACACATACGCACTCATTTATTTATATCGCGTTTTGATTTTATCTACGATGGTAATTAATAAGCACAACGACTTTCCGACTGCGAAAAAATACAATAAAAGCAACGGCGCGGTGAAAAGTGCTTCCAGACCAAATTTTCTTCTATTGATTGCGCAAACTTTTGAAGTGCAGCTCTTGTACTATTTATATTTTGATGCACCTAAACAGAAATCACTGCGGAGAATATTTGTGGTGGACATAGAATACTTAATTTATTTAAGAGTATTTGTTATCGCACGCAGTGTACTTATTATGTGATTAGATATGTAAGATATACACACTGTCTTCAAAAACTGTGCTACAAATGGTTTTTTTTTAATTATCGATTTTTATAAAAATTTATTCTGCATTGAATGGTATACAGCATGGACACCGAGTAATGAAGATGCTTTAAGAGTAAAGTGCCCTTATTTTACAAGATACAGCAATGTCATAAGAATAAGTCGTTCAGAATTAAAAGTTATAGCTAAATAGGAAATTATAGCCTCCTATCTCAAAAATAAAAAAATCACAATTTATTGTGAATCACACTTATGCTTCGGGCACATCTGCGTTAACGTCTAACGGCATTCTAACGGACAAGAACCCGACAATTAACGCGAGAAAATTAATGCGCTAAATTTTACATTGGTGGTTAAGGTCATTATTTGTCCCACATTTCGCTCCGAAGCGGCTGCAGCATTGGTATTTTACTTGAATATTGGCAATTTTATCTTAAATGTCAAATATCACAGGAGTTCTATTAAAATATTTTAGCATTTTCCGTTTCCTAACATTCAAAAATTATATTTTAAATTAGTACTTGAAATAATGAAAGAAACCTGCAATCAAAACTAAGATAGTACGTGACTAAAAACACGAGATGTCGCTGTTTTCGTGCAAAAAATGTATGTTCTGTCTTCCTCACATATATCTTTCTTTATCTATGGCAACAACTATGCGATACGTTCGCCGGCAATTCGTTTGATGTGTATTAAAAACCGCCAGCCGAGCTATCGTCTAGCGCGCAATGCCATTCTCAATGCCGTTACAAAATTAGTGCCATATATGCCAATAATCCGTCGCTACGCTATCGTTGTCGGAGACACGCTGCGTCTAATGTGCTGCCTAACGTGATTTTTCACGTCTAACTTGACAATAATTGTATGTGTAGCGACTGATTAATGGCAAATTAGACGTTAAAAATGACGTTAGGCAGCACATTTGCCGTTAGTGTGGCTGAACCATTAGGAAATACTGATGGGATTAATTTGTCCGTCAAAATAATATGAATAGAAAAACACGAAATTTATTCTTATTTCTCAATTATTTCATTTGGTTCTGAGTGATTATTTTAATGCGTTGTAAACGGCCGGAAATTTGGATTCAAATTTATTAAACTAAAATCAGTTACTTCTACCTTATCCGTTGAAGAATTTCAAAATTAATCTTAATATAAACATTCCCAGGCCTTGGAGGCGAGTTAGTCTCAACATAAGAAGCCCTCCTAAATAAAGCCTATTAAGATTACCGTAAAATAAACATCCCGGCAAGTATCGCGTGAGACCAAAGAGCGGACGCCTAAGTGGTAGGGAAGACATCGGGTACCCGAATACTACCCGTATAATTGTTACCCGGGTATCATTTCTTTTATCCGGATACCCGTTATTACCCGGGTACATCGGGTACCCGAATAATACCCGTGAAATTATTATTCGGGTATCATTTCTTTACCCGGGTTCCCGTTATTACCCGGGTACATCGGGTACCCGAATACTACCCGTGTGATTATTACCCAGGTATCGTGTCTTTATCCGGGTACTAGTTATTACCCATGTAATTTGTCAGCACAGAATCTCGGAAAAACATATACCTATCTGTTATTACATGATGAAAACTTTATTATTTCTAACATTCGGACACACATCATCCGTCTCAAAAACAGTCAGTCATTAACTCACTAGTCAGCCGTGCCTTTTCCCTATCAGAACTCTCTTCACTTCAAACTGAACTAAACCACGTAACAAAAGTCCTACTCAATAACAACTACAAAAGGCACGACATCCAAAGATCCATTTCTCGTCATCTCACACCAATTCCTCCACGTTCTGAACCTGATACACCTCCAGTCGCTACAGCTTACCTACCTTACATTCACACCATAACAGTTCGAATCGGCAAAATACTCAAACAACAAAACATCAAATCAATTTACTTACCCATGACGAAACTTTCAGACTGCCTACCCTCCACAAAAGATCACATCTCCTTACAATTCAAAGGTGTGTACCGAATTTCTTGTTCTCGTGGGCGTGTATACATCGGTGAAACAAAACGGTCTGTTAGTACTCGTGTTTCTGAACATGAACGCTGTACGAGACTACTACAAACAACTGGCTCGGCCCTAGCTGAACACAAACTAGAAACCGGTCACCAAATCCTATTCTCCGACACAAAACTTCTAGCCCGCTCATCTCATTTTTTCAATCGTAAAATCCGTGAATCCATAGAAATTCTCAAACATCCCAATAATCTGAACCGTGACACTGGCTTTTACCTCCACAATGCCTGGAAACATCTCATTAATGATCCGTCACGCCCCAACAGACCAATCCCCGCTCACCGTTCCGACCCACTACCCCCACCGATCACTATAAATACCACGACAACAGACATACCCACTCAGTCTCAACGACCCACGAGAAGCAGCAGCAACACCACCAGCAGCAGCAGCAGCCCTGAGGAAGTTCTTCTGCAATGGAGAACGAAACGTCGGCAGTAGAAGAAGTCAACGTGACGCGGTTCCAACCGGAAGCCAATTCAAACATGGACGACGGCCGCGAAAGCCTTCAAGTTAAATTAAGAAGCCTCTACGGGGAGGACATCCAGAAGAAGACGAGACAGCTGGGACAACTTCGACAAAAATTGGTATGTTTAATTTGTTCTTTAACTTTTCTTATTCGTTGTCGTAATAACAGTGTTATACCTACTTTCCTAACCGTCAAACACCACATCAAAACCCATACTTCTAACAAAATCCTACGACGCACCAGTTTGGCCTTAGTTCAAGAACGTATTCAGTTTACCCGACATCAACTCTCCAATCTCTCGGCTACAATATTACATACATACACACATACATACAATATTTCATCTTCATCTAGAACGACGGCCGCGGAAGCCTTCAAGTTAAATTCGGACACACATGTAAAATTCGTGAATCCGTTTATGTTGAAATATCCAAACTTATACTCGAACTTACCCCGGTACCCGAATTTATACGGGTACCGGGGTACCCGAATTTATACGGGTACCCGTGTCAGATCCGAACTTCAGTTTTACACGGGTGCCCGAATTTATACGGGTACCCGAGCTCATAAGTTTACCCGGGCACGATACGGGTACCCGGGTAGTTTATTCGGGTACCCGGGTAGCTCAAACATACGGGTATGTCTGATCTGAACGGGCTGATCGAAAAGCGGACAAAAGACCTCCTTAACTTAAGGCAACCCGAGTCCCTTCGATGATCAAAATTTGCGTCTTAAACAAAAGTTAAACGGCTCGCCACGAGAGCGCAGCATATCTCGAGGGAAAATTTTAAGAGAGGGAAGATTTCGAATTTGTAAACAATGGCCCGAGGGGGAGAGGTGTTTTAAAAAAAATTAATTGATGTTCACCAAGTCATCTCCGCGAACAGTCGCGTTCCCTTTGTGACATTCAAAATTTTTATCAAAATTCTCCAATATAATTTATTGTCCCTCTCAATTAGTATTCTCTTTACGTCCCGGAAATTTTTACTTAAATTAACGCAAATCTATTAGAACGCGAGTCAAGTGTCTAAACTTATTGGTGTGGATGAGTGCGACGGCCCAAGACGGCCCCTCTGGCCGAGTCCACCCCCAAAGGAGAGTCCAGCCGATCTTCCAGCCCCCCCCCCCAAATTCAAAAGGGAACTAAAAGCTAATCGAGTCCTCTCTGCTGCTGGGATCCACCTCCAAACCCCTACCTGGTAGGTGCTTTGTTATTCTAATTTTTTTATTGATACTTGCCATTAATTTAACCCCCTCCGAGGGAAACCAAAGATGTACTATTTTTTTTCTTAATCAATTTACCCTCTTTTAAGCTAGTCCACGTCTTTGATTTCTATTAGGGTAGATTGCGGTCATATTGCGCGCTTGCACAGTTCCAGCCCAAGGACTCACTTCCGAAGTGTTATTAATCGGCCAGGTAATTTAATTAAGCATAATAGGGCCCGGAATTCCCGTAAAAATCCGATGGTGGCAGCGAATTACGTTACGTTACCTTAGTTTTTTCTAAATTATCTAAATTTCATTTTGTTTAACATGCTTGGTTAAATTTCCCACTAAATATACGCTACTAAAATAAGAAGGGTTAAGAAACAAAGAAAGTCTTCAACTTTTACTACAGCCATTCCTACAGCGTACCAAAACAGCGTACTTTCTTGTAGCACACTTTTTGAAAGACACTGTATAAGGATGTTTATGTAGAATCGCTCACACTTCAATGGGTGATAGTTGATGTTTAAAGATGCTCTCTAATGATTGTATGAGCCCTGCGTCAAAAGTATTCTTCTAGCTAGTATAGCTGTTTTTGAAAATAAAATCATTATTAGAATTTAAATATCAAAAATTTTACTTAAAAGTTTATAATTTATATTTATTAATTATTATTATTCTCGAAAAATAATCTATCATTACTTTTCACGCAGGGCTCGTCACATGCTGTTCTCAATTATAATGTGATTCTATACACATTGCTGTGTTCGCAGGTTTTTCTGCAATTTCTTTGACTCTACGTTTGTTGAAGCCAATTTATTGTTGTTCGGGTCCTTCTTTTGAAGAATTCAACCATGGATCTTGCAGACAATTTCTTCGTTGTAGAGTGTAAAGTGCGATAATTTTGCATATCGCGCGACTTTCCATTCAAAATATCTTGTGTCGTAGGTAAAATGTAGGGATAATTCGATCCAAATAAATACAAGTATAATCGCAGTCGTTCGACGAAGCTGTCGAACGACAGCGAAACGTTAAGTGTATAGTGCGCGATTTAGTGTCCGCTTAAAAGATTTTGTGATACAAATTTCATCGGACAAGAACCAACTGTAAATTTGTTTATTTTTGTACGTAACGTTACTTTGGGAGTTTTAACGTTACAATTTGGCGCCCAACATGGTTTATATAAAGGAAAATAGTAAATTACAATTTTTTCTTTTCTTTTTCAAAGAGAAGGTGGGGTTGTGTAATTAAAAAATTATGTTTTGTGTATGTGCATGTTAGTTTTAAGACTTTTCAAACATGGCTCCTCCCAATATGAAAATTTGTCACTTAAAGAAAGACGAATTAGAAGCGGAATTGAAAGCTCGAGGTTTTGTTTGTAAAGATATGGCATTCCCTGATATGCGCGCTACTTTAAAATCATTAATAGACTTGGAAAAAAGTGATCGATCGGTTAAATATCCCAAATATGTATTTGATGAATCTGAAATAAAGGAGATTGAGGCCAAATATGCTGAGTTATCGGTATTAGTAACTGCTTTTGAAGGTGATCGTGGTTCATCACTATACTTTAAATATTATTCACGTTTATTACATTTATTGGATCGTGCTAATCGGATTCCAAGTGAAGGAGAAGATCAAACAATTTTAGAATGTCGGGGAAAGTTTATTGCTAAAATTTCGGCTTTGATGAGTAAGCTTACATACCTTGCCAAAGGAAAGCATAGGTCTGTCTCTATTTCAACTCCTGTTAGAGCTTTGGAAGCTAGTGGTAATGAAACACCTTCTTCTTCTTCTGATGAATCAGCAGAGGAAGCCAATGCTTCTATACATGTAAATCACTCCATTGTTCGTCATGATTCGAAGCCATATTTTCAGCCTGTTCATAAATGGAACATCAAATTCAATGGTGATCTCAAGTCTTTTTCAGTAATACAATTTTTAGAGAGGGTTGAAGAGCTCCGACATGCACGTAATCTATCAAAACAAGATTTATTCGCTTCTTCTTTAGATCTTTTTGAAGGGAAAGCTTTACTGTGGTATAGATCTGCCGTTCAGAAATGTCGTTCGTGGGATGAAATAGCCAATTTGTTAAAGCAAGATTATTTACCTCCTGATTATCGCAGTCGTTTCTTCCAAGAAATTTTAGAACTTACTCAGGGTCCCAATGAAACCATTGTTGACTACTTGGCATGTATGAATATCATGTTCAATCGATATGGTGGACTGAGTGATGAAACCAAATTAGACATTGTCACAAAAAACTTGGCACCTTTTTATACAATGCAATTGCCTGTAGTAAATACGTTAAATGAACTAGAAAATGAATGTGCTCGTTTAGAAGTAAAAAAGTACAGAGCAGAACATTACCAAGCTCTTCATTCTAAAGACCGGTCATTTGTTGAACCAGAATTAGCTTGTTTATTCTAGCTCCGAAACTTTTTCATGTGCCTCTGCGACTGTCTCACAAAATTGACCTCCTTTAATTTGTTTTAATTGTCATTCCAGCGGACATCTTGCTCGAAATTGTAAATCCCCTAACATAAGCATTGTTACCGATGTAACACTCCTAACGTTACAGTAAAAACTTGTCCAAATTGCAATTCCTCTTCAAATTCGGGAAACAGGTCACGAAGGACTCAATAGGCCGTGATGTTCCTTCGGTAACTGCTGTAAGGCCGATTATTTACAAAAAAAATATTTGCTTGATTTTATCATTTCTCATACTAGTGATGATCAAAGACCATATTTAGAAGTCAGCATCCTAGGTTTATCAATGCTGGGTTTATTAGATTCCGGTGCTAGCCATACATTTGTAGGGAAATCTGGGTATGATATGTTGCTCCGATTAGGTTTAAAATTGAATCGGGCTCGTGAAACAAATTGTATAGTCGCAAATGGAAAAATCTGTTCCACTTTAGGTATTATTGAAACTCCAATATCACTTATGGGAAAGTAATGTTTTATTAATGTTATTGTAGTACCAGAGCTGCCACACACATTAATTCTCGGCATGGACTTTTGGATAGCTATAGAAATTGTACCTAATCTTAAAGAAAATGTTTGGCATTTCAGCTCTGACTCAGGAAATATCCAATTAAGCAGTGTTCAGGCTAGGGAAAACTTAACTAATATTCAACATCGTCAGCTAAATAAGTTATTACAAGAAAAAATTTCACAAATGGGAACTTCTTTAGGGTCTACCTCGGTTGTTGAACATGAAATAGTTACTGACTCTTCGCCAATCAAACAAAGATATTACCCTGTCTCTCCATATAAACAGCGTGTGTTAGACGAGGAGATAAGTAAACTTTTGGCTCAGAATGTTATAGAACCTTCCACTTCAGCTTGGTCGTCTCCGGTGTTGCTAGTTCCTAAGAAGGATGGTACTTATAGAGTGTGCGTCGATTATCGGCAATTGAACAAAGTTACTAAAAAGGACGCGTATCCTCTGCCATATATTTCAGCCATTTTAGACCGTTTTCGAGGTGCTACCTATTTAAGTTCTTTGGACATAAAATCTGCTTATTGGCAGGTTCCAGTTAAGGAATCTTCTCGGGAATTAACTGCTTTCACTGTTCCTGGTCGTGGGTTGTATCAATTCAAAAAAATGCCTATGGGTCTAACTAACGCTCCGGCAACATGGCAGTGCTTAATTGATAAAGTTCTTGGCATCGATTTAGAACCATATGTGCTAGTATATCTAGACGATATTATAGTGATATTCCCTGATTTTGATACACATTTAAAAATTTTGTCGCAAGTATTTGATCGTTTACATGCCGCTGGGTTAACCGTTGCTCAAGAAAAATGTCATTTTTGTAGATCTCAATTAAAATATTTAGGGTATGTCGTGGACAAATATGGACTCAGAGTAGATTCCGATAAGGTCAACGCCATAGTTAACATTCCATCCCCCCGCGATCCTAACGACGTTCGTAGGTTGATCGGTATTACGAGCTGGTATCACAGATTTATCAAGGATTATTCCACTATCATCGCATCTCTTACGAGTTTAATTAAAAAGAATGCAAAATTTTCTTGGACGTCTGAATGTGAGAATTCCTTTAAACTCATAAAAGAAAAATTAATTACTGCTCCTGTTCTTGCTTGTCCTGATTTCGAAAGACCATTTGTTCTCCAAACTGACGCATCCGCTTACGGAATTGGTGCTGTATTAACGCAACAATTTGAAGAAGGAGAAAAGGTTATCAGTTATGTGTCTCGGACTTTAACTCGTGCTGAACAGAATTTTTCAACCACTGAAAGAGAATGTTTAAGTGTCACTTGGGCCGTTGAGAAACTTCGTCACTATCTAGAAGGTACCACTTTTACCGTTGTTACGGATCATGCCTCATTGTTGTGGCTTAATCGTCTTAAGGATCCAACAGGTCGTTTGGCTCGATGGGCAGTAAGATTGCAACCTTTTAACTTCAACATAGTGCATAGAAAGGGTAAAGAAAATATAGTTCCAGATTTTCTATCTAGAGCCGTTCCGACTCATCTTGATTCTATTAATATTCCTTTTCATCCACATTTACAGGACACCATAGATAAATGGTATTTAAATTTACTTGAGAAAATTTCGAAATTTCCGTCAAAATATTCACAATACAATATATCCAATGGTCTTATTTATAAATATGTACGTTGCAAGATTCCTGGACTGTCGTCTTATTCTGATTATTGGAAAATTGTCGTGCCAAAAGACAAACGTAAAAGTCTTCTCAAATCTTATCATGATGACGTTAGATCTGGTCACGTGGGTATATACAAAGTGTATTGGAAACTTCGAAATAAATACACTTGGCCAAAAATGCATTCGGAAATATGTAAAGTCTTGTCGTACATGTGCTCAACACAAGCCAGAACAAATGCGACCCGCAGGTCTTATGGGAACTAAGCCAGATGTTCTTAGGCCTTGGCAGATGATTAGTTTAGATTTTATTGGTCCGTTGCCTCGTTCCACTCACGGATTCACCCAACTTCTTGTCGTTAGCGACTATTTTAGCAAATATGTATGTCTTTTTCCTGTTCGTTCGGCTACTGGTAAATCCTTGACGAAATTGATCGACGAAAATATCTTCTTAAGTTTTGGTGTTCCAGAATATATCATACGCGACAACGGAGTTCAGATGAAAAGTAAAGACTTTCAGAAACTGTCAAAATTATCAAGTCCAACTTAGTTATACCCCTTTGTACTATCCTAGAACAGATCCTGCTGAACGTGTTAATAGGGTTGTTAAGACAATGATTTCCGCATACATAAAAGACAATCATCGACATTGGGATGAACATTTATCATCCATTGCTTGTGCAATACGTACCGCTAAAAGTGAAACTACAGGGTACTCTCCATTTTACGTAAATTTTGGTCGTGAATATGTATATTCTGGAAGTGAATATATATAAACAATTCTTACCAAATCCTACCACTCATGAAGTAACAGATTTAGAAAAACGATTAATAGGCTTTAGGGAATTATATAACAAAGTTCAAACAAACTTGTGTCGTGCTCAGGAAAAACACAGAAAAGTTTATAATCTTCGTCGCAGACCAGCCGTATATCAGATAGGTCAAGAAGTATGGAAACGAAATAAAGCTATTTCTGATGCCTCTAAGTTTATTACGTCAAATTTTTTGCCAAAGTATGTTGGTCTATGCACGGTTCGAAAGAAATTAAGTTCTTGTACTTATGAGTTAGAAGATAATAAGGGTTATTCCATAGGGAAGTGGCATGCACAGGACTTGAAACCCACTTATTCCTCTGATATATCCGAATAGTTTTCCGGGGCCATTTGGATCCAAAGATGCGACCCGGCGTGTCGATTCCTTTTTTCTTTTGGTTGTTGTTTGCAGGCGAAATTTGGATTGGTTTGGATGTTTTGACTAAAGTAGCGTTCGAATATTCGTGGTATTCGTGTAAAAAAAAGAAAAGTTTTCTCATGGACCAGAATCGTTTGGATCATCAACTTGCGTACTTTTTTTTGTTATGATTTTGTAGTTATCCATTCATAAGCACCATAGTATTGATGTAGTTTGCCATTCCATAGTTCTTTTATTTCAGTTTTTATTTAGTTTCGAAGTTCGATTCACTCTTGGGTGTTACGATCATGTTGACCCGCCCAGTTCTCAATGTCTTGTGACACGCGCGCGGTTGGTGCTGGGTTGGCTCAAGTGTTGGACGAACGGGTTTATGTTGATGTTGTACCTTTTGAGTTTAAATCCAAGTAAATTTTCTGGTAGTGGTTATCTTTTCTAGGATGTACCCAGCATCCTTCTTTTAACCTTAAACATTTTACCCTTTTGCTCTGGGATTGTGGTAGTTATTGATAGTTAATTCAACCTTTCATCAAAGATTGTGTGCCATCGGTATGGATCTATTGAACGTTTGAATAGACCTTGGGTAGTTACTTTCTTAATCTGTCTGTTGAGGAGTGCGGTAGTTTCTTGGTCAGACGGTGTCGTCGCTTGTCGGCATGCGGACGCCCCTCAACCCTTCTGCTTCCTTTCTTTTCTTCATCTCGCCCAGGTGCTGTTCTGATGTGGTGCAGTCTTGATCGGTTGGTGCATAATTGGCGATGAATTTTTCTCGCGGTCTTAGGCCGATTTATCGTTCGCGTTTTGTATTTAGAAATTTTGGCTCTTGGTTTAGAAATTTTTGTTCTTCTCTCTCTTACTTCATTGGGGAGGATTCCTCGTTCTCCATTTGGAAATTTCGGAACATTTTTTTTAAATTTTCCTCTTTGAAAGAAGAGGGGGAATTGTAACGGTTGAATTTTCATTAATGTATATTTCGGAATTCGAGGTTGGCATCATTTAAAAATTGCGTATGCCTTCACTGCATATCGTGATGCGTTCGCTCGCTCTGCGCCCGCGCCCAGTCCTGTTGGAGCGTGAATTCTTCTCCGCCAAAGTGCTCCACCGCCCATGGCTCCAGTACGTCTCGCAGAACTTGCTGTTGATAGTTAGCGGCGTTGATTGTTGCGTCTTCCCTGTTGGGCACATGCCGGCCCAAACCATCACAGAGGCCGGAAAATGGCTGCGAGCGATGATATTTGCAGCTGCAAACTTTTTCTGATCCTTCTTAAGTAATTGGCGGTGATTCTGACGATTGTAGAGGGGCTCAACCGTAAAAATCTTCTCGTCGGTGAAGAGGATTTTCTCCAAGCGACCACCAGCGATGAGGCGAAGCATTCGCCGAGATTTCTGCAATCGTTTGAGCTTCATCGTGTCATTCAGGAAATGAGCGCGATCAATTTTGTAACTACGCATGCCAAGCTTCGTCTTGACCATCCTGCAAACGCTGTCCTTACTGATGCCGAGCTGTTGTACCGTTTTTCGCATTGAAAGTTCAGGATTGCGACGAATTCGGCAAAGCAGCTTGTTGACGTTTTCAGGCGTAGTTGCTGTAATAGGTCGGCCATTCCGAGGACGATCCGTGGTTCCACCAATCTCCTTAAATCGTTTCATAGTATCGTAAGTAGTAGATTTCTTAAAACCCGTAGTGCGAACAATGTCAATCGTCTTCATTCCTGTCTTGTGCAATTCTATAATTGTGACACGTTCATTTTGACGTTTCATAGTTCGCTTAACTCAAAATAAACAAACAATTGAAAAACACATTCTAGATCAAAATTTCATGAAAAATTCAATAGAATTATTAGTTTTTAGAAAAATCTACAAAAAACATCAAAAAATTGCGTCTAAACAAAATTCCAGGAACTTTTACCACACCCCGTATCCAGTTTTTTTAATTAAATATTCACAAAATCTTTTAAGCGGACACTAAATCGCGCATTATACACTTAACGTTTCGCAGTCGTTCGACAGCTTCATCAGAAGTGAAAAATATGTTGTCAAAAAAAAATAATAAAAATATAAAATATTTTTTTTTATTTTTAATTTTTTTTATTTTTTTTTTTTATTTTTTTTAAATATTTTTCATTTTTCATTTTTTTTATACAGCGTGATTCAAAAGGGTCGCACCATCGCTTTGGTGTAAATACAGACCATTAACAGGAGCACAAATATGTTTTCAGAATTTTCTTGCTATGAATAGTTTTTAAGATATGAATGTTTAAAAATAACGCAAATAGGCAACGCTGCACCTTGTAGATGCACTTACAAATTTGAAATCATAGATCATGGGTACCCTCTTTTTTGTTGACAACTGCATATGCGCTGGTTTGTCAAAACCTTTGGAAATAAAATTTGACATAATAATAAATGTCATTGATGGAAAAACGTTGTTGAAATGCTCGTCGATGTATTACATGAGGGTTTTATATTGCCCAATAATGATGATTGTGCATGTTAAACACATCGTCAAGAGTGAAGGTACATTCATCCGTCCACAAAATCAGATTTTGAAAATTTAGATTCAAATTGATTTGATCCAACATCCAATGTCAAAAGTTAATACGAAGAGGAAAATCAGCTTCACACAGAGCTTGCACTTTTGTATAGTGGAAAGAATTTTTAATACACGCTGAATAACATTGTAATCTACGTTTAAATTTCGTCCAATTTCTCGAATGCTGACGTTAGGATTATTTTTTATTTTTTTAAAATTTTTTTATTTTTTAATTTTTTTTTGACAACATATTTTTCACTTCTGACGAAGCTGTCGAACGACTGCGAAACGTTAAGTGTATAATGCGAGATTTAGTGTCCGCTTAAAAGATTTTGTGATACAAATTTCATCGGACAAGAACCAACTGTAAATTAAATATTCAAATTAAATTTGAATATAAAAGGTATTAACAACGTGCACAACATGTATGGGGGGCCCAAGATTCGTACTTATGTCAAATTTCGAAACCAAAATAAGCTATAGGACGCTTTTTCTATAAATGGTATAATTTTCTTCCTGTGTTGACGAATTGTATATTCACTAAACACAGCAGAAACTGTTTGGGTAATTTACACGGGCTCGAGACATTTTGATAAGGTTTATAACTTATTCTGTTATATTATAATTTATTTTACTTAGTTCGACTTGTTATATAGGGTGATCTTTTGAATCCACCATCCATCTGAAATACATAATATTTCAAAAATGAATAGGAAAATAAAATTTTCCAAAAACACATCTGCTCTTACTCCAAGGGGGGCATGTTTAGACCTATGAATTACATTTTTGACGTTTACTCCCGTGCCCCCACAAATACCCCCTCAAAAATGTTTAATGGAATGACCCATCCTGTGGACCTCAAATGAAAGCTGATCCTCCAAAGAATGCGCCAATGTAGGATCTGTCTTTTAGAAAAAAATTAATTACGCACTAAAAAATTAACACTTTGTTCTACATTACGATATTTAAACATCTCGCTAGGCATTGGAAATAACAGTATTTTAGTGACATTTTATTACAAAATAAACAACTCCTCTCCCCTCTTAGAATAAAAGCAGTCGTATTTTTGGAAAATTTTATTTTGTTTTTCCTTTTTAAAATATTTCAGGTGGATCGTTTTCAAAAAATCACCGTGTATACATACCTACACAGAGGGCCGTTTTATGGTTTGATAAATCTGATTGGTTCTCAAAGAAAAAGGAGGAGTCTGCGAGTCGCGCTTCACAGACAGGTCTCGACTTGTAAGAACATGTAGGAATCAACACTTTTTTACAAGTATTGTGCAATAATTCGCAGGGTAATAAAAGATACTTATAAAATATATCAATCTTTAGGGAATATTTGATAATCAAGTTTATTAAAATTTTCTCAAAAATGTGACATGATGAGAAAATTTTAATAACGCTTTTAGAAATATTATGAACGCACAAATAAAATGCACCCACTAGTATATAGGAAAATTTTTTGTTGTTGTCCAGTGTAATTAGAACGTGAATATCAAGAATCTAGAAAAGGATAATTTATAATGAAAAGTTGTTTTCATCCAAAGTACAAAGTAGAATTCGATAATTTGTGTTACGCAACTAGGTAACCTTACTAACAGAAGCTGCTACGAGCAGTGTGGAGTTTGGATATTTTTACAGTAATTAAGTCTTTGTTTTCCAAAGCGTTTGGTACCTTTATCTGAAAAAACTTGATTTGGCGGCTGGTACCTTTTAGATAAGCGCTATCCAATTGTCCCTCTCATCAGACATGGCAATGATCGGTAATCATAGCAACGAGTTGAATTTTATACTTAGTTACTTGATTTATTTCATTGAAACTTGCTCAAAAAAAATCCGCTAGTGTTGCCATGGCAGCTTTAAGTACTAGGTCGCTAAAAATTTTTAGCGGATTCTAAGTGTTGCTATGACGATTGAGGTTGCTAAAGATACGTTTTTCGTTCTGAAAATAGTCCCTTAAGCGACCATTTTGCGGAACGTGTACCAAAATAGTATATTGTAGACCTCGGCGGTAAAGTGCTTGTTTTCCAGGTCGAGAGAAGATATGGACAGGCGAGACGCAGCCAGCGAGCGCCACTTCTTGAGGCCCGCAAAATCAGTTTACCGCCATGGTTTACACATTATTTTTTTTCCTACACAACATTATAATTAATTGGGTTAATATCACACAAACGTTTTTTTCTTGAAGTAAAAATATTAAAATTGATTTACTATTAAAATTATTACTAATCTAGATGCTTTAAAAAGCAGTATTGTTGTGTTAGCGTGGCCGAGCGGTCAAGGCGCTGATTTAAGGCATCAGTCTCTTCGGAGGCATGGGTTCAAATCCCATCGCTGCCAAGTTGACTTTCTTTTTCTTTTTCTTGATAATTTTAATCCTTTTTAAAACCAAATACCAGTGGAATTAAATAAAAAACCTACGTTTGTTAATTTTTTGATGTCGATGAGAATGCATTCCAGAAATTGTTGCGCCACCTAGTGGCGTGAATTCTTTTCTTGACTAGGCATTTATGTTCATTTTGCCTGGCTAGCCGTGGAAACGTTTGCTTTCTCCGTTCTGATGAGACGGTAAAATTGAATTTTCTAATAGTGTAAGAAAAAATATTTAACGTAATAAAATTGTAAATTTTTATGAATGAAGTCAAATATGTTTCATAACTGAAGAACTATTAAAGTTAGGTATAGGGAATGCTAATACAGTTCAATGCAGCATTTAATTCCACATACGATGTTGTATTCAAACATTGGTTGTTCTGTTTGAAAAAGAGTATTTTTCTGTGTTTAAATATCTTGTAGTGGAGTGGCAGTGGGAGACACCTGTAACTTAATAGATTATGCTTATGAAATTTTTAAGGACCTTAAAGCCTCAACTACCATGTTAACTATTATATATAAAATTGCTTCAATAATAGCTGTGGTATGATTTTTTGAAAATCAGATTGTAAGATCCAGATTTCTAAGAAAACTCAAAATATCTCAAAAATGATGCTATTTAAAGAGAGATAAATATATTGCAATTTTACATATTTTTACATGTAGAATTCAAAAATGTAACCAAAAATATAGCATCCCATTTAAAATAAGCGAGTTGATAGCGACTTCCGATATAACCGGAAGTGCCTGGAAGCCAATTTTATTTTATTTGAAAAGTTCCCTTTGAAATATATTTGCTTTGTAAATTTCAAATTTCTATCTATATCTCTTTCTTGAAAACTTTTAATGAACGGGTTATAACCCGGGTGAATAACCCTGTGTAGCTGCTTTCTTTGGTTTAATCCAAACGCAACACGTTTAGATTCAAGGATGAATGTTCTCTTGCAAATCATTACACGATAATAACAAATACAATCGTTAATTACAGCATTGAGAAGGCATTGAGTAGACAAGGAGGAGTTACATTCTTAAATCTATAAAATTTTAAGAATATATCTTAACTAGAGTATGCCATAAATGCACGTCGAAAAGTTGACAGTTGGCGGGGTTTTGTTTATCGTTACCCGCGCCCCTTTTTGAAATTAATTTCGTTGTTTGTTTTAAACCGTAAGTGTGACCGAAGCACAGATCTGTGGTACGGATTGAATCTAATCTATTTATTTATTTATGTTTCATTTTTGAGTTATCGTTATTTGAATTTTGAGCAAGCTAAATATAAACAAGTGTGCTCAGCTGGTACTTTTTATTTTAAATCACTTTGCCCACCGTTTGCATTGGGGTTTCGTCGAACCTCCCTTCTCCAAGAGCTTAGCCGAGCGGTGTGGAGAAACTTAGTCACTTCGCACTAATTTGCAAACCTACAGGTAGGTAGCAAATTTGGCGCCTCAACGTGCGAGCCATTTGAATTTTCAAAATTTACTTTAAACCAGCTTTGCACTTTGTTTTTATTTTTTATCGCAACGTCTTGCTTTTTATACTGCGCCATGGAATACAAACTATTGCCGGGCCGTTTAAATACTGAAGAGCTGAGTTACGAACTCATTGCACGTGGTGTTCAACCCGAAGGTACGGCTGCGCAGAAAAGAGCGAACTTAAGACGTCAACTAAGACTCGAACGTGACTTACAATTGCCTTCAGTGAGTTATGACATTCCTTTCGGGGATGATGCTGCGGCATTAAATGAAAAAGTAGTTGAGATCCATTTAATCGACTCATTTCCTAGTGACGCGACTGTTTGCACTAAAGACAAGCTTTTTACAAAGCTTTCACATGCCTTTGGCAGGGCTAAACGTAGCCAACCGACAACAAGTGAGGAGATTCAGCAACGGAATGCTTTTCTAAAAACCTTTGACGAAATGGCGTACCTTTTTGAACAAAAGGTTCAGGATTTACCTTCGACAAATGAGACATTGCATACGGCTTCACCGCCTTCACCGTTACTTGATTTGTCAGTCATCGCGGATCAATTCGACATCGATCAGATGTCTGTCTCATCCGTCGAGCCATTAATTAATCTGAAACCTGACATAGAGATGGACGATTGCATCCCGACTAGACAAAATAAACATCAGGCCAACGTAGCTGAGATTAAGTCAGTGCGCGAAATGGGGAATTTCGTATGATGGTAATAATAAACTGTTATCGCTTAACGCATTTTTAGAACGCGTTGATGAATTAAGAATTGCACGTAACGTTTCTGAGGCTGCACTTTTGCCTCCGCGTCTGACCTATTTCTAGACAAGGCTCTGATTTGGTTAAGAGCAAACAAACGTTTATGCAAAACTTGGCCAGAGCTAGTGACACTTCTCAAAGACGAGTTCCAACCGCATGACTACAATGATCAACTCTTTGACGAAATTAAACGACGAACACAAGGACTTGAGGAGTCCATGGGCATTTATCTGTCGGTTATGTCCAACTTGTTTAATAGGCTTGGCGTCCATATCCCTGAAGTGGCTCAAATTAAAATTTTGTCGCGCGATAGCTCAAATTAGGTAGGCAATTAGAGGTTCGCAAGTCAGTTGTCGAAGCATACACTCCCTAACCGCGAAGGAATCTCACTCTTGAGCCTGACATAGCCTATGTTCAAGCTGGCCCCTCCAGCAAAACCGAGTCTAAACAAAGTAAGCCCGAAACGTCTAAACCCAGCCCAACCTCTAACGTCATCAGGTGCTGGAATTGTAAAAAGACTGGTCATGTCTCACGCGAGTGTCCCGTTAATAAACAAAGGCACTGCTTCCGCTGCGGTCTCCCGAATGTCACCGTGAACTCGTGCCCGAAGTGCTCAAAAAACGTGAAGTCCACGCATTAGATGGTCGGCTAGTGCGATGTTTTAAAATTTCAAAACCGACCGAACCACCATCAAGTAACCCGATTCTCAATTATGTCCTTGCTTATGCCCAAGGCGATGAGCGACCTTATTTGACTGTGTCAATTTTAGGCATTTCTTTTCTTGGCTTGTTAGACTCCGGTGCTTCCCGTACCATCATAGGTGGGCCTGGATGGGAAATTTTGCAAACTTTAAATCTACCTTTCATCAAACATGTGACCTCTTGCACCGTGGCAAATGGACAGCCTTGCTCGAGTCCTGGCAGTGTTACCGCTCCTATTCGACTGCGTGATCGAGTCAAGGTCATTGATATCTTAGTAGTCCCCAATTTGCCACATTCTTTAATTCTTGGAGCTGACTTCTGGAAGTTTAATGGGCATTGTCCCAGATTTACGATCAGGTGACTGGTGTTTTGGAAGTGCGAATGTGGATTCCATTGAGCATGTTACTGCCTGGGGTCCTCTGATGAATGCCGAACAGGAGCAGCTGATCGAATTGACTGATGGGTTGTTCGCCAATTCCAACAGTGGTGAGCTTGGTCGCACGACAATGGTCCAACATGTCATACAAACTGATAGTCCCTCAATCAAACAAAGGTACTATCCTATTTCCCCTGCGAGACAAGCCATCGTCGACAAGGAACTCGATTCCATGCTGGAGCGAGGTATCGTTAAGAGATCGAAAAGTGGTCTTCTCCGATTTTACTTGTTCCCAAGAAAGATGGTTCCATTCGTTTCTGTGTCGACAACCGTAAATTAAATCAAGTTACGACCAAGGATGCCTATCCTTTACCTTATGTGTCTAATACCCTTGACAAACCAAGAGATGCCAAATTCCTCTCGTCACTTGACATCAAGTCAGCATATTGGCAGATCCCAGTCGCTGAAGAGTCTCTACAGTACACGGCATTTACGGTGCCCAACCGTGGTTTATTTCAGTTTCGTAGGATGCCGTTTGGTCTTCATAACCCACCAGCGACGTGGCAAAGGTTTATTGATCGTGTCATTGGTGCTGACCTTGAGCCACATGTCTTCATCTATTTAGACGACATTATTATCGTGACCCAGACTTTCGAGAAACATCTCGAAGTCCTTGAGGCAGTTCACAAAAAATTGACTGAAGCCGGTCTGACTCTAAATAAGGACAAATGTCATTTTTGCCTTACCGAAATGAAATATCTTGAGTATGTTGTCAATCGTCATGGCCTCCATGTTGATCCTGAGAAGGTATAAGCTATCTTGGGAATGCCAAAACCTAAAACCGTCACCGAGGTCCGACGTTTGATAGGCACTGCTTCATGGTATTGCAGATTCATTCCGGACTTTTCTTCTCTTATTGCCCCCTAACAAATCTTCTGAAAAAGAACTCCAAACATCGTTGGGATGAGAGTTGCGATGAGGCTTGGGAAAAGGTTCGTGAACATTTGGTGTCTGCGCCAGTCCTTTCTTGCCCTGATTTTTCAAAAGAATTTACCATCCAAACCGATGCTTCTGACTATGGCATTGGTGCCGTGTTATCCCAACAGCAGGACGAGGGTGAGAGTCATTTGTTATTTAAGTCGTTCGCTGACCCGTGCTGAACGCAAATATTCTACAACTGAGAAGGAACCACTGGCTATGTTGTGGGCAATCGAAAAGCTTAGGCCTTATGTTGAAGGTTCGCATTTTACCGTTATTACGGATCATCATTCACTCTTGTGGTTGAATAAATTGCAGAATCCTTCGGGACGTTTGTGTCGTTGGGCTGTTCGCCTACAACAGTATGACTTTAGCGTAGTTCATCGTAAGGGCAAAGACCATGTTGTGCCTGATATGTTATCTCGTACTGTCCCTGCTGTTGAGGTCATCAATTTTGAAGAGATCAAGGACCGTTGGTATCTCGATTTGTTGAGGAAAATTCGAGCGTGTCCTGAAAAGTTCCCAAATTTTCGAACTGAGGGATATGTGATTTACAAATTTGTCAAAAACACTTACTATCGTTTGGCTGATGAGAGTCAACAGTGGAAACCTGTGGTCCCCAAGGAGACCCGTAAACAAATCCTTGAAGAATGTCATGATTCCCCCACTAGTGGTCATCTAGGAATTTTTAAAACTTATAATCGGATCGCCCAGAATTATCATTGGCCAAAAATGCACGCCGATGTGGTGAAATATGTTCGCAAGTGTCAAACCTGCCTTCGCACTAAGCCTGAACAGCGGGCTCCTGCTAGTTTGATGGGTGGTCATTCCAAAATATTGCGACCCTGGGAGGTAATCAGCATTGACCTTGTTGGACCACTCCCTAGATCATCTTGTGGTTTTCAATATATTCTCGTAGCTAAGGACTGTTTTAGAAAGTTTACCTTATGTTTCCCACTTCGCAAGGCCACCACACCTAAAATCCTCCAACATCTTGAGGAAGACATTTTCCTAATTTTTGGTGTGCCTCGTACGATCATCTCTGACAATGGAGTCCAGTTTAGGTCGAAGGAGTACCAAAAACTTTTGACTTCGTATTAGGTTCGTCCTGCTTATACCTCTTTCTATCATGCGAAAGCGAACCCTGTTGAGCACGTGAATCGTGTCCTCAAAACCATACTGACGGCTTACGTAGCAGAGGGCCATCGTAAATGGGATGTCTTCTTACCCAAAGTTGCTTGCGCTCTAAGGACAGCTCGCTATGAGGTTACTGGCGTAACTCCATATTTCCTGAATTTTGGTCGAGAGATGTTTCTTAAAAGTAGACTTAACCCCGATTGTGACAAAACTCAAAAAGAGTCTTTTGACATTGCACCCCAGGATCCTGCCGAATTACAATCTCGTACTGGCAAATTCGCAGCACTGTACAACGAGGTGCAGGAGAGGTTACAGAAGGGCTTACGAGCAGTCTAAAGGTCGTTATGATCTTCGTAGGCGTAAGGTTGTTTACCAACCGGGCCAATAAGTATGGCGCAAAAATTTCGTTCTTTCGGATGCTTCCAAACATTTTGCTGCCAAGTTGGCCGATAAGTTCGTAGGGCCTTTCCTCATTAGCAGTCGGGTGTCTGCGGATACTTATGAGTCGAAGGATTGTGAAGGCAATGTTTTACCTGGTACTTGGAGTAGCGAACATCTTAAACCAAATCGATCTGACGAGTAGTTTTTGAACTTTCTTCTTCTTGGCCTGCGGGTACGGCTGAGCGAATACTCCCGACGTCAAATCCGTGTGTCGTAAGAGCCAAGTAAAGGAATCTGAGATTTCCCATTGTCATCTTTGGAAATCAACATTCTCTTTGTTTTGTTCGTTTTCTTTTAACTTCCGTGGAAACTTTCCGTTCCGTTAGGTCTCAGGGACCCATGAATAGTGCGATCGACTGGAGAGGCTGTCGACTTGGTTTCAGCTCGAGCCTTTGCCGTTTGCATTTGGGTTGGTTAACTTGAGAGCATTTGGATGAGTTAATTTTTTTTCTTTTTCCTCTTCTGCGTTACTTTTTCCCTGGTCTGATTGATCGGCTCAGCCTTGATGGTCGAGAGAGTTTAATTCGTGGATCGCAAAGGTGAGGATATTTCAAACGTGCCGGATCCCGTGAAAGCATTTCTTGCCCTCTCTCTTTGTGACTCTGGCGACGAGAGCATCTCCCGGGTATCCTGGTTGCAGCAGGTGTGTTCCGACCAGTCAATCTTTTCTCTTTCCCTTTCTACATCCTTTCTTCCCACTCGTTGGAATGGTTCCCGATTGGTGTTGGACTTTTAAAGTCATTTATCGGATTTGACCTCTACTTTGGTAGAGATGTTTGTGACCTTTCTGGACCGTTTATGAAAATAAAGTTATTCCATGTCGGAGGTCCACTCTCTCTTTTGCGGTATTGTTCGTTCATCAATCATTTTTGCGGTGTTGTACGTTCATCACTTGCTTTCTTTAAGGCGTTGTATGTTCATTAATTTTTTTTGCGGTGTTGCGTGAAGGAGTCAAGTCCCTCATTATAGGTCTCCTTGACGAATTGTCAGCTGACAGATTTTTTACTTTTGTTCTGGTTCGTTCATGGAAGAAAATTTTTCCCGAAGTAAAATTTTCTTTTTGGTAAGGAGGGAGTTGTTACGGTTGCAAAATTCATTCAAGCTAGTCATAATAATTTTTCGTACACCCTGTATTAACGTGGGAATCTAACGGCGTACGTGCCGTTTCGAGTTTCATAATATGGTGCAACATTTCGACAGTTGGGTGGTGCGCTGTTAATTCAGGCATACTACATAGCTCCATTTCACTTGTTCGACCGTTTAAAATTTATTTCATCAGTAACGCGGTCGCTTGGCGGTCATTGTTTCAACAACACTCGATGCGTGCGGTCCATTGATTTTGTGTGAGTTCAAACTTAGTGTTTTTCCACTGAATTTGTGGTAGCAACTAGAAACGGATCTTCTCCGAGATTTGCTAAAGCACACCGAGTGACCCACAACCCATTTAAACGACTTAACAAAGGCTTGCTCTGAAAAAGGGAACAGGTATGTTTTTGTTTGCCTTTTATTGACATCTGTAAGTAACGCGTCTCTCTCTTCCACTAGGCTTTTAATTTTAATTCTCGAGGCAGCTACTGGGCTTCTGAATAATTCCCGTGATAGCTACTAGGATTCTAGTTCCTGCGGTAGCTCGAAGTCCAGGTTTTTGCATCAAACGAAGTTTCGCAAATACCCCCCTCACCTTTGAAGAGTGAATTCGTCCAGGAAGACGACGCGACTTTGGCGGCTTGGCCGCACCATTTGACTCACTCCGCTAACCACCGCGCGAGGACGCTCCGATCTGTTGACATTGGACAGCTGATTGACTTTGACGCTGGACACCAAGGTCGGAATAGCTCTAATTTATTTTTGTATTCGCGGGGTTGTGGTTGAACCACTTATCATTGCGGGGTTTTGTTTATCGTTACCCGTGCCCCTTTTTGAATCATTAATTTCGTTGATTGTTTTAAACCGTATTTGTGACGGAAGCACAGATCTGTGGTACGGATTGAATCTAATGTGTTATTTATTTATTTATGTTTCGTTTTTGAGTTATCGTTATTTGAATTTTGAGCAAGCTAAATATAAACAAGTGTGCTCAGCTGGTGCTTTTTATTTTAAATCACTTTGCCCACCTTTTGCATTGGGGTTTCGTCGAACCTCCCTTCTCCAAGAGCTTAGCCGAGCGGTGTGGAGAAATTTAGTCACTTCACACTAATTTGCAATATAGGTAGGTAGCAAAAAAAACTATCGTAAAAATCATGTTCCGTTCAAGATAAAATAGCAAATATCTCGAAAATGGTTATCTTTAGCGCTATCAAACGGGTATACCTTTTTGGTAAAGGAAGGGCAGTGGAATAATATTTTCTTATTAAAAGTCTCATAAACCTACTCACAAAAAAGTTAGAGCATATATATTACAGAGCAGAATAACAGCATACGTAGCGCCCTCTATTCACTATATCAAAATTAATTGCATAATATTATTTCTCTTCCCAAGAAACACCCGTATCTAAATTTTAAGACGATATATCAAAAATTTGTAGAATTATTACGGAAAATTGAAATTAAAATTCTTACTTTAATAGTCTGTATCTTTTTCATTATCAACTTTTGGTATAAGTAAGTTCGGCTAAATACTAATATTTGGACGTGAGGAATCTACCATTGCTCTGTGTCCCATTACTTTTTGTTCTCCCTGTATAAATACTGAAACTGTTTTGGTATTATTTTATCACAAACTCTTTTAAACGGACACTAAATGGCGCACAAACACTTAACGTTTCGCAGTCGTTCGACAGCTTCATCAGAAGGGTATTATTTTAGAATTTCTTTTATTGCTGAAAGTTATTGCTAACTTCATACCGGTTTCAAAAGAAATAAACTTTTATGATATTTTCTTAAACTACGGTCTTTTCTTCAATCAAAAATTGCAAGATGCGAAATACTTTTACATTCTGGATTTAATAGTTATTTATCTAGGCGAAGCCGCAGCGAGCATGCAAACGAGTTCGATAAAGACACTTTGCTGCAGTGGTGCATAAAATGTTTTTTCGACTACTACATACTCAACCATTTATTTTGAAATATTCAAACTTTGCAGATTTATAACCTGTGAGCAAATAAAAATCAGATTAGAGCAGGCGGTGCAAAGAAAATGTATGTCTGTGATTAAATAAAAAGTCAATAAATTTGACAGTCCATGAATGTATTACATTAATTAATTCAGTTAATCACAGACATACATTTTCTTTGCACCGCCTACTCTAATCTGATTTTTATTTGCTCACTTTTTATCTATGTTTTTCCACTACTAGTACTTAGCCTGTCATTTTGACATATGTTAGGTCGCTGTGAAAAACAATTTCTCGATCTGAGGTAAATAATTTTATTATTTACCGGTAAACAATGAACATCAATGTTACGTACCAAATAACTGTATTATATTTTCCTTAGATGTTGTTTCTTTGTTTACTAACATTCCAAAAGAGTTAGCTTTAAAAAGCATTAATGATAGGTGGATAGAAATTAAAGATTTTACAGACATTTCCAAAGAAAATTTTTTAGAAATTGTTACTTTATGTTTTGAAACATCTTATTTCGCTTTCAATGATAAATTTTATAAACAGATTTTCGGTACAGCAATGGGGTCTCCTTTATCGCCTGCTTTAGCTGAAATTGTCATGCAGGAACTAGAAAAAAGTGTCATTAACTCATTACCTTTCAATTTAACTTTATATTTTCGTTACGTCGATGATATTTTATTGATCTTGCCTTCAGATAAAGTAGATTTAACTCTTTTCATAATAGATTACAATTTACAGTAGAAAAAGAAATTAACAATTCACTAAGTTTTCTAGATGTAAATATCATCAGACGTAATAACAAATTAATAACAAATTTGTTTCATAAACCTACGTGGTCAGGTAGATATATTAATTTTCATTCGTATACTTCTAAAAACTATAAAATTGCAACAATTATTTCTTTAACAGATCGAGCTGTTTTACTTTCTGATAAACTTTTCATTTATGATAATTTAAATTTAATAAAAAAGACACTTGTTCAAAATTCTTATCCAATAAATCTTATAGAATCAGTAATAAAAAATCGTATTAAATATTTACAAAATTCAAAAATCCACAATAACAGTAAACAAACTTCAAACAAAAAATACATATCATTACCTTACATTGAACCACTATATGACACATTTAAACACATATTCAAAAAACACAATTTAATTTTAGCTAGCAAATCTGTAAATAATTTAAATAGTACTTTTCTCAAATTTAAAAACCAAAACACCAAAACTAAAACAACCTAACGTAGTTTATGAAATTAAATGTTTCAATTGTAATTCATGTTATATTGGAGAAACAAGCCAAAATTTAAAAAAACGTCTAGACCAACATAAATATCATATCCAAAAAAATAATCAAAATCATTCAATGCTTGTAGAACATTCATAAGAAAATGACCATAATTTTGATTTTGAAAATACTAATATTTTATATTACGAGTCTAATATTTTCAAAAGACGTTTTATAGAAATGTGTAAAATAAAAATGTCGTCGAATTCTATTAATAAACGTACTGATTTTGCAAATTTAAACGATACATTTTGTAGTTTTCTCGATTCCTTAAATAGAATATAGATCTGTCAATTTTTTTACATTTATAATGTTCAAATTATTTTTAGATTTAAAAATAAAAAAAAAAATCCAAGTTACTTTTTCAGTTTCCGTTGACAACCTTGTTTATTTTGACAACATATTTTTCACTTCTGACGAAGCTGTCGAACGACGGTGAAACGTAAAGTGTATAGTACGCGATTTAGTGTCCGCTTAAAAAAATTTGTGATGCAATATTTCCGTTACCTGCAAAAACTGCTCCATTTTTTTTCTACCAAAATTCAAAATTTTAAGCAAAAACATTTTAATAATCATATCTTCAACGTCTTTAGATTAATATGGCTTATTTATTATGGTGTTTTTAATATGATTTATTTCGTATTTCTAATTCCTTTTGGGAGCTGACATTTATCAACTGCCAAAAAATCTAACACTTCTTCGTCTCCATGACAAGTATTTGTTTATTCAACTCAAATACACAAGTCTGTTTGTGCCACGTGACACAGACGCCATGTTTTGGCTAGTTTCTAAAATTTGGTCCTAAACTCTGTATTGCCGTACTTTAGTAATCTAGGGACTTTAAGCCCAGTATTCGTATGTACAAAAATTTAGAAACTCATTTAAGAGAATACGGCTCATTTACTAAACCCAAAAGAAATTCAAAATTAATTAATGAAGAAGTAGAAGTAAACGTTTTACAGTGCGTTACTAAAAATCCTAAAACATCTGTTAGGGAAATAGAACATGAATAGAACATTTCAAAATCGACAGCACAGAGAGTTTTAAAGCGTCATATAAGTATACAATTTTGCAAGGCCTCAGAGAGGAAGATCAAGAGAGAAGATTGCGATTTTGTCAATGGTATCTCAAGCAATGTCAAAATAATGATAATTTTCCTACCAAAATCTTATGGTCTGATGAAAGTAGGTTTACAAACAACGGCTTGTTTAACAGGTATAACGTCCATTTTTGGGAAACTGAAAATCCCCACGTTATTAGGGAAAGTCGGCATCAAGTGCGGTTTGATTTTAATGCTTGGTGCGGAATTTTAAACGACAAGTTTGTTGGACCCATATTTTTTAACGAAACGTTAAACAGTCAAAGATATTTAAATTTATTACAAACTGATTTAGAAGATAAACTTGATAATTTACCATTGATTGAAACTATCAGTATTTGGTTTCAACAAGATGGCGCGCCACCCCATAATTCTAACATCACTAGGGAATATCTCAATAACCGGGTTCCTAATTCGTGGATTGGTAATAGCGGACCTATTTTATGGCCTCCACGGTCTCCGGATTTAACCCCTTTGGACTTTCTCGTTTGGGGTTACGTCAAAAATAAAGTTTATGTTCAAACATTTGAAAATATTGAAGATCTTTGTGAATCTGTGCTTGCAGCATTTCGCAGTATTTCGCGTCGTAATTTACATAATGCATTAAGAGCAACAATTCGTAGATCACAAACATGTTTAGAACGCAACGGTCAATTGTTCGAACATCTTTTGTAAATAGTTTAGTACCTACTTCCCATTTCAACTACGTACATATTATGTATTTATTATTAACTAATAATTAAGTTTTTGTTTCTTGTGACTCTTTCTTATTTTATTTTATTCATTTGTTTGAAAATTTCTTTATTTTTTATTTTTTGCATTAAACAAAGCATACGTTTGTCGAGAAAATGTATTTCTTTAATTTTCTTCATTATCTGTCAAAATAAATATTACATGTTTTATATCATTGTAAAGAGAAAAAAAGAACGCATTCAATTCTTCCAAAGCCTACTTGACGGTCCATAAGAAAAACTGAAGTTGGGGGTGAAAACTCGAAAACGGAAAGTGAAAACAAAAATCTAAAAGCACATTTAAATTCTGCATGAAAAAGTGCCTTAAGAAAATAAAAATAACAAAAACATATCTATTACAATAAAGAAGTTATAACAAAAAAACGAAATTTGAAAATTTTAGTTTTTTGGCTATAACTCCTGAACCACATTGAATTTTTTTAATTTCAAAACAGTTTATGACTACCCTAATGGTTAGGAATAATTCGTCCCGTTTAACCGAATTCGTGTCTCTTATAATAAGCGAGATCCCCTTGCTGGAAAAGTTATCTGGGACATATTGAATACCCACGGTAGAGAAGTCTTATAACCCTCGGTCCTTCACATCCCTCGGGATGTAATCATACCCTCGGGTTATAACACTAGACTTCTCTACCTAGGTGTATAATATACTATTACATCTTCGTAAATTTTTGAAAAATTTATTTCATTTACCTTGCTTATAGTACGTTATAAATAACACTGGCGTTTCGATGACACCAAAAGATGTGACGCAGACGCCAGCGCAAAAAGACTTACGTGCTGCAAACAAAAAACAGTCACTTCACGTCATTATGTTTGTCATGTACTTAATAATCAACCGGTCGGAAAGACTAAATAACGTCAATATTCAAAGAAAGAAAAATTATTAATTTTTGTCTCACGACTTCTTCAGTTTAGACAAATAACTTTGGCGTTTTATGAAAGCTTATTAAAACAGTGTTTCACGAGAGTCTAGATATCCTGGATGTTCCATTTGAAACTTTTGAGAAAAATTATCTTTTGCAAAACTAAACACCCTGTACACATAATAACTGATATACCGAAGCTGTTTTGATATTTCTGTAGAAAAGATATTGCATTGACTACCTGCAAAAATTCACTGTCAAATTTTAATAAATAACATATATATAAGCGCTCATAATACAGCATTTTTTTACACTTAAACGTCAATATCTTACAAACTCTTAAGTAAAACTTCCTTAATTTTTGGTTATTACCTACTCGTTATGCATACTTTCGAGATATGTAAAAATATACTGTGTGTTCCATTTAAAAAAATATAACTTTGGTGTGGCTCTCAGTTACTGAACACTCCGTATAGCCAGAAATAATTTTATGAAGTAGAGCTAATTGAGTTACATCTTAGCTCGTTTGAATTATATACTATAGACGATAGAGAAGACCGCGGCACTCGGTCATTGAAGAAATTCGTTATACAGGATGGCCCAACAGTATGTGGGCGGAAGATTGTGGCTTTATTGTTGAATATTTTTAAAATCTGTGTACGCACTAACATACATATGGGTTAGATGCACAATCTAAAATTATTTAGACAAATACAGGGTGTCCCGTTAGAGTGTGGCAACCCTAACTTGTGTTTTTTTAAATGGAACACCCTATATATTATTGCACGATTCGATAGCTCGTCATTAGTGGATGAAAATAATATAGGGTTTTTTGATCTAAAGTTTATGGTTCTCGAGATATTGATGATTTATCGTTAAAAAATGGCAACATTTGTGACTCTGTAAATTATTTATTTTTAAATATTTGACTTTGAAATTTGGTAAATACATTATCTAACTATTGGGAAATAGGAAGGCATGCACTATCGGAAATTTCTTTTAAAACTTTATACAGGATGATGCATTACGCAAAAGACCATTTTTCTAAAAAAAATTAAATGGAACGCCCTGTATGTAATCACACTATTTTAAACACCTTTTGTTGAAGTTTCTCACGGCATAAGTTTTTTTATGATTGGCTATTAAACTTTAGATGTAGGAATTTTTTAAAATTATAAATTTAAAAAACGAAGCTATGATTGTAATTTAATAACGAAAACCTAAAGTTTCTTTGATTCATATTCGTATATGACAGCAACAATAACAACAAACTAAAACTTAACTAACAAAAAAAACTTAATTAAAACACTTTCTTGAAAATTATTACAGGATTTGTAAATATCAAACTTGCTGCACTTATTTAGAAAGTACTGTCAGTGTACAGCAAAACGTCGACATTTTTCTAATTGTGTAAATGAAAAAAAAAAACTAATTTAAAAGACGTTCAAAATGACGCCCATCTTGCTCTATGCATTTTGAACTCGGCGACGCAAAGAGTTCCTTACATTTGATAACATTACAGGAGTTATCGATGCAAATGCATTTCTTATTCTAATTTTCATATCCTCTACATTAATAGGACACTCTCTATAAACTTTTTCTTTAATGTGGCCCCAGAAAAAGAAGTCAAGGGAAGTAATATCGGGAGACCTAGCTGGCCAATTCACAGGTCCACCGCGCCCTATCCATTTATTTGGAAATTGTTGGTTCAGCCACTCTCTAACGTTACGATTGTAATGTGGTGGCGCTCCATCTTGTTGAAGCCACATTGTTTCAATTCCGTTATAAGGGATGTTCACCAATAATTGCATGAATTCATTTTCAAGAAAGTGTAGATATAACGGACCAGTGAGAGTGCCATCAAAAAAATAGGGACCAACAATATGTGAATCTATTATTCCTGCCCAAACATTAACGGACCATCTATGTTGGTTATGTACAATTCGTAAAAAATGCGGATTTTCGTTTGAATAATAGTGTAAATTATGTTTGTTTACAGTTCCGTTATTATGGAAAGTCGCTTCGTCAGTAAATAAAATTTTATTTGCAAAATTATTCTCTGCATTAATTTTCTCATTAAACCATTGGCAAAATGTCCTGCGTCTTTGAAAATCTTCTTGAACTAATTCTTGATGTAATTGAATATGGTACGGATGAAACTTATGTTTTTTTATTATTCTTCTTATTGTTGTCTTACTTAAATCTAAGTCATTACTCAACTGCCGTGTACTACATTGAGGATTTTCTACTAGGGAATATATCACATGAAGTTCATTATCTTCTGTCAAATGAGTCTTTTCTCTTTCATGTTTTTCGTAATTAACACTGCCCGTTCGTTCAAATCTTTCAGCAAGATTCATAAAAGATTCTTCACGCGGATGACGTCTCTCTGGATACCGTTCTTTATACACTCAACTTGCTAGTAAGGCATTTCTTCGACATTCGCCCAGAATGTAAATCATATCAATCAACTCTTCTTTATTAAAATTCATTTTGAAATTTAAGTTTATAATAGGGTAATATTTATGCTGAACGTTCAAACCGAAGCTTGTCAAACATAATTTGTTTCCATGGACTACTATTTTTACAAGAATTGATATTTGTAAATGTTAAGTTAAATAGAAAATATTTACAAATCCTGTAATAATTTTCAAGAAAGTGTTTTAATTAAGTTTTTTTTGTTTCACAAAATCTTCTAAGCGGACACTAAATCGCGCAACTATACACTTTACGTTTCGCAGTCGAACGACTGCGAAACGTAAAGTGTATAGTTGCGCGATTTAGTGTCCGCTTAGAAGATTTTGTGATACAAATTTCATCGGACAAGAACCAACTGTAAATATGTTTTTTTTGTTAGTTAAGTTTTAGTTTGTTGTTAGTGTTGCTGCCATATACGAATATGAATCAAAGAAACTTTAGGTTTTCGTTATTAAATTACAATCATAGCTTCGTTTTTTAAATTTATAATTTTAAAAAATTCCTACATCTAAAGTTTAATAGCCAATCATAAAAAAACTTATGCCGTGAGAAACTTCAACAAAAGGTGTTTAAAATAGTGTGATTACATACAGGGCGTTCCATTTAATTTTTTTTAGAAAAATGGTCTTTTGCGTAATGCATCATCCTGTATAAAGTTTTAAAAGAAATTTCCGATAGTGCATGCCTTCCTATTTCCCAATAGTTAGATAATGTATTTACCAAATTTCAAAGTCAAATATTTAAAAATAAATAATTTACAGAGTCACAAATGTTGCCATTTTTTAACGATAAATCATCAATATCTCGAGAACCATAAACTTTAGATCAAAAAAACCCTGTATTATTTTCATCCACTAATGACGAGCTATCGAATCGTGCAATAATATATAGGGTGTTCCATTTAAAAAAACACAAGTTAGGGTTGCCACACTCTTACGGGACACCCTGTATTTGTCTAAATAATTTTAGATTGTGCATCTAACCCATATGTATGTTAGTGCGTACACAGATTTTAAAAATATTCAACAATAAAGCCACAATCTTCCGCCCACGCATTGTTGGCCCACCTGTATACTTCAGGATAGACTAAAAAGGGATTTTAAAATGGCTGAAAAATTTAATTTAAAAACTGCCGGTTCTTCATTACCAGCTATGGATGGTACTGAAGACACAACCAAAAAATTAATAGATTCAATCACCTTATATGCAGAATTGTTAGAAGCAGAGATTAGAAAACATTTAATAAATTATGTTTTCAAAACACGTCTCTCTGAAAATGCTAAAATTCGGTTAAGTAAAAGTTACGATACCGTAGATTTGCTCATAAAAGGAGAAGAGAAAATTTTATTACACAAAAAAAAAATCAGCTACAACTCTTTCAAATCAACTACAAAATAAATCTATTGATGAATTTGGTAGTGAGATTGAATAACTTCTTAGTGATTTAACATTAGCACAAGCGGGAAATCATGAAAATTTATTAAAATCATTGTGCCCAGTAAACGAAAAAATTGCTATAAATTTTTTTTGCAATGGAATTAGAAATCATGAACTACGAACGATAATTAAATCTCGAAATGTTAACACATTGAAAGAAGCCATAAGTGTTGCTATAGATGAAGAGAGGAATAAACCTCCCTCTTTTAATACTTTTCATCTCAACACGCACCGAAACGGAAAAACTAAAAAAATTCAGGTTCTAATTCTAGAATGAATTATTGCAGACCGCCTAATAAACAAAATCCAAATTTTTTACAACAATATGGCAAAACATTTCATAATTATAGACGTACTCCGAATTCCAATTTTTCGGACCAAAATTACGGCAATAGCCATTCGCAAAATTTTAATCGAGGATATGTACGTTCTGCGCTAGTGATGTGTAACTCCGGATTAATTAAGTCTCGGAGTGAATCTTTCCGCGAGATCGGTTAGTCCTCGGAGCGACTTGGAATAACTCCGTGCGCTAAACGGATTCGAATCTTGTAGTCCCAACCACTCCCAAAGATTCAATCCTTGTAATGAATCTCACTCTTTTCGCGGAGTGGAGTCCGAAACCAGTTACAGGTCCTACAGGTCCTTGTTTAGTAACATTTAGGACCAGTTTTACAATCGTGGAATAAGAACGGAATAATTGTTCGTCAAATATCCTTTACTGTTCCTCCATATCTACGTCACACCTACGTCACGTTATACCAATAATAATGCTTATCCGACGATTGTAAAATCGGGCCTTAACATAAGTATTACAATATCAAACTACGCATAAAATGAAAGAAATCTAAAAAGTACGTTTTAAATAGAATATTTAAAGCTGCGTTATAATAAAAGAATTTTGAAAATTCAGTTGATAAACATATATTTTGCGCATTCAACTGAATATTTGGCTATTGTTAATTTTTATGAGCATTTATTGCAGAATTAAATTTTTTCACTTCCAGTTCTGTCGCGACATCGAGTGGTCCCGTCTGTCTGTTTTAACCGCCGCACAGTGTGCTATTTCGTTAATCTAGAGGGATTTAATCCCGAAAATGAAATTCTTAAATACTATTTATTTAAAGCTAATATCTGTATGACTCAAAATACCTCTTCTATTTAAGTTTACACTTAATTTAGACAAACAAATATAATGTTCTAATACCAGGTTCCAGGTATACAGTTACCAGCTCTTTAACGCGCTTCAGTGTTGTGTGGTAATTTGTCCATTACGAAGGTGTTTTTGAATTGTTTTCGTGAATTTGTTTATTTTAGTGACTCTGCAACTCTTTTAAGATGAGTTATGTAAATGATTTTATTTAAAATTTGTTGCAGTCAGTTAAAACAAAAATGCAGAATATTTCATTCTTTACGGAGCTGTTTTAGAGTAAAACTTTATTATATGGGCGAATATGGGCTCCAGATTTCATATTTAACCCTCCCGTGACCGTGCTAGTGGAGTATACTTTGCAGGCCATGTGGGGTAACTCAATTACCCCACGTTTTTTCTCAGTTTTTGGTATGTTACTGGTTATTATATTTATTTAAAAGATATTTCTCATCAAAATAAATACAGTGAAACATTTTTGATAAATACTAAATACAAAATTTAAATGAATTCTAAAAAATGCGAAAGGAAAACAAATCTCTTAATTTTCGCATTCGGAACAAAAATATTTTTTAATTTCTGTCCTATGGATATTGCAAATTGTTTTTCGGCATGTTTGACACGATATTCTAGACTTTCGGTCATGTTTTCTGGGACAAAAAAAGCATCTTGAACTTGCAGAATTTTGAGGAACATTTACTGGTACGTGTACCTGTGGTTTTTCTGGAACATTAACGTTTGGAGTATCTTTTGGTTGTCCGGGAACGTTTACGACTAGGTGACCTTCTGGTTGCTTGGCATTTTGTTCCAAAAACAAATCGATAGCATATTTTACTGTTTTATGAAAATTTTTACAATTTACTTTTCTCTGCTGTACATTTGGTAGTGCAATTTCTTGTGCTAATTTTTGAAGAAAATGTCTACGATAGCTTCTGTCTTTACATACATCTGGATTTTTCTGTGTAAAAATAATGTATGCGTTTAGAGTAGCCATATCAATTATCTCCATGAAAATTCTAAGTGGCCATCTTCGAGTTGTACGTACACAACTATATTCTCTGGTCATATGATCTCCGGTATCAACTGCACCTTTTGTCTTGTTATAATGAATATTTATCTCAGGTTTATTTTGCACATCACCAGTTGTCTCAGCACCGTGAAACTGAGTCGAAAGTAAAAGAACAGCCTTTCTCTTCTTAGGGACATACGACACTAGTGTAAATTGATCAGAAAAACCAAATATACTTGAATATTCTGGTCGTGACACATGAGGCAAAAATTCCTTAGGGACTTCACGTTTATTTACTCGAAGTGTTCCGGTAATTGTAAGACGTTGCTTATAGAGCTCTTGAGCCAAAGGAATAGATGTAAAGAAATTGTCTGTAGTAACTCCTCTCCACGAACCAAAATACGGTCTTACCATATCCAAAACAACTCTTTGTCCTTGATTTACCTCTCTTTGTTGATTTACCATTCCAGTATAGACTTGACTATTTAGTATATAGGCAGTTTCAGAATCCGCACAAACCCAAATTTTTATCCCGTATCGTCCGGGTTTACTTTTTATGTACATTCTAAATGGGCATTTACCACGAAACGTTGCCAAACGTTCATCGACTGTAACATTTGTGCTTGGCGAAAAATTTACTAAGCAATTGTTGACGAAACTGTCATATATTTGACGTATTGCTTCCAATTTATCTCCACTTGCTTGTGTTCTGTAATTTCTAGTTGTTGGATTATCAAATCTGATATGCCTATAGATTTCTTTGAATCTATTTCTTGATAGAACAGCAGTAAAGTAAGGTTGCCTGAATAATTCATTTTCAGTCCACATTTCAGTAAGGTGCAGTTTTCTTCCATGATTTCTACCACCAGCAATAAGTATGCCAATAAAACCTTGCATCTCCTCCAATGTCACATCTTTCCATTCCTTTTCTCGTTCAGGATGCTCTTCATTGTATTTTGAAATAGAACTGTTTCCTTGTCTATTTGTGTGAACACATATGTCTGTAAGCATTTCGTCCGTTACGAAGAGTTTGAATGCTTCTAAAATTGAAGTAATCTGTAAACTAAAATATGTGTTTAGTTAGGCAACGTGTGTTCTAACAGTATATTATATTACTGATAACATAATTGATAATCTGCGACTGAGAAATTTTTCACCCGACGCAAGCAAAAGTCACAAGCAGTCGATCGACACTTTCCAACGACGTTTGTACGCACGATCAAAAAAATGTTTGAGATTTTATTTATCAAATTTGGTAATGAATTTTTAAACTTGTAAGTTGGTAACATTGGCAACTAACTTAACACGATAGAGCTACGGGCAAGAATAGCGACTGCGCATTGTGTGGTCATCACGAACACCGCATTATACCTTTTAATTGTAAAACAGCAATTTTAAGTTCAATAAATATAGTGAAATTTATACAGTCCATCTACATCGAAACCATAACATTTTCTGGTCCAAACGAGCCGGATTAGACGGATTGGGAAGGAAAAATCAGCAAAAAGCAAACCACACCAGTGGACCAAGCAATTTCTCAACGGTAGAAACGGCAAGTACAAAGACGATTCAACTGGACGACTGGAAAGGACTGCACAACAGTGAGTTCCTCAATTTTCCTTTATCCTACGATTATTGCAGTTTCTATTTGTATCAAAATACAATCAATTATACGCGAGTAACCAAGACACGCGTACGTGCAAATCAATTTATGCTTTGTTCGCAATTTATCGTTCACGATATCTAACGCCATTTTCGATTCATTCTGCAGTTGGATAAAAATAAAACATGCAAGAACAGATCACTGTTCAAAATCTCGTACGGAAACGTGGTGCAATCAAACACAAATTAAGCAATTTTATTAAATTTTTGAAACCAGTTCAAGACGCGCACATACAGGGAGAGTCAATTTCAGATAAAACAATCATTCAATTACAAGATCGCACAAACGCTTTCACTCAACTGATAGAGGAGTTTGACGAAATACAAGTAAATATCGAATGTTCATGCAGTGAAGACGATTTAGAGAAACAATATTTAGAACGTGATGAATTTGTTGACAAATATTCGTCGGTTCTTGCAGACGCAAAATTTATTTTGCAAAATTTCAATAAAGCTGAAGATCAAGCTTCAGAAGCTAAAGAGAGTATTCAATCAGACTCCTCAAAGCAGGCAGATTACCCGCAATCACAAAACATTAAACTCCCGACAATAAAACTAACCAAATTTGACGGAAATTATAACAGCTGGCTAGAGTTTAAGGACACATTTGAGTCTTTAATACACAACAACAATTCAATCGACAATGTCCAAAAATATCATTACTTGCGTGCTTCCTTGGAAGGCGATGCCACCAAGGTAATTCAGTCGTTAGAATTTTCATCAGAAAATTACACTATCGCATGGGAATTACTTTGTAACAGATACAACAATTCGAGATTGTTAGTCAATAACCATGTCAGAAATCTTTTTGAGATGAATGCGCTCACAAAAGAATCTTCTGCCGGTTTACGCAATTTAATGGACACCGTTCTAAAACATTTACGCGCACTTGAAAGTTTGAAACAACCAATTGAGTATTGGGACACCTTAATAATATTTATAATAACATCAAAGCTTGATAAATTTACTGCCCGAGAATGGGAAAAATACAAAACGACGCATGAATTCCCAAAACTTAGCAATCTAAGTACCTTTTTAAAAACTAGAGCGGATTTCTTGGAAACCATAGAAATTAACCATAACGCTAAAATTGTTACAGAACAAAAACAGGTCCGCAGCGGTATCAAGCAATTATCACTGGTGGCATCAAACCCCAAATGTAACTTTTGCAATGAAAATCATTTAATCTATTATTGCAGTGATTTTCTGAAACTAAAAGTGTCCGACAGATTAAAAAAGGTGAGAGATATGAAGCTGTGTGACAACTGTTTGAGTGCAGGTCATATAAGTAAACACTGCAAATCAGGTTTCTGTAAAAAATGTAAGGCAAAGCACAACACGTTGCTTCATCAAGAGAATTCTTCTCAACCTGCTCCTCAAGTTAGCCTCACAAGTCAAGGTCATACTCAACACATTTTGCTTTCAACTGTTTCAGTTTTAGTTTCAGATAAAGCTGGTGGCATTCATATTGCCAAGGCATTATTAGACTGCGGTTCTCAGTCAAATTTTGTATCTTCTAAACTTTGCAATAGGCTAAAATTAACCCAACATTCAAAAAATACGTCTATTGTAGGCATCAATGGTATTTCATCAAACATCGAAAAGAATTGTGAAATTTTCATTCAGTCTCTGAATTCTAATTTCTCTGCAAATCTTAATTGTTTCATTATCCCAACAATTACAAGCAAGCTACCCATTTCAAAAATTGATGTGGCTTCTTGGAATATTCCAAATGACATTCATCTAGCTGATCCTCAGTTTAATGAGCCAAGCGAAATTGATATTTTGATCGGCGCTGGTCTTTTTTGGGATGCTCTAATCCAACAAAGAATTTCATTGGGAAAAAATATGCCGATGCTTCAAAACACCAAGTTCGGGTGGATAATATCAGGTGTTATTCATGAACCAGTTTCAGTCACTCATTGCCATTTTTCAAGGAATCACACAAATCTTGATTCTCAGTTACAAAAATTTTGGGAGTTAGAAGAAACAACCAACGAAAAAACCATCTCTTCTGATGATGATATTCAGTGTGAAAAACACTTTTCAGAAACTTTCACTAAGAATGAGGAGGGACGTTTCGTTGTTAGATTACCATTGAAACATTCACCTTCAAATTTAGGAGATTCAAAATCAATTGCCATTAAACGTTTACAACAATTAGAACGTAAATTTGAGTCAAATCTTGATCTGAAACATCAATATTCTCTCTTTATGAAGGAATATATCGATTTAGGCCATATGTCTTTACAAAATTCAATTGATTTTAATACAGTTTACTTTCTACCACATCACGGAGTTATACGGCAAGAAAGCTTAACTACTAAGTTGCGGGTAGTTTTTGACGGATCTGCAGTTTCTGAATCTGGTTGGTCTGTAAATGATTTGCAGTACACAGGGCCATCAATACAAAATGAAATCTTTTCTATTCTTTTACGATTCAGGAAATATCCATTCGTAGTTTCAGCCGACATCGCCAAGATGTATAGGCAAGTTCTAGTGCATCCAGACGACAGATTTCTTCAGAACATCGTTTGGAGATTTGATCCTAAAGATGAAATATCAGTCTACACCCTGAATACAGTAACATACGGTACAAAAGCTGCTCCATACTTAGCAATCAGATGTTTAAAACAACTTGCTCACGAATATCAAACAGATTTCCCAATTGCTTCATCAATAATAGCAACTGACTTCTATGTAGACGATCTTATTACGGGCTTTGATTCGGAATCGGAAGCAATCAGGGTTTGCAAGGAAATCTCTTCTATTTTAAGTTCTGCAGGTTTTCCTTTAAGAAAGTGGACTTCTAATAGTTGCAATATTTTACAACAACTTCAGGATAAAAATGAGCCTGTAAGTATATTACTGCTCGGAGTAAATGAATATGCAAAAACTTTAGGTGTGATGTGGTACAGCACAACAGATACACTTGGCTACAAATTTAATGAGGTGAGTGAATCTTCGTCAATTACTAAACGAAACATTTTGTCAGATGTTGCTAGGATTTTTGATCCTTTAGGGTTAGTGAGTCCTTGTACAATTACATCAAAAATCATTATACAGAAACTTTGGTCACAAAGGTTAGGTTGGGATGAAACCGTTCCTACTGATATTGCAAGCTTGTGGTTACAGTTCCGGAAAAACTTAGCCAAATTAAATCACATACAAGAAAAACGACACGTGATCTGCAATAATCCAATAGCAACTGAACTTCATGGGTTTTGTGACGCTTCACAGAGTGCCTATGGTGCTTGCATTTACATTCGAAGTGTCGACGAAGAAAATAACATTTTCGTTAAACTTCTTTGTGCGAAAACTAAGGTTGCTCCTTTAAAGCCTCTAACTGTTCCCCGGTTAGAACTATGCAGTGCATTAATGTTAGCAGAATTAGTTAACAAAGTACAAAAATCACTTTCTATAGCAACTTGTTTTCTTTGGTCAGATTCTCAAGTTGTCCTACATTGGATTAAAACGCAACCTCATTTACTACAAATATTCATAAAAAATCGTATATGTAAAATTCAACAATTGACACAAGGTATTAGTTGGAATTACATTAGTACCAAGGAAAATCCAGCTGATCTTGCTTCACGGGGTGTATCTCCACAGAAATTAGTGAGTTCTGACTTGTGGTGGAATGGACCACCATGGCTCTCTTTACAAAATAGCTACTGGCCACAATCTATATTTTCAACAGCAATTGACGATCCAGAAGGTAAAGCGTTCACATCAGTGATTAATACTAACTTCTTCAATTTTGAAAGATTTTCCAGCTTAGACAAATTAAAATTAGCTATGGCTTATGTCTTGCGATTTATCGTTAACATTAAAAAACTAAGGCATGGACGTCAAAGCGGACCAATTTCAGTAAAGGAATTAGACGCGAGTATGAAGCAATTAGTGAAACTGGCCCAGAAAGAATGTTTTTCTCATGAAATTAAGATTCTGAATGAAAATAAGGTCTTAAAATCGAACTTGCTAGGTTTGGCACCGTTTATTGATTCGGAAGGATTACTGAGAGTAGGTGGTCGTCTGAAACATTCACACTTAAATTTTGAAGAAAAGCATCCTTTATTACTGTCAGGCAAACACTATTTGACTAAACTTATTTTTGAAAATGTTCATAAAACCATGCTTCATGCAGGACCACAGCTATTGTTATCAACTGTTCGACAGCAATATTGGGCAACTTCTGGTATTAATGTTGCTAAATTAACAGTAAGGAACTGCATGAAATGTTTTAGATTTAATCCACAGTCATCTAATCCCATTATGGCACATTTGCCAAAGGAACGTGTGAGGATTATAAATCCATTTTATATAACGGGAATAGATTACGCAGGTCCTTTTATTATAAAAGATCGAAAGGGTCGAGGGTCAAAATCGGTAAAGGGTTACATTTGCTTATTCATTTGCTTTGCCACGAAGGCAATACATTTAGAACTAGTCACGGATTTAACCACAGAATCGTTTTTGGCTGCTCTTAAACGGTTTACCTCGCGACGCGGAAAACCTGGCCATTTGTATTCCGATAACGCAACGAATTTTGTTGGCGCATCTAAGCAATTATCAGCCATTCATGAGCTTTTCTCAAGGTCATCAGATGAGATAATTAGGTCTTGTGCTAGCGAGAATATAGTTTGGCATTTTATACCACCAAATTCACCCCATTTCGGAGGTCTTTGGGAGTCTAACATCAAAATCATGAAACAACATTTATTCAAGGTAATAGGCACAACAAAATTAACATACGAAGAATTTAATACAATTATGATACAAATAGAAGCTGCATTGAATTCCAGACCGCTGAGTCCTCTCTCTTCAGATCCTAATGACCTACAATCTTTAACCCCAGCTCACTTTTTGGTTGGGAAACCACTATCTTCACTTCCGGATCCAGACGTAACAGACATACCACTAAACAGATTGTCGCGTTTTCAACTGCAACAGCAAATCATCCAGAGTTTCTGGAAACGTTGGTCTCGGGATTATTTGTGTCACCTGCAACAGAGGGCAAAATGGAAACAAGGGAAGACAAGTTTAAAGAAAGGAAGTCTTGTACTTATTAAACATGACAACTTACCTCCATGTCAATGGTTCCTCGGACGTGTAATCCAGCTTCACCCAGGCGACGACGATATAGTTCGTGTTGTAACTGTTAAAACTTCCAGAGGCAACTTCAAGAGAGCAGTAACGAAGTTATGTCCTCTTCCATTGGAAGAAACCGAAAACAGTAGTGAGGCAGTGCAGTGTGAAAGGACAGAATGAATTTCACACAATTATTTAAATTATATTATACTTACATGTATTGTACTTAACATTTTGTTACAAACTGTTTAAGGGGGGGAGCTTATGGTAATGAATTTTTAAACTTGTAAGTTGGTAACATTGACAACTAACTTAACACGATAGAGCTACGGGCAAGAATAGCGACTGCGCATTGTGTGGTCATCACGAACACCGCATTATACCTTTTAATTGTAAAACAGCAATTTTAAGTTCAATAAATATAGTGAAATTTATACAGTCCACCTACATCGAAACCATAACAAAATTATTTCAGTATTGTCTACAAATTCTCTAAGAGATTTGAGAAAAGAGTAAAGAAATTTTCAGATCTACCTAATTGTACATAAACTGTCACTTTTGTATGCGGTATACATTTTTTGCATGATCGCATACAAAAGTCTCTGTACAATTAGGTAGCCATGAAAATTTCTTTGCATCTTTTCTCAATCTCTCTTGTAAAATTTGTAGACGATATTGAAATAAATAAAATTTGAAAAATTTTTTTCATTGTGCGAAAAACAGTGTACAAAAGTTATTGGAGAGTGTCTATCAATGCTCATGAATTTTCCCTGTCTTGGGGGAAAAATTTCTCACTCGATAATATCCATCAATAACTTTCCAAGCTCGTTATGTAATATACATATACATTTACACAAATGAACAGTACGTAAATTATCTACCTAGAATTTTGCAAACCAAATCTTCCGTTCACAATATTGTGTGCCAAACGTCTCGTACTTGCAGGTGGTATAGATTTCCACTCAAATTCAGATTTTGATTTATAAACAATTTCAGCTATGTTAGGCAACTCTATATTTTCATCGCCCTCTTCAGCTTCAACTTCATCAGGAATATGATTTTCTTCTTCTACATGATCCTCTATGTCACTTTCATCATCATCTTCATTTTCTATAAACTCGTCTTCACTATCACTAGCTTCCAAAATTTTACGTAATTCATCGTCTGTCAAATATTTGCGTCGTGCCATTATGAAGAGCAAAATGAGACTGAAGTGACTAAACATGACTGATACAATAAAATAAATGCATTTTATCCAAAATTCATCTTGTTTGAAAAACGGAATTCAATTACGCATATCAGAATCAGTTAGATAATAAAATAAAAGCATTTTATGCAAAATTCAACATGTTCAAGAAATGCAATTCGGTACAGCAAGACAGACCGTGCGGGGTAATTTTGTTACCCCATTAGGAAACTGTAAAAAGAAATAGATTTCTAAGAATCAAAATTAAACAAATTTACTATATTAATACACGTTAATGTGTATTGAAGGCTTACGTAAGAGTTCATTGTTGTAAATAAATTATTTTAAAAAATATTATAAAATATTCACTCTTGGGGTAACTGAAATACCCCGCATGGTCACGGAAGGGTTAACTAAATTAAGGGTTTATCTATTAGGAAATATAAAAATAAAGTGCGTCTGTTTGCGATTTTAGATTTTGTGTGTTGTTTTCCGAATGGCTACTCATATTCTTTTTAAGTGATAACAGTAGTTCCGATGAATGGGGAGAGTAATTAAATGTAACATAATTGTAAATTTTGTTTTTTCTCACATTAATTGTAAATTTTGTTTGTTCTTACATTAATTACATTGTGTTTTTGTAATATTATTTGTAAATTCTGTGTTTTCTTAAATTTTATTATAAATAAATAAAAAAAATATAAATAAAATTTATATTCTATTTGTACAAAATTATTTGCGAGCAATAAGAGCCCAAATGAGTTATTTAGGAAAGACGGAATGGAACTTTTACAATTACTAAGTTTACACTGTATAGATAATTATCATAAAATAGACCTTCGTTTAACTAAAATAATGCTTAAATACACCACTGAATAATATTAAATGCTGTATAAATGAATTAGTTAGTGTAAGAATAGAAAGGAATTGCGTAAGAATTATATCCCTCTAGATTAGCGAAATAGCAAACTGAGTGCGCAAATAATGCGAAAGAATTATGATGAACGTCCAACCAAAAAATAATTATTTTTGCCATTTAATATTTCCATTTATCACGGTTTCTGAATAAAATAATAAAACTTTTTAATTTTGCGTTGTGTTGGGGGTAGTTATAAACCAAAGTTCTCATAGAATAGTATGAGACTAGTTTTGCATGAAATGAAGATTTGTAGTGTCCAAGATGCCCAATCATAAAGGAAGTGAATTTTGGAAGTATTTTATTGAAACAGAACAGAATAAAGCAAAGTGCGCGTATTGCAACGTGATAATGACTATAACAAGGGGAAGTGTATCAAATTTAACGCGTCATTTTAAAAGAAAACATAGTTATATTTCATTACAAAACGGTAATCAATTATCTTTAAGTGACGAAGACAACAGAAATGTTACGATTGTTTCGGAAACTGAAGAGACTACTTCTATTATCAATTCCGTGCCCATTTTATCAAGAACATTTTTACCAGCAGAGGCAATTAGGCAGCGAACCGTTTTACAGCAAAATAATATAGACATTGTAAAAATCAACAAGCCATTGTCAGTCACGAAAGCTCAAGAAATAGATAAGCAGCTAATACGAATGATGGTAAAAGAATATCAACCATTGAGTATTGTAGAGGGCATCGAATTTAAAAAAATTGTTGCTCTACTTTCCCCTAATTATAAAATGCCGTGCAGAAAAACAATAACAGAAAGTTTAATTCCAAAATATTATAAGGAATAATGACAGTTTTTTAGGAGTAACTGCACATTACATTGACAATACAATGCAGTTATGTTCTAACTTGTTGGGATGTGTTCTAATTTCGGAACGGCATACATCAGAAAACTTAGCACTGTTATTAAAAAATGTAGTGAGTCAATGGGGATTAGAGGAAAAGATAGTTGCCATAGTAACGGACAATGCTGCAAACATATCGGCAGCAATACGATTATGTAATTGGGATCAAGTACCTTGCTTCGCCCTTACCTTGAATCTGATCGTTCAGGCAGGACTCGCCGAAATTTCCCAGATTGTTAAAAAAGTGAAGGCAATTGTAGAGTTCTTCAAATGAAGTTCTACTGCAAATTCAAAATTGGAAACTTTGCAAGAAGAGCTAAATCAGCCTCCACTTAAATTAAAGCAAGATGTACTCACACGTTGGAATTCAACATATGAAATGCTGGACAGATTGGTAAAAATTATGGAAGCAGTAATAGCGACATTAACTTCAATGAATAGGTAATATAGTTTGTTATTCACAAATATCTACATATATTTTACAATAATTAGAATCAGCCTTTTTTCATCTTTTTGTAAAATTTAGGTAAATTTAAAGCTTGTTGTAAGTGTCTTGAATTTTGACTTCGACTGTAAAGGAGGTGATTTTGTTTTACTGATACTTAAAATTTTCAGTAATTTTTTAACAAGTTTCGATTTTGTGCGGGATTTATTTACAGTCTTTTTCTATTGCTTTTCCTCTTTTGTCAAATGTGTTTCCTAATTTATCAAATGACTTTCCAGTCCGTTCAAGGTACTGTAGATTGGAAAGTCATTTGACATATTCGGAAACATAATTGACAAAAGGGGAAAAGCAAAAGAAAAAGACTGTATTGTGTAAACCTATAATACTCATTCTATATTTTGTATGTAATAATGTTTTTACTATATAATTTGATACGTGGGAAGTAAACAACTTAACAAATGGTAATTTTCATTATTTTTTCTATGTTTATTGTTTTACAGAGATATTAATAACATCACAGATACTGAATGGGAAGATATAGAGCAAATACTATCCATTTTAAAGATATTTGCTGACATTACAGTCGACATAAGTGCAGAAAAGCAAGTTACTATTTCCAAGATAATGATTTTTATTGATAGTATTAAGCAGCATATTTCTACTGAGAATTTCCCTGAAACTAGATTAACATCGAACACTAAGCGCATGGTACAAATCATGAAACAACAACTCCAAACTCGATTAGGAAACATAGAAGTTAATATTTTATTAACGGAATCTACTTTCCTAGATCCTAGACTCAAAACATTTGGATTTATGTCTGAGACAAAATTTCATGAAACATATGTGTCACTTAAAGAAAAGTTAAACCGTATTGAAAAACCGCCTGAAGTTCTCAAAGAATCGACTGTAACATCAACATTATTGTGGAAGAACTTTGATGAAAAAGTAAAATCATCTATAAATTCTACAGTAATAGCAACGCTATAAATAGATCGATATGTAGCAGAACCATTACTTTCTCGAACAGACGATCCTTTAAAATGGTAGGAAGAGCATAAAATTATATATCCGAATTTGTACAAATTGATGACAAAACGTCTGTGCATTGTAGCAACATCGGTACCATGCGAGAGTTTATTTTCTAAAGCTAAATAAAATTAAATTAATTTTTTAATTTTTTAATTTCTAAGTTAATCAACTATCTGTTACGTCGGTTTATACTTATACTTATAGTTTTCAGTTCCCCAATTAGTGTTGTTTTGTTTACCAAATATAATTTAAAATTGTGTGTTCTGCAATTTTTTACGACCTGCACAGTTCCAACTATTTATTACAAGGGAAGGTTTCCAACCCGAAAACTCCAAAAAAATTGTAACTTTGTGGGTGAGTAGTTCAACATAGGGTGAGCACGGAACAATAATTATTTTATCAGCCCAAACACGCTTTAAGAGTGCAAAAACACCTTTTTGGTTTCCTGCCAAGAACTCGGTAACCAACCGAGATAACAAAGCATTAATAGTATTAATAGGATGTATTTAGCCATCTCGTTTTAATTCATCAAATATCAGATCATGTTTTTATTATTTACTAAAGACAGACTATATTACCTGTATAGAAATGGTAGAGAAGAAGAAAAGAGATTTCTTCAGCCAAGCAGTATTATTTGTTATTACAAAATCAAAATACATAGCGACATATTATGTAGCTGGCAATGACAAATGTTTAACTCAATAAATGCAATAAATGCGCATAAAAATTAACAATGGCCAAATATTCAGTTCAATGCGCAAAATATACATATATCAAATAAATTTTCAAAATTCTTTTATTATAACGCAGCATTAAACATTCTATTTAAAATATAGTTTTTAGATTTCTTTCATATTATGCGTAGTTTGGTATTGTTTAATGCTTATGTTAAATGTTACTAAACAAGGCTTAAATTAATTATAATAATGTGCGTTTAAATCCTAGCGATATTAAAGAGTTTCGAATGTAAGTCTACCCGAATCCGTTCGTCTTCTTCCGTTAGGACCTGTAACTGGTCTCGGACTCGGAACGAAACCACTCCGCGAAAAGAGTGAGATTCATTACAAGGATTGAATCTTTGGGAGTGATTGGGACTACAAGATTCGAATTCGTTTAGCGCACGGAGTTATTCCAAGTCGCTCCGAGGACTAACCGATCTCGCGGAAAGATTCACTCCGAGACTTAATTAATCCGGAGTTACACATCACTAGTGTCCGTGTCCGTACCTATCAATTAAGCGTCACGCATTCGAGGTGAATCAGCGACCGCTAGTCGCCAGTAAAGAAACGTAGAAAAACTTCGTCTCCTTTGAGAAATATAAAATTTATTGTAAACACAAGTCGCCTTATTTTCACACGGCATTAAATACGGTCGAAAACTGAACAAATTAATTTATTCTTTGTTTGGTACGCCGCACAGTGTTCAATTCGACCAACCTAGAGGGACAAAATTGCAATTTTCAACTTTCTTCAATTTGAATGAAAAATACCTTTTACGATGTCATAATAATCAGTGATTAATGAGTAGTAGAAAAAAAAATTAAGAGTGCGTATGTCTCTTGAAAACAATAGCCGAAACTTACCACACACTTGTCACTTTACAGCAAAACTGTTTCTATTTGTTTTCTGTTTTCTAAGTTTTTGCGTTTATTAATATTATCCCTGGAATTTAGAATTGTTTCTGCAATGGAATCTAGTTCTACAGGTATTTTTCTATTCATTCTTGCTAATAATAGGAAATATGTATTAATTTTCTTTAAAGGAATACATTAAAACGTGACCAAGATGTTTCGTTTCTTGGGCATGAAAACATTTTACTTTTGCTTGCTAATATTTTGTGTCACACGTAGTAACCATATAAAATATTTTTTTAAGCAATCTATTATTTATCTTCTTTTAAGTAGACATAATCATTTAATGCGATTTTATGCGATTACTGAAATACATCTTTTTTCTCGAAATAGGAACCTCAATTACTCGCACAAGCGTACGTAAACATAAGTTTGAACGCATTTTTGATTTTTTAAAGAATATCTTGAAATTTGAAGATGACGAGAATAAATTGAAGCGTTTAAATTTTTTTTTAAAAAACGAATGCGAAAAAATTCGTCGTATGTGGGTAAGACATCACAGACGTTTGGACATATTTTTAAAATCATGTGATACATGGTTGAATGAAACTATAGATTTTGCCGGTGTATTTAAAGTAAAAACAACGACACTCAAGGTTGGTCGCCCAACTAAACCTTTTCAAGAAAGCTCATCAAAATCCAAACGAAGAAAAATTCAAACTTTGGTGAAGACACATCAAAAAGAAGAATTGGCATTTGCAGCTGCAGTAAGTGTCCGAGCTGAAGGAAAACGCGATGGGGCAAACATAATACAAGAAGTGTCATCATCTTCACCAAGAAGAGCCACAAATCTGAAAAAAGCAAGTCGCATGTTTTTAACGTCACCACCATCAGAGCAACGTCCCTACTCACCTGAAGAAGCCTTAGCTCTATTAATTGCAAATAAATTTACAGTCGCGCAGTATAAAGCTATACAACAAGAAGCTTTGGAGAGAGGTTTTAATTTATATCCTTCTTATGACCGGATCCTTTCAGAAAAAAAAGTGTTATCCATCAGAGGAAACAATTGCCATTATGGACATATCAGCGGAAGTAAAACTTTTGGACCATACAGTTAACAGAATATGTCAAAATATTTTTAAAGATTATTTTTTAATAGCTGATGTAAGCAACCCGTATACATTTATTTATAAGTGGGTGTGCGATGATTCATCTGGTCACAGCATTTATAAACAGAAATTTGAAAGCTATGATTCTACGGACGAATATATGTTTGCTATCTCGATGGTACCACTACGACTCATTGCAAATGACAAAAAAATCATTTGGCAAAATCCGCGCCCTTCCTCACCAAGGTTTTGTAGAATGATTAAATTTGTATACAAAAAAGAAACAAAGGAAGTGATAGAAGAAGAATGTAATTTAATAAAATTTGAAATTGCCAATCTATCCCCAACTATTCTTAACATCGACAATAAAATAATTAATATTGAACACAATTTAATACTATCTATGATAGACGGGAAAATATGCAACATATTGTCAGATACCAACTGCACGCAAAAGTGTTACATATGTAAGGCAAGTCCAAAAGAGATGAATTCCCTCAAGAGTACAAGGACACCTGATAATGATATGTTGCAGTTTGGCATTTCGAGCTTACATGTTTATATTCGTACAATGAAATGCTTATTAAATGTGGCTTATAGACTAAAAATTATGCAGTGGCAAATTCGAGGAAAGGAAAATAAAGAAATAGTTTTAAAAACAAAAGAGGAAATAAAAAATAAATTTAAAGAGATTGGATTAATAATTGATAAAGTTAAACCTGGATTTGGGACGAGCAACGATGGCAATATTGCACGACGTTTTTTCAACAACTACAAAAATTCTGCGAAAGTAACCTCTCTTGATGAAAATTTAATTTATAAATTAAGCATTATTTTAAGATGCATTGCTTCTGAATATGAAATTAATGTGGAAAAATTTCAATTGTACGCTACCGAAACAAAAAAGTTATATCTTCATCTTTATTCATGGTATAATATGTCTGCCACACTCCACAAAATTTTAACACATGGAGGCGATATTATAAACTCATGCATAATACCTATTGGTCAAATGTCAGAGGAGGCATCAGAAGCCAAAAATAAAGAGATAAGAAAGATAAGACAAGGCCATACTTTAAAAACTTCGCGCAAAACAACAAATTTTGACTTATTTAAATATTTGCTGGTTTCTTCAGATCCACATATAAGTCTATTGAGAAAGTTGCCAAGTAAAGAAAAACATTCTTACGATAAAGACCTTTTAATGTTGTTAAAATAAGACATCTATCTGTGTATTGTAGTCATTGAATTATAAGTACAGAGTGATGATAATGTCCCGCACCAAGCTCATAATTTGTTTATTTAATGTTTCTTTGCAAAATCCTTAGTCAATTTTTAATTTTAAAAAGACACATTTTAGGCAACCCTAACTTTTCCGTGCAGATTTTGATCGTCCTTCTTGTCAGCAAAATGGTTATATAAAAAATTAGTACCTTACACAAATATTTCGAAAAGAATAGACATTATAATTTAAAAATACAATTTAATTTTATTTTATTTTAATGATAATCTTGAAATTGAAAACAAAAACAGATAAAAATTCACGAAAGTAGTGAAGGTGTTCCCCATGAATCAATAAATTGTTCTGATTTTCATTGCAGCATAGCATAAATTTTTCACAAAATTCCAGACGAAAGTCTGGACCATGTCTATTTTCTTTTCGAAAAACTTGTGAAAGGTACTATTTTTATATCACCATTTAACTGACGATCAAAAAAGTTATCATTTACAAAAATTAATGATGACGTCACAGCGGAAAAACAAATGCCGATCGAGAAAAGATTTTTGCACTAAAATGTGTCTTTTTAAAATTAAAAATCGACCTGTTTCAAGATTTTGCAAAAAACATTATATAAACAAATGAGCTTGGTGCGGGACTTCATCACCACGCTGTATAATAAATATTTAAATACTTCAAATGTTTATTTTTATCTATTTTCGCAATTAAATACTCTTTTGCATAATGTTTTGTATCGCAGAAGGCACATAGAAATTTTGTCCATCTAGAACACTGTGCGCCGTACCTATGTGCGATAATAATTATTGTTTCGCACGAAAGTGTATTTTACGTGTCTACAATACGGTAGTTCCGTTCGAAATTTTGCATCCGAATTATTCGTCATTCGAAGATTTTCGAACGAAGTGGAAAATCGAGGTAATAATCAAGGAGCTACTTGTTGCGAACGTGAAATAGCTCCAGCTCAAACTCCGAACACTGCGTAATTCCATCGAGTCCGGCAAACCGAACAACAGGTCTTGCGCAAACGCAAATCACGATCACCGGAATATTACTAATTCCGTCACAGTTCCGAACCGTGACGACTTCGTCATGATGACAAAGTCACAGGTCGTGAAATCACGACCCATCCCTACTCTTCATGAAAATTAATTTAATAAACCGTTGTTTTCTGTCGCATTCTACATAAATCTCTTCTTATTTATTCATAGATAATAACAACATAGATAATAACAAAAATTACAAACAATTCACCTATCAAGGTAACATAAACTACAAAATAGAAAAAATACTAAATAAATACAACATCAACAGTGCTACATCACAAAAAACAACACTACTCAACATATTACAAAATAATAAAGATAAGATACCCCCACTTGAAAAAAGTGGTGTCTACAAAATTCATTGTAAAGACTGCAATGCCATATACAGGGTGCCCGTTTTTCGAGCCTAACCATGGGGATCTCAGTTATTTGAAGAGATACGAAGTCGGTTAAATTGGGGCAAAGTTGCGTATTTTTAATGCTGATTAATAAGCTGAAAAGAAAATTCACATATCTTTTACGGTTTTCAAAATATTTGAAGAAAACGAAAGATCGTGATTTTCGTTTTCAATTTTTTTAACAAAAACCATTAAAGATATGTATTTCTAAGTTCGACATTATTAAGGCACTTTTTTACAAGGAATTTAATTCTGTCATCGCCTTTATCATTGCAACAAAATTTGCAGGAAAACGACATTCAAATTTTTTTTTCTTATGGGCGCCATCTTGGATTTTTATATTTTTAAATAATGTTTTTCTTTCTGATTACAATGATGTAACACACTTGATGATTTATAGTTGCAATTTGCATAGAACACCAAAGACGTCTTTTTGCAAAGAGTGCTTTGGAAAACTTCCAAGCTAGTGGGTCAACGTCGTGAAATTGCCGGGAGCAAAGAGGCGCAACATAGGCGGCAAACGTAACTTATAGAATAAAATTAAAATGAGAATAAATTTTATGTGCATGAAATTTGTTTTGGTTTAAACAATATTCAAAAAAAAAACTATAACCCAATGGAAAAAGAAAAAACACGGAATCACAACATATGTTCAAATTGTTCACCATCCACCTCTAAGCAGAGTTCTAAACGTCTTCTTAGATTAGAAATTGCCCTTCTGACATCCCTTCTTCGCATGTGTTGTAAAGTAGTAATAATTCTTCTGCGCAGGTCATTAATGTCTGTAGGCTTCGTTTTAAAAATTTTGTTTTTCACGGTACCCCACAAAAAATAATCTAAGGGGTTTAGGTCTGGAGATTGTGCAGGCCAGCACACATTACCATTATTTGCAATTAATTTGTTGGGAAACATTTCTGCCAAACTTTCCATTACCCTTCTAGCATTATGAGGCGGCGCGCCGTCTTGTTGAAACCATAAGTCTCTCAATCTATTAATGTTAATGTTATTATCAATGTAATCTGCGAGAAACGTTCTTATAAAATTTAAGTATCCATTGGCCGTTAATGTTTCTTCGTAGATGTATGGACCAATAATTGTATCGTCCAATAAACCAACCCACACATTTAGTCCAAAGCGTACTTGAGGTCTCCTTTCGTCATGCTGTCGCGGATTTTCAATAGACCAAATGTGCTCATTATGGCGATTAAACATCCCTGAATTTGTGAATTTACATTCATCAGTCCATATCACATTACTTAAGAAATTTTGGTTTTCCTGCATCTTTGTCATTAGAGTCTGACATAAACGTACGCGTCTATCATTATCTCCAAAGTGAAGAGTGTGCGTGATGTGAATTTTATATGGCCGAAATTTATGATTTTTAAGTATCCTCCATATCTTTTGATGTGGTATGTTTAGCTGCTGCGCAACTTCTCTGGTGGAAGCTGAAGGATTTTCCTGAAACTATTAGCAAATTTAACATAAATTATTTCATACAATCAATATTATGAAAATATGTTTTACCACTTGCAAAATTTCGTTTTCATTTTGAGCTGGTCTGTTGCCATATTTTCCTCTAGGCTTAATAAAAGAACCATATTCGCCTAAATTTCTATGAAGAGAAAGGAAATACCCCAAACTTGGCTGCCGTCTTTCTGGGAAACGTTGCAGATACATTTCTGAACAAATTTCAGCATTGCGATGAGAAGCATAATAAATTTCTAGCATATCCCGCTTTTCTTCACTTGAAAATGACATTCTGTTACAACAATAAACAGCAATATGAACGGTGTTTAGGGCAAGTTGAATTGTAATGTCAAAATATTTTAAGAAACAAAATTATTGTTTTATTTTCCAAGGCACTCTTTGCAAAAAGACGTCTTTGGTATTCTATCCAAATTGCAATTATAAATCAAGTGTGTTACATCATTGTAATCAGAAAGAAAAACATTATTTAAAAATATAAAAATCCAAGATGGCGCCCATAAGAAAAAAAAAAGTTGAATGTCGTTTTCCTGCAAATTTTATTGCAATGATAACGGCGACGACAGAATTAAATTCCTTGTAAAAAAGTACCTCAATAATGTGGAACTTAGAAAGACATATCTTTAACGGTTTTTGTTAAAAAAATTGAAAACGAAAATCACGATTTTTCGTTTTTTTTCAAATATCTTGAAAACCGTAAAAGATATGTGAATTTTCTTTTCAGCTCATTAATCAGCATAAAAATACGCAACTTTGCCCTAATTTAACCGACTTCGTATCTCTTCAAATAACTGAGATCCCCATGGTTAGGCTCGAAAAACGGGCACCCTGTATATAGGTGAAACCGGCAGAACCATAAACAAACGTATCAAAGAACATATACGTAATAAAACCACTTCTAACGTTGGCAAACATATACTAGAAACCGGACATTCAATAGACACACTCAATACAAAACTTTTACACCAAAATGAAAAAAGTTATAAACTTAACCTACTCGAAGCTTACGAGATACACAAACATAAACTAAATCCCAACGTAAATTGCATAAACGATCAAATATATCTAAACATAAAACCAATTTTTACATATCTAAATAATCAACCAACTTCACACTATACTTAACCTAAACACACTTCACATCTATCTATTTTGACAGCACATTTACATTTTTCTTCCTCTCCAGTGATTTATGAATTTAATTAATATACTTCGTTTTTGACGTTATTGGTAAGTCAAAATTAATCCATGATCACCATACAATACACAAATAATAAGCAAACAACTTTCTTATATCATAGAAAATTTACTTTAGCTAATATTGTCCAAAAAAAAAAATTTTCATGACACTTCCATTTCAAATATTATAACAATTCAACCTTATAACATGTTAAACAATTTAGATATTAATTTCCGTCTTCGATTGTAGGCCTGATGATGGTCTCAGACCGAAACCGGTAGCCATTAGAATAAAAGAATACTGAAAATTAGGACGTATTATTTCAAACATTTCAAAAATAAGATTTAATCTTTTTTACACTTAAACATCAATATCTTACAAACTCTTAAGTAAAACTTCCTAAATTTTTGGTTATTACCTATTCGTTATGCATACTTTCGAAATATGTAAAAATATACTGGGTGTTCCATTTAAAAAAATATAACTTTGGTATGGCTCTCAGTAACTGAACACTCTGTATAGTAAAAAATAATTTTATGAAGTAGAGCTGACTGAGTTACATCTTAGCTCGTTTAAATTTTTTTTTGTATCTTATATACTATAGACGATAGAGAAGACCGCGGCACTCGGTGGACACGCTGTATACTACTAATACTATCTAAAATTAACAAAATTAACACTAAAAAAGGAGACTGTGGTTTAAGAAATAATTGAAAATTATCTCCGCCCATAATAATAACAGTCAAAACCTACCAAAAAAGCAAATCAATCAATTTTTTTTTAATAGAAGGGATACAAAAGATTACATAGAAGGAAAAATAAAATATGAAACAGAAATAATGGAGGAAAAATTACAGGAAAAAACCGTAAATTTAGGAAAAATTATACAAAGACATGCAATAGAACAAACATTAGATTGGAAGAAAAATTAACTGCGGTAGACAATAAAATAGTTGAAGATTGCGTAGACAGACATCTTTTATTGAAAAAAAGACTAGATAATTGTCAGTATGAACAGCAATGAAGTCAACAAGAAATAAAAAATTACGTGGAAGAATGTGAACAAGCATAAAATTTAAAAATCGGAAAACTTATAGAAGAATATGTAAGTAAAATCAAAGAGGCAGGAAAAAGGACATTTATCACAACAGACTATTCAAGATTTATGTGGAACAAAGAAACATTGCCTAAATTTTACGGAGATGACAGAATAAAGGAAGAAGAGAGGCTCCACAAACCATAGAAACATTATTAAGCAGATGTGGTAATTCAAGAATTTTTACAAAGATCGATTTAAAAATATGATTTTGGCTTCTACCATTACATCCAGATTCGAAAAAATACACAGGATTTATAATAAATAGACGTGTATACCAATACAGAGTGGTTCCATTCGGCTTGAGTTCATCAAGTGTAGCATTAGTAAGGGCAATGCAAATAATTCTTAACCGATATAAAGAATTTTGCTTGCACTACGTGGACGATATATTAATATTCTCCAAAACAAAAGAAGAACATTTAGAATATGTCAAAATAATTATAAGAACATTATGTGAAGAAGGATTCAAAATTAACATCCAAGAAAAAGTACCTTATTTGGGATATATTTTAAATGAAAAAGGAATCCAAATTGATCAAGAAAGACTGGAAGCATTAAGGAAGTACTCTAAACCAAAGAATTTGAAAGCATTGAGAGGATTTCTAGGAATGCTAAATTATTACCAGAAAATCATTCCAAACCTGGCAGAAAAATCAGAGAAGTTAACGCTGAGGAAAGAAACAAAATGGAGTTGGACAGAGGAAAGAGTAAAAGCTTTGGAAGAATTAAAACAAATATTTTACCAAAATTTGGAATTAATGCATCCAGACTTCTCGAAAGATTTTATTTTACGCACAGATGCATCAGGATATGCTGTTGCAGCATAATTAATCTAGATAAAAGACGGAGAAGAACAACCAATTTGTTTTGTGTCCAGAATATTGAATAAATACGAACAGAATTATACAGTCTCTGAAAAGGAAATGTTAGCCATGGTATTCAGCGTGACAAAATTAAAATACTACCTATTAGGAAGGAAATTCATGATTGAGACGGACCATAGTGCATTAACAACCTTATTAAAAATTAGATTTGCAAATAACAGAATATACCGATGGTCGTTAATTCTTCAAGAATACGATTTCGACATAGCATATAGAAAGGGAGAAAATAACGTTGTAGCAGATGCACTGAGTCGATGCCATAATAAAATCAAACTGGCAAATGAATTTGAAATAAATAATTACAACTTTGAAGTAGCAGAAGGAATATATTCGAGAGACGAAATAATAAATTCACAAAATTCACCAGCATTCAACAAATCCGCGAGATAATATAAGAACAAGAACAACCATACAAGGGATTCATACTTGAAGACGAATTGTTAAAAACGATGATAGGAGGAGAAAAATTAATGGTGCTAGATGAAAGAACATGCAAGGAGAATTATAAGAGATTTATATGAGAAATATGGTCATAATGGAATTAGAAGAATGTGGATGGTATTCCGAGAAGAGTTTTCTATACAACCAGGGATTTAACAGTAGTCAAAGATTACGTAAATTCTTGCAATTTTTGTCAGCTTGGAAAATATAGAAATTACACGGCAGAAAATATAAGAAAAAGCATAATCGTAGAAAATCCATTAGTCTTAATAGCCATAGATTTCTTAGGAAATTTGATTGAAAACAATTATGGGTATAAAAATATTCTCGTTGTACAAGATGTATTCACAAAACATGTTAAATTGTATCCAACAAGAGTACAATACAGAAACAGTCATCGATAAAATATCACGATATGAAGAAGAAGTGGGAAAACCGTGAAGAATTTTGGCAGACAATGCATCATATTTTAATAACCAAAGATTTATACAAGCCATGAGAGATCAAGAAATTGAAGTCAACTTCTGTAGTATCAGACATCCGCAAGGAAATCCAAGCGAGAGATATACAGGGTGATTCATAACATGTGCGAAAAACTTTAAAGGCTTATTCTCCGAGTAATTTGCGTCAAAAAAGTTCATATGAACATAAGTACAGGGCGTAATATTTAACCGGGTCTATTCAATAATGCTGTTCCTATTGAATATATTGAAAAATATTTTATACAAAACTATCATCTTTTCAAGGTTCGCATAATTCAAAATCATTTTGAAATATACAGAGTGTCTCAATTTGACTGTACGATGTGTAACTTCGTTATTTTAAAGGGAATACCCTATAGTTTATAACGAATTTGTGTTTATCTGGTTATTTTAGGGTAAGTTTAATAAGAGTTCCCTGCACCTAAGTCTTATGGTTTTTAAAATATTAGGCTTTATTTATGGTTTTCGGAAAATTCAAATGTAATTTTTATAATTAATATTCCATTAACAAAGAAAGTTAGAAAGCAGATATTGTGGTATTGTTACAAGCTAAGTTGAAGGTATCTACAGCAGTTACAAAATTTACTTTTCATTAAACAGGGATCCAGTAAAGCTATTTCCATTTTGACAGCAACAACTTTTGTTTTTTAAATGGAACGGTATTATTTTTATGTCGCCGTTAGATACCTCATAAAGTTATCAATCAATTAGCTATACACTTCCCTATACCAATTACTGACGGTTGAGCAGATATTTAATATTATTTCATAATTCCTGTATTTTAATGTCAATTAAAATTACAAGACATTTTAGAATCATTTTGTTGTTCCTACAGTTTTCAAAGGTTTTGTAATATTCAAATATGATTAATAAATACTTCTTCGTAATGTGTAGAGCGCACTTTCTTATTTGACATAAAACAAAAGTTAAACTTTAGTACAAGAAGTCTTAGGGAAATTGAATGAAACGTAGTAAACCACACGATCAAGTAATTGTGTGATTAGGCAATATCACTTAAGAAAACTTAACAATCAGTAAAAATACCAATCTAAATTATTTCCCTCATTACGGTTTAACCTACCACAAGCCTTAACAATGGAATTAAATAATCATGTATTTAACAATACAACAACAACCAGGACTTAAAAACTTAGTAAATTCACATTTTTCTCAAAACAAGTACATGTTTGAGTAAATACTCACTCCTGATTTTAATTAATATGTTAAAATGCAGAAATTATGAAATAATATTAAATACCTCCTCAACTATCAGTAATTGGAATAAGGAAGTGTATAACTAATTGAAAGATAACGACGATATAAAAATAACACCGTTCCATTTAAGAAACAAAAATTATTGCCCTTCATTTGTTGTCGAAATGGAAATATTTTTACTGGATCCCTGTTTAAAGAAAATTAAATTTTGTTAATGCGGCAGAGACCTTCCACTTAGCTTGTAACAGTACCACAATATCTGCATTCTAACTTTCTTCGTTAATGAGATATTAATTATAAAAGTTACATCTGTATTTTCGGAAAACCGTAAACAAAGCCTAATATCTTAAAAACCATAGGACTTAGGTGCAGGGAACTTTTATCAAACTTACCCTAAAATAACCTAACAAGCTCAAATTCGTTATAAAATATGGGGTGTTCCATTTAAAATAACGAAGTTACACATCGTACAGCCAAATTGAGACACCCTGTATATTTCAAAGTGATTTTAAATTATGCGAACCTTGAAAAGATGATAGTTTTGTATAAGACATTTTTCCATATATTCAATAGGAACAGTGTTATTGAATAGACCCGGTTAAATATTACACCCTGTACATATGTTCATATGAACTTTCTTGACGCAAATTACTCGGAGAATAAGCCCTTAAAGTTTTTCGCACATGTTATGAATCACCCTGAATATACAAGAAGTAATAAAATTTCTCACATGAGACACAAAGACTGGGCAAGACATTTAACCAAAGTTGAGAAATATATAAACAACACACCAAGTATCATAACGGGATATCCGCCGATAACATTATTGAGAGGAACGAAACCAGAGAGACCATGGACAGGAGAAGGAGAAGAGAGAGAGTTAGAACAAGCATTAGAGAAAGCGAGACGAAAATTCAGACAAAAGAAAGAAATATATGTGGCCAAAGAAAATCAGAAAATCAAGAAAAGAAAGATGTTTCGAGTAGGAGATTTGGTACTAATAAAAAGCTACAGACTAGGAAGAAGAAGCCAAGGAAAGTGTGCCAAACTACAACTACCATATACTGGACCATACAAGGTGACGAGAATCTTCAATGAGACAACATACGAGCTGAAGAATCCAGAGGAGACGCAGGTAAAAGGACGATACCATATCAATGCCCTAGTCCCGTACAACGAAGCGCCAGAACCAGATGAGGAGTGAACCGAGGAGGAGACGAACACCACCGAGAACAAAAATTGAAATTTCCAAGAGCAATGGAAAATTTAAATTTGTATTCTGAGGATATGCGGTGTTTATAAGCAGAACGAGAGATTTTCTCAATTTTTTCATAAAGAAATAATTTAGAGTAATGAATTAGTTATGTTTTACAGGATTTATTTGTTTACAATTATTAAATTCAAGTGTGTTTTTCAGATATCTTAAGTTTGTGTAAATATTTATAGAAATAGGCGATTTTAAATTACATGTATATAATAAGTAAATTATTTAGAATTTTTAAAATGTAAATACGTATGATTTAAGCCCAGAATTATAATAATTAGAATAATTGATTTAATAATGTCATGACGGACCGGACATTTGTTGGAAACTGTAAGCGGCAACCAATTTCTCTCTGGTGTCTTTGCGACACCAAGGGCACCCAGGCGCCAGCCCATAACCCATTGAGGATGTACCGGCACGGTACCGTGCCGGTACATCCGCTGTCCACCAGCTATGACACTGCCACTAGGAGGCCAACGCCTATGAGGGGGACCGGCCGGGACCGGTGGGCTCCCCCTTCCCCTAGCACTCATGTCAGCAAGGTTTCCCTAGCTACGTTTGATGAGTAACCGTCGAGAACGCTTACGCGAATCTCTACCACACATCTAATACTAACCCCAGCATCCACTACCCACACACGTATACCCGCGTGTATGGGATAGAGCAGCTAGGCAGGTTAGTTTTAAGGGTAACAGGCGTGTGGTCTGCATCGGTTCTCGTCTCGGTTCCTAGGCTTCAACACAACGGGGTCGGACACCTCAAACGATGGCTACCTACAACTCATCTCGGATACTAGTGCCCCGTGCTATCGGCTTAGTGCGGAGTTCGGAAATTGAATCAATGAGGGCGCCGCGTAAGCTATTGTAAATTAGAACGACCGGCACAGATACCATATCTGCCCGCCTACGATTCAGGTGCATTCAAGTTAGGATTACATATCAACTCGGATCCAATGTAAGTAATCGCTGGTTTTGCAAAAAAACCACGCGAACAAATAAAACTTCGGCCCTGTGAATTTTTGTTACAACCAGTATTTGTTTGTACGACTCTTCATGAAAATTAATTTAATAAACCGTTGTTTTCTGTCGCATTCTACATAAATCTCTTCTTATTTATTCACACATACACGAATACGTACACTGACGCGGTAATTTTGAATGTAAGGGCTCGTGAGTGTCATTTACATTCAAAACTTATCACATAACGAACACACTCCACGGGGAAAAAGCCAGCCTACAAGATACACTGCAAAACGCATCAGGAGAGGAGCAGGAGTCGTCACCGAAATCAACAAAATTAGAATAGCAATAAACAAATAAGATTTAAACGAAAAACAAAAATAAGATTAAAGAATAAAATAAAAAATAAAAAAATATATATACCCAGAAAGCACAGCATTAAATTGGCTTCACCCAACGTGGGGCCATAACACAGCAGTATGTATATCAGGGCTGAAAATTTTTAAATATTATTCAGTACACATTTAAAACAATTATTTATTTAATTTATAACAACATTTTACAAAAATTTAATTTAATATTAATGAAGCCATAAGGCATTAAACACGGTTATGTCGTAAACTAAAACGATAAGAAAGGTTCAAAATTTACGAAACCTTTTATTTAAAAAAAGAAAACAATCAGTATTTAGTATTGCCTCCCGGGCTTGTAAAACTACAGCATATTGCGGATAAGCCTTCGGTGGTTTTGTTGTGGAATATTCTCCCATTCTTCAATTAGAGCGAGTTCTAATTCTTGGAGCGGTATAGGAGGATTAGGACGGCATCTAGTGTGCCTTGCCAATTTGTCCCATACATGCTCGATCGGATTCAGATCAGGACCACATGATGGTCAATCTAAAGTACGAACATTGTGCTCCTGAAGATAACGAGTAAATATTCGGGCAGTGTGCGGTCGAACGTTATCCTTCATTAGTATGAAATTTTTGCCATTATTTTATGCTCTGGATTATCACATGAGGTGCTAAAATATCTTCGATGTACGTTTGCCTCGTAATACCACCGTTGCGAATAACTACCAGATTTGTGCGACCATTTATCAAAATACCGCCACAAACAATTAACGAACCCCCTCCAAAAGGAACACTTTTTTGTAGTGTTTGCGGTAAATACTGTTCTCCGGTTCTTCGCCAAACTCGAATTTGTCCATCATTCCCCGAAAGAACAAATTTCGATTCGTCTGTAAACATTACTCGACGCCAGCGCCGAAGTTCCCAATTGACGTGCTGCCTAACAAATTGTTGTCTCATTCGACAATGTTGTCTAGATAACTTTGACACTTTTGCAGGACGCCTAGATCTCAAAATGGCATCTTTTAGTCTGTTACGCATAGTTTGGTTACTCACTCTACGACCACTACTAAGCAGCAGATGCTATTGAAGATCCCGAGCAGTGAATGTGCAATTACGAACTGCTTGTAAACGAAGAAAGCGATCATTGACAACAGTAGTTTTTCTTCGGCGGCCTGTTCCTGAACGTCTAATAACCTGATTTGTCTCCTTGTAGTGTTTTCAGAACTTCCAAATGGTTTCTTGTACAACCCCAAGTTCGCGAGCCACATAACGCTGAGAAATAGCCTTCTTGTAACAATGTGACACCTCTCGTAACTTCTATTAAAGTTAAATGTCTTCCAAGTCATTGAGGAACTCAATGATAATGTTCAGCCATATCAACAAATGACACAAACAATAGAATTCATACGTTGTTGAGCATAAAATATTTCTTGATTACTTCAGCTTTTAGCATGTTCACATCAACTTGTAACTTGATTAAATGTACAATCGTACAAATGTACAATCGTACAAATGTACAAACGTACAAATCGCTGGCGGCTGTAGGCGTCCATCTCGGAGGCGTTGGTGGGTTTCTGTAAAAAGAATGGCGCGCGCGAAATTCGAAAAAAATATCAATCAGTTTGTTACGTTTTTTTTTAAATTATTTACCGTACTTTATTTCGCTGGGAGCTCCGTAGTTGTTTCGCGATCCACGTATTTTCGCATTTTGTCCACCTATCTTGGTTTGTCATCGTATGTGCGCCCGACGCATCGCTGTGCGGGCTTCGCCCGTCGCTGCGTTCGCTTCTTTGCGGTCCTTGGGGCCCGTTCGTATTCAGCGGGTGTTTGTTTACTTTTGGTTTTGACAACGCGAGGTTAGGTAGGGTTGTCAATTGTGTCGACCTTAGGCGTTTTCCGTTCGGTCTTCTCCGACGTGCATGTTTGGCGTGCTGTATGCTTTCTCTCGCACGAAGTTCGGAGTTTCCTTGTTGAAAATTAATTTTGTTGCATCCCCCCTTTCTCACCTAGGAAGGGATTTTCTGACAGCTTCCTTGTAGTGAGTTTAGTTATGTTATGTGGTTTTCGGTTGGTTGCCTGATTCTTTCTAGAACATTCGTTCTGACGTCACATTTCCGGTCGCCGGCTAGAGGAGACATTTTTGTGGTTGGCCATTTCATTGTGCTTCGCGTGTTCACTTCTGTTGGACGACTTCTTTCGTGTGATGTGAATATTTTTCGCTTGGAGTCTCGTTAGAGGATTTTGTCCACGGATGTAGACTGGGCTGTCGTCAATTTTGAGCCTCTCGCTTATGCGGATTTGATTTCATCGAACACCGAATTTTCGGCACACCGAAGACAGGCTCTTCCCTCTTAATTTTTGCGGCTCGTATTTGCAATACGAGGTAAGTTGTTGTTGTCTAATTTTTCTTTTGCGAGGTTCGTGATTTGGTATTTTGTGTTAGCATTGCGATGTTTTTCTTTCCTTTTAACAGCAAGTGGTAGGAGGCCACCAAACACGTGGTTGACAAGAATTTTTAAATCGCCACGCGGACCTCTTTGGGCCTCTGAACGGCTGCGCGCTACCGACCCCCTTTTTCTTACGAGTCCCCCCGCTTGAATCGGACTGACTCCTGGGGCTGGATAGACACACTCGACCACTCCCCTAGTGACACCGTTCCTGGTTGGTCGACCGCCTGACCAAAAGAGAAGGACTGTTTGATATCGTAAACTTAAATTTTCTCTTGGTCTTTAACACTTCGCCGTCTGCGCCTTGGGGGCGACGTAACTTCTTACGGACACAGCGACCTGCTGAGCGTGTGCGCATCGCAACCGCCCGCTTTAGTTTATCTTTTCTGTTCGCGACTGGATTCACGCTCTTCTTTTGTGTAACTCAATTTAAAATTTAGTTATTTAATTTTTAAGAGGCGTGATCTCTTTTACTTTATGTCAATTTGGTTAATACTACTTTTACTAGTTTTTTTTTGTTGTCAATTTTGAAATTTAATTTTTAATTACGGATAACTCACCCGTTTTGGTAATTTTGTGAACCTCGCGGATGGGCCCGTACGCGTGCGGTTTGTTCATCGCCTGTTTATTTAATTGTGTTGTACATAATCTGTGAGCAACTAAAAATCAGATTAGAGTCGGCGGTGCAAAGAAAAAGTATGTCTGTTACTAACGCGGCGTTAGGCTGATCTGACAGTTCATGAATGTATCAGATTAATTAATTCAGTTAATCACAGACATACATTTTCTTTGCACCGCTTACTCTAATCTGATTTTTATTTGCTCACTTTTTATTTGCCTGTGCATTATAGGCTTTCTAGGTTTTACGACCTTTAATCATTTTACTTATTTAAGTAATTAATTTAATATAATTTTCGTTGTGGTTGGCGCACTGTTTCTTGAGCTCTGCTCACATTTTGCGTGTCCTTTTCTTATTTTTTTCTTAATATACGGATGTCAACTTTTTACGCTTGGGGTTTTCTTTTACCTTGGTGGGGTTTTGAGGTTGTTTCCGTCTTGCTCTGCCCTTCTAGCGAGCCATGTGGCGTCGGAGTTCTACTCAGTGTTTTATTTTGGACCTTCTCCTAGGGTCAGTTCATGACCTTGGGAATCGCTGCATTTCGGCTAGGTGGCGCCCTAATAGTTTGTAACTTTGGGATCGTTCCCCCTTCGTACGGGCTGACACTTGTGCGTTTTATTTATCGCACCGCACGGCCGTCTTCGCTGAGCTACTGGGAAGGCAGCGAATCCTTCCAAAAGAGAGCCACACAGGTAGGTCCGACCGGCTCGGCCGAATTCCCCTTAGGGTATTACCCTCTACGCACAGGTGGTTGTTGCGCAAACCCTTCAGGGACGCGTAGCATGTTGACGAATTGCGTGAAAGAGGGACTAACAGACCGTCCTGCGTGAGCGATCAGTTTTGCGAAGCGGGCGATGCCAGCGACGCGAGTGAATCACCTTGATCGCGGTGTGAGCGACGTGACTTAACCGTTCGTCATCATGCAATTTTACATGTTCCAGTTTTTCCCATGCTGTAATTACAGCAGAATGATGCTGATAACATTTGATTATACAGGTGTTTACGGTCTTCTCTGTATCCTTTTAGGGGGCGATAGTACATCTCAGAAGGAGTCGATAAACCTTAAAATGCCTTAGTAGAAGTCGCCTCATAAGCGAGATAATAATTTTTTTTATTTTTAAACGATTAATTTGTGCTACACACTAGTAACCTACTACTTAATCAGTATAACAAAAAAACATAAAAGTAATCTTGAGCGATTGCAAAAATAATTGTTTAATTGTTATTACGTTTGTTATTTGACACGCAAAGTTGTTATCTGTAATTCAGTTTTACTATCACCTTTGTTTGACCGAAAATTTTACTATATTTATACCTTGTTCTTTAAAAATCGGGATGGCCCATCGATATTCTATACAACATGGTGATAACTTCGAACATCTTTTGTAGTGGACAATGCTGACTAAGTAGTAGATTACTAGAATTTAAAACAAATTAACCGTTTAGTGTAATAAATAAAAGATTTACTATTTCACTTATGAGACGACTTTTACTAAGGCGTTTTAAGGTTTATCGACTTTTTCTCAGGTATACAATCGCCCCCTAAAAGGATACAGAGAAGACCATAAACACCCTGTTGAATGATTGATTGGTGCAGCTCAGTAACTTTGCCTATGTTGAATAAATTCACAAAAAATGCTGAACACTTCTTTATCGTTTGAGTGGACTGTATACACTGCCAACTACAAGCTTGTGTTAATGCGCATGTGTCCATCACGCCCATTGTGTTTTGTGCGGACGACATTTACACGTTTTTAGGCGGCAAATTTAAATGCATCAACATGCTCCCCACCTTGATAGGTACTTTCAACAAATGCATGTACATATGTATATAGGTAAGTATAGAAAATAAATAATATATTGTATTATGTAAAATTATGCCTCTTTGTTTTAGATCTCTAGTGCACTCGTAATTGGTAAAGGACAAATTTTCGTTATAGAACGTTTTAATATACCGCATGGAGTTTTCACTCACACTACTCTCACAGCACGGTCACTACCTGGATGGACGGCGATGATGCGACCCAGCTTCCATTTTAATGGAGGTAAGTTGTCTTCTTTTAGTAAAACGAGGTCTCCAACATTGACGTTAGGTTCCTGCTTCGTCCACTTTCTGCGTTGCTGCAATTGTGATATGTAGTCCAGTGACCACCTCTGCCAAAAGTGTGGTGTCATTTGTTGCACATGTTGAAATCTTGACAGGCAATTCATTGGTATGTCCTTCATGTCTGCGTCTGGTATTGCCGTTGCACATCTTCCAATTAAAAAATGTGACGGGGTTAAAGGCTTAAAGTCTTCTGGAGATGTGGATAACGGATATAAAGGACGGGAATTCAAGACTGATTCAACCTGCGCCAACACGGTAAGAAAATCTTCGAATGTTACCAACGAATTTGCTAACACTCTTTTCAAATGATATTTAGTAGACTTTACACCGGCCTCCCACAAACCACCGAAGTGAGGACTTTTTGCAGGAATAAAATGCCATTATATGTTATCAGTAATAAATGAATTGTACAATGTTTCCTTGTTTTTTGTTAAAAATTTACCTAATTCGTTTAATACCGAATTCGCACCAACGAAATTTGTGCCGTTGTCAGTGCAGACATGAGAAGGTTTACCGCGTCTTGAACAAAATCTACGAAACGTAGCTATAAAGCCTCAGTGGTCAAATCAGTAACTGGTTCCAAATGCACGGCCTTGGTCATGAAACAAATAAATAGACTGATGTAACATTTGTCGTTTTACGCCCGCGCCCAGTTCCTTCTTTTACGACAAACGGCCCAGCATAGTCTACGCCCGTGGCAAAAAAATGGATATTTAGCAGTTACGCGATGTTTCGGCAAATCTCCCATAAACTGATTTGTTTGTGGTGGTTTAACCTTAAAACATTTGATACATTTGTGAACAGTTGTCTTTCCTAAACTTCTTCCAGCCGTTGGCCAATATTTTTCTCGGATTGATGACAACATCGTGTGTAATAGACGTACATGTTCATGTTCCAATAGAAGTTTCGCAAGTTTATGTTTGCCAGATATTAATATAATAATAATAATAATAATAATAATAATAATAATAATAATAATAATATCGGGTGCTTTTCTCAAAATTAAAGTCAGAATTTTTTAATCTTCCACCGACACGTATTATACCTTGCTCCTCGAGAAAAGGTGACAAACTTGTTAAATTTCCATTTAAATATTTTTTATTGCTCTTTAAATATTTTAACTCATCAGAGAAACTTTCAGCTTGAGATAATTTGATTAATTGAGTTAAAGAAAGCTTTAATTCTGATATTGTTAAACTTCCTGTTTTACAAATGTTAGATGTTGCCCTACAATTATTAATAAATCGTAGACACCAAGCTACAATGCGCTGAAGTTTTGTAAGCGATGAAGCGTAATCGAATGGAAAAACATTTGTTTCAATTTGCTTTGCAGTTAGTGTGATCGTAGTTTTTAGTTCTGGTATTTCATCTTCTGTAGGTATAGTTGTTGAAGGCCACTTAGTATTAGTAAATGCAACCATTGAGGTCCTTCCCACCATATTGAGTTTTTTAATTTACTTGGCCAAACACCTCTTGATATCAAATCAGCAGGGTTGTCTGTTGTTCTTACGTGTGACCACTTGTTTCCACTTGTTCGCTCTTGTATTTCTGCTGCACGATGAGCAACAAATACTTTCAATTGTGGTGTTGGCATTCTAATCCAACTGAGGACAATTGTGGAATCAGACCAGTAGAAAATTTCGTCAAATTTTATATTTGTTGAAGCAATTAATTTTGAAACCAATCTCGTTGACAAAACAGCTGCACAAAGTTCCAGTCTAGGAATTGTGACCCTTTTGATTGGTGCTACTCTAGATTTCGCACAAAGTAATCTCACGAAAATGTCACCGTTGTCAGAGATCGCTCTTATGTAAATGCAAGCTCCAAATGCGGCTTCTGATGCATCTGAAAATGCATAAAGTTCAACGCGTTTAAAACCTGAACTTGGAACATACCTTGGAATTTCTATTTCTCTTAGCATATTCAGCTCTTTATTGAATTGAAGCCACTTCTTTTTTGTAGTCTCTGGTACGGGATCATCCCAATTCAGTTTGTGTATCCAAAGTTCCTGTAACATGATTTTCGCCAGAATTAAGCAAGGTCCCACTAATCCCAGGGGATCAAATAATTTAGAGATCGCTGATAACATTTCTCTTTTAATGTTATTTGCAGGACCTTCTAAATTTTCCACATCATACTTTAAACAGTCTTGTGAAGGTATCCATACTAAACCTAGGGTTCTTTTTTCATTGCATGCCTGTGGTAATGTTTCTTGCTCTTCATTGCCCCATATTTCTTTCATGACGTCCTTACTGTTAGAACACCACTTTCTCAATGGAAAACATGAAGATTTCAAAATTGTTTCGATATTACAACTTAACTGGATGGTGTCTTGAACTGAATTGGTCCCAATGAGTAAGTCATCTACGTAGAAGTCCTTTAATATTACTTCTGCTGCTCTGGGATATTCATCGCGATGGTCGTGTGCAGTTTGTTGTAGACACCTTACTGCCAAGTACGGAGCTGATGCTGTTCCATATGTCACTGTATTCAGTTGATAATGCTTCAATTGTTTAGTGCTATCTTCTTGCCAAACAATGCGTTGCTAATTTCTTTCTTCTGGAATTACTAATATTTGTCAATACATCTTTTCGACGTCCGCTGCTATTACATACTGATGAGTACGAAATTGCACAAGTATATTGAATAGTTCGTCTTGTATGACAGGACCCACATGTTGAGTGTCATTCAAAGAAATATTGTTTGACGTTTTACATGATGCATCGAATACTACTCTCAGTTTTGTTGTAGAGCTGTTCTGTTTTAATACTGAATGGTGAGGTATGTAATAAATTCCATTTATGTTTGTCATTGGGTCTTGAATTTCTGTCTTGTGACCCATTTCTTCATACTTACGCAAGAATGCTACATACTGCTGTTTTAAACTTTCATTTCTTTCCAACCTTCTTTCTAGATTATAAAATCGTTTTACTGCTGTGTAAACGAGTCTCCCAAATCTGGCTTCTCTTCCTTGAATGGGATGGAAACTATAAATCTCCCTTCAGAACTCTTTTGAGTTGTTTCAATAAACTTGTTTTCGCAAAAAGTTTCAGCTGGTGTCAAATACCTGTGGTCGTTACATTCTTCTAGTTCCCAAAACCTTTTCAGTTGGTTTTGCACTTCAAGATTAGTAACAAGGTTACAATTTGTAAATATGGACCTGCGATTACCCAGCCCAATAAGATTTTCTGCAGCATTGGTTTATTGTTGCCTAGTCTATGCCTTTCCGGACATAATAGTACATCAATCTTGTGTCTGTAACAGGTCATTGAAATCTGCTAGCTTGACGTGCTTTGGTATTTTGTATGTGGAAGTGTCAAATGCGTTAAGATTTGTGCTCTCAGTAATTTTGTCAATTACAAAACATGTGATTTTTGTACTGTACGAATATTGACAGGATGTTAATTGAATATCCGTTCTTCGTTTAATGGTCGATAATAGGGCCTATTCTGTATCGAAGATGTTAAATTTAAAGGGTTGTTAAATTTTATTACCATGGTAACACCAATCACAAGACTCTATTTTGAATTTTAACGTATCCTTAAATTTTAACAGCCTGTTAATAAGTTACAGAATACGCCCTAATGTTTGGTTTATACCGATAACCGAAAGGTTTATTTCCGTTGTTTTCAAATTTAACCGATTACAAAATTCATTTGTTATAAAGCAACTTTCAGAACCCGAATCTAACATGGCACAACAGTGATGTTGTTTTCCATTGTGATCTTTTATTTTTACAATGGCCGTTGATAAAAGCACTTTGGGATTTTCTAAATTTACATAATTTGCAGTAATTGTGCTAACTGGACTGACAGATGTTTCCGACTTCCTGTCATCCGTCGTGTCACTTTCAAATTGTAAAAGTGTGTTATGCTTTCTTCCACATTTTTTGCATGTTCCTGATTTGCATTCATTAACGAAATGGTTTTTTCTTAAACAATTCAAACATAGTTTTTAGCCTTGACTTCTGCACATCGTTGCTTGGAATCCCAGTTTGTGAAACGTTCGCAATTGAAAATTGAGTGATAATCATCGCAAAATACGCATTTTGTTGAGTTTTTGCCGTCAAATGTCGCTAAATTCACTGCTGTTGCCGTATTTGCTCCCTTTTGAAAATATTTATTCGTGTTGTAAATATATGTCCCTTTTTGTTTTTACACTATTGAAAACCCGTTATTAATAGATTATTTTCGTCTAAAAACATTTGATTTAAAAATAAGACAACGTTGTCATTTTTGAAAAAAAAGGAGCTCGCGTCCTGCGAAACTAAAGTTTAAGATTTAATTGTGGCTGAACAAAAAATATGTCCCTTTTTGTTTTTACACTATTGAAAACCCATTATTAATAGATTATTTTTGTCTAAAAACATTTGATTTAAAAATAAGACAACGCTGTCATTTTTGAGAAAAACGAAGCGCGCGTCCTGGGGAGCTAAAGTTTAAGATTTAATTGTGGCTGAACAAAAAATATGTCCCTTTTTGTTTTTACACTATTGAAAACCCATTATTAATAGATTATTTTCGTCTAAAAACATTCGATTTAAAAGTAAGACAACGTTGTCATTTTTGAGAAAAAAGAAGCGCGCATCCTGCGAAACTAAAGTTTAAGATTTAATTGTGGCCGAACAAAAAATATGTCCCTTTTTGTTTTTACACTATTGAAAACCCGTTATTAATAGATTATTTTCGTCTAAAAACATTTGATTTAAAAATAAGACAACGTTGTCATTTTTGAAAAAAAAGAAGCGCGCATCCTGCGAAACTAAAGTTTAAGATTTAATTGTGGCCGAACAAAAAATATGTCCCTTTTTGTTTTTACACTATTGAAAACCCGTTATTAATAGATTATTTTCGTCTAAAAACATTTGATTTAAAAATAAGACAACGTTGTCATTTTTGAAAAAAAAGGAGCTCGCGTCCTGCGAAACTAAAGTTTAAGATTTAATTGTGGCTGAACAAAAAATATGTCCCTTTTTGTTTTTACACTATTGAGAACCCATTATTAATAGATTATTTTTGTCTAAAAACATTTGATTTAAAAATAAGACAACGCTGTCATTTTTGAGAAAAACGAAGCGCGCGTCCTGGGGAGCTAAAGTTTAAGATTTAATTGTGGCTGAACAAAAAATATGTCCCTTTTTGTTTTTACACTATTGAAAACCCATTATTAATAGATTATTTTCGTCTAAAAACATTTGATTTAAAAGTAAGACAACGTTGTCATTTTTGAGAAAAAAGAAGCGCGCATCCTGCGAAACTAAAGTTTAAGATTTAATTGTGGCCGAACAAAAAATATGTCCCTTTTTGTTTTTACACTATTGAAAACCCATTATTAATAGATTATTTTCGTCTAAAAACATTTGATTTAAAAATAAGACAACGCTGTCATTTTTGAGAAAAACGAAGCGCGCGTCGCAGTATGCGGAATTAAAGTTTAAGATTTAATTGTGACTGAACAAAAAATATGTCCCTTTTTGTTTTTGCACTATTGAAAACCCGTTATTAATAGATTAATTTCATCTAAAAATATTCGATTTAAAAATAAGACGACGCTGTCATTTTTGAGAAGAAAGAAGCGCGCGTCCTGGGGAGCTAAAGTTTAAGATTTAATTGTGGCTGAACAAAAAATATGTCCCTTTTTGTTTTTACACTATTGAAAACCCATTATTAATAGATTATTTTCGTCTAAAAACATTTGATTTAAAAGTAAGACAACGTTGTCATTTTTGAAAAAAAAGGAGCTCGCGTCCTGCGAAACTTAAGTTTAAGATTTAATTGTGGCCGAACAAAAAATATGTCCCTTTTTGTTTTTACACTATTGAAAACCCATTATTAATAGATTGTTTTCGTCTAAAAACATTTGATTTAAAAATAAGACAACGCTGTCATTTTTGAAGAAGTTGAGTACGCCTCGCGCAACAATACTTGATAGGTCAATTTCGAATCAATTTCTAAAAATATTTATTTTAAGTTATTGAATATTACTTAATTAGTAGTTTTTTGTACCAATATATAAATACTGAGACTATTTTGGTATTATTTTAGAATTTTTTTTTATTGCTGAAAGTTATTGCTAACTTCATACCGGTGCGCTTTCAGTAGCTGTCTATTACATGTTAAATAAAGTTATGAGTAAGGTTTTGTGATTATTAGATTAATACTTTTCTATAAAACACTGTCAAGTTTGAGTGGAGCACAATTGTGCGCCACGCGAGTATTCACGTAAATCATATTATCATATCTTCACGAGTTATTGTAGTTGTTTCTTGTTGTTTATTTATATTATTTTCAATACATTTATAATTTTCTTACCTTATAATAACAAAAAAAGAAAAATAATTACTTGGTTTATATTCAATGAAATAAATTGCCATACCGGTTTATTTTTCACAAATCATTCTTATTTAACTTTATTTACACAAAAAAATTACTAAGAATTTTTTTAAATCATTTTCCTAGAAGGTAGTTAATAACTACATCTGTTTGATTCACTGAATAAGTTGAAACACAATGATACTAATAATAATTAATTTGGACTACAGTTGTAATCCACGCGAGTAACGGCGTTAGATTTTGTTACGCGAGCACTGAAGGGTTAAAGAACGTAACACCACAGTCAACGGGGTATATTATGGGGCACTGCTACATAAATTACTACAAAATATTCGGGAGAAAAGACGTAGGAAAGCGACTAGAGTCGTACGTTTGCTGCATGACAATGCACCCGTGCACACTGTTGGAATTGCACAAGCCACACTTCGTGACTGCGGTTTCAAACAAATCGATCACTATTACCAGTGACTATTACCTGTTTGGAAATTTGAAAAAGGACCTTTGTGGGCACCATTTTAGTGACGACGAAGAGGTGAAGACTGCAGTTTGGCCACATTTTGAAGACAAACCCAAAGAATATTTTTTTAGGGGTATCGAAATGTTGTTAAAACGATGTAATAAGTGTATTGATGTCCAGGGGACTATATTGAAAAATAAAATTTAATTGTGAGTCTACGACATTTCTTTCATAGTCAGGCCGGAAATTTTTGGCGCTTACCTCGTATTTCAAGTGCCTTGATGACTTGTGCAGCTTGACCTTGCAAGCTCGATCTTAAATAATGTAATTTTTGTAAATCGCTTAATTCAGTATTTGTATGTATTATTGACTTAAACGTATCTCTAAACTCTAACCAATTTTCGTAATTGCCAGAAAATTTAGATAGTTGAATTGTTGGTAACTTAACGTGCTTTAAGTTGCCGAGATGGGAACCAGTAATTGAACCTACTGATTGCAGCGAATTACCGGACTCCGACTTTAAATCATTTTCGCTCGTATGTTTGCTAATTAACGTTTTGGCTTCTGAAATAGCCGCAAAATATGAATTTTCGAATGCCTCCTTTCATGGTACTGTTCAACGACGTTTTCATCGTCACAAAAACTTTCAATGCTTGTATTTCACAAAATTCCTGAAATAGGACCTCTATTCTCGCAACCCGTTCGCGTAATTCCACGAGATCAGATTCGTGTACATGATCTTCAGTTTCTATTGTATTTAAATACCTTTTGAATGCTGCTAAACTGTGTTTAATGTAACCCCGTTTGCGCGTGTATAATTTGTTTGAATTTTCCATTTTACAATATTGCAGGTTGAAACAGGTAGATAAAGCGAAACAAGGATAGGTACTCACGGGAAAATGTTGCTTGTTGCTTTTCCGACGCCTCAAATGCACCCTGATGTCCTCGCTGCTTTCCACGTGTTAACCGTTGCATCACGTTTTTCTTGGTTTTTGTTTTTCGTACAAATGTTGTTGTTACTGAGCCATCCGGTTCGAAGCTGACCAAAATGTTGAATGATTGATTGGTGGAGCTCAGTAACTTTGCCTATGTTGAATAAATTCACAAAAAATGCTGAACACTTCTTTATTGTTTGAGTGGACTGTATACACTGCCAACTACAAGCTTGTGTTAATGCGCATGTGTCCATCACGCCCATGGTGTTCTGTGCGGACAACATTTACACGTTTTTAGGCGGCAAATTTGAATGCATCAACACACCCTGTATATTTGAAATGCAGACTCAAAACATTTTTGTTAATATTATGTTGTATTCAAATACCATAAAGCCAGGTGAAGCGGTCGATGTAGCGGAAAGTGCGGAAATATCAAATTATTTGATTGCGTCAACCGAGCGAAATTCGCGCGAATCGCTTTTGCGGTCGATGCGACTTCACGTAGAACACCTACATTATGGAGCGATTCTGCTCGTATCTGTAGCAACCATAAGATCTGTAAATCTGTAACTGAGTTTTAAAGTACATATGGAATTTTGAAGTTCTGTGGAAGGTATGATTTCTTCGAGGTCTGTAGGATTGCTCGTAAGTCTCTGTGGGATTATCGTATAGACTTACAAGAAATCATATCATACTGAGAACTTCAAAATTCCACCTTTTAATAAATGACTTACTGGCTTACAGATCTTACGGTTGCTACAGATATGAGCAGAATCGCTCCATTAGTTTGCTTCAGTTTGATAAATTCGCAACGCCCGCGCCGTGCCGCTCGCACCGGCCGCTAGTATTCTCTCACGCAGAACACCCCGTTAGAGATCGCTGCATGTGGAGATGCGGCGTCGCGGGAATTTCTAAAAAATCTGGCGGGCGAGAATTTTATTTTGCGGGGCGTGGGCATGCGCATTTCCGCGAGTTGAAGTGGGCGAATAACGATGTTAGCGTGCGTTTAAAATGCTTTATTAACACAACATAAATATATAATTACCAAATTACAAAATTACATACAATTTAATTTTAATTTATAAAATACATAATTACAAATTACATAGAATTTAATTTTGATTTATAAAATATGTACATAATTACAAAATTAATCCAATTTCATTTTAATTTATAATCACAAAATCTTTAAACCGGACACTAAATAACGCAAAATCAGTACGTTTGTTAATAGAATTCGACGACATTTTTATTTTACACATTTCTATAAAACGTCTTTTGAAAATATTAGACTCGTAATATAAAATATTAATATTTTCAAAATCAAAATTGTGGTCATTTTCTAACGAATGTTCAACAAGCATTGAATGATTTTGATTATTTTTTTGGATATGATATTTATGTCGGACAAGAACCAACTTTAAATATTAATTTATAATGTCCCAACGACAACGAATGAATGTCCGTTACAAGATCGTAATGTCGTTTGTCTTCTTGAGCATCTAAGGCAGTTTTATTTATGGTAACGGTTAATAATTGATGATTTATTGACGTGATACTATTGAATTTTGACATTAATTTTTTATTAGCAAACAAACAGTCATAATAATCCTGAAAAGTTATTTTTTTAATTCCTGAACGACCTACACCCTTCAATTTTTAAAATTTTTCTTGTTTTCCTACTCTGATGGCGTAAACTTTAGCTCTAATTCCAATAAACTCAGTTATTATCCGTCCGCAGAGTTCGTCTTTAAATTTACCGATAACTTTCTTATTAACCAAAGGTATTCCGAAAGGGTTATCTGCGGCGTAATCTGAAGTGTCAAAAATTTTATTTGCATCTCGTTTTATAATTTCATAAATACTCGAGACACGTTCAGGATGTTTTGGAGAGAATTTTAAAATAAAACTGTCCGTGTCCGTGTAACATACTGTGACATTAAATAAAGGCTCCACATTTTCTCTGATGTAATCATAAAGAAAACTATACATGACTGTTTTTGAAATGTCAAGGACTGCCATGCCAACGTAGATCGGTTTATCAAATTTCACGGATAATTTGTTCAGATCAATTGCAACCAGGTTCTCTTTGAAAATCGTAACTTTTTGGAAATTTGATTTATTCCCCAGACAACACAAAATGGTTTAATAAACGTTTTTTTTATGTTTAAATTATTGGTTTAAATGAAGCATTTCATGACTTTGATACAACGTTATAATGTCTGCCTGAGAAACATATTGTAGTGTTGCGTTCCTTGCAGATGTGGTAAGCAGGGTTGGGTAACTGTATTCTGCTACATTTGCTACGTAGTTTACAACGTGTCGCAAACGTATTTGTTACATCTTCGTATTTGCTACATTTACTACATTTGCTACGTTGAAATGAAATACGCAATTATGTTACATTTTATTTAATATTTATTTTTAATAAACATAAAGAATATTTTATTAAAATAAAATTCATTTCTATGTAACACATACAACGATACAACATATATAATTAATACAGAACCAGAAGGTCAGGAGCCAGAACACAACTTGATCTTAATACTCATTTGAAAAATTAGAATCTTTAATTTTTAACGAATAATAAATGTGAATCAATTTTTCTGATTTCTCAGCTGTTAACCGATTTCTTAAGGGCGAATGTACATACGACCAATTGGAAAACACTCGTTCTAGTTGCGCTGAAGAGGCCGGTATATTTATTAACTTTTTCGCTAATTGGGATAAAGAAAAATATTTTTTCTCCACAAACCCCCAAAATGTTTTTGAATTCACAACATTTTTAGCGACTGATTTTTTAAATATGTCATCATTTGTTTTATACGCTTGAAATCCATCGAGACCTTCAGCGTCAAGCTGATCCAATATAAAATCTTCAACTAACATACATTGATTTTCTGATAAGCGTTGACCTTTGTAAACTGGATGTAAATAATTTGCAGCTAATCCATATATGTTTATAGCTTTTCTAGATCTTACAAAAGTCGACAGCTTACGGTTGTCTGATACTGTTAATATCTGGTTTGTTTCTAACTTCAACCATTCCTCTGCAGCGTCTGCGATAGAACACTTATTTTCTTGACATTTATCAATTAACTGGCAAATTGGATCGATTATCTGAATATAGTTCTCAACAGTTGTAATAAAAGATTCATCAAAAAGATTTTGTATAATTTCTTGTTTCACTTTGTGTTGGCCATCTGCCACGATTCGTTTCATAATCTGAAGATTTTTTATCAAGCAGATGCAGGCATCTTTGTAACTACACCATCGAGTCTCTACTGGTAAAATTATTTTCGTTCCTCCGTAATCCACCAATTTTTTTTCCAAATTGCACTGATTGAATTGTTTTAGTATAGTACTGACTTTGTTTAATATATTCTTGTCTGTTATATCTTTGATAAGCAAATTACCTGAGTGGCTGTTGCAAGTGCAGTGCCAAAGATCAACCAATCGTCCCATTTTCATCATATTTGCAGCATTGTCGCTGACGATTGCATATATATTAGTTTTATATTTTGATTTAGCTAGTTTAATAGATTCTTCGCAAATATTTGCCAATGCTTCGCCTGTTTCTTTGTCATCCGTGAAATCAAATGACTTTAAAAAGGCGCTAGGGCCTTCAGATGTATGTAGCATTGTCACCACATTTTTTGTATTGTTGCTAGAATTTTTCCAACCATCTACCAAAAGAGTCGCTTCATTTGGAAGGTTCTCAGAGTCTTTTTCATTTATGTCTTGATACACTTTTTCAAGAATTGTAGTGGATAATGTTTTACGTGTTGGAGCATTATAAGCTGGACGCAAAGTTGTTAAAAAATTTCTAAAGTGATCTGATTCTACAACAGAAAATGGAATGTTACAGCCAAAAAAAAGTTTTGCTAGAGACATATCGATCGAATTTTTCTCTTTAGCGTTCATAGAATCAATAAACTTGTTAATTTTAGGTGTAGAAATTTTTTTTCTTTTTTCCAGCGACTTACGTGTTGACTGATTTATTTGGAGTGTAGAGTCTGGATTTGGAGTGTTATCTGCCAAAATTTCTACATCAGAGTCAGCTTGGGGATTTACTGTATCAAATTCTATTACGTTTTCATTATTGTTATCAAAAATATTTGATAGACTTTCCTGATCTAGAACCCTAGATCCGCTTGGAATATCTGATTCGGGTTTGTTTACTAAAATCTCGAGTAGCAACTCGCCTGACTCATCTTGATTTTCCACAAATTGCTCTTTCGAAGAGGCCGAATAAGGGGTTTCTTCAACTACATTGTCAGTACTGTTCTCTCTTGGTCTTAACTGACGTTTACAGCGACGTCTAAAAATAAGATATTAAAAAGTTATTGAAAAGATTTTTTGTTCTACTACGTCTTTCAAAAAGTGTGCAACAAATGGGATTAATTTTTTATTGTCGATTTTTATTAAATTTTATTGATGCAGAGATTTCTGCAGTAGTTCAAATCAAATTGGGAAATACCAGGTGTAATTTATTTTTTACGGTATATGTATACTGCGTAGACACCGAAAAATAAATTCGGCCTTAAGAATAAAGTGCCCTTATTTTAAAAAATACAGGAAAATATCGTAAGAAAATATTATTTAGAATTAAAAGTTATAATCAAACACAATATTACAGCCTCCTATCTCAAATATAAAAACCATTCACCTCTTATTATGAATCACTCTTTACAACATTAGCAAATACCTTTACAACTTTAAATTCTAAACAATATTTATGACATTTTCTTGTATTTTCTAAAACAAGGGCATTTTACTCTTAAGCTGTCTTCATTTTTCGGTGTTCACGCTGTTTACCGTAAAAGATAAGTATTATCTGGCATTTCCCAATTTGATCTAAACTAATTCAGAAGCGTTCTGTATCAATAAAATTTAATAAAAATCGGTAATAAAGAAAAATTCCATTTGAAAGAAACTGTATTTAATTACTTACCGGTGTGCTTCAAGTCGGCTAACAGAACTATTTTTTATAATCACACTGCAAAAGACACACTTTGCGCCCAAACGTCCATTGCATAAACGGTACTTTTGAAATTGAAGTTTTTCATACATGGAATGGCTTTTTCGCCCGGAATTGCTGTTTTCTGTATCTATTTTGGCGACAAGGCTAGGTATATGAATTATAGGGCACAGATATGAATCAAACGCCAACCTCAACAACTACAGCTCTTTAAAAGTGACATTCTTGCTCTTGGCAGAAACCATTTTTAGAAATTGGCCAATCAAATCAATTTGCAACATTTTAATACACCGATTGCTACGTTTGCTACATTTGCTACGTTGCAAACGTAGTAAATGTAGCAAGTGTAACAAATATCTGAAATTTAGTCATTTACCCAACCCTGGTGGTAAGTATTGTTATATTTCTCTTTTAATTGATCCGTTTAACCACATCCACTGCACAATTACGTAGTACTGTTGTCTTTTATTATTTTATATTCAAATGTCAAAGTGACAGTATAGGGTGGGAACTCTCAATGTCAAATCAAATCCAGTTCTTTATTATAATTTGGAAGAAAATTCTTTTGAAAATAAATCGGTGAGTAATTTAGTTGTTTAGTTTGTAGTGTGTGCCTAAAATTCTAAAGAACACAGGTAATTTCGTATTTGCCAGATGTTGCTATCTGTAATGCAAAACAAACAATAAAATTCCTATGATGCTTTAGAGTTTTATAGTGTTATATTATGTAGTGTAATGTTGAATTAGAATTTTTATTATTATAGATAGAGTCGGATTTGCCAGATGTTGCTATCTGTAATGCCCAATTGTAAAACAAACAATAACTCTTCTACAATATTAAGGATTCTTTGTATATGTGTGTTTACTGTTCAAATGAATGATGAATTACAGTAAGTGTTACATGTAATGTATTTTTTAAAACCAAAAGAATTTTCTTAAATGAAGCACTTACTTTAGCGTTATTGTGTGAAACATTCCTGGATATACAGGGTAGTCCCGAAAGAAGGTGCCAAAAAGCAATCAGTTATAGCAGATGATGAGTAAAACTCACATACAAAAAATTTTCCTAATAAAACTCTTTTCGTTTTTGAGATAAAAATAATTGAAAATTTGTTGAAAATTTGCTGTATGCTAATGAGATTAGATGTTACAGGTACCGTTGCTAAAAAAATGCAAATATTGTTGCCATACAACCAGTATTACCTTTTCAATCCCGATTAACATTAGCGTACAGCAAATTTTCAACACATTTTCAATTATTTTTATCTCAAAAACGAAAAGACATTTATTAGAAATTTTTTTTGTATGTGAGTGTATATGAGTTTTACTCATCATCTCCCATAACTGATTGCTTTTTGCCACCTTCTTTCGGGATCATCCTGTAAATTACCAATGAATCAAAGATAACGAAATTTTTTTAAAGATATATTGACGTTTAATTATATAACAGAATTTTTTATTGATGTTGATATTATCGTTGCTAAAGTAAGATTAACGTTTCGTGTACAATTGCTTCCCATTACACCTCGGTTTATTGATTCTCCCAGGTGACCATCCCCTTCATATTATTTGTAAATACTTCAATCATTTTGACATTCATTGACACAAAACTTCAATCTTGATACAAAACTTAAATATTTCAAACCTAATTTTAATGTATTTTTCTAACCAATTGCTCTCATCATATTTTATCGCACGATGAATTGTTTTTAATTTTAAGCCGTGTTTTAAACTTTGAAGTAAAACGCGTAAATGGAGGACGTACTTCTCTTTGTTATATAAAGTTAGCATTAATTTTTTATCGTCCTTTTTACCTGTAGTGGATCTGTGTGTAGTTAATCTGTGTTAAGGTAATTCAATTTTTACGGCCTCATGACGTGAGCAATCTGACACATGACGATTTAATTTGTCCTTGAAAGAAAAATAACACAAGCAGCGATCGCAAATGAACTTGACACGCATATTTGATGAAGTTTGATACCTGCACAGTTCTGATAAATTTTTGTGTTTTTAATGAGACATGAGACGCGTTGACTTTTCTTTAAATATAATAAATTTACGTGGCAGTTTTCGACATTTTTTGTATGATATGTTTTCATAACCGTATACGTCAATTGAAATATATTTATTGGCATTTTCGAATTTCTGCAAGTCGCACAGATTTACAGGAAAACATATACCTTTAAAATTAAAAAAATTGTATACAGCGTGTCCACCGAGTGCCGCGGTCTTCTCTACCGTCTATAGTATATAAGATAGAAAAAAAATTCAAACGAGCTAAGATGTACCTCAGTTAGCTCTACGTCATAAAATTATTTTAGGCTATACAGAGTGTTCAGTAACTGAGAGCCATACCAAAGTTATATTTTTTTAAACGGAACGCCCAGTATATTTTTACATATTTCGAAAGTACGCATAATGAATAGGTAATAACCAAAAATTTAGGAACTTTTACTTAAGAGTTTGTAAGATATTGACGTTTAAGTGTAAAAAATTGCCATAATATGAGTGCTTATATCTTTGTTATTTATTTACATTTCGCCTTGATTTTTTGTAGGTACTCAAGTCAATATCTTTGCTACAGAAATTTCAAAACAGCTTCGGTCTATCAGTTATTATGGGTACAGGGTGTTGAGTTTTGCGAAAGATAATTTTTCTCAAAATTTTCAAATGGAACACCCAGTATATCTAGACTCTCATGAAACACTGCTTTAATAAGCTTTCATAAAACGCCAAATGTATTTGCCTAAACTGAAGAAATCGTGAGACAAAATTTAATAATTTTTCTTTCTTTCAATATTAACGTTATTTAGTCTTTCCGACCGGTTCTTCTGTTTTGATTTGCTGATAAGTCAATGAATATGTTTTATTTTTTGTTCAAAGTACATAATTGAATATGTTCCTGTTAAACTAATTCCTATGTTTCTTCATTGTGAAAATATTTACATAACGTTATTTTAATAACATTGGTACTGCATTTAATGTTTCCTAGCGTTTAGAATCTTTCTTTCAATCTTTGAAAAACTCTAGAATTCGGATGTCTTCTCATAGGATAATGCTGCGAATATAATCTTGATGCCAAAAAACAGTTTTGGTGCCTTTTCCTAGTAGGTATGTCATGTCACGTAACTCTTCATTATTAAAATGCATTTTGTTATCATAAAAAAATACAAAACTGTAAAAGTAGAACACTACTTTAGTAGATAACAATCTACTAATTGAATAATTTTTCTGTCAATTAAAAATCTATAGCAACTGTTTTCCTATTTTCTAGCAAACGGTAACGTGATTCTAAATTTTATTTTTTTAAATTATTATTATAACGTTATTTAGATATTTTCAAAGTAAAGAAAAATAGCAATTGGTTTAATAGGAATATATTCAATTACTTTGAACAAAAAAAACGTATTCATTGATTTATCAGCAAATCAAAACAGAAGAAAGGCTAAATAACGTCAATATTGAAAGAAAGAAAAATTATTAATTTTTCCTCACGACTTCTTTAGTTTAGGCAAATACATTTGGCGTTTTATGAAAGCTTATTAAAACAGTGTTTCATGAGAGTCTAGATATACTGGGTGTTCCATTTGAAAATTTTGAGAAAAATTATCTTTCGCAAAACTCAACACCCTGTACTCATAATAACCGATAGACCGAAGCTGTTTTGAAATGTCTGTAGAAAAGGTATTGTATTGAGTACCTACAAAAATTCAAGACGAAATGTAAATAAATAACAAAAATATAAGCACTCATATTATGGCAATTTTTTGCACTTAAACGTCAATATCTTACAAACTTTTAAATAAAACTTCCTAAATTTTTGGTTATTACCTATTCGTTATGCGTACTTTCGAAATATGTAAAAATATACTGGGTGTTCCATAAAAAAAATATAACTTTGGTATGGCTCTCAGTTACTGAACACTCTGTATAGTCTAAAATAATTTTATGAAGTAGAGCTGACTGAGTTACATCTTAGCTCGTTTGAATTTTTTTTCTATCTTATATACTATAGACGGTAGAGAAGACCGCGGCACTCGGTGGACACCCTGTATAGGCTGTTTCAGTAATGATGCACCAAACTTCGGGGAAACGTTTGTGACATTATTTTAAACAAAATGTTTTAATACAATTTTGCAATCGGAGCAACTTGAAATTTTCATTATTTTGAGTCAATGTTTTCATAAATACCGTAGCGATTTAAATTTCTGCCGCCGTGAAACAGAACGAGCGATTTAAATTGTTTTATGAATGGCACGCGGCTGCAAGAAGAGAATAAATATCTATCGTAAACGAAAAAATTTATGAGAGGCTTTTAACTCTGCTTTTTAGTTATTCCTGTATCCAACATGTACATAATATGATGTACACAACGTCGGCCTAATTTTAAAATCTCGTAAGTCATGTAAAGGCATTTTACAGGGTAGCATAAAAACCATCTCATTTTCCAATAAACTGCCGACTTACGAGTTTTGATTAAAGTCTTACAGATGTTGCTACGATCGAAGACAACTTACGAAATTTTAACATACTGTAGCCTTGAATCACCTTAACAATATCATTCTCATAACTCAATTTTGTCCATTTTCGAAGGTTTTGAAATTAGGCCAATGACAACTAAGTATCACAAAATCTTTTAAGCGGACACTAAATCGTGCACTATAACACTTTACGTAAAGTGTTATAGTGCGCGTAAAGTGTTATAGTGCGCGATTTAGTGTCCGCTTAAAAGATTTTGTGATACAAATTTCATCGGACAAGAACCAACTGTAAATAAAGACAACTAAGTAATTGAACAGTTGATTAAAATCGGGAAAATTAGTAACTACAATTATTGCTTCCGCCGCGCCGGTCTGCCAAATTATTATTTGCCTATCAGACTGAACTTGGTCACATGAGGTAGAAACAAATTCGGAAGCGGGCGAATTACGAAAACGGCAATTACCTTACAACATTTATTCGAATAATCTGCGTATTCTGGAAACGTGTAATCGCCCATCGCACACACCAACACACGGCAACACACACTTACATAATAAATTTAAAAATGAAAAGTATAAACTACACCAACTAATTACTCGTCACTACAACGTTAACCAGAACGGAGTGAACGAACTAAATGTGTTTCATCATCTCATCTGAGGCGCGACAGTTTATGGGGTAATAAATAAAGCAATAACACGAGCGTTAAGGCAGGTTAAGAATTCGGGCCGCTCTCATCTATTGTACGTTTTAAAAATATACGATTCTCCTTTCCCTTCGATTATCTCAAAACTTATTCATTAAAAAAAATATATTATAGGAAACTTTTATTTCTTTTCACGATATTTACCAACATACCGAGCTTGGTGCATCATCACTGAAACACCCTATATATTTTGGCGATACGTAGAAGGATCGCACGCATCTTGACCGTTTCTCGCTGGAAATAGGTGGGCCAAAAAACAATACGCGAAGAGTAGTAGGGAAAGACCGATTCTGGAACCTCCTCCGACCTTGATGGAAAAATTCAAGGTCAAGGTCGGAGGAGGTTCCAGAATCGACCTACCCCTGACCTTCACCATAACCTTGACGCGGAGGAGGTTCCAGAGTCAGATAACCTTGAAATGGTGTTGAGGTCAGAGGAGGTTCTAGTGTTGATTTCTGCTTAGTGACCTTGTGGTTGGAGGAGGTGAGGATTTAAATTAGTATTACCCCCACCTAAAATCTTGTTGTTATATAAGGCCGTTAATTTGTGAATTGTTTCAGTTATTGCAGAACTGTGAGTCGTGTTATACAAATTTAATAGTGTATCGTCGATCTATATAAAAGTAAGGGTGGGTTTACAGAAACCAAATCAAATATTTAATTTCGAATTAAACTAATCACGATTAAGTTGCCATAAGAATTACATTGCGAACTGTCAAATTAACAACGTCATTAAAATTTGATTGCAATTAAATTTTCTGTAAACTAGCCCTAAGTTTATTATATTTTTCTAATCATATACAATTCTTATATTTTTGATGTATTTAATAGTGACGTCTAAACAAGTGGAATTTTTCTTCCAGAAGAAAAAACACGTGGATGATCAAGGTGATGATGTACAGAAGAAAATATTTCTCACTCAAAACGTTGATAAACCAAAAGAACAGGTTGACCAAGATTTGAATATGTCCTCAGTTTGAAACGAGTTTCAATTTGACGTATTGTCTCAATCTTTTTTCACGGATGAAGATTTTCGTCAGTATGATGTTAGCGAGAAAGCACCTTCAGAGATATCAGAAGTAAGGGAAGTGGCTGATGTGGACCAATTACCATTGTTAACTCAAAGTATATATTTTTTAAATAAGAGCCGCACGAAGTGGGTTTGCGTGGGACTGTGTGCCGAAACATTTTTTGATCCAGTAATACGCATTATGGGTACTAAAAGGCAGAGCATATAGTTTTTAGAAGAGGAATGGAAACAATTCTGTTCTTATAACTACACATTGAAATCATATTTTACCGAGAAAAAAACTGTTTATCCGGTAATGAAAATTAGTTCGGTAAAGGCATCTTTCGAACGTATCGAAGGAACGAAAATATTGAAATTAGAAAGAGGTGACGAGACACTGTATACATATATCTTATAAGGGTTTATTGGAATTATGGAAATTGTGTGATATTATATCATATCGTTTGGAGGTTTTGAAGCAATTGAATTATAAAACATTCTACTCCAACATGATTCTATGCGTGAGTGTTATGGATGGTGACGTGAACTAACTGTCAAAGCATTTCTCAATAATGAAATATCTGAGAAAGGGGCGATTACAAATGAATTAACAATGTTCGGAATTAATAAATTAATGTGTGACATAAGTATGCATAAAGCCGTTACTATGTAAATATGTAAAATTGTAAACATATGCAATTAAAAATAAAATTTTATGATAATATTGTTTTATCATTTATTCACCTAATGACTTTTGATATATAATGTTTAGCGACAAGAGTATCAGAGTAGTACACATTATCATCGTCAACTGTTAGAAACAAAAGCCATAAATGCGGCGTCGCGTCAAGAGAGACCACATTTTGAGAAGTAGTATAGAACGAAAAGGTCGTGGTTTACTTAATACGTTCATTAATAAACTGCCAATAGAGTTACATATACCAGGTTACAACTACTGCGGTCCAGGCACAAAATTAGATACTCGACTTAAAAGAGGAGACAGAGGTGTTAATGTATTGGAGGAAGCGTGTAAGCAACACGACATTGCATATTCGTTAAGTGACGATTTAGATAAGCGTCACGAAGCAGATAGAAAATTGTATCAAGCGGCAGTACAAATAGTTAAAAGTTCAGAAGCGGGACTTGGAGAGAGGGCATCGGCATTATCTGTAACCGCCATAATGCGAGCTAAGACTAAGCTCGGAATGGGGAACAGTGGGAAGAGAAAGCGTGCGATTAAGCGGAGGAAGCGCGGTGGTGAATTATCATTTCGGGAAGCTGTGAAGAAAGCTCGACATGTCATTTCGCGCAGCGGTAACAAGAGCCTCTTAGAAAATGTTAAATTGGCGCAGTCAGTTTTAAAGAAAAACCACAAAAAAAAAAACCTCCACGTCAAAGAGTGATTCCAATTCCCAAGAAAGGAGGATTTTTACCTTTAATTCCATTATTTGCAGCTTTGGGAGCAATAGGATCACTCGGCGGTGGTGCAGCTGCAATTGCTAAGGCGGTAAACGATGTAAAGGCTGCGAAAGAACAATTGAAAGAGGCAGAACGACATAATAGGGTTATGGAAACAAAAGCAGTGGGAAGTGGATTCTACATTAAGCCTTACAAAACAGGATGTGTATTATATTTACGATCTAATTCAAAAAACTGAAATATTTGCCTCGGCGACCATTGACTAACATTGACATACTAAAATATGCTAAAATTTTAAAATTACCATTTTTTCGAGGAGTGTTTATGAGAGATACATTACCTAAAAAAATATGGGAACATGAAAGTGGAATTATAAATTTAGATGACAATTCTGGTGAAGGAACGCATTGGGTAGTATATTACAAAAGAGGTAGAACTGTAAAGTATTTTGATAGTTATGGAGATCTACGACCTCCAGTGGAAGTGGAAAAATATCTTCTGTCAAACGGATTAGGCGTTATTAATTATAATTATGAAAGATATCAAAAATCGAATTCACAAAATTGTGGACAATTATGTCTACAGTTTTTAATAGCCTTACAAGTTAAGTAAGGATTTAGTTCTTGAAAGATGGTCAGCATGGAATCTTCACCGATTTCGTGTACATTTACTCTAACGAGAAATGAATCGGTTTTAGTTTGTGAGTTTAATCCACCAATATACCTGAGCGAAGACGCAACCTATGAAATGTGTATGTTAAATTTTGAAACGTTTAACGCAATATCTAACATAGATGAAAGCGATAATTTAATACATTATGAAGAAAGAGGAAAAAAGTCTGCTTGGAAAACTATCGATATACCTACAGGCACATATGAACTCGATGATATTAATAAATTTCTGAAAGATTATTTTCAAAATAACAATATTCCTGATTATATAAACATTCATGGAAATAATAATACTTTAAAGGCAACCATAAACAGTTCGGTTAAGCTCGATTTTAGTCAACCAAATTCATTGGGAAGATTGTTGGGATTTGAACCGAGAATATTGAAGGAAAACGACAATAACATCGGTGATTTTCCAGTCGATATAAACAAAGTCAATGCTATAAGAATAGAGTGTAATTTGACTGGTGGATCTTATAATAACGGAGAACTTGGTCATGTGTTGTATCATTTCTTTCCAAACGTATCACCGGGATTTAAAATAATAGAATTCCCTCTTCAAGCTATTTATCTGCCAGTGACCGTGAAGGTAATTACGAGATTAGTCGTTCGACTCTTAAATCAAGAGAATCGTTTGGTTAACTTTAGAAACGAAGTAATTACTATAAGACTTCACTTGAAGAGATTTACACAATGATTATCTACGACAGTGGTTATTCGAAACAAAAGAAGTGAGATAGAATAAGACGTAATAAATTATTTAAGCCACGAAAATATAGGTATACTGAATTGTTGTCGACAAAAAAAATTGAAATTGACACGAAAAAATAAAAAGTATTTAAAGAGTTTAGGTTATAATGTGTTAATCTAGAGAAAGAGAACAGTACCTTTTAAAAGTTCTTAAAGAGAATTGTTCTGTAGAAGTGACATAACCGTCAAAGAGTGAGCACCATCATTATACGTAAATCATTACCTAAGCAAAATGGATATTTTGGGAGTGACTGATAAAATTAAAATGGATACTTCAATAACTAACGTTGAGTATCATTCACACTTACCATTCGGTTCATCATTTGGTAATAACGATGAAGTTCGAATAACAGTTCCGGAAATTGACAATTACACTTTACCATGTGAAAATTATTTGTATGTAGAAGGAAGACTTCGTTTGGCTAGCGATAATACCAAGCATAGTCCTACAGCACAGTTGATAAATAATCCAGTGGCTTATATGTTTAGCGAGATTAGATATCTTCTGAATGGAGTGCAGGTGGATTCGGTAAGAAATGTTGGGGTAACGTCCACGATGAAAGGTTACTTTTCTTTTACTCCCAACGAAACAATAAAATTGGAAAATGCAGGATGGCTTCAGGAGAAAGCAAGAATAAGCAATGTACTCGACGTTAAGGGAAATTTCGCCACAAGCGTACCTTTAAAGACATTGTTAGGTTTTGGGGAAGATTATAGAAAGATAATCTTGAATATGAGGCAGGAACTGGTGTTGATCAGAACGATTGATGACGTTGATGCAATTTTTGAAAGTAATACGGCTGAAAAAATCAAATTAACAATTGATAAAATTGTATGGAGGATGCCGCATGTATCAGTAGGATTGCGAGAGCAATTGGTTTTAACGAGGATAACAGATAGAGATGTTGAAATACAGGTCCCTTTTAGGAGCTGGGAATTACACGAGTACCCTTCCCTTCCAACTACTACAAATCATTCATGGACTGTAAAAACTGCTCCACAGTTAGAAACGCCAAGATATATAATTATTGCTTTTCAGACTAAGAGAAAGGGTGTTGTCGATGTTAACATGAGTCTGTTTGATGATGTTAAGTTAAAATCTTTAACAGTATTTTTAAATGGTGAACGATATCCGTATGATAATTTAGACATCGACACTGAGAATAATAAATACGCCATCCTATACGATATGTATTCTAGATTTCAAGAAAAATATTACCATCGTGAAAGTAGCCAACCTTGGTTCAATCCAAAGGAATTAGCTCGATGTCCTTTAATAGGAATTGACTGCACGTTTCAAAAAGATACGATGCATAAAAGTGCAGTAGAAATCAGAATTGAGTTTACAACTAAAGAAAATATCAAGGCAGATACTATCGCATACTGCTTAATTCTGCACGACAAAGCATTCTCTTATTTACCTCTCACAAAAATCGTACGTCAGTTGATGTAAACGTTGAAGCGTAATAACATTATTAAAAGTGATGCTATAAGCTAAACGTAATTTGATTTTGTAAGAAGCAACATCAACGGAACCATGAAAGAGTTTATTATCATTGATATCCAAGGATTTAATGTGGAAGATAATAAATTTATATCGAAAGAGTTGGCTTCTTACGATAGTGAAAATAAAGTAAGTCATTATATGTTTCAACCTCACACCAGTTTGTCATTAGTATCCAGAAAATATCAGAATGTTGCAAACTGGTTAATGACTAATCACCATTGCATTAACTGGAATACGGGATTCGTTCCGTTATCGGATTTTGATGCAATTATCAATTCTTTGTGTTGTACAGCCAAAGTTGTATACGTTAAAGGAACGGAGAAGACTCGGTTTCTACGTGGAATTCTTACAGGAAGTACATGTGTAATACCTGTAATGGATTTGAGTGAAATTTACGGAAATGTGCAAAAATTACAACAGTCCGAAGCCAAGTGTCCGTTTCATTTAAGAAGAACTTGTATGTGCGCATTAACCAACGTGTATGATCTATATTATTTTGTAATGAACCAGTTACAAAAACGTAATTTTTCAAGAAGCATTTGTGATATAGTGTGAGGGAACTTTGGTTCTTAGTTATTGAAAGAAAAGTCCAGCTTCGCGATGGATTCGCTGAGACGTCTTTTTTGCAAGCAAATTATAAAACACACAGTAGAAAAGGTTGGTGATGTCATGAAGAAGTACGAGACGGACCATTCATTCACCGATATTCCAGACAAGGATTTGATTTATTTTCCCAAATGGTACTTAGTACAGAAGGTCACATCTACTGATCTAGAATTTGTCTACAATAAGCTTCCTGATCGTTTGAAGGCTGAGCTACAAATGTTCAGAATCTGTGAACACCATCATTGTTTCCAATTGGATTTTAGCGACGCATTAGACGGTCCAGCACCCCGCAAGATGAATTGTAATTTATGTAATTATGCTTAATTATTATAATAAAAGAAATCAAAAAGAACACCTTGCTTTATTCGTTATTTATAATAATAATAATAATAATTACTGAAGCGTTAAGATTTTGAAATACCCTGTATAAAAACGAATCGTAAAAACAAAACACACTTTCATTCGTGTTGATTGAATATTTATTCGTATATTATATATATCGTCGTTTTTTATAGAATCAATTAATAAAATAAACTTATATAACGTGATATTTTATATATTAGTTCGTATGCATGCAATAGAACGCCTTTGACCTATGCTTGGTGACATAATTGAGAGTCGCAATTTTGGATACGCGTAGGTGATATTTTGTATATTTTATAGTTCAAGATTGCGATTATGTATGCATGCAACAGCGCGGATTTGAAATTCAACATAATTCAGCATAATTTAGTCGAGACAAATCAGGATATGAATTAAAATAAGCAAGTGCTAAAACTGTCCGAGGATATTGTTCGTATTATTTCCCTTCCTAGAGAAAGTTACGACACGACAAATTCATTTCTAATATTAATAATTTTAATTAAAGTGAACAAGTCGACTTGCGTTTACTTCGGCAAATATAAATTACGAGTTAACAAACTGAATATATAAGCTAAATTTAACTCGAGGACGTTAGTCATTGGTAACATCTCTATCGAGCTTGAGATTTTGACGGGAACGTATCCGGTTATCAAATAAACACCCTATACGAAGATCGACGAGAATTTTAATTTTTTTTGTAATAAAACGTGGGTAAGTCTAAGAAACCTTTCGATAGAACGGTAAAAAGAACGCTCGTAAAGCCTAACTACAAAGAAAAGAGCGTCATTTTTACTTTCAACGCTCCTGAATAATTGATCGAATGGTTTACAGTGGTACGTGATTTTTTATGCAATATAAAATTTTTAAAATGCATAAGATCATTGCATCTCATTAACATTTCGCTGTCAATTTAGCGAAAAGTTCAGGGAAATTTACCTTCACTTTTTCTATAAAAACAGAATCACGTCTGTGTTAAAATCAAAATAAAAGCAGTAGCCAACCTCTTCACAAGTACTCCTACAATCGTGCAGACAGGTGAGATTCTTTATTAACATAATACGATGTATTTTTTAAATGTTATAAATGTTGCTTACCATTTAACACATGTCAAAACTAACCATTTAAAGTAAATGAATGGAGCTAAGACATGAATTTTCTTTTCTACAGCCACCCCTTATGACATTTTAAAAAACACGTAGTATAATAGTGTCACGAATACTCATTGGGGACAGCTGTACATAATTGTTAACGGGTCACTTTGCTGAGTTACGTATAATTAATAAATTGCGCGGGACAGTCGATTGGGGACCGAGCGTGAAGGTGGCAGCTCGGCAAGATGGCCCCATAGCGTAGGGTGCTCAATAAAGCCTTGAAGTGCTGAGGTGGTTTTGTTGAAGAGGACCTTCCTTTTTAGAGCCGAGAACCGGGACAAGATAAGATAGTCTTTGTTATTCGGGTAAACTACCCCCTAGTGCCTTTAGCCCATACCTGAGCGGCACCGTCTACCGGTAAACTACGTTTACCCCAACAGTTGAATCTATTGCAAGCGCGTAGAGAGCCTGACAATGGTGGAGGCGCCTTTTTGCTCGAAATTTTGGGCTAAAGACACGTGTAATACAAATACATAGTATTACGTAGGCTAAGAGCTTAGGGCGCGGTCGCATGAAATACGCATTTCACATTAAGACGATCGCGAGGAAATGGCTAAATCGACAAATATTTTTGAAAAGAATTATTAATTTGTTAAACTTTGTTATTTTTTCTCATTTAATAAATCGCTTATTAAAAAATATAAGAGAAGAGATTGAATACTTGGATGGTAAAAAACGGTGAAGGACATTTCGTGTTTAAATACAGTTCCCCTATTACAATTTTTTAAGGAGAATATTTAAATAAATGCGGCAACTTAAAATATCTAAATTTAATTTAATAAATTATTTGATTTTACACGTACGCATAAATCGAATTGACGGTAGTCAGTTCAGTCGACCCAAATCCAATTTTTATGCAACGAAGCAAATAGCTGTTGGATTGCGAATAAAAAGATTTCGTATTTATTTGACCCAGTAAATTATTTTCCTGAATAGCTAAATCGCTACGGTAATGACCGAAGTACGCTTAAAAAAAAAATAAATAAAAAAACTTCCCTCAAGAAAATTACTTAATTATAGGGTGTTATTACTAGGGAAAACTATGAAGAATTTAAAATAATTCTATATTAATAAAAGTAAAATGTTAAAAGTAATTTAGGTGTAATTAATCAACACTTAAAAGCGAGTTAATTAATTTTATTTACTACTTTGTTTTAAATATTTACGAATTTATAATGTTGAAATTTATGAATAGTATTAATCAATGAATATGGTATATTTAACCCCCGTAAATATAAATAAATAAATAAATTTAATTTGAAATATAATATGGCTGACGGTCCAAAAACTAGGTCAAAAAGCAAAGACGAAGAAAAATCGGAAAAAGTAAGTGGAGACAAAGGAAAGCCTAATATTTATTTAAAGCTGGATAAAAATGCATTTTTTCCTACTGCGAGAAGTTCATTAATGCCAAGATCTCCGCCAGCGAGAACTATATATATATAGAAGAAACAGTAAACGAAGACGTTTTTTTGAATAATAAAAACCAAGAAATAGAAACACCGAAACAAAAACGGCCAGTTTTACATGATATTCGAAGTTCTTCCGAAGCAATAAACGAAGCTGAAGAACAAGCACAGGAACAACAAAAAAATTACGCTCGCATACAAGAGGTGAGAGAGGTTACTGAAAAAGTGGATTATATTCCACCGCCTCCTAAATTTTCAGAAACTACTAATTCAACAATAAGGAGAGCACAAGAACATAAAAGTTTTAGCGATTCCTTACAACAGCAAAAAGAAAAAATTTTCCCGACATCTGTTCCCCCTCATCAAAACATGGTCAACCACGGAGGAGCGATCCCAAAACAAGGAAGGAGAATTGTACGAACGGGGGAATTCAATGAAAATATGGAAAACCTCGAGAGGCATCCAATCGAATTAGTTAATGCAGTGAAAAATCAGAACAATAGCAAATACTGGGAAGAGTCAACAGCGAACAAATCTATTAGTAGATTTTTTCAAACAAGAAAATCGATACTTCCGAAATTTACGAAACCGCCTACATTTCATCCCGGCGAAGAAGATCCACTAACCTTTCTGAAAGAATACAAGACGATTGCAAGGTTGAATGGATGGGATGAAATGGAACAGTTGGGATATTTGTCGAATTCATTAAGAGGAAGTGCAAATATTTGGTTTGAAAATCTAATGAAGGAGAATCCTAACGCAGAATGGGAGTGGACGATTCAGAAATTTAAAAATAAATTCCTGGGGCCTAATTTTGAACTCAGGTTACAAGAAAAACTGATATGTAAGAAACAGAAAGTAGACGAAACTCTAACCGAATATTTTTATTCGTTCCTCGAAATATGCGATGATTGTAATCCACAAATGGCTGAAAAAGAAATCGTACAAAGATTAATATCGGGATTACTACCCTATTACAGACACATGGTGTGTATAAAGTGTCCTAATAGTTAGTAAGGAATTAGAAAATTTCGTCGACACAATTGAAGAAACGGAAAAAGAAGGTAAATCAGTTTTACACCAAGATACCCAAAAAATACAAGAACGAATGAAGGTCGAGGATATTCATCGAGAGGCGACGAAATGCGATCGCAGGGAAACAGAGGACTTAATAGATGCGTTGGTAAGTAAACTTAAATTAATTGGAAGAAACCAAGAAATAACTAAAGAAAGAACTGTAACACCGAGCTATAATGTCACTAAAAAGTTTCATAATAAAAACTATTTTCAAAAACAAAATCTACACCACATGGATCATCTGAAAAAGGATCAAAATAATGGTCGCGCATCAAGAGCACCCATCTGTCAGGTCTGTGGATACATTGGTCATACGGCTATAAATTGTAGACGTAGGAACATAGATAACAACACTCCAATGAATGCTTATGGAAACAACAGAAAAGTAATTAATATACGGACTTGCCAATGGTGTAACTCGAAGCGACATGAGGCGTCAAATTGTAGAAAATTAGAATATAAATTAAAAAAAGGGGGAAATGTATTCACAAGTCAAGTACAGAACAGAAATTATAAACAGAACAATGGAAAAGATACGTCAGCACATTTAAATGGTACCGGACAGGGCTACAAGAGACCCTGAACTCTGTCCGAAATTTTTACAAAAGCGGGTCTCTAGAAAATAAAACAGGAGCTACTAAAAACACGTGTAACGAAAGTCTGCGCTTAAATTGCAGTTCAATACCAATTTGCATGAATAATACAAACATCTTGACAACTACAGCTTATCTGGATGGTGAATTGATAGAAGTAATCCTGGATACGGGAGCCGCATTTAATATAATTACTAAGCGCTTTGCAAAAAATGTGGAGCAATTACATGACCCCCCAATTTTAAGCACAATTAATGAAAAAAAAAGTTATTCCGTTGGGCATAGTAAATACTAAAATAAATTTAAATAATAGAATTTTCCAAATAGGGCGTTAGTAGTAGATAATTTAACTGTACCATTAATCCTCGGATGTCCTTTTCTTTGTGACATACTTTTTTGTAAGTAGATTCTCACCTGTTTGGTTGCCATAGCTCAGTTTAGTCGGAGGCTGAGGTGGATTCGTAAGGATAATTCTTCGAACTATATTCTTAAAAAAATAACTTGCGTAATGCATAAAAAAAAATAGTAAACGTTAGGTGACAAAACGAAAGCTGTTGAGCGCCAAGTAATCTCTTTAAACTGTAATTACTAAAACAGTTCGTAACAAAACTAATGAACTCGAAACAGATTTTTAGGTTACGCAAATTAATTTTTAAGAAATTAGTCTTTAATCGCAGCAGAAAAATTAAAAAATTTGAGAATGAAAAATTAATATAATTGATAAAAAAATTGGTGTAACTGTTAAACATAAATGGTAATTCGCACAACAAAATATATACATAGAATTAACATGTGTACAGTAAACTTAAGTAAACAAAAATAATCTGACGCAATTATGCTAAATGACCCAACAAAAAGCGCTAAATTAAATCGAAAGTGACCCAATATACAATTAAATAAATCCGCGACAATCAAAATAAAATTTAAAAGTCTAATTCCAGACGGTACGGTAATATTTCCTAAAAGATACGGCACGATACGGTACGATACGATAAATTTCTCAAAACGATACGATACGAGATACGACACGGTAATAATGGTGATTGTTGCTTACTCAATCCTGACGATAGCTTGACCTGAGTTCCATTTACGACACCGTTGAATTATTTCTTCAAACGACCCCGCAATAACTTGACCTTGATTCCATTTACGACACCGTTGAATTATATCTTCAAACGACTCCGTAATAACTTGATTTGTTTCCAAAAACAACCACGTCAAATAAAAAGAGGAACTCCTGTTCGGTAGTACCTTCAAACGACAATGCAGTAAACAGCAAAGAATTTTCCGATAAAAACTCGTGCGGTAGGAGGAAATCTTCGGCCTCGGTAACTCAACACAATTTCGGGAGTCAAAAAAAAACTCTACTTAAAGAGAGAAGGAATCTTAGAAAATATTCTCCTAAACAACTAGGGTACTTACAATCTTCTGTTAGTTTTTTTTGAGCGAGAACTTTGCGCAACACGTGCTCGGATATGTGCTTGAACGGAAACGGTAGTGTGGTGACAAAAAAACAGACAGCCAAATAACACAGTAGGGCCTACGAACTTAGAGACGTAAATATTTGCCAAACTGGAAAATCTCAAAGCCGTTCAGCTTTACAAAACCACAAAAATTTGAAGACGCAAACCACGCGTCTCAATGGCGGACGAACACACACCCAAGTCGCACGATCATCAAGGAGGACGGAAACTCGTCAAAGATTTTACACGCAATATCCGCATACGTCACATCGATCAATAAAATCGACTAAAGGACCATGTACGACATCTACAGATTAATTTCCGAAACAAAACAAATGACTTTAAGAAGAAATAGAAATCCGCATTACAAACTGAAATTAAAACACAAATCCTGAGAGATAGAGGTGTGAAAGTCATAAATACGAAATTAATTAAATGAACGAAACGGTGTTTACTTGAATTTCAACAGCAAAGTAACGAGAAAATACGTAAAAAAAATAATGTAACGGACAGCGAGAAATGTGAACGTTACATCTTAGAGATCACAACGCAGAAATTAATTTCTCTTTCTTTAAAAAATATTACGGCGAAAACTGATAATGAAAAGCAAATTTTTAATAAGCAACCAATAATGACTCAAGCAAATTCAGAAAAAATGAAAGTACAAAAGAAACAAAGAATAGGACACGGATGGCTGAAAATACCAAAATGGAAAAAACATGATTTGACATTTGAAAATTTTGAAAAGCAAAAACTCAATACATTTACAAAGAAAATAAATGTTTCATCCAGAGATTTATTCGATATGCCAAATACTTATAATCTAGCACATTGCGTTGCAGAAGATTTGATTATGTCGAAAGGTATTGCTAAGGAATTGAAATTAAAATTTAACAACGTAAATCAACTTAGACAACAAACTTCACAAGTTGGAAAATTAACCTTCCTTAAGCAAGAGGAAAGGCATATTATTTATTTAATTACAAAAGAACGGTCGCAGGACAAACCAACCCTATCTAACATATTTAGGGCCCTTGTTACTCTAATGCCCGGTTGCACCAACTTTTTAAGCAGAGCTTAAATTTAAGTTATGTTTAGAATGTGACATTTACGTATGGTCAGTATAATGTCAAATACATTCTGATTGACATTTAAACTTAAACTTACGTATCAATTAGAATGTGACTAACATTTTGTTAAATCTATAAATAATGTCATAGTCTAAACACCACTTAAATTTAAGCTCTGCTTAAAAAGTTGGTGCAACCGGGCATAAAACAACATTTGTTAAAAAATAAACTGAAAAAATTGGCAATGCCAAAGGTAGCGTGCGGTCTAGACGGACATAAATGGGAAGAGGTAGAAAGGATGTTGCAATACATATTTCAAGGAACTGACATTGACATTGTAATTTGTACAGGTACACAAAGAAAAAAGGTCAAAGAAAAAGATTTAGGAAAATCTAAAAGAACAAAAAAAGAAGAATTTTGGAATGAATTACCTAAACAGGAAATTGTTGACGACATTGTAAAAAATAAAATAATAAAAGTAAATATTATGGAAGATGTTACAATTGAAAAGTGTGACAGTAAATATTGTAGTATAAAATTTTCAGAAGACATAAATTATAAACAACCTTTATTATTTTGTACCTTTATGCCTAGAGGTCATTTTCTCTTCAAAAATAAACTTGAATTAAATGATAATTTTTCACAATTGGGAGAACACAAATTGTGTATTTCTAACTATGGAACAAAAGCAAAAACGCTCCGAAAGAATACAGCCTTAGGATACATCACATTAGATCATAAAAATAAAATGAAAGAAATGTTATTTAGAAAGGATAATTTTATTAATGTTAACGTAACAGACGAAGAAGAAGTGGAAAAATCCTTTAATTTAAATAATAATCTGCCCAAGAAGGACATACAGAATATTCAAAAAGTATTGGAAGAATTTTCCAACGTAATGGCCTGGAATAATAAAATGTTGGGAAAGACTAATCTGGCAGAGCACACCATTGATATAGGACAGAACCTACCCGTTAGATCACGTGCCTATAGAGTAAGTATCAAAGAACGAGATATAATCAGACAGCAAGTAGAGGAAATGTTGGAATTAGGAATTATAAAACCGTCGGACAGTGAATTTGCATCGCCAGTGGTCCTAGTGAAAAAGCCAGATGGATCATTCAGATTTTGTGTACATTATAGAAAACTAAACGCTATTACGACGAAGTCATCTTATCCATTACCCCTAATAGACGATATAGTAAACTTTTTAGGCGGAAATAAATTCTTTTCAACATTGGATCTAAATAGCGGATACTGGCAATGTCCAGTAAAAGAAGAGGATAGGTACAAACGGCATTTATAACTAATGAAGGGTTATACGAATTTAATCGTTTAAGTTTTGGACTCTGCAATGCTCCGAGTACATTTCAAAGGTTGACCGATACGATATTCAAGGACCTGAAATGGAAAGAAGTGGCCGTGTACTTGGATGATGTCATAGTGGTTAGCCGCACTATTGAAGAGCATTTACAACGTCTTAAAAAAGTTTTCTCGTGTATAAAAAAAGCTGGTCTCACATTAAAACCAAAAAATGTCATTTTTTCATGGAAGAATTAAGGATTTTAGGATTTAAAATCTCCTCAAAAGGCATTTTACCTGACGATTCAAAAGTCGAAGCTATAAGAAACTTTCCGACACCAAGGAAGTTAAAGGACGTGCAAAGTTTTCTTGGACTTTGCAATTTTTTCAGAAGATTCGTGAATAATTTTTCGAAGATTGTCAATCCTTTGTATAATATAATAGGTGCTAATTCTAAATTTGAGTGGAAGAAAGAACAGGAAGAAGCTTTCAAAAATCTGAAAGAAAAATTGATAAGTGCCCCAGTACTGAGACATTATAATCCGAAGGCGGAAACTGAATTGAGGATTGATGCAAGTAGAGCGGGTGTGGGAGCAGTTCTAGTACAAAGAGATGAATACACAAAAAAATTTCATCCTATATCATTTATTTCGCGGACCCTTACAAAATACTTACAATTACTGAGTTGGAATGTTTGGCAGCAGCTTGGGCTGTCGAATATTTTAGAACATATCTGTGGGGACTGGAAAACTTTAATATAATCACTGACCATCATGCTTTATGCTGGTTACAGACTTTAAAAACACCTGGAGGTCGACTTCTGAGATGGTCATTAAAACTTATGGAGTACTCATATAAAGTGCTTCATAAGAAGGGAACGTCAAACAAAGATGCTGACGCATTGTCAAGATATCCCTGCACTATAGACACAGATAAAGATGAGGAAATAGCACTCGACGTTCCAACTTTTATCGCCAACTCAGAGGATATAGAGCGTTGGCAGAAGGAAGATCCGCGATTACAAGAAATACGGGCAGCGGTAGAAAATAATGAATATGGAGGACCTGCTATACAGAGAATGGCAAAAAATTTTGAACTAGTAAATAACGTTTTATATAAGAAGGATCCAGCATCTATTACTGATAATAAACAATTAGTAATACCCAGAGGACTGAAGGAAGAAATCTTGAACAACAATCACAGAGATCCTATAAGTGGTCATTTAGGATTAACGAGGACATTAGACAAGATAAAGAAAAGATATTTCTGGGAAGGTATAAAACGAAATGTTATAAAATTCATAAGAGGGTGTCATGAATGTCAGATTCGTAAAGGACCAACGAACCAAAAGCCCGCAGGATTATTACAACCAATATCTGTGAAAGAACCATTTTCAATGGTAGGAATTGATTTGGTGGGTCCATTTCCAAGAATTTCCGCAGGATGTAAATATATATAGTGGTAGCTACAGACTACGCTACAAGATGGGCGGAGGCAAAAGCCTTACCGAGTGGAAAAGCCGAACCTGTTGCAAAATTTATCGTAGATCAAATAATCTGCCGTCATGGATCCCCCGAAAAAATCCTAAGTGATCGAGGAGCTGTTTTTATGTCAAAATTGGTTTCTGAAATTTTAAAGTTGTTAGACTCAGATAGTATATTCACAACAGCTTACAAACCATCAACTAATGGGCTGACGGAGAGATTAAATAAAACAATAGTTGAGATGTTAAGTAAATATACATCGAGCTCACAGAAAGATTGGGATGTTTACCTTCCGCATTGCATATTTGCATACAATACAACGAGGCAAGAAGCAATAAAATGTAGCCCATTTTCACTAGTGTACGGTCGGGAGCCCATCTTCCAACGGATGCAGAGTTATCTCAGCCAATGTTCACAAATTTTAGTTTAAGAGTCAGCAAGTAATACAAGAACTACGAGAAAATGCTAAAAAGAACATCGAAGCAAAACAAGAGAAGGATAAGAAAAGGTACGACAAGAAACATCGACAGGTAAGCTTCGCAGTAGGAGACAAGGTAAAACTAAGAAATTACGTCAGACAAGTAGGAAAATGCGAGAAATTACTGCCAAAATATTTTGGACCATTTATTATAACTGAAAAAAGGAACGATCTAAATTACGTAATTAAAACGGGTACAGGAAAAAAGGCTAAGCAAGATGTGGTTCATGTGTCCAGGCTAGCACCCTTTTATGAACAGTGGATTAACAAAGATTTTATAGAAAATCAAGGAAGAAATTCTAATAAAAGTACAACAAAAGTAGATTTTAACAAACGTGAAAACGGAAATGAAAATAGAAAATCGAAGTATTTCTATAGTAATAAGCATAATCAAACTAAACCATCACGAGAAGAAACAAGGTGTAAAAATAAAAAGTCAAATAAACCGGTGCAACCGGAAAATCAAAAAGTATCCTCGTTAGAAAATATTAAAGAAACCACAATAAGTGAAGAAAGGAAATTAATGGACCCCATTTTTTCTCAAGTTAAGGGTTTAGAAAACAAATTCAACGTGTGTTATTTAAACTCAATTATTCAATGTCTGTTGAGCATACGTCCAATAAAAAATTACTTTTTAGAAAGCTCAGTGGCGCCTAGAAAGCAAAAGTCAACTTTGACGTCTGCTTTCGCGCGGCTTATGAAAGAGTTGGGACAGAAATAAAAAAAAATGAGTGCAAGTCCGTTGGATATAAAGAAAGAATTAGAAAAAATAAACCCGTTGTTCAAAGGGGGAAAATATCAAGATGGTCATGAGGTTTGCGCTACATTTTACAAGGAATTCACGACGAGACGAAGAATACACAATCATCGCAAGAAAGTTCAATAATGACAAATACATTCTCGGGTTCATATATATCATATTTACTATGTTTAGAATTGTGATAATAAAACTACATCAACAACTTCCTTTTGGGATCTTTCTCTTCCGGTTCCTTCTACTACAGAAGGTACCCTTGAAAAGTGTCTAGACAATTTCTTCAGTGAAGAAATATTAGACGAGGAAAATAAGCCTATATGTTGGACTTGCGGAAGAAAAACTACATGTAAAAAATTTCTGAAACTTCAAACTTGGCCGAATTATTTCATAATTATCTGAAGAAATACGTGTGGTCAGGTCAAGAATTAAAAAAAACTTACGAAACATGTAGAATACCCAATCGAGGGTTTGAATCTGAAAAATTATCTAGAAAATCAGAATGTAGATAGCCCAATCTACAACCTATGTGCTGTAATAGAACATGAAGGCCATTACATCAGCTACATTAAGATTTCGCAGCAAAATGAAATGTGATTTAGTTGTAATGATAATGATATTAGTTTTATAAAAAGAGACGACATTATTAAAAAGAATGCTTATTTACTCATTTACAAATTACAAAATACTTAACTCTATCCTAGTGTTAAATATATTGGGAATCTCTACAGATTAAGGCCCGATTTATTCACCTCCAAGTACATTTATCTGGTCATTTATTCCCATAGTAACAATTGTGATCACAATAGTTACTATGGGAATAAATGACCAGATAAATTTACTTGGAGGTGAATAAATCGGGCCTAAATCTGATAATAAGAATAATTTATAAAAATATTAGAAAATAATATTTTTTTTATGTTTTAGGTGCTTTAGAAGATTATAGACGAGTGGGTCCATAAAGTAGAGAAAGAATAGTCTATATTTGTTTTCACTACTGGTTTATTAGAATTACGAATTAATATTTATTTTAGTATTGTATTTTTAGAATATCCGAGAAAATTACACAAGAGCAATATGTGGCCACATATTAGGATTATTGTGGTAGTTTTAGTGTACGTAAGAGGAATTTCGACTGATGCTCAGCTGGAAAAAGGATTTGAACTATACTCGATGGAAAAATCTTCTGGGATATATTACGAAAAACTAGGTAATTTGTTTTTGACCGATACTTTTTGGAATATTGTAACGTTTATAGATCTAGACATATTTGAAGAAAAGTTTTCTCAAATTCAGAATCTTTTTGAAGATACAAAAGAATAATGTAATTATGATATTTTAAAAAAGAGTGGGATGTGCGGAAATTACATTAACTTAATTACTTCAACAATCCACCGCATACAATGGGAAAAACAATTAGTTCCGAACCTAATAGGACACAACATTATAAAACGAGGTTACTTTGATGCTATAGGGAAAATCTCTAAAACACTTTTTGGCACATTGACAAATGAGGATGCAGAAAAATTTGAGCAAACAATACAAGAAGTTCAAGCTGATCAAAACAAATTAACTAACATTCTTAAAAATCAAACATTAGTAGTAATTTCAACTTTAGATTCATTAAACAATACGTTAGGTCACATTGATCATAATGAAAAGCTAATTTTTGGAAACCTTGATACAATCAAACAAATTTTGAATAGTACTACAAAAGAAATCGATTTCTTATATAAGGTAGATAGAAGACTCAAAGATCACATGGTAATACTATCCGTGATAATTGATCAATACCAATTGGAAATAATAAATCTGATCAATATAATTGTAGCTGCGAAGCAGGGAATATTCCATCCTTTATTTATCACACCTTCAACGATTTTAGAAAAATTGAAATCTATCACCGGGCTCATACCTTCAGGACTTAAATTTCCAATTGACATTTATAACTCAAGCTCAATAGAACCCTTATTAAAAATTAGTTCTTTGGACATTTTTTACGAAAACGCTAAATTATGTGGGGTTATTAAATTTCCTTTAGTGCAAGTTAATTTGTTCACTTTATACAAAATGACACCTATTCCAATTAGGCTACACAAAAATGTTTTTGTCGTGATAGATTTGAATTTTGCCTACTTAGCAGTAAATGAACTACATTCAAATTTTTTTCATATGAGCGCAGAAGAAAAAACAAAAACAATTTTAGTAGAAAATGATATTTATATTTCGCTTAAAGAAAAATCGTTAGTCACAACATCCAAGACTTCTTGCGAGGTTCGCTTATTGACTCCTGTATCAGTAATACCAAGTGTGTGTGAGAGACATGTAATAAAGATTAATCAAACAGAGTTCGTTGAGTCAGAAACAACGAATTCATGGATCTTTGTGGCGCCAATTTCAGAAATTCTAACCTTATCGTGTAATTTTGAAAATGGTACAAATACATTAAACCACATAAAATTAAATGGTTCAGGCAAACTTTGGTTAGCAAGGCAATGTAAGGCATTCTCGGAGAATGTAATTTTAAATGTAGTTAAAACAAAACAGTTTCAAATGAAATACCATTTTACCTCGTCATGGGATATTAAACAAAATTTTAATGCAAATGCTAGTCTAATTTCACCCTTGACGGATGATGTAAGACAATTGGATTTAACAGGATTAGAAGAAATTATGAATGATAAGAAATCACTCTTAGATAAAAGTAAAAAACTAAATTCGGTTCTTAATAATATTAAATCATTACAAGACAAAACACATGCCAAGCATAGAGAAACAGTAGAATCTATAACGCTTTATTGTCTAGTAATCGTATTTCTCACAGGAATGGGGATATATGTGGGAAGAAAAATAAAATGCTTAAAGTGTAACAGAAAAAATAAAGTAGTTAAAAAGGAAAGTATTGGTCTTAGGGAATATGAAGAGGGAACATTCATTTTACCCGATGGGAGAAAATGTACAGTAAACCTGAGGGAAGCTACTTCTCGTGATGATCTCGATTGTTTGAACTGATCAGCAAACATCTAGATCGTTTTGATTAGGGTTATCTTTGGGAAATAATCAAAAATTATAAAGTAAGCTAGCTTCAGAAAAAAATTTCCTCTAAAGTTATTATATAATTAAGTTAGATTTTAGATAAGTATATTGTAAAGCGAAGCGAGAATATAAATTTGTCTATGTGATGGGATTGGCCAACCTATTACGTCGATATACAAAAATATTGTATTACATTCTCGTCGAAGCTAATTTTAAGAAAGTAATTTGTATGGAATTGAGCAGCAAACTGTAACTTTTAATTATGGTAAAAAAAGCCAAACTGAAACTGCTTTTCCTTTCATGGACCATATGGGCGCAACTTCATTGGTCTTCATGGGTCTTGGATACGACAGCACCACCGGAGTTGGGTGAAACCACCAGAACACTATTCTACCAGTCAATCTTTTCTTTCAACCCAAGCTGCAATTTTGACTATGGAACTTAAATAAAAGGTGACCACCAAATGTCGCATCGTTTCGTCAAAGGGTCTAAGCCGTCCACTACATCACAACGTATATGGAAGACAATTATTTTTTTTTGGCGTAAACAAAGAAACAAAGGAGCGGAATGTCCGGCTGCGAAGTAGTGGAAGCGCGGATAGCAAACTTGGGTGTTAAGTAAACAAAGGACATCAAGAAATAGATCAAGGGAAGACACAAACAAAATATCATCTCAAAAATCCATGAAAAGTTAAAGCTAGTATAATTCTCTTTGGCTGTAAAAATGTATGCATACTGCTGTGTCGGATTAGTTTCGTGACAATAAACTTTTATAGTAATATAGTAATATAGTAATATTGGGGACAGCTGTATATAATTGTTAACGTGTCACTTTGCTGAGCTACGGATAATTAATAAATTGCGCGGGACAGTCGATTGGGGACCGAGCGTGAAGGTGGCAGCTCGGCAAGGTGGCCCCATAGCGTAGGGTGCTCAATAAAGCCTTGAAGTGGTGAGGTGGTTTTGCTGAAGAGGATCTTCCTTTTTAGAGCCGAGAACCAGGACAAGGTAAGATAGTCTTTGTTATTCGGGTAAACTACCCCCTAGTGCCTTTAGCCCATACCTGAGCGGCACCGTCTACTGAGAGCTACGTTTACCCCAACATACAGTTGATTCTATTGCAAGCGCGTAGAGAGCGTGACAATACTGTTTTTTGTTTCCGATCTAACAAAGTTACATTTAGTACTATGTAAAGAAGAGAAGAAAGGAAGAAAATGAAATTTTGTATTTTTAATAACATCTAAAGGTAACATACCCGACCATGTTTTTAGAGTCTTTTGTAATGAGTGGTATAATTGTTTATTCACACATAAACACTTTATAATAATAACACTTTTTATTGTATTATGAGTTATTATGAGTAAATATGAGTACATAAATATTACATATGTACATATGAGTTGCGCCGACTTATGACTGATTTCTTTTCTTTCTCCTTCCACTCATTAACTCATGTTTCCGAATCTCTCATCCCATTTGTCTGTCACCCTCTTTGACTCTCACCCTTTCCCTTCAGAACCGGTATGGTGGTGTGGTACTTGGGGGGGGGGAATCCGCCCACTAAACCTTGATCAGTCTCCTCCCATTTTACCTTGCCCGGTGACCTCCCATTTTACCTTGCCCAGTCTCCTCCCATTTTACCTTGCCCAGTGACCTCCCATTTTGCCTTGGAAACAGGATGTCATAAAAATTCCCACACCCGTCTGATATGTAACCTTTAGATGTTATTGAAATACATGATACAAATTTCCTATTGCATCATTTATGTAACCTTTAGATATTACAAATGTTAAACAATTCCTACAAATATGAAACAATCCCTATTACATCATTTCTGAAGGATTAACGTTCACTTTTCGGGTATATAAGAAGTTTTCCGTTCAGTTAACATCATAAGTGCTTTCTACAACAGTACTGGTAAGTCCTCTTTTAATTCTTTATTACTTATCATAATACAATGCTGTTCATTCTTTATTAATGAAGATAATACAATTGAAGATAATACAATTTAATTCTGTTTTTGTTCCTTGTTGCAGATCTAACATTTTATTTTTTTCTTAAACGCAATCATCAATCTAATAGTGAGTATTTTTTTATATACGATTACTGTTTTAATTCATCCCGTGTTTTTACATAACAGTAATGTCGAATATTTGCGGCGGAAATGAAGAACGTTCAATTTTACAACAATATTTGCAAGATAGTAATCATTCAACTTCAATTACTACTAGCGTGGTTTCTGCACTTCCAGAAACTTCTCAGAGTGCAGTTACCACTCAGGCAAATGCTGTGCCATCCTGGTGGAATGACATTGACAGTGGCTACTTCCTCCAGGAAGGTGCAGTTGATTCTGCCTTGAACGTACTTGGTGACGAGATAGATCGTTTAAGTCAAAATAATTTACTAACGCCGAATATTTCTTTTCAAATTCAACCGGTTCAACAAAATAATTTAGTAACCCCGTCTACTTCTTTTCAAATTCAATCCCTTCCGCTTCAAACTCAAGTAACCCCGTCTACTTCTTTTCCAATTCAAGCCCTTTCGCTTCAAACACAACCCCTTCAAACTCAAATTCAAACTCAAATTCCCCTTCAAACACAACCCCTTCATCCTCAATTTATAATTATTCCTTCAAAGCCACTTCAAGCAGTTTCTGTTCAACCCGCACAACCCCTTATTACATATTTTCTTAAACCTATCCAATCCGTTCTTAACCCCACTCAATCCCTTTCACTAGTTTCCAACAATCAATAGTTACTCCTATCGCTACTTCCACCGCCACCGCTTGCACCGCAAAATCTATCGTTTCTATAGATGCTGCTGCTAAACCTACTTCCACCGCCACCGCTTCCACCGCAAAATCTATCGTTTCTAAAGATGCTGCTGCTAAACCTGCTCCTATTTCTAAACCTGCTCCTATTTCTAAACCTGCTCGTATTTCTAAAGCTGCACCTATTTCTACACCTGCACCTGCTTCTATTTCTGAACTTTATCACATTCTTTCTCTTTCGCGTGAACCCAGATGTACGCGAGGTAGTCAATCTTCTCATCTAAGGACCACTGAAAGTTTGTGGTTGCCTAAACGTGAGTATGCGTTATTTAGGCGTCAACAAAGGATGACTAGGATTGTTAATCGAAGAACAGCTCTCCTTTCATCTTTACGTTCGCCGCAAAATGACTCAGACTCAATGTTTTTGTCTAAGCAAAAGTCTAGTGCGGAGTTGTTAGGTCAGTCGCAACTTCGAGTTGTTGCAGATAATATCCCGCTAAATCATAATGAATTTGGTGATTCTGAGATAATTAATATATCAGACCGATCAATGGAGATATCTCAATTATCACCAGCTCAATCACCTATTTGGGATAATATTAATTCATCAAAATCTGTTAATATTATTTCCAATATTCAGATTCAACCATCCCCACAACCTCAAATTCCAGCACCTCAGGTCGTTTCTTCACAACCACTGCAGCCCCGAATGTCGACACCTATCGTTTCTTCACCACCACTTACATCTACCGTTTCTTCACAACCAGTTCCTTCACAAGCACCAGCACCCTCTATTCCTTTACAAGAACCCTTTTCCAATTTATCTAGAGTTATCTCAACAGCAGTCCAAAATTATTATGATGGAATAATGCCTGAAGTAAGGAATTATTGTTTACAGGGTGAGAAAAATCTTAGAAAAGTCACGGACGAGTTAGAAACATGTAGCGAGGTTATGCGTATAGTTCGCCTAAGGTCTCCGATTGACCGGGCTTTGAGCGAACAATGCGATAAAATTTCGCTTGTACACGCCCGTCTGAGTCTGATCCAAGATTTATTTCGTAATCTTGCCGCAGACATATCTACTTTATGATGAGAATTCTTAAGGTAGATATGTCTGTGCTTATTGTTGTTCAATGGATTGTTTCTTCAAATGAAATTGGGGAAGAAATTAGGTATAAAGTATATCTAATAAGACATCTGTATTACTTATGTTAATGTTATTCAATTTACAGATGTCTTCACCAAATGTCCCATACGTTAAATCCATAGAGTGTGAGCAAGTGGAATGGAGAGTGAGTTAATTATTTTTATTTTTACACTTTAGGTATTTTTTTGAATTATTTGATTATTTAATTCAATTCTCCAGTTAACTGACGGGACACTATTGAATGCGGAAATCGCAACGATAAATTATGCATCGATTGGGTTTCCGCAGGTAAACTCACCCATCTCACCATCATACACCCCAACACCACCGCTGACGGCGACGCCGGAACAGCGACCGCCGGAGCAGCAAGTGGCGGCGCCTCGACGTATTCGTTTGAGGCGGGTAAAACGAGGGGTGTTTGCGCCGCCTGTGTTGGAATCGCAGCCGCTCTTCCCTGCACCAGCGGCTAAGACTGTGCAGGTGCAGGTGGAAATGGAGGCTGCACCATCATCCACCGAGATGGATGAGTCATGGGTTTGTTTTTTTTATTACATTTTTCAACATATTTAATAACATTTAGAACTTGGATGGAGAAAAAATTTCGAAGGCCGCAACACTCCCTTACGGCAAGATATTGGCCGGAATAAGTTCTAGAGTGATCCAGATTAGATTAGATTAGAGCGGTAGATCGCCCTGTCGGTTGGGCGAGACTACTGGGAGGCTCTATTAGTTTAAGTTATAAGTTTAGTGTTACTTTAAGTTTAGTGTTATTTATAGTTTTAATTATATTTATAGTTTTAATTCTTTATAGTTTTATATACACTTAATTATTTATAGTTTTATATACACAAGTTTACCTTAATTAAGATGGTCTAAAGTAAATAATTTCTTACAAGTATTTTTACTTTAAATAGCAGATGATATTAATAACTACACCATAATAATAGAGTGTCGCGTTTGGTAAAGAGTGAAAGTACTGTTTTAGAAATATGAAGTTTAAACAACAGTCTTTAAAGTTACCTGTACAAAATTTTGATTATGCGATCGTAAACGAAACCTTTGAACGTCACAATGCTGTTTTCGGAGAATCAACTAAACGTGCCATAATCAGTGGTAAAAGTGGAAGTGGTAAAAGTAATTTGATAGTGTCTTTGTTGGTAAATGCTAATGGGCTACGTTTCAAAAATTTATACATTTGTTGTAAGACCTTACCTCAAGAAAAGTATAACTTTCTGAGATATTTGCTGCCAACAGTGCCGGAGATAGGTTACTTTGAAATTTCTGGTACTGATAAGATGTTATCCCTGCAAATGTAAAAGAATATTGTAACTAGGATAAGAAAACTAGCAAAGATGTACAGCTGAAAATCAGTCGAGCGTAACGTAAACATAAGACGATAACATAAACATAAGAATGACTCACTTGCAATTATGTAACGTATGACTCACCCGCAGTGCAAAAAGATGCACCTGCATATATTACAGCGATGATTCATTCGCGGGCTGTGCGCAAAATCTTATGACTCATCTACGGGCACAGATCTAACGCAGGGTCGTGTGCACAAATGTCAAGGCATTAATTGACGTCACGAAACCCCTATAAAAAGGCGACAAATCGAACGTTAGCGGATAATTAGAACAGTTCAACTAGTCTAATTGTCCGTAAGTGCCCCAGATACAATGTGAGTAATTGTACTTGTAATTAGTTGTAAATTATTGTTAATAAATGTATTGTTTTATTAAGCTACGACCCTTATTTCATGTTACTTAAATTATTACCGTAACAATATTCAGTTGTTATTTTTGATGACGTTCAATGTACTACACAAAATGTAATTAAAGAATACTTCTCTTTTGGACGCCATAGAAATGTCGATTGTTTCTATTTAAGTCAAACTTATAGTGCAATTCCAAAACAAATGATTCGTGATAATTGTAATTTCTTAGTGTTATTTCGGCAAGATTCTACAAATCTAAAACATGTTTTTGTTGACCACGTGTATGGAGACATGACCTTTGACCAGTTTCGTGATATATGCTACGCTTGTTGGAAGGAACCGTTTGGTTTTTTAGTTATTGATACTGACTGTACTATCAACGGAGGTAGATATCGTAAAGGATTCGACAATTATATAAACCTTTAAAACCACTACATTTTAACATTGTTCTTCAGTGTTGTAAAAGACATCAAAGGAAACGGATGCGCTATGAGTAATAAACTTAACCCATTTCCGGCCAAGCATATACAAAGAAGAAAAATTGTTAATTTTTATGAATATTTGTTGATAAAATAATATTAATGAGACACTGAAATAAAAAATAATCAAAATAAATATTAAATTTTGCAAATAAACAACGTTGCGTATACGCAACGTTGGCCGAACATATGAACTCTATTCTTTAGTTATGGAGCTGATACAAACAACTTGAATGTAAATGAACATTACATTTTTAAGTAAATAAATTGTTTGGCTTCAAATATAATTATTTCTTGCATATTGTAGGGAGTAATCGACAATCATCGTCAACAGATCGTCGTCAAAAAACACAAAAAATAATTCTAATGGCGACTTTCCTGCCAACTTCCCTTTCAGCTCTTGTGAAATTTATTCGATTCTACTAGATGATTATGTATCATATCTTTTTTCGCCATATAATGTAAAGTAACTCCCTGGGTTTGTTGGACAAGTAACTTTGACTGCATTACAGAAAGATGTTCGTTATCGGAATCACTTTCAGAGTCGACTCTATCAATCGACTGTAGTACGTTTTACTTCTATTTCAAAAATACTAGCTATTTCTTTATTTATTTTCCTCCGACGTAATCATATCCACATCTATATCTTCCTTATTTGTAAGAACATCAACTTCAGGTGGTAGGAAAACTGCATTCACAACTCAGAAAATAATATATAAATTATACAAAAGTATATTTTGTGTTTCATTATATGTCAAGCACATCAAAAATAAAGAAAAATAAACTCATCATTTCTTTTCTCTTCTAATTCTAATAACACTTCTTCTAAAGCTTTCTGTAATTGTTTTTGTGTTAAAATTTTAGTTCCAGCTATTGTAAGTAGTAATACTAGAAAACACTCTCTCCAACAAAGCAAGAGCAATCAAATAATAATAAAAATCCGCATGCAAGAAATCTTTAAAAGAAATGAACAAGAAACTTTACGTGTAACGAACAAAATATTCTTCCACAGGAATTTACCCGCTGACTTCGCATATTCGGCCAACGTTGCGTATACGCAACACAATCTTTTCAAAGTTTTTTTCTGTGAAAAATATTTTTTTATTGATGAGTTTATACAAAATAACGCAAGTATACACTCTCAAACGAATAACAAGAAGGCGAATTTGCTAAATTGTTAAACATATCTACCAATTTTTAGCACTTTTTCATACATCTGCATACATTCCATAATTAGATCATTTTCAAAAAAATTTTTCAGGAGTGAATAACTTATCAAATGCGATAAATAATTTTTTATGCGCATGTGAATACCTAATTAAATGATGTCTAATTAGATTTTCGTGATTGGACGTCTAATTATGATTAAAAAATAAATTAAAATTAGGGTTGCGTATACGCAACATTGGCCGGAAATGGGTTAAAGCTGAATTAGCTACTGCACGTGAAAGTTTGCGTACTAAATTAAAAACACTTAAATGCGATATCGAACAAGCAAAACATCATATTGAGCAATCAAAAAAATACCTTCAGGCGACTTATTCACCTATTGTGGAACCACTAAGAGATATTGTCAATAAGCTGGATGTTGTTCGCAGTATTTTACCTACAAAAGAAGAGCCACAATCGTACGAAGCCAGTGAAAAAGGCTTTAAAGGGAACCCGAAAAGTTCTTTCATACGAAAAAGACCTCTTATAAATTAAAATCTGATCCTTCATCACAAATTACATGTATCACAAAATCTTTTAAGCGGACACTAAATCGCGCACTATACACTATATACTATTTAGTGTCCGCTTAAAAGATTTTGTGATACAAATTTCATCGGACAAGAACCAACTGTAAATACAAATTACATGGTCAGAAAAGCAGGATGTGAGTACTTCAACACGAGTTGTTCGTGAAATTGGAAAGAAACAACCTTCCATCTTAGAAGAAGAAGAAGAAGAAGAAGAAATTCACGGCATCTCTCATGGAGAACCTGAATCTCCACCATCAAAATCTGCTTATGAAGAAGCTGAAGAGTTTCATACAGATAGCAGTAGTGTCCCTTTAGACGAATCCGAAGCTCATGCTCGTACTCTTTTACAAGAACGGAAATCAATACTACAATCTAAATTACAATCACCAGAAGTACAGGCTGCTTTACAACAAATTGATGCGTTACCACGTGATTATATTACACGATTTAATGTTGATGTGGAAAGTGAATTTGACACCAAATACGGTGTAAGAAAACATGATGGGAAATTGTTTATTGGTACCGCGGAAGTTGCATTTGATGGTCGTGATCTTGTAATAGGAGACTTAACATATAAAGGTACAAAAGGTTTATATGAACTGATTTTTAAGAAAGCTCCTGAGAAATTTACATTTCACGATGTATGTGACTATAGAGATATATTGAGAAGAACTCATGCATTTAAAGTAAATTATGATCCTTCTGGCCGAATATCTGCAAGTAGAGGATATAAGTATACGCATATTATAAAACCAATAATGCAATGAGATTATAGCCATTTTCGAAGAATTGAAAGAAGCCAAAATTATTTCGTAAATTTTAAGTATTTAGCTGGATGATATCGAGGTCATTCTTCAGTTTCACATCTTTGTTGGTCAGTTCACGATGACTATTGATAAGTTTGGAAGGCACATTATTAAACATACAGTTCTCAAGCATATTGTTTCTAGACAATTATTTTACGAAACATTATTAGACTTTCGAAGTGACCAGTTAAATGCCCAAGGCGAATTTATTCTTTCAAACAGAGGTAATCAAACGACGTATACGATTCAAGAAACTTGCGTGGTTAAAAAAGTAATCTTTCATAAACCTTGGAACAGGTTTATATCAACGGTATAAATTGTACTGATACTTTAATTGGAAGAACGTTGAATGTGGGAGATAAAATCTCGTTTTCTTGCACAGCTGTAGTTTGTGCAAATACATTATTTGTTGAATTCATTATAAGGAAACGAGTTCTAACTGAAAATGTCTAATCTATCATCGGCTGTAAAACGTGATGTTGTGAACTGCACAACCCAGCAAGGAAAAACTTTCGCCATCGTCGAGTTATAATAAAAGATCTCAGAGATCTCTTCCAAGCAGATTTAATTGAAATGCTTCCTTATTCAAAGAAAAACAAAGGATATAAGTACATTCTGGCTGTGATCAACACATTTTCTAAATTTGCTTGGGGAATAGCATTAAAAAACAAGACAGGTAAAGAAGTAACCAAAGCTTTTCAAACAATCTTATCTGAAGGTAGAAATTCTATACCGAGAAATCTGCAAACAGATAACGGAAAGGAATTTTACAATGCAGACTTTCAAGATTTAATGAAGAAGTATAAAATTAATCACTACAGCACATATTCTAATTTAAAAAAGTTCGATAGTTGAACGCTTTAATAGAACATTAAAAAAAAATGTGGAAAGAATTTAGTATGCAAGGAAATATCAGCTGGTTGAAATTATTACCACAACTAATCGAAGAATACAGCAACAGAGTTCACATTACGACGGGTTACAAACCTAGTAAGATAAATCAAAGAAATGCGAAAACTATTTTACAGTCCGTCTACAGCAATATTAAAATTGTGGATCCAAGAAGTGCAAAATTGAAAGTTGGAGATCATGTGCGCATCAGCAAATATCGACAAGCATTTGCGAAAATGTACACTCCAAATGGGTCTAACGAAATATTTACAATTTTATCAGTGCAGAATACTAATCCCCGAACATACCTAATTAAAGACGCTGACGGTGAAGCTATACTTGGTGGGTTTTATGAGTACGAATTACAAAAAGTGAAACATCCTGATGTATATTTAATTAATGTGTTGAGAAAAAAAGGTAATAAAGCACTAGTTAGTTATTTAGGATTAAGTTCTAAACATAATGCTTGGATACCAAAACGCAATGTTTTATAATAACTTTTTATTAACTATAATTAGAAACACACATTATTTACAATAAATATATTTTACGAACTAACATATTTACTTTGTAGTATATTATTATAAAAGAAACATATTTAATCTATTTACTATTTTTGTTACTTTTTTCTAATTCCTTTTCTAATTCTTCAATTAATTCTTTCAGTTTTCTATCTCTTTCTATATCAGCTATTTTATAATGACCCCATGCGAGAGTATGAATCTTGTCATCCAGAATATAACGTTTATCATCTTTCGATGATAATGCAACTTTATTTTTCAACTCTGTGTACACCGTATGAAAATCTGAATGAAACATACATTTTTTTTTAAATGAAACCATCTCGTTCAATAATTTCTTTGTAGTCATCCACAGTTAAATATTTATCTATAACATATTTTTTAACACCTTTCGCTTTCTTAGTACATTTTGAAGTAAGCTTTACACAATAGGCTTTCGCGCCTGTACCAACAAACGATTCTATTACTTGTCCGGCGTATTCATCTGTCCGTATCGGTATATAATGGTGCTACATGATTGTTATATTTTCGTTTTATGAAATTATAATAAAACTCGTACATTACTGTTTTCGATATTTCCAAAACACAAAATCCTACGTATAAAGGTTTGTTATAATTTACTTGTACTTTGGTTAATTCTATTGTGGCCAGGTGATCACTAAAAATTTTACTCGATTTGTAGTTCGGTTTAGCAATCAATGATTCAGCTCCCGGTCTCCGATTATGACTTTCCCACCTGGTAGCTAATTTAATGTCGACACGATTCTCAACATTTTCCATGGTCTTACCGAAGACACTATTGTTATTTAACTTGTAAAATTTTTTTTCAAATTCGTTTTTCGCTTCAGCTCGTTTCTGCGAATTAAAGTCTATATATATTTTTAACCAACGCGACTGTTTAAATTTAATTGCCCTGTGGATTTGAATTAATGTTAAACCATGTTCCAAACATTGCTTTAGATTTAAATAGTGAATTATGTATTTGGTTTTGTTACAGAGATTTGGAATAAGTTTACTATATTTTGATTTTGGTGGAATTATGTTTTCCGGGCAAAACGGTAAATCGTTGTGCTTTTCGTGTAAATAAGTCGGATATTCCAAATCTACTTCGAATACGTACCCAACATCTGAATTTTCTTCTAATTCTGAAATGTTAAGATTGTTAATTTCTTCTCTGCTTAACCAAGTAAATTCTCCCCATGGAAATTTCGAACACATCGCATGCCCATAGAGATTTGTAGCATCAAGATAAAGTAAATAATTAGTTTACCTTGCTTGAATCAAAGCTCTGTAAAAATTTATTATTAGCGTTTTCAATTCTTTTAGTGCACATGCTCACTCCACCACGAATACCCATTCTTAAAAAGTGTAACATATCAACATCCTGTAATAATTCTAACTTAATTTTCGACATTTACAGTTGGTTCTTGTCCGATGAAATTTGTATCACAAAATCTTTTAAACGGACACTAAATCGCGCACTATAACACTTTACGTTTCGTCAGAAGTGAAAAATATTTTTCACTTCTGACGAAGCTGTCGAACGACGGTGAAACGTAAAGTGTTATAGTGCGCGATTTAGTGTCCGTTTAAAAGATTTTGTGATATTAATTTTCGACATTCGTAACATTGCATCCCAACTTAATCCCGGAGCTGTGAAAAAATGGCAAGGTTCAAGTTTATAATTATCAATACAAAGATCTCTGAAATTTTCAAATACGTCTGCTAATAATAAAATATCTGATGTTACATATACAGGGTGTCCCAACAGTATGTTCTCGGGCCATATCTCCATAACTATTGAAGATACAAAAAAATTTTCAACACAATTTCGTTTTTAATTTAAGAGATCTACAACACAAAATTATTTTCATCTATACAGAGTGAATCAAAACAGTGGTGCCGGACAAAACTTTTTTATTTCAAATAGCACGCCCTATATATGAAATCAAATCTGAATTGCCCATAAAATTCTACACATTTTCTGTATACCATTGCCTATACCTAAACCTAACCGTTCTTGAGATATTTAACATTTTGTCTAAAAACCGCCATTTGCAGCCACTATTTTATTTATTGATATTTTATTTATTTTTAACCCTAAGAAAAGATTTTTGGTACAGATGTAGTTGATACATAAGCTTATCATAAGCCATTATTAAATATACTTTTATCGCTACAGGGTGGTCATGGTAATAAACGAAATCTCAGAAATTTCAAAATGACAGAACTCAATTTTCTTAAATAGCATGCCCTATATTTTTCTATCCTAAATTCTTCGTTTAATAAAGTACTTTCATTTTTGTTAAGTATCTCTTATACCTATCTAAGATATTTTCTGAGATTTTTAGATTTATTTGAATTATTTCTTTTAAAACGAGTTATTGTCTAAGGTGGCCGTGGAAAACGGCAAACAAATGAACCTGTTGACTTTAATAATTAATTTTCAAGCGACAATAATGTACAGGCATTAGTTAGTTCTAGTACGTGACTCCTTTAAACAGTTATACATTTTTTTTTGTACTTACGTCATACATGCCCCAAGCTCTCTATGAGCTTGTCAGGAATGCGTTAAGCTGGTTATTGTAATATTGCCCGCTGCGGCTGTGACCGACCTACTAGGTGTTTTCCATCGGCATTCGTCTTACAAACCGGGAAAACGCAGAAAACCTATTAGTTCGAAGGGGCCGAAATGAATCCTGAACACAATCCGACACATAAGTGTTCCATTTCTCACATAGGATCCATATGTACCAGGAGGGGATTCGAACACACACCTATAATTCCCGGCCAGGAGTCAAGCTCGTTGCCAGCGGATCCAACCAACTTTGGCTATGCAACCATTTAGTAAAGAAATAATTCAATAAATCTAATAATTCATGTCTTAACAAGTACCCAACAGTCTAACACTTTGAAAAATAATTATTAATGTCAACCGGTTCATTGTTTGCCGGTTTTCTACAGCCACCTTAGACAAGTGTTCGTTTTAAAAGAAATAATTAAAATAGATCTGAAAATCTCAAAAAATATCGCAGATAGGTATAAGACATATTTAAGAAAAATGAAAGTACTTTATTAAACGAAGAATTTAGGATAGAAAAATATAGGGCATGCTATTTAAGAAAATTGTGTTTTGCCATTTTGAAATTTCTAAGATTTCGTTTATTACCATGACCACCCTGTAGCGATAAAAGTACTTTTAATAACGGCTTATGATAAGCTTATGTATCAACTACATCTGTATCAAAAATCTTTTTCTTAGAATTAAAATTAAATGAAATATCAATAAATAAAATAGTGGCTGCAAATGGCAGTTTTTAGACAAAATGTTAAATATCTCAAGAACAGTTAGGTTTAGGTATAGGCAATGGTATACAGAAAATGTTTACAATTTTATGGGCAATCCAAATTTGGTTTCATATATGGGGCATGCCATTTGAAATAAAAAAGTTGTGTCCGGCATTACTGTTTTGATTCACTCTGTATAGATGAAAATAATTTTGTGTTGTAGATCTCTTAAATTAAAAAAGAAATTGTATTGAAAATTTTTTTCTATCTTCAGTACTTATGGAGATATGGCCCGAGAACACACTGTTGGGACACCCTGTATATCGCTGTAATCACCCATACCTTTACAATTAAATAAATTCCAAACCCGCTGTGCTCTTTCATAATCTTCATCACTAATGTGTTCATCATAAAGCCCGTCATAAAATTCTTCTCTAGAAGGTAAGGTGGGATAATCTAATTTCTCGAATGAGTTAATAAAACAATATGGAAAAACCCCTTTTTGCCGTACTAATTTAAACATTTCATCATCATTGAAATATTTCCTAATTTCCCTACATTGCCAATCTTCCAAGTATGAGCCTAATTTTTCCAAAGACGATTGCATGAAACGAAAAGAATCTACAAATCTTATTTTGAAATAGACTTTGCGCATTTTTCCTTTACAATCTATCTTATCCCCTACGTGTATTAATTTCGAAAAAGATATATATTTTTCTTTATTTTGTGCGATCACATCAACGTCCTCTCCTTCTAATGCCATCGTCTTCACAAATAAATGACTATCATAATTAGAAAGATTATGAAAGAAAACTGGAATGAATTTTGGTATTTTAAAATTAACATTACACACCGAATGAGCAGCTCCTCTAAACGCTCCAGTTAAATGTTCATGGTCACGGACTTTTTCCTTAACATCCAATATTGGTCTTTCACAAATATGACACATCGTTGCGCTGTCGTAGACCTCTTTTTCTTCTCGTGTTAAATCAAGCATTGGTTTAATTTTACTTAAATATTTATCATAAATCTCTTTAATATGTTTTTCTAACGATTTTATAAACTCAGTAGCAGCATTTTGTCCGCGATATAACTTTAATTTTGACAAATTGTTATTAAAGCTACACTTAATATAATACGCAAAAGAATGAGGTTCGTGTTCATAACATTTAACTGTGAAAGACTTATCTGGAGTTGGTTCAACTCTATCTAATGGTTTTAGTAAAACCTCGAAATCAGCGTACACAACAAAGGGCAGTTTCTATTGCTTCTCAAAATTTTCAAATTGTAATATATTTTCTGGAATAGATTCACCATATTTATTTATTTTTAACTCTGCTGATGGTAAAATTGTTTTGATAATTTTACAATCTTCTCTTTCGTGTCGTTGCAATTTTTCTACACATGGAAAGTATATTAAACATCCTTCACAAATATATTTCTCGTGACCGTGGTGTGACGTCTGTTTTGACACTAAACGCGATAAATTTTTAATCCAACAATAGTGAGTATTTTCGTTACCGTCCTCAACTAATAACAAATTTATATGAACATCTTTTCGATTTTTAGTAAAATGTAGTGGTCCTACAACTTCATAGAATATAACGTTACCGTTATAATGGGAAGCAAGTTCATAAACATTTATAGTGTAACGAAGTGACCACTCCGTTACTATTTTTGTACATATTAGGTTAAGTTTTGTATATATTAATTAGCATGTATTTTTAGGATGTGCTTGCGCAGCTTAATTTAGGTGGGAACTCCAAGAGAGTGGGGTGCTTCACCACGCGCAAGCCTTTATAAGCGCGCTCGGCACATGTTTTAATCAGTCCTCGGCCGGCTCTCGAGCCGACGGTCGTGGCTCCGCCGCGCTATCAAGCCACCGGACGTGGCTTGAAGTTAGTGACTTGCCGGGTATTCCGAGCCACCGGACGTGGCTGGAATGCAGTTTTTCTCGCGGAGTCATTCATCCGTCGATGTTTTGACTCAAACGCGTTTAACCATCTGTGCTACGTTCGCGTTACCTGCAACCGCTCCTCCTGTTTTATCCTGACCTTTCTTTTACCGAGTGTGGGCGTCTCACACATCCTGATCCTAGAGTGGGAGTCTCACTCTCTCTTACCGAGTGCGGGAGTCTCTCTCTCTCTTACCGAGTGTGGGCGTCTCACACATCCTGATCCTAGAGTGGGAGTCTCACTCTCTCTTACCCGATGCGGGCGTCTCGCATATCCTAGAGTGGGTGTCTCACTCTCTCTTACCCGATGCGGGCGTCTCGCATATCCTAGAGTGGGTGTCTCACTCTCCCTTATCCAGTGCGGGTGTCTCGCATATCCTAGAGTGGGTGTCTCACTCTCTCTTACCCGATGCGGGCGTCTCGCATATCCTGACCCTGAGTGGGCGTCTCACTCACAACCATACCACCGATCCGATCCCTAGAGCCTGTACCAGAACGTATGCACAGTGCGTTACCGTCCTGCGATTAGTGTCCGTAAGACACCGTTTCCGGAACTACCGTCCTGCGATTAGTGTCCGTAAGACACACCGTTTCCGGAACTACCGTCCTGCGATTAGTGTCCGTAAGACACACCGTTTCCGAAACTACCGTCCTGCGATTAGTGTCCGTAAGACACACCGTTTCCGGAACTACCGTCCTGCGATTAGTGTCCGTAAGACACACCGTTTCCGGAACTACCGTCCTGCGATTAGTGTCCGTAAGACACACCGTTTCCGAAACTACCGTCCCGCAATTAGTGCCCGTAAGACACAGCTTGTAAAAAGACCTGTAAATATAGACTATGTTTGTAAATAAAGTTGTTGCTAAGTGATCGACGCTTTTATTTCCGCTGAACCCGGACATCGACGAGCACACCCGAACCGACGTCAAGCAGAGCAACGATCGGCAGCAACTACAGACCAACCCGAAAATGACGTACCGTTACAATAGAAATATTGTTCTGACTTTCAAATTTTTTCACATCACGAACTTTCAGTGGAAATTCTAAATCTGTGAAATCTGCTACCGTGCTATAATGGGGTTACGAAGATATCCTTTGAGGAAGACCTGTCGGTTGACACATCTCTGATGTTATCGCCCAGGCAAAACAAGCGTTGTCATTATTTCTAACGTTTATCACTGCTTTTTTCGCACTTATTGAAGCCGGTAATGACATGAAGCTGGATGCTTTCAACGGATTATATTTATTAATGTTGACTTCCATATACAAAATTCTGCACAAAGTCCACCCTGCAACAATATTTACAACATTATACATTATTCCAAAAGAATGTATTCATTACTTTCTTTACCTGAATGTCGCTCCTGAAACTCTGACATTTCAGCATGAATTTCGTTCACGAAGTCCCGATATATATTATATATATACGTTCCAAAACAAGTCATTTTATTTTTGGTATTGAAAGATTTTATCTCGGTACTTTGTTTAGAATCCAAGAAATACACTCCGAAAATTTCCACATTCCATTTTAACGCTTTATGAATATCCAATATACTCTGAACCAAAGTTAATACTTTTTCTTGAATATTATACGTAAAGTCGTCAACGTCCACATAGTTGTAGGGTTCCGTGATACGATACGAAACAATTTTATCACCGAATGTACCCGCTATCTTTTCTACACCATTATCAACAATTACAAAAGCATTGCTTTTATGTGAATTACTACGTAGGTGTGCCGACAAACACTTTCTGTTAACGTATATTTCGCACACATCACATTTCACGACGTTCACGGGGTCAAGAACTTTGGATGGACCGGCTTCATTTAATTTCAAACGTTTACCATGACATGCTGTACGCATGTGTCGATTCTTATTATCAACTCTCGTAAATTCTTTTCCGCACTGATTACACTCAAACAAGGTTTTAGAACTGTTACTTCGATCACGTTCAATACAATAGGTTAACTCAACGTGAGTGTCACACTTCATCTGTAGGTACGAATTTATACACCTCCTTATACACCGTGTCCACAGAATATGGAATATGTTATATACTGCAAAAAATACGCGTTACATCAAAAAACCCTGAAACAGGTAAATTTTTGATTTTTCTTGCGGATCCTATGACATGATTAAAATTTTAATTTCGCTTGTCATTTGTCATTAGTGACGTCATTGACAATTTTTTTAAATGGCATGACTAGGTTTCATTTATTTCAAAGAAAGCACACTACTTTTTACAATGATATCCTACTTTTGAAGTTTTTCACAAAAGTATTCTAGTTATTCATGTTAAGGCACTACTGAACCTTCTTATTTATCAAAACATTTGCATTCTTCTAAATGTCAGAGTGGTACTTGAACTTAAAGTTACGCTTGTGATTTGGAAGATTTAAAGAAGCACGAAAGTAATAAAACTTATGGCGCATTTATCTGAAAAGCATCGAATTGAAATATTGATGTTGGGATATGGAGACAGAAGACGAAAGAAAGAAATTTGCAATTTATTTAATAACGTATACCCCGAGCATCATATTTCCCAGTCTACTGTTAGTAAAATCTTGCAAAAGTTTGAAATGACCGGCACTGTCAAAGACTTGCCGAAAACACTAAGAAATTTACCTGAAAATAATGAAAATCGTGAAAACGTTATTTTAGCTGTAGTAGAGAATCCTCATATTTCTATTCGACAAATTGCTTGAAATCATAACTTAAAGAAGTCAACTATACATAAAGTCATAAAAAAAGAAAAGTGGCATGCGTATCGACCCTGCGTTGTTCAAGAATTATTTGAAGATGACTTTGAACGACGAATTGAATTTTGTGAAAACATAACGCATCGACTTGAAGCAGATAGAAATTTTCACAAAAATATTCTTTTCACAGATGAAGCAACGTTTTGTTTGAATGGAAAATTAAACAAACAAAACACACGTTACTGGGCTTCACAAAATCCTCGCTGGACATACTCAATACCAGCAAAAAATCAATGTTTGGGCAGGAATTATTCGAAATCGAATCTTGGGACCCTTCTTTTTTGAGAACAATCTAACTGCAGAAACTTATTTAGACTTTTTGAGATATGAATTAGTTCCTGCTTTAGCTATTTTATATCCAAACGAAGCAGATGCGGATATACCTCATAACAGAATTTGGTTGCAGCAGGACGGGGCTCCTGCTCATTTCGGTATTAACGTGCGTCATTTTCTGAATGTTACCTTTGCTAATCGATGGATAGGGAGAGGAGGTGCAATAGAATGGCCAGCTCGTTCACCTGATTTAAACCCGTTAGACTTTTTCCTTTGGAGCTATCTTAAAGACAGAGTATACGTAAATAAACCAGAAAACATTGAAATCTTAAAAGATAGCATAAGAACAGAGATGAGAGCTATCACACCAAAAATGACTGATAGTGTCATTAATGGATTAATGGATTGAAAATCGAGTTTATCATTGTCTAACAGTAAATGGAATACAATTCGAACATCTTTTGTAGTTTATGAGTGACAGTTGGATTTTTTCTATTGATTGTGACCCTCGTTTGAAGATTTCATTTATTATTCGAAGAATCATTTAAATTTGTTACATTGTTTACTGTTTACTGTTTTCTCAAAATTGATGAAGGATAAAATAATAGTTTTATATCATCGAAAAATCTCTGTCAAATGAGTATAATATGGGGGTACCTTATCAATTAAAAATATTTACTTGTTACTCGTTGTGCTTTTGTCTGTGAATGTAAACTTCAAAAGTAGGATACCATTGTAAAGAGTAAAGTAGTGTGCTTTCTTTGAAATAAATGAAACCTAGTCATGCCATTTAAAAAAATTGTCAATGACGTCACTAATGACAAATGACAAGCGAAATTAAAATTTTAATCATGTCATAGGATCCGCAAGAAAAATCAGAAATTTACCTGTTTCAGGGTTTTTTGATGTAACGCGTATTTTTTGCAGTATATAACATATTCCATATTCTGTGGACACGGTGTATATGCTACATACTTTAAGGTTAAAGTGGTTTGCAGATCATGTTAAGGTTACTTCGAGGTTACATTCAAAGTCATATCAAGGTTACCTCAAGGTCATTTCGAGGTCACATCAAGGTCACCTCACGGTCGTTTCAAGGTCACCTCAATGTCACCTCAAGGTCATTTCAAGGTCACCTCAAGGTCACTTCAAGGTCACCTCAAGATCGATTCTGGAACCTCCTCCGACTTTGACCTTGAATCTAGAACCTCCTCTACGTCAAGGTTATGGTGAAGGTCAGGGGTAGTTCGATTGTGGAACCTTCTCCGACCTTGACCTTGAATTGTTCCGTCAAGGTCGGAGGAGGTTCCAGAATCGGCCTATCCCTACTACTGCGAAGCATCATCGGTCTTGATTTTTCAATATGACCGAAGTTCGTCCGGCAGGTCCACGTAAGTGCTATCTTTCTTCCGCCTCCTCCTCTCAACGGCATGTACTTGGAAAACGCCACGACCAGATTCACGATTGCCGATAAGCTTCATCTACTGTCTCTCTTTAAATTCTAATAGCTGATAAGCAGGGATCATTTTTGGGGCCACTTCCTGCGGAGAAAATACGAAAACTTGCTATTCAGAGTGTACACAGGAACAATAGATCGAAGAGTGGGAGGATCGAGTCGAGTGAGCGGAGTGTTATTTTTAGCAACAGATAATTACAACGATAGTTTTTGTAACTTACAAAGCTTACATAGTATTATTTAATAACTTGATTGATTTAATTTATTCATAGGCGTAGGTGTTTTCTCAAAAATTATATAAAAGATCATTGTTATGCTCAATGCTATTAATTAATTAAAATTAATTTGATGTTGCGATGGCTACTTTGATCATTTGCTCGCAATTTATAATTAAAAAAAAAAAAACAATATATTACAGAATTGCATGATTTGCGGTAACTATAAAGTGCTTTTTTAGATTTTCAAAAATAAATCGTCTTCGATTATCTCGCAGCAAAGCCTTATATTGAGAGAAACTTCTCTCTCCATCACAAGAAACTACCGGTGCAAAGCAGAGTTTTCTTATTTCGTCCACTGTGTTATTTAAATTGTGGAAAAGAGAATTATCTCCAGTTGTAAGAAATTCAGAAAATATTTTTAATTTACCCAAATCAGGATTTATTCACCGACTGATAACGAAAAATTATTTAAATGTAGCCGTAAAATACGATCGCCGATTGCACTGCTGCCTTAGACAAGGTGGGGACGGCCGAATACAGTCAAGTTAGAAGTGCGTGGCCAGTAAGTGGTCTCAAATACGATCCTTGCTGATAAGAAAGTGAAAAAAAAAAATTATATCTAACAGCTTATTTCGTTTTAAACTTACCTTCACCATGATTTCGTAAACAGTTCGTTTAAAATTTCATCTAGATTTGCTCCAATATTGATCACGTGATTTTTGGTATTGAAAAACTTATATTTCGAGACATCGGTTTGAGGTTTTACAAATTCACCACAAAATACCAAATTTATCTTCATCGAGGGCGTCTTCGCAACTGCAGCTGTAAATTAAAAAAAAAAAAAACTAAATTATAAAAAATACGTATGCATTTAATTTAAATCTTACATCCTTCCACTGAATTCGGTTGATTTTATTAATTCGTTTTTTTTGGAACGACGACGTGTTCTTAAACCTCGACCAATCGGCAAAGTTTTAATTTTTAATTCCAGTTTTACGTCCAATGAATGTAATTTTGCAATTAAGCTTTCAATTTGTTTCTTATCGTGCACCGACGGACAATTTCTCATTAGCTCGTTTAATGTTTTAATATTTTTTTTTGTTAGTTTTGCAATTTTATTAGCATCTGATTTATCGGCACACTCATCTAATAAGCGAAACATATTTAAATATTGTCGTATATCCATTTCAATGTTTAATAATAATCTAATTTTAAAATTATATTTATAACTAAGCTAATCGTTTAAATATTTTTTTACGTTAACGAGCTGAAAAAAGAGACTAATTTAGCGACTTGAAATAAGATAATAAATTTTATACTTACTTGTATTTTTAATATTTCTCAAATTCAACGTCGTAAGCCAGCTGAGGTTTGTTAGCTAATTTCACTAATCCTTTGTAAATCAAGCCGCATTGTGAAGACAAAACGTCACCTATTTTGTCTTCGGGTATGGCCTTGTTAAATCGACGAGGCAGAAACACAACTCTTGATCGAGTTCCTCCAGCAATGATTTTCCAAATTTCGTCTTTACATATTTTAAATCGGACAATGGATACTTGCGGTCGATTTCCAGCTCCGACAACTTCTTAATAGGTAATGATTTTAACGAAGTAGCACTATTTATATTCGAAATGGTATCCATAATTAACACGCACAGAGAAACGTAAACTGAAGTCTTTTCTGTAAGGACAGATGAAGCAAACTAAGTACAGTGCAGCAGTTAGCGGCAGAATGCATTTTCCTTATCATTAAATTGCAATGCAATGAGTAATCTACGTGCGCATTAGATTTAAAATTAAAAATATAGGGTGTTTCATAACTCGAGGTGAAGAATTAAGGAACGTATACGGGGTGATATTTTGGTTAAAAAAAGTAAAATATATATTTCATAACTTACAAAAATTAAAAAAAAAAACCGACCAAGTTCAACGCCTGAACGGTCCAGTGGTAAGAGGACCGGCCTTGCAATCGCATGGTCGTCGGTTCGAACCACACTCGGGATTTTTCTCGGGGGTGGTCGGTATTGACTTTAGGCACCCTTCAGTGTTGGGGATAAAATTCGACACTGCTTCCCCTTAAACCGCGAGAAGGTGTGAAGTAATAAAGCCTTGGAACACTTTACACACACTCAAATACACTCCCGCTCCTGAGGTCCTGACAAGTCTTTGACTTAGGACCCCGTTGGGCAACCACCACAGATTAAAAAACAAAAATTACATTTTTTTAAATCAAAATATCACCGCGTACACGTTTCTTAATTCTTCACTTCGAGTTATGAAACACAGTGTATAATGTTTTTTTTTCATTGGTTTAAAATAAATTACGCTCAAACTTTCTCTTTCCTCTTATTTAAGAGCACAAGTTTGCTTTCGATCGTTTAGTTTCGCAGCGTGCGTAAATAAGTGCAAGTACATCTGAAAATGGCATCATCGTCGTTAGAGTTTCTGGAAAGTTTTCTGCAAGAATGCAGACAAAATAGTGATTTTCGATTTGTTAGCGAGGTGTCTTACAAGCTAAGCAGATCTGCAAAAATTTCAACGGGACTCAGTGTAACGAATAATTTTGAACCAAAATGTTTAACGTTTAACGACGAGGAGTGGAATCAATTCATCGAATACTTTCCCCGCATGGAAGATCATCTGAAATTAAAAAGTACGAGGTGCCAACAATGTACGTCCACGGAGGAAGACACAAAGACGATTTCCAATTTCGAGCTTTGCGACAGTGATATCAAATTATTTTTTATCGAGTCCAAAGGTAAATTTAAAGTGAAAATTATTAAAGGCGAAACAGAAATAGAATTGGATAAATTTACGTTTAACAGTAGATTATAAGTGAGAGAAATGCAAAATTATACATGAATGAAAATTTTGGCTCACGAGTGCGAAGCACGAGTGAAACAATTCTCATGAGTGTATAATTGCATTTCACTCACGTGTGATATACGACGTTTTGTCCAACAGTTGTATTTTTTAACAACAAAGAATCTTGAAAAGATATTTTTGAAGTGGCATTACTTAAAACATCAAGCAGTCATGGTCGGTCGTCATGGATAGTTGTTGATTTTGCACTTTGCACACTAGTGATTGAAATTTGATATTAGTCACTCAAAACCAGCGTATAAAAGACCTAAAAACATGCAACTGTTGGACAAAATGTATTTTGTGATCAGACGTTACTGTATTACAAACTTAGTTGTTTTCATCAAGATCGTCGGCAAGTTGAAGACAGCGACTGCAAGATTGCGCTAAATATTTCGCACGAATATGCAGATTATTTTTTCGACTCAGAATATGTCAATTTAACGATAATGAAAATATTTATTGTTCGTATGCATTTTTCGTAAGTTGTATCGCACTATTTTTCAATATATTGTTAACGATAATTTGTGTCATATAAAATGTGTTTTTAAATAAGTATACCTATGTAATTAGAGGAATTAATAAAACTATTTTCTTTTTAAAATAAGCAAATCAATTGATTTCGACATTCATATTGTAATGATTCGTCGACACCAGCCGGCGTCAGTCTGTCTCTTGCATCACAGCCGACGCGCCTTAGACTAGAGGTTTCTGCAGACAGCCTGGAGAATTCCAGCGGCGGAATAGAACAGACACTCTGAAAGCCTTCGGGAAAGTTAACGTATAACAAGTCCTGGCTTATAAAAGCCAGTAGCCGTAGAATGTAACCAATTAAAGTTCGCTCGGCTGTTAAAATAAATTAGACATAAGCTTGTAAATAAATTATTGTTATAGTGTAAGTTATAAATAAATTGGTATTGCCTTTAAATAAATTAGTTTATTAACTATATCGTGTTTTGTTTTAAAATAAAAATTAATAGAACCCTTAAAATCGTAACAATACGATATACAATTAAACAATAGTTGACAGTTTAACCCAAGATTTTTCGGGATTGTCCAACCATTTCACGTAGGCTTTTTCCTCTTTTTTTCTCAATTTTTTTTCCACTAAATAAATATCTTCGTGTTTAGCTCGTTGGAGTTCTTCCTTACAGAAGGCGCCCAAAATCGGTTGCTTCGACATGTCTTCTAGCAGGTAAGTAACGGGTTTAGTAACTTGAGTTTTAACGATTTTGAACAGTTCCGTAGACCACGACGGAGTAAATCCCTTTTCGAATACTTCTTTATGTTTTCTGATGCGAACGACATCACCAACCAAAGTTAGTATATGGGAAGTTGTCTCATGCGCTCGAATTTACATGCTAAAAGCCGAACGCCAATTCTCGGTGGTGGGGTGCGAGGACTGACGTCACGAGAGTCCGCCCAATGTATTCGTACAATCTTTCCGTTTCAGTATAGGGCATTTCCAATGCATTTTTACGAAAGGGAATTGCATGTAGCGCCTTTCATATGAAAGATAACCCGGAAAGAAAATAACGTACGGTTACCGCCGAAAAAAACTGGTACAAGGTTTAAAATGCATAAAATGTAATCCATGAATTTTGAAGCCTTTACTTGACGGGTATCTCGCATACGTCACTCCGCCGAAAGGTGTCGAGTCCGCCCGATGTTGCTTGAGGCAACTTTCCATATACTAACTTTGATCACCGACATGAAATTTCGCTTTGCCCGCAATTTTAATCTTATTATACAGGGTGATCAAAGTTACTGCCGCACTATTGCTAACTTCGTTATTATTGGAGCTATGAAGCCGTTCAAATGAGCAAAAATGAACTATTTTCACTCAAGATTACAATGATGATATGAAGAAAGCAATTACACATTGCATTCTCAAAATAATTGCATGTGTAAAGTTGGTTTTTAATGGAACATTATTTTTGTTATTTTTATTTTTTAATGGAACATATATTGTTGTTGACAAATAAAAGAACATGAAATTGTAAATATAAATTACTCTTTACTATTTTTTCTTAAAACGATTAATTCTTTTATGACAACCCATACTAAAGTAATCTCTCATCTTATTCTTCTTATCGCAAGCGAGGTCGTCGAATATGAAAATCGAATTCTCTTTTGCATCCTCCGGATTCAGTATTTCTTCGTTATCCTTAAACGCAAAGTAGTTTACTTCTTTCACTTCACTTAGAATTTGCTCCAATGCTCGATATTTCGGTTGATACAGGGACTTGGAGTAAACATAGTCATTTTCGAAGGACAGACCGTTTGAATGGACGATCAAAGAAATCGCGATGTTGGTTTTTCCAGAATTTGACGTTCCTGCGACGAGACATCTCATCGTTGAGGGTAGCAAAGAATGACGGTTCAATTCTGTCTCTTCACACAAAAAATTCATATTCATTACGGGAACCTTTTGCGCCTGCTTGACAATTCACATGTTTCACGTACGCGCGTACGACTGTATACATATAATTTAACTTCTGCTTCTGTTGACCAGTCTCTCAGACCAAATGACTACGCGTAGTGCTGCAGGTCTCTTAAATTCTCTGATCAATAAATTACCGTTCGAACCCGGAGGTTACCAATTCTATGGACCCGGTACGAAATTAAAAAAGCGATTGAAACGCGGAGACGCCGGCATTAATGAATTAGATCAAGCATGCAAAGAACACAATATAGCGTACTCCAGGTACAAAGATTTATCAAACAGACATTTGGCAGACAAGAAGTTAGAAGAGCGCGCTTGGAATCGCGTTAAATCGAAAGACGCAAAACCCGGAGAGAGAATAGCGTCTCTTACTGTTATTTCTGCAATGAAAATCAAACGAGAATTTGAAGCGGTCACGGCGGTGGCGGAGGTTCTTGTAATGTGGCCTTGGGAGAAATTGTCAGGAAAATTCGAAACAATGTCAAAAAATTCGATCGTCTGGACAATGCGAACGAAGCTATAAAACTCGCGAGAGCATCGGCCAAGGTTGCTCTGAAACAGGCCGGCGGTAAGAAGAACATTCGAAAACCTCGAGTGATACCCGTTCCGAAAGTAGGAGGCGTCATACCGTTTCTCATACCGTTGTTAGCGGGTCTCAGCGCGGCGGGTTCCCTTGCTGGAGGATCTGATGGCAAGATTATCGAAATTCCAACGCTAAAACCGAACAACAATACGCTAAAGTGTGAAATTAAGTGCATGTTTAAGATCGATTTTGAAGAGCCAAATTCGATAGGCCGAATGTTGGGCTTCTCGCCGAAAATATTAGAATCGAATTTATTACATCAGTCGGATTTACCAGTGAAAATTATAAAGGTGACGACAATCCGTGCGGAGTGTAATGTTGCTACCGATTCACCGATTTCACCGGGCGTCGATCCCGGTTACAGCATAAATATTAATCCCAGCAACATCATGTATTTACCTGTAAGAGTGCACAAGATTGATAACATTACGTTGTCGTTACTCGATCAGAACGGATCGTTGATAAATTTAAGAGGTGAACAAGTTCGAATCAGTATGGAATTGAAAAAGCAAACGTAAAGTAATGAGTCTGCGTTTCCACGACAAAAATAGCGGTAACAATAATGATATACAAAATAAGCCCGCAGAATTCATCATTCAGAAGACAGCTCCCCAAAGGTTAACATCGAGCAATATATTGTTCTTTCAAAGTTTAGGCTATAAAGTGAAAAATATCGACGGTAATGTTGCATCTCTCCGAAGGACTCGACTTCGACGAAGTTATCGTTAAGAAGCAATTTCACTGGTATTCCCCGACGTACAAGAATTTTAAAAACAACGACGAAGTGAGAATCTTAATCAATCATGAAGATATTTACACCTATCCGCACGAAAGTTATCTGTACATCGAGGGAACTTTCAAGCCGAGCGATGAAGATACCGGCGAGTGTCGATTGACAAATAATCCTTATTTCTTCCTTTTTGAAGAGATCCGATACGAAATCGACGGTAAGGAAATAGATAAAGTTCGAAATGTAGGTGTGACGACTAACATTAAGGCGTACTGTGACGGTTTGTCGTCACTTGGTATGTTTAATTTAATTTTATAATACTTTAGTTAAGAATACTCTTAAGTCTTTAATTAACTAATCAGAATTGTCTCTTGCTTATTCTTTTTCGGCGCTTTAATTTCACCCTGGCGTCTGTCTGCTGTCTTCATTTTTGCGGTCTCTTTTACCTTTTACGCGTTGTCTAGGGAACCTCAATTTCTGCCACGCTTTTATATGAGCCCGCCTAATCAGGGAGAAATTTGAATATTTACCAGGTATTGTTTACCTGAACAAAAACTGGTCTTTCCTTATCAATTTAGGATATTGATCGTGAACTTTCTTTCCGCTCGCGTTGCCAATGCATTCGGCATTAAACTTGATCATCGTAGTTTCCCAATTAGAAGCGTTGTAAGTAATTTACTCATTTTATTGACTCCATTCACTTTTCATTTCATACATTTCAGAACTAAGAGATAATTATTATTACTAATATTACTGGACTGAAAACCAATTCTTGGAGTCACCACTTTTTTTCTTCTCCGAAATTCTCGGCCAATTACTTCTGGCTCCCCACAGGCTGATCTGAACGAGAAACGTCCTACGCCTTTGGTTTCGTCCTTTCACGGGAGAAATTCTGTCTCCGATTCTGAAAATAAGAAGAGCGGTATCATCTTGCCCTTTGAAACTTGACTTAAGTAGCAACGTACCGTCTAGGATCCTTGCGCCCTGACGCCACACCCAAGCATACCTAAGAGTGAGTCAATTCTGCTTAGTTTAACTATTAGTTTTAAGTGACCATTTATAAGATCATCTCATCTCACATCCGTTTAGTTTAAGTCTGATTAAAAAAAAAATAGCTTTTGTCACATTAAATTGGTGCTAGCGAATATTTTTTCTTATTTATTCACGAGAGTCACTCATTATTCACCGCAAGCTACCTCAAACTCTGTTCCCACTCTACGACCGGTGTAAGAAGCAGAACGTAGGTTCTGCTTCTTACACCGGTATATAGCGGGGGTAGCCCCGCTATATTTTTCTTTTGCAACTGTCACCCTCTTGTGCACTACAGGCAGCACGCACCACCCGAAAAAAGAGAAAAATTTATAAAGAGGAAATTGGCACATTACAAAATGGTGCCCGAGCAAGGACTTGAAATGTTGAGTAACCATTAATTTTTTATTGCATATAAGAGTTTCAACACAAATCTTTATTTTTTATTTTTCTTAACTTTGTAAAACAAACAACATTTCAATCATGGATGTAAATTTTCTAGAAGATGAAATCGATTATGAATTACAAATTCGCAATGTCAATGTAACAATGAATAATTCAGTTAAACAACACATGTTAATGGGATTTTTACTAGCCGAGAAAAGCACACCTTTTAAATTACTCCCCAATGTTACTTTAAATGCTAGAGATGAACTTAAAGTTGTTTCTGAAAAATTGAAATCCTTACGATCCATAGTAGATCAAGGATCACTGACTAACTTAAATGTTAGCTCAATTAAGTCTAAAATAAGTCATGTCATGTCACGTTTAAATAATATTGAGCCCGAAGAATTAAATATGAAAGAGGAAAAAATTTCTCTCAGCACTCAAGCCTCTCTATTTTTAGCCAGAATTGAAAATTCATGTAATTCCAATGCTAATAATGATTTAATTGCTTTTGATGATGCATCTTCCTTACCGTGCAACAGTAATTTCAGTCTTGCTTCACCAGCCGCGTCTAGTCTCAATATCTTCACAAGAAATCTCACTTCTACTTTTCCTTCGTATGATTTGAAAAGGAATTCTGACAATTTATTCAGTCATGATTTCAATCCAACAACAGTAAATAATCTCATTGACCTGCCCATTTCAGATTTATCTACATTTCTTACTCCCAAGCATGTTTCTTTTAGTGATCCTCTAGAGAAAATTGATTTGAATAATTTAGATCATATTATCAACCCGTTACCGGTCCCTGAACCGAATGTTTCAGATTGGAACAGAACCTTAAGCCAAATACAACAGTCTAAGCACTGGCTCTTTAATTTAAGTAGAATAGGGGTCACATTCGATGGACAGACGGGAGATGTCAGTTCATTTATAGGACGAATAGAAGAAGTCTCCAAGGCGAGGAACATTTCTCGTGAAACTCTTTTCACTTCGGCTTCCGATCTCTTCAAGGATTCTGCTCTGATTTGGTACAGATCTATTAAAAATACTGTTCATTCATGGGATGACTTAGTAATTCGTTTGAAACTAGATTTCTTACCAGCCGATTTTCAAATTAAGGGTCAAACAGAATGCAGCGCCGTTACCCGCCATTGCAACGACGCCAATTGTCACTTCAAAAGACATGCACAGATAAAGCGGCGTGCAACGTCGTCAGTCTAACATAAAAATAGAAATAACTTCTGCCACAAATGAATAAACTTCAAGTATTTATATTATTATATATGTATATGTTACACCTGATGTATTGTATGTTGAATTATTCACGTATACAAGAAATTACCAGATGAAAATGCGATGGTGGGACATATTTGATTATGTATTATGACGTTTGACGTCGCTAAAATTGAAAGTTGACCAACTTTTCGCGTGCAATGCCGCTTAACGTCGTTCATTATGTGCAATGACATTTGAACCTTTGTATTTAACATTCATTTGACAGCTAACAGCGTATAACGGCGTTGCATTCTGCTTGAAACTTTAATCTGTGGAATGAAATTCGCAATCGCAAGCAAGGCGCCCAGGAAAGGACGGCCATATTTATTTCGATAATGAAGAATTACTTCTCACAATTAGCTGTGCCTCCCAATATTCACAATAAAATTGCTCTCGTAATCCGGAACATGCTTCCTTATTATCAAACGAACTTAGCCTTACAGAGAATAAATTCTATGGAAGAATTAAGGTCCATTGCGCGAACACTAGAAGATACTAGGTTACGCACCAGTCAACTGAGTTCAACCGCAACCACTTCTGCTATTTTGGCTCCAGATCTAAGCTATAAGAAACCTCCTAAGGGCAGCATTACTACATTAGATGCTTCCACATCAAAAAAAGATTTTACGAATTGTAACATCTTTTTACCACGACAGCACTTCGGTTTGATGGAGAGCCGGGAAAGTAGGTATTTAAATTTAAGTTTTATTGGGCGCCACTGGATATTTAATGTAATTTTTTTTTAAGGGCTGTATCCAGTCAACCCTAAATATAATAATTGATCAAATAATAAAACAATTTGATTAATATTAAAAAAATCGGTTTATTTATAACGTTATTTAGAAATCAAGATTCAATTCTTTATATAAATAAATATTATTACTACGACATAATATTCATTTTTGTCCATTTTTACCACGAAGCAATAGCTATTACTTTTACAAATTTTCAAGTAGGTATTAACGTACAGATTCAATGATTTTCCAAAATTTAAACTGTTTCTATGGAAACTGAATTCTTATTTTTGAACGGCAGTTCCTGATAAAACTTTTCTTTATATTAATTAGTTCTAAGTAATATGTTACAATTTATTTTCGATCGTGCGCGAGCACAGCCTGTATAATGCATCTTTCAACGATTCGAGCTAATTTTAACCCGTTTTGTTCTGTTTCTCCACTAGGCGTAGGAATGTGCCATTCCATGCCTACGCATTTCACTCAAAATTCTCTTTTTAAACTATTTTTGCAAAAAATTTCAGACCAGCCGAATAATTACATATTATAATAATTAACCCCATCCTTGCTTTGTGTCAAGTTTGTGTCTGCGTAATATTTAATTGTCCAATTTACATGGTGCTATTTTGCGACGCGTATATTAGCGGACGAACGAGTTCACGCCTAAAGAATGTGGTTAAGACCGGAAATGGTCGCAGGTGCCAGTAACCTCTACCCTTCATCTTGATTGGTTTATGCTGACGACTTAAAATCTGTCATTGGCATATTTGAATATCTCTCTCTCTTTAGTTGTTTTTTCTCTTCCACCGGTCGGGGGTAGCGTCATTGTCTCAGTACGAATCTGTCTGTCCCATGAGCTGCATGTGCCTGTCGTGGAAAATTTAGTGTCGTGTTCGCTTCATCGAGGAGGTGAAAGTGATTGATACGGCTTTATGCCGGACTTCTTAAGTTAATTTGAGGACAAGAAAGCTGCAGTTACCCTGCAGTTTGTGACAGCCTAGCTTTGCGACTGGGTAAGTTCTGCATGATGTTATTTTCTCTCAACCTGACTCTGACGTTCGTTTTTCTCTTCTTTCGTTTATAGGCTTTAGGTTACGGCGTTGACCATTCCTTTAGGTCACCGCGTTGACTATTCTCTAGGTCACGGCATTGACCTTTCTCTTGGCTACTGTTTTCGACCCTCCTTGGGGTGATTTCAATTAAGGCCAACTTCCTATTGTTGATTTTGGATTGGCCCGAATTCCGGTATCTCGTGGCCCAGTGCGACTGCAAAGCGACGCATCCATCCGGGGAGAAGCCGACGTCCACGGAAACGCCCCATAGACGGACGTAACGACGCTATTTAGCACGTCATATTTTTCTATTGACTAATGTAATTTTCTTCGGCTCTCGGGGGATTGAATGTAGCCGCATTTGTGCACGTGTTCGCGTACGCTCGCGAAATTAAGTTTCGATTAGCGGAGGATTCTCCGAATAACGCGTATCAAGCGCACAACGCGGTTTCTTTGCCGCTAGAAAAGACGATTACCATTTCGCGTCATTTTAAATAGTTTTGTAGCAATTTCGGATCCGAAAAATTAGGTAATATCGTATTATGTTTATGGCTTAGTTGTTTATTTGAATTGTTCGACCTGCGTTTATTTTATTTTATTTGTGTTGTGTTTACATTAATAAAATTGTTCATGTTGTGGACGTAACGTGTTTTCTTAATTTTTCACGTGTTTCCTTTTACAAAAAAAATTAAGTGGCGCCTGTTTTTGGTTTGGCCTTCGCGTTTTGGTTAGCGAACCCCCCGTCCCACTGCAGCTGGCTGGCAACATTGGAGTAAAGTTTCGCTCCAATGTAAAACTTCTGCCTATCTACACAGGTAGGTAGCAAATATTTCTTTTACTATTTAGAGTTCAAAGCGTTAACTTGCCGTACTCTCCTCTGCAGGATCTCGTCCAGTTACTCTTCTGATTTTAGGAAAGTGCCTATTCTTAAGTTCTAAAAACTGCTTCCTCTAAGTAATAGAGTCGATAGGAGGTAAGAAGTCGAATAAGACAACTAACGGGATCACCGGCGATGTAATCTATGACGAGGTGACTCTTGGTAATGAGTTTTAAGTATATCCAAACAAGAAAGGCCTAAATAAATTAACTTTTTACTAATATACGAGGATTAAGAAAAGAAATTTACCTTGATTATAATCTAAGGCCGCCAAAATTCGAATAAAATTGCCTTTTAGAAATTACAATTGATTTGAGCTTCTTTCAAAAAATTGTTTTTATTTATTTTTTTAATAAACACTGTTACTATGATAACGAACCGAAAAAAGCAACGCTACACCACCCCTCTCCAAAAAAATATAAAAGATCACACTGTATAAAGGAATCTGAATAATTTTTTAAATATATTTGGGTAACTACGCGTACCAGTCGCCATTAAGGAACACTTTCGGGAGAGTCCAATCATTGAAATTTCTTAATCGAGCAAGTCATAAATAGGTATGTCTTATATACTTAAAAAAATTGTGAAGATTCCATATAGTGACATCTGAAATATGTAAGTGATACAATAACTGTAAAAATAACTACGATAAACGAACTAAAACGGATAATTCCATTATACTTAAAAAAGAAAATTATTAAACCATTTCTACAAAGTATCTAAGAAGCACTATTTATAGAAATATCTGAATTGGAGCCAAAATAAGGCTTCAAATCTTTTACGTGCCATTCGCCTGCATTCGATCCATCAATATTATTCAATGCATATACCAATCTAGAAATCTTCTTACGAATTGTACATAATACATATTTCGGTGCCAGTTTTGCTGAAAAACATTGGGCAGCATTCGAAAGAATATTATTTTTCTTCCAAACCTTATCACCTACTATAAACTCAATATCTCTCTTTCGAAGATTATAAGTCTTTGTGTTTCTTTTGTAGGCAGCACTTAAGCGTTGTTGAACTTGTTCATAAAGAGCAGGTAATTTCTGAATTTCTTCTGCAATTTTCTTCCTATCTTCAGGTTCTAAATCTAATTTTTTCGTATCTTGTAAAAGATCATAAAATTTCCCAGTCAAGGGAACCTGCCTTCCAAAATTAAGGAATGCGGGACTGTATTTAGTAACTTCATGTACTGCAGTATTAATTGCTTGTCTAATCCTAAAAATATTCTTATCCCAATCTCTATGATTATCAGTGATATAGCTTCGAATAGCTGTGCCTATCGTTCTATTTATTCTTTCAACAGGATTCGTTTGCGGATGATAACGTGCATTGAACCAGATTTTTTGAACTTCATAGGTTTTTGCTAAAGTTTTAAAAACAGAGCCTGCAAATTGTGTACCGTTATCACATATAATAAATTGCGGGACACCAAATACTAGAAAAATTTCATTTTCTATAAATCTAGCTATTGCTTGAGCTGTGGCCTGTCGCATCGGATGAAGTAAAACATATTTTGTAAACCAATCTGACACTACTAAAAGATAAACGTTACCATGTCTAGACCTAGGAAATGATCCCATTATGTCAACTGAAATAATCTGCCATGGGTATTGCACTTTCTTTTCATTTCCCATGAGTCCAAATCGCGGAGCTGATAAAACTTTTTGTTCATTGCATTTTTTACATTGACGCACATATTTTAATATATCTTTTCTCATTTTAGGCCAATAATACATATCAGATACCCTTTGCAAAGTTTTAAAATAACCCAAATGTCCAGATGTAGGATTATCGTGGCAACTTTGGATAATGTGCTTTCTTTGCATACGCGGTACTAGTAATTTCCATTCTGAATCATTTGTGTTGAGTATACATTTTCTAGGAACATATTTGTAAATTAATCCATCTTTCACAGACCACTGAGGATATTCTTCTGGATATTTAGAAACTTTTTCTCGTAAGTCTACATACCACTTTTCCGCCTTATCAACTAAAATATCAACAACATTTACTTGTGTAGCTTTTGAGAGGGCATCTGGCACTACATTCAATTTTCCTTTTCTATGGACTAGATCAAACGTAAATTGCTGTAATCGAAGAGCCCATCTGCAAAGTCGACCTGTCGGTTCTTTTAAACGATTTAACCACAGTAAGGGATAATGATCGGTAACTACAGTAAACTTCGTACCTTCGACATATGGCCTAAACTTCTCGATACTAAATATTACTGCCAAACATTCCTTTTCAGTAGCACTATATTTCCTTTCTGTTTGTGAGAGACTACGACTTGCAAATGCTATTACCTTTTCCCCTCCGTCTTGTTCTTGTAGCAAAACTCCACCTAAACCTGTGTCGGAAGCGTCACATTGTACCGTAAAATGTTTTTCAAAATTTGGACTAGCAAGTATAGGGGCTGATATTAAAGCTTGTTTCACATTTATAAAAGCTTTCTCTGCGACATCATTCCAAACTATTGGTTTTCCTTTCTTTTTTCCTTTCAATAAGTCGTTAATTGGTGCCATCATATCAGAAAAATGTGACAAAAATCTTCTATACCAACTGCACATTCCAACGAAACGTTTTATTTCTGTAGTGTTTCTAGGTCTCGGGTAATTTATCATGTCTTCTACCTTCTCAGGATTTGTGCGTAGACCTCGTTCATCTAAAACAAAGCCTAAATATTTAAGTGATGATCTCAAAAATTGACATTTTTCTAAATTGACGGTCAAATTCGCTTCTACTAATCGACGACGAACCTCTTCTAGGATATTCAAATGTTCTTCAAATGTTGTAGATGTTATAATTATATCATCCAAGTACACGAAAACTTTCGGTTCCAACTCAGGTCCTAAAATTGCATCCATCAACCGTTGCAGACATTGTGCTCTATTTGACAAACCAAAAGATAAGACACAAAATTGAAATAAGCCTCTACCTGGAATGGCGAAAGCGGTTTTCTCTTTTGATTCCTGATCAAGAGGGACCTGCCAAAATGCACTTTTTAAATCAATTGATGACATATACTTAGTGTCTCTTAACATATTTAAAATTCTATCAACTTGTGGTAAAGGATATGAATCACCTTTAGTAACTGAGTTGAGTTTACGTCCATCGAAACAAAATCTATATTTTCCGTTACTCTTTTTAACAAGAAGAACTGGAGATGACCATTCGCTAAAGGAAGGTTCAACTACCCCTAATTCTAACATTTCATCCAATTCTTTGTTGAGATGTTCCAACATATAAGGTGACATCAAATATTGACGTTGTTTGAATGGTTTTGCATTTCCAGTGTCAATGTGATGTGTTATCTTATTTGTTCTTCCTAATTTTTGTTTATTTACAGTTGGTTCTTGTCCGATGAAATTTGTATCACAAAATCTTTTAAGCGGACACTAAATCGCAACAACAGTTTCCGTTGACAACCTTGTTTATTTTGACAACATATTTTTCACTTCTGACGAAGCTGTCGAACGACGGTGAAACGTAAAGTGTATAGTGCGCGATTTAGTGTCCGCTTAAAAGATTTTGTGATACTAATTTTTGTTGTTCATTTATGATCTTAAATTTTTCAATAACTGCCGCTACTTGCGAACATTGGTCCGACGTAAATTCCCTGTGCTGATTCTTCTCAATATCATGAAGATCATTTAAACTCGCGACTTCCAATTCACTATTTTGACTAAGCCACGTGTTATTTTTAAAATCAATTTTAATTGAAAAAGTGTTAAAAAATCACTCACTAAAATAAAATGATGCACTACCGAGGGTACCACTAAAGCTTTTATAATTTTACTTTGTCTCCCAATATTAATTGGTAGATTCGCACATCCTATTACTATTTGTCGCTTTCCGTCAGCTGTCGTTACATGACTGTTTGAACATTTTAATATTTTAAGATTTAACCTTTCTAAAGTGTCTAAACTCTTTGATTCTACTATTGTGTTATTCGCACCCGAATCTAGAAGAGCAACAACACGTTCATCAAATATTTTTATAAAAACGTATGGCCGATTATCGTATGGTTTTTTTTATAAAATATTGGAGCCGTATTATGTGTTCCTGAAATTTTAGGATTTCTATAAAAAAATTTAACATTTCTTAACCAATTAATCCATTCTGAACTATTTCTTTTCGTAGCAAACGACTGAACGATCTTGGCCTTTTTATTAGAAAGAGATGTGCTACGGCCACAATAAGCCATCTCAGATGTTAGTTTTTTGAATTTTTGCAATTTGGACAATTTTTTGTTGTAAAATTCGCTTTACCACATTTAAAACATGACAACCTCTTCGGCTTAGAACATTGAAAATATTTATGACCAGTTTGCTGGCAATTCCAACATTTAAAATTTTTATCTTCGTCCATTTGATTATTATTTCTAAATTTATTCACAACAGAAACATTTTGTAACTTATGCATTTTTTTATAGTTTCTTGTGTATCATCGAAATAAGCAAGGTCTGGTTCTAGAATTGTATCGGGTCTTGTTGTAGAACTCCATTTCTTTTTAGTAACGAATGCTTCATCTAGTTTTTTGCATAGAGTGACTAGTTGACTAGTATCTGAAATATCCACTAGGGCAAGCTGTAGTAAATTTCTTCTTATGATTTTTAACCGTGTTGACTCTAATGGAGGCCTACTTAATCGATTAAAAAGTGATTCCATTACCGCGACATATATGTGAATTAGTTCTTTTTTTCCTTGAACGCGTGACTTAATTTCATTCCAAAGTTTATCGTCGTAATCTGCTGGTAAAAAATTATTTTTTAGAAGAGTTACTAATGAATCCCAATCCGAAACGCTCGATCTAATCGACCGAAACCAAATCAAAGCGCTATCAGAAAATAAATCTATAGCTGAATTAAATAATTCTTTTGTTAATATTTCTTGCCATTGCTAAATCTTCAACTTTTTCTAAAAAACTGTTAACGCTAGTCGTCTTTCCGTCAAAATGTATATTCCATTTATACAGCGTGATTCAAAAGGGTCGCACCATCGCTTTGGTGTAAATACAGACCATTAACAGGAGCACAAATATGTTTTCAGAATTTTTTTGCTATGAATAGTTCTTAAGATATGAATGTTTAAAAATAACGCAAATAGGCAACGCTGCACCTTGTAGATGCACTTACAAATTTGAAATCATAGATCATGGGTACCCTCTTTTTTGTTGACAACTGCATATGCGCTGGTTTGTCAAAACCTTTGGAAATAAAATTTGACATAATAATAAATGTCATTGAAGGAAAAACGTTGTTGAAATGCTCGTCGATGTATTACATGAGGGTTTTCTATTGCCCAATAATGATGATTGTGCATGTTAAACACACCGTCAAGAGTGAAGGTACATTCATCCGTCCACAAAATCAGATTTTGAAAATTTGGATTCAAATTGATTTGATCCAGCATCCAATGGCAAAAGTTAATACGAAGAGGAAAATCAGCTTCACACAGAGCTTACACTTTTGTATAGTGGAAAGAATTTTTAATACACGCTGAATAACATTGTAATCTACGTTTAAATTTCGTCCAATATCTCGAATGCTGACGTTAGGATTGTCTTCAACGACTTGTAGAACAGCTTCCTCGACTTAGGGAGTTCTGGCGGAGCGTGGCCTACCTATCACTTCATGGATTACATCCAATCGACCTGTTTCCCTCACACACTGATCAAGCCGTTGAAAAAAATTTTTGTCTGGATGTCTACGTTGACCGTATCGTTCAGCATAAGCTGCTGCAGCCCGTCGAAAGTTTCCTCCACTCTCTCCCAGAAGAAGATACATATCACAGTATTCATTTAAAGTAAACATTTTGAATTTGAATAAATTCTTCAAATCAATCAAAAAATTTGACTTTCAAAATGTGAACATCATTGGTACTGTTTTTACACTTTTGCTTTGTATTTCACTCACTGAAGATACTACTGGTAAATTCACTCTTGGTGAACTTAACTCACTAGACACATTATTTGACACTTTTTCATGTAACATCGCATCTAATTCTAAACAACTCGCATATGCTTCATTTTTAAATAATGGAATTTTTTCCTTGTTTTCTTCAAGGATAGGAATTCTTTGCACACGACCTGTTATGTGCTTTATTCTAGTATCAATATGTTCAAATTGCGAATCACTTGACGGTCCCTCAAATTCCGTCAAAATAGTATTTATTGAATCAAAGGTTTTATTTACTTCTTGACGCTCGTTTTCTAAATTAAACTCTGGGTCAATATATTCTAACGATCGACCGCGTTCTTTTTCTAATAACTGCCGTAATATTTTTCTTTTTTGAGTTATTTCTTTGTTAGTAACTACTCCCCTGATCCGTAACTCATAATTTAATTCACTTTCTAACAAACAAATTGGTTTAATTGACTCCATTTTTGATGGAATAGTAGATACCTAACCGACAATATTCAAACGAGACAATAACAGACGACAACTACACTACTGATACCTCAATCTTTCCTAAAATCTTTTATCAATGTCCGAACACGAACGTTTTATTTATAAAATTAACACTTTGTTATTTTTATTTTATTTTTCATTTTTAGGAACTGTTATGTTATAAACCGATTTTTTTTTAGGCCCTTCGTTGGGCGCCATAAATTTTGTGTAACATCTTTTTACCACGACAGCACTTCGGTTTGATGGAGAGCCGGGAAAGTAGGTATTTAAATTTAACTTTTATTGAGCGTCACTGGATATTTAATGTAATTTTTTTTTAAGGGCTGTATCCAGTCAACCCTAAATATAATAATTGATCAAATAATAAAACAATTTGATTAATATTAAAAAAATCGGTTTATTTATAACGTTATTTAGAAATCAAGATTCAATTCTTTATATAAATAAATATTATTACTACGACATAATATTCATTTTTGTCTATTAATAAATATTATTACCACGAAGCAATAGCTATTACTTTTACAAATTTTCAAGTAAGTATTAACGTACAGATTCAATGATTTTCCAAAATTTAAACTGTTTCTATGGAAACTGAATTCTTATTTTTGAACGACAGTTCCTAATAAAACTTTTCTTTATATTAATTAATTCTAAGGGCCAGTTGTACAAAGTAGGTTTAAACTAACGCTCAACTGAACCAGGTTCAAAGTAAACAAATTCGCATAGGATGTTAATAACATATGGCAATTAATGCATTCATAAATAAAATTTGATGCAATTTAGTTTACTTTGAACCTGGTTCAGTTGAACGTCAGTTTAAACCTCCTTTGTACAACTGGCCCTAAGTAGTATTTCTTTTACTATTTATGCCCGGTTGCACGAACTTTTTAAGCAGAGCTTAAATTTAAGTGGTGTTTAGACTATGACATTATTTATAGATTTAACAAAATATTAGTCACATTCTAATTGATACTTAAGTTGAAGTTTAAATGTCAATCAGAATGTATTTGACATTATACTGACCGTACGTAAATATCACATTCTAAACATAACTTAAATTTAAGGTCTGCTTAAAAAGTTGGTGCAACCGGGCATTAGAGTTCAAAGCGTTAACTTGCCGTATTCTCCTCTGCAGGATCTCGTCCAGTTACTCTTCTGATTTTAGGAAAGCGCCTATTCTTAAGTTCTAAAAACTGCTTTCTCTAAGTAATAGAGTCGATAGGAGGTAAGAAGTCGAATAAGACAACTAACGGGATCACCGGCGATGTAATCTATGACGAGGTGACTCTTGGTAATCAGTTTCAAGTATATCCAAACAAGAAAGGCCTAAATAAATTAACTTTTTACTAATATACGAGGATTAAGAAAAGAAATTTACCTTGATTATAATCTAAGGCCGCCAAAATTCGAATAGAATTGCCTTTTAAAAATTACAATTGATTTGAGCTTCTTTCAAAAAATTGTTTTTATTTATTTTTTTAATAAACACTGTTACTATGATAACGAACCGAAAAAAGCAACGCTACAGAATTCTGAATCACAAGTGTACATCAATTCAAGACGCAATTTTCCTTGCTCCAATTGTAAAGACATTGGTCACCATTATAAACAGTGTCCGAAACCTTTACAAAGAAAATGTTTTAAATGTGGTAAGCCTGGTTTTACAAAAGTTAATTGCCCTAATTGTACGGGAAACGTACACTAGGATTTCATGAGGACCGTGGGAATCCTGTAGTTTCAGCTAAATCGGTTCACCACAACAATGAGAATAATTGATCATCTTGGTTAAACCATGTTAAGAAATTTCACAACAGTCAGATTTTACCTTTATTTAAAAACAACTGTGATGACGAGTGTTTATTTTTGGATTTTAAAATTAACGACAAGGAATTGATTGCCCTAGTGTATACCGGTGCTAATATTTCTGTCATTGGTAAAAACGGAATTCCGTTAATTTCAAACTTAGGCTTCAAAATACAATCCAATTTAACGATCAGGCATTTGCTGCGGATGGTATTGCCCAAATAATTACCGGTTCTGTAGAATGTCCCATAACCATTGATAAGGTAACGCATAGGCTCAAATTCTTGGTAGTACTTTCAATCAAACATAACTTTATCTTCGGGATGGACTTCTGCATATCCTGGGATATAAACAAAAATTCTAGAGACTCCCAAATTTTCTCATTGAATTCAATCGAAGACTTGTCATCACTCTGTTACAGTTTACTTTCGATCGTGTGCGAGAACACCCTGTATAAGGTATATTTCAACGTTCCGAGCTATTTTTAACCCGTTTTGTTCTGTTTCCCCACTAGGCGTAGGAATGTGCCATTCCACGCCTACGCAATTCACCCAAAATTCTCTTTTTAATATATTTTCGCTAAAAGCTTCAGACCAGCCGAATAAGTACATATTATAAAAATTAACCCCATCCTTGCTTTGTGTCGAGATTGTGTTTACGCAATATTTAATTGTCCAATTTAAATGGAACGAGTTCGGGCTTTCGGAATGCAGTTGAAGCCGGAAACTGTTGCATATGCCAGTAACCTTTACCCTTTATCTTGATTGGTTTCCGCTGACGACATAAAATCTGCCATTGGCACATTCGAATATTTCTCTCTCTTTTGTTCTTTTTTCTTTTCCACCGGTCGAGGGAAGCGTCATTTTTTCAATAATACTCTGTTCGCCCCTTGAGCTGCATGATTCCTTCGCGGAAAATTTAGTGTCGTGTTCACTTCATCGAGGAGGTGAAAGTGAGTTGTACGGCTGTGTGCCGAATTTCTTTGGCTCATTTGGGAGCGGAAAAGCCGCATTTCCTCTGCGGTTTGTGTCAGCCTAGCCTCCCGACTAGGTAAGTTTTGCGTGATGTTCCTCTCTCGACTTGGCCCTTACGTTCGTCTTTCTCTTCCTTCGTTTATAGGCTCCTGTTTCTGGTCCTGGTTCGGAACAACCTCCTGTTTCTGGTCACGGTTATGACCAATCTCCTGTTTCCGGTCTTGGTTAGGATCAAGCTCTGGTGTCTCGTAGCAACTTGCGACTACAAATCGACGCATCCATCCGGGGAAAAGCCGATGTCCAAGGAAACGCCCCATAGACGGACGTAACGACGCTACTTAAGCAGGTCATGTTTCCTTATTGTTTGTTTAAATTTCGTTTCTCGGTGGATTGAATGTAGCCGCATTTGTGCACGTGGATTGCGTACACTCGCGAAGTAAACTCCGTTTCGGAGGAATTCTCCGGCTATTGTGCGTTAAGCGCACCACTCGGTTTCCTCGAAGTTAGAATAGACGACTAATATTTTTGTCATTTCAATTAGCTCTGTAGTAGTTTCGGATCCGAAAAATTAGGTATTACTGTATCATGTTTATTGCCTAGCTATTTATTTAAATTGTTCGACCTGCGTTGTTGTTGTTCATTTTTGTGTGCGTTAATAAAATTGTTTCATGCTTTGGACGTACCGTGTTTTCTTAATTTTTCACGCGATTCCTTTCACAAAAAAATTAAGTGGCGCCTGTATTTGGATTGGCCTTCGCGTTTTGGTTTGAGAACCCCCCCCCCCGTCCCACTGCAGCTGGCTGGCAACATTGGAGTAAAGTTTCGCTCCAGTGTAAAACTACTACTTATCACTCAGGTAGGTAGCAACTCTTTTCTCAAGAATCACAACAGTTGCAAGAAATCAAGCTACTATTTGAAACTTTAAGTACTCCACAGCTGGGTTGTACTAATTTGATCGAACACAGAATCGATACGGGGGAAGCCAAACCCATCAAACAACGCCCTTTCCAATTGTCTCCTACGATGCAAACTCATCTGGACAAGGAGATCCAGGAATTATTATCCTTGGGTGTTATCCAAGTCAGCAAAAGCCCATGATCAAGTCCTGTCCTCTTAACAAAAAAAAAGCTTCTGGGGAATTTCGCTTTTGTTTTGATGGACGTAAATTGAACCAAGTTACCATTTTCGATAGTTACCCTCTTCTTTATGTCTCAAACATTCTAGACAATTTGAGAAATGCTCGCTATTTAACTTCTATTGACCTTAAGAAGGCCTTTTGGCAAGTGCCTCTGGAATCCTCTTCTCGTGAGAAGACTGCCTTCAGTGTACGATTGTTACACTTTATTTTCCGCCTGTGTACGAACATACCCTGTACAGTACACGTTTCAACGTTACGATCTATTTTTAGCACACTTCGTTTTGTTTCCCACATTACGCGTAGGAATTTACAATTCCTCGTTCGTGTAATTTACCCAAAACTTTCTTTTTAACATGCTTTTCGCTAAAAGCTTCAGATTCGACGAATAAGTTCATTATATAAAATTAGCTCCATCCTTGCTTAGGGTTGGAATTGCGTTTACGCGGTGTTTATTTGTCCAATTTAAAGAGTACTACTTTATGACGCGGACAACGACGGGTGGTCAAATTCTTTTGTTTTACAAAACATCCGCACCTGAAACCGGTGCGTATATCCGTAACCCTTGCCCTTTATTTTGATTGGTTACCGCTGTTGTCACATTCTTATGTTATTGGTACGATTCAAACAGACCATCGTTCATCTCATTTTATTCCGTTTTCCACCCCTCTCGATTTTGCAAAACGCCGGATTTCCCATTGTGGTTCTGACCGTCATGTGATTTGCGTGTGGTTGAGTTTTATGGATTTTGCCGCTCTAATTTCTCTTAGAAGAAGAGAATAGATCTTACGGCTTTTGGCCGACTCTGACTAAAATCACCTGTGCGAGAGAGTTGTGTTTCCGCCAACTTGTGGTCAAGCCTAAGCCCTACTCGGACTTAGGTAAGTTTACTCCATCGTTTTGCATAATCCTGACGTTCATGTTCGTTTTCCTCCCCTATAGGCTTTTTCTTTTGTGTTTTTCTTTCCCTCGGAACCGCTTTCATAACCCAGCGTTGTGCCACCGATAATACCAGCACACGCACCAGCTTACACACCGAGAGAACCGACAGTCCGCAGAATTGTTCCGTAGCGAGTCGCCTTAGCACCGACAGAGCTCCCTCGACACGACGGACGAATACGCCGTATAATCAGGTCGGATCTTTATTTATTTATTTTCTGTTTCTCGGTGGTCATAATTTTGTGTCGTGTCTGTGTACGTAGCATTACGTTACTTTGCGATGTAAGCCTTGCTTCGGAAGATCGTAGAGGTTTCTGCAATCCTCCTCTGTAAATTCGGTCCCCTCAGGACTACTGCGTTCGTGGACGGTTTCGCTTCCAATTGGAGTTAAAAATAACCTTTTCGTTAGATTACTTAGATGCTAATTTAAGTTAACTTTGTACTGACACTTTTGGATCCGAGAAATTAGGCGTTATGCTCTATAATTTTCTGTTTTGTTTGATTAATTGGATGGTTTAGATAATAAACACTTTGCACTTGCTTTGGACGTATCGCGTTTTTCTTAATTTTTCCCCGCGTTCCCTACAAAAAAATTAAGTGGCGCCTGTGTTGAAGTTGGCCCTTCGCGTTTTGGATTAAGAACCCATACCCTCCCACTGCAGCTGCTGGTGACACAGGATTAATTTCGCTCCGGTGTTAAACTTCTACTTATCTACACAGGTAGGTAGCAAGTTTTGGCGCTCAAACGCGTGTGGCCCGATATTTGTTTTGCGTTTTTGTTGTTGTTTTTTTAAAGTATTACGTCCAGAGTATTCGTTTTGTTAAAATATTTTGCGCTTAACCATGGAATACAAATTGTTACCGGATCGTTTGAATTCTGAAGAATTAAAATATGAATTATTCATAAGAGGAGTACAAACTGATGGAACAGTTGCGCAAAAACGTGCAAATTTAAGACGGCAAATGCGATTAGAAAAAGATTTACGCCTGCCTGTACCTAAATATGACGTAACTTTTGACGATGACTTACAGCCCTTCAGGAAAAAATTAGCGAGATTCGCTATTTAATATAGTCGCTTCCTGATTCAACAGCCACTTGTATTCATGACAAAATTTTCGCTAAGTTGCTTACGCCTTTGGAGGTGCCCAGCGTAGTCAACCGACAAATAGCGACGAGACGCGGCAACGTGCTGTTATCTTACGGACGCTAGACGAACTTGCGTTCGACTTCGAGCAAACCGCGCTCAATTTTGCTCCTAAAGAACCGGAAGTCACTAGGGTAACAACATCTCCTTTACTTGATTTGACTGCGACTGCCGAGCATTTTCAGAACAACCCTTTGTCGGAATCTTGCGTAGTCCCTGACTCTATTTCGCCGCCTAGTGCGACATCATCACCTATGGCAACTCCATCGTCGCCAAAAGCAAATTCATCGCGACTTAAAGTCACGCCTCTTGTAGTTAAGGCTGCTACACACTCTGCGGCCGTGAACGAGATTAAGACCATGCCTGTTTCTAAGTGGGGTTTGACTTACAATGGGAATAATAAGGTCCTGTCCCTTAATGCTTTTTCTCGAACGTGTTGACGAACTCTGTGTTTCGAGGAACGTGTCCGAAATCACGTTATTCGCTTCCGCATCCGATTTGTTTCGAGATAAAGCGTTGATTTGGTTTAGGGCTAATAGAAAATTTTATAATAATTGGATTGACCTTGTACAACGTCTTCGCGAGGAATTTCAACCGTATAATTACGATGACAAATTGTTCGAAGAAATTAAAAAACGCACTCACAGCCCTGACGAATCGATGGGAATTTATACGTCGGTTATGTTAAATTTATTCAATCGTTTGAGTGTCCCTGTCGCCGAAAGCGTTCAAGTAAAAATTCTTTTGAACAATATTGCCCCTTTCTATCAAAGACATTTAGGATTGGTGGAGGTTACTTCAGTAGCACACTTGTTAAAGTTAGATAGACAGTTGGAGTCTCATAAATCAGTTGTTGAGGCATACGTTCCGCCTCCACGTAAAAACATGGTTTTAGAACTTAACTTAGCATACGTACAAGCCTGTGCACCTACTGTATCAGAATGTAAGGTAGATCCTCCCAAGCCTACTAAGAATTTTAAATGTAGGAATTTTCAGAAAACCGGTCATTTGTCTTGAGATTGCTCTGAGCCCTTACGAAGGCATTGCTATCAGTGCGGTCGCTCCAACGTTACTACCAAGACGTGTCCTGCGTGTTCAAAAAAACTCCCGAACAACGCGCTAGATGATCGGTTAGTACGTTGCTTTAGTATTTCAAAACCAGTCGACCCTTTGACAGTCCAACCTGTTCTCGATTATGTCTTGGCTCATGCTAGAAATGATGAGCGTCCCTATTTAACCGTTTCAATTTTGGGCATCCCATTTCTTGGCCTTTTGGATTCTGGTGCATCTCGCACAATTGTTGGCAGTTCGGGATGGGAAATCCTTCAAACCTTAAACTTACCTTTCACCAAACATGTAACGTCGTGTATCGTAGCGAATGGACAACCCTGTTCTAGTCCTGGCAATGTGGCCACCCATATACAACTGCGTAATCGCGTAAAAGTCATCGATGTTTTAGTTGTCCCTGAATTACCTCATTCACTAATCTTGGGAGCAGATTTTTGGAAGTTGATGGGCATCGTCCCTGATTTACGCTACGGTGAATGGACATTCGGTAAGGAATCGATCGACTTAGTTGAACATATCACTTCTTGGCAACATTTAACTGATTCGCAACAAGATCAGCTGGAAAAACTGACTAATCAGCTGTTCGCAAACTCTCCACATGGTGAATTGGGTTGTACTAAACTCGTCGAACACGTTATCCACACCGATAGTGCCCCGATAAAACAGCGTTACTACCCCATCTCGCCAGCAAGGCAAGCTGTTGTCGATAAAGAACTTGACGACATGTTAAAGCGTAGTATCGTGCAGAAATCCAAAAGTGCTTCGTCATCTCCTATTCTTCTCGTGCCAAAGGAAGATGGAAGTTTTCGCTTTTGTGTGGATTATCGTAAGTTAAACCAGGTCACGACTAAAGACGCTTACCCACTACCATATGTCTCAAACACTCTCGACAAATTAAAAGATGCTAAATACCTGTCATCTTTGGACATCAAGTCAGCTTATTGGCAGATCCCGGTCGCCGAAGAATCCCGCCAATATACAGCCTTCACTGTACTTAATCGCGGATTGTATTAATTCCGACGAATGCCTTTTGGCATGCACAATTTTCCAGCGACTTAATTGGTGCTGACCTTGACGCTCACGTATTCGTCTATCTGGACGACATTATTATTGTCACTCAAACCTTCGACAAACATCTCGAAGTATTATCCGAAGTCCATAAACGCCTGACTGAGGCTGGTTTGACCCTAAATCACGACAAATGCAGTTTTTGCCTTCGCGAATTGAAATACCTAGGTTACGTTGTGGATCGCCACGGTCTTCATGTAGATCCCGAAAAGGTTCAATCGATTTTGAGAATGCCTAAACCCACGACGGTTAAGGAAGTACGTAGATTAATTGGAACCGCTTCGTGGGTTCGTAGATTTATCCCTGAGTTTTCCACTATTATCGCCCCTTTGACTAAATTGCTCAAGAAAAATTCTAAGCATCGGTGGGATGAAACTTGCGATGAAGAGTGGGAAAAGATCCGTGAGCATTTGGTTTCCGCTCCAGCCCTTTCGTGTCCTAAAGAATTCACGATTCAAACTGACGCATCCGATTATGGTGTTGGAGCTGTCCTTACCCAACAACACGATGACGGCGAGAAAGTTATATGCTATCTAAGTCGCTCATTATCTCGAATCGAGCGCAATTACTCGACGACTGAGAAAGAACTCCTTGCGATGTTGTGGGCAATCGAAAAACTTAGGCCCTACGTGGAAGGTTCTCACTTCAAAGTTATCACCGATCACCATTCACTCCTTTGGTTGAATAAGTTACCGAACCCTTTCGGTCGATTATGTCGTTGGGCTGTACGCCTGCAACAATACGATTTCAGTGTTTGTTATGTACGTGTATGTCTGATATGTATCAGAAGCCCATGAATGAACGTTGTATATAAAATAACAAAAGGTGGTTATGAAAAGTCAGTTAAATAATTTGTATAAATAATTTGTATCATATTTGAATTAAAGAATAAATCTTTCTAAAATAAGCAACTCGGCCCCTTTCATCAACACAACAATTGGCGACGAGGAGTTTTCGAACTACGCAAGAGGAATATTATGGTAGAAACAGAAAAAGGCAAGATGAATTTTACTGTTGAAGAATTTAAACTCATTATGTCTGAAGCAGTACAAATAGCATTATGTGCGACAAACAAGCAACCAGTTATATCTTCAGAAAGATTAATGGAGTCCTTCCTTATCTAACAGAATAACAGAATTTCATTATGACAAAAATCAAGATCAATGCTATATGTTGATCTTTTCTCAGAAGACGCTAAAAGTCTAGAAGATTCAGCTAAGGTTCGCTTATTGCTTTCTAAAATTAGTCAAACTGAATATGATCGATATAAACGTCATATTTTACCTAAAAAGCCGAAAGAATTGACTTTTGCTGAAACAGTAGAAACGCTTAAGAATATTTTTGGTCCAGTTCGCTCACTGTTTGCTACTCGTTATCAAGCACTAAAGATGCGCTTTGAATTAGGTACCGATATATTAACTCACGCTGGTTTGGTATCTGATGCGGTAGAACGTTTTCAAATAGAAAAACTAGATGCAGAATCTTTCAAATGTTTACTTTTTACATCAAGTTTATATGCTACCGAGCATGCTATACTTCGAACGAGATCTCTTAAGTATATGGATGAAAATCCAAAGTCAAAATTAAACGAATTAATTAATGATTGTCAAAAATATTTGTGCCTTCAAGAAGATGTCAAACTCATTGGCAAAAATAATGAAATTGTCAATCACAGCTCAATCAATTCTCTTCAAACTAGAAAAAAATTTAAAGAGCGTAATTTAGACAGAACTCACAATACGATAAATATTAAATGCACTCGCTGTGGGGGAAAACATTATCGCTCTGAATGCAAACAAAAACAAGAAAGCTTAGTATGTGCTTATTGTTCTAAAACGGGACACGTTGAATCTGTTAGCTTTCTCAAGAAAAAGCAACATAATCAGCTACGAAAAACAGAAAATAAAACAAAAATTCGTTCATCAAAATTACATCATGTAACGTGCATAAATAAAATTTCTTGGCAAAACCGCCGTTACATCACACTTTCAGTTGAAGGTACGCTGGTTACAATGCAACTAGATCTTGGTGCAGATATTACACTTTTACCAGAAAACTGCATTAAACGAATCAACAAAAACATCCAAATTTTGCCGACCACACGTAAACCTCGAGTTGCTAATGGTACATTTTTACGACTTAAAGGAAAAGTTAATCTTCCTTTCACATTTAACGGTAAACAAGTCTTGCATACTTGTTACCTTGTACAGAATAAACTTCATTTAATGGGGAACGATCTGATGGAAGCATTACAGTTTTTCGATAGACCTTTAAATGAAATCTGTGACAAAAATTCTGATGGTTTATGTTCTTGCAATTTACCCGACTTAACAAGTGAGAGCATTGCTGCATTGGAAACACATTTTCAAGTTAAAAAAATCAAGAAACAAAGGTTAATGAAGAAAGAAACTCCAGCAGTGGATCACCGAAATTAAATAAAACACATGCATTATCCGAAGACTTAGATAAATCAGAAGGAAAGTTTTTGAATACAATAATTGAAACTTATCCTGAAACATTTTCTCCTGGACTCGGACATTGCAAACTTTTTCAAGCTCATTTGAAATTGAAAGTAGGAGCACAACCTATTTTCTGCCCGAAACGTACAGTTTCTTATGCGTATCAAGACGCTGTTAAAAAAGAACTTGATCGTTTAGAAAACCTTGGTGTTATTAAAAAAGTAAATTATTCAAATTGGGCAGCACCAATTCACGTGGTAAAGAAAGCAAATGGATCACTTCGAATTACTGTGGACTATTCTACTGGTTTCAATAACGCACTCGAACTTCATCAATACCCATTACCTCTACCGGAAGATATTTTTGCATCATTAAATGGTGGACGCATATTTTCAACATTAGATTTTTCTGATGCTTATTTACAGATTGAAGTTGATGACGAAAGTAAACAATTGCTTACAGCAAACACTCATCGCGGCTTATACCAATATCAAAGACTCCCTTTTGGTGTTAAAAGTGCTCCAGGTATTTTCCAAGAAATGATGGACAAAATGCTTTCTGGCTTACGTGGAGTAGCCGCTTATCTTGATGATTTAATTATTTCCGGAAAAACTAAACAAGAACATCAAGAAAATCTTCGTGCAGTTTTCGAGAGAATCCAGCAATTTGGATTTAAAATTCGTCTTGAAAAATGCAAATTTTTTGCAAAATCAGTAAAATATTTAGGTCAAATCATCGACAAGAATGGCCGTCGTCCAGATCCAGAAAAGATACGTGCCATTGTTAGAATGCCAGAACCAAAGAACATTGGTGAACTACGTTCATTTTTAGGAATGGTAACTTTCTACGGTAACTACATTGATGAAATTCGTAAACTGCGAACACCGCTTGATGAACTACTGAAGAAAAACGCACCATTTGAATGGTCTACAAAATGTCAAGAAAGTTTCGAAAGAGCAAAGAAAATTCTTCAATCAAATCTTCTTTTAACACATTATGATCCGAAATCCGAAACTACCAATCATTATCGCTGCAGATGCTTCACAGAATGGAATTGGAGCAGTCATTTATCACAAATTTTCAGATGGTTCTACAAAAGCAGTAAGTCATGCTTCACGTACACTTACTGAAACCGAAAGAAAATATTCTCAAATAGAAAAAGAAGGTTTAGCGCTCACATTCGCAGTGAAGAAATTTCATAAAATGGTTTTTGGACGAAATTTCATTCTTCAAACGGATCATCGACCGCTTATGGCAATTTTTGGGAACAAAAAGGGAATTCCTCAACACACTGCTAACAGATTAGCTAGATGGGCAATCACGCTTCTAGCTTACGACTTTACGATCGAATATGTGCGAACTACCTCTTTTGGACAAACAGATGCACTATCTCGACTTATCGCAAATCAACCGGCGCCAGAAGAAGATGTTGTTATAGCTGCAATTAAAGAAATTGAAGATATTGAAGCAGATATAAACTCTATTTTTAACACAGCAAAACAACTTTTTATCAGACATACACGTACATAACAGTGTTATACATCGCAAAGGAAAAGAACATGTCGTACCCGATATGCTTTCTCGAACCGTTCCTATTATCGACTCCATAGACTTCGATAATGTTAAGGATAGTTGGTATCTGAACTTCTTAAAGAAAATTCGTTTGGCCCCGGAAAAGTTTCCAAGTTTTCGTGTTGAAGGAAACATCATCTATAAACTTGTTCGAAACACTTATTACCGATTAGCCGAGGATGAGCCTCACTGGAAGCCGGTTGTCCCTAAGGAATCTCGGTCACAAATTCTTCAAGAACATCATGATTCCCCGACTAGTGGTCATTTGGGTGTCTATAAGACTTACAATAGGATCGCCCAAAGTTATTATTGGCCCAAAATGCACGCCGATGTTGCGAAATATGTTCATAGGTGTCAAACGTGTCTTCGCACCAAACCAGAACAGAAAGCTCCGGCAGGGCTAATGGGAGGTCACTCTCGAATTTCACGTCCTTGGGAGGTCATTAGTATCGATCTTGTTGGACCACTACCTAGATCTTCTCGTGGGTATCAGTATATCCTTGTGGCAACTGATTGCTTTAGTAAATTTACCTTGTGTTTCCCTCTTCGAAAGGCTACCGCCCCTAAAATTGTTCAGCACATTGAGGAAAATATCCTTTTAGTTTTCGGAGTACCTCGTATTGTCATATCGGACAATGGAGTCCAATTTAAGTCCAAAGAATATCAAAAACTTCTGACGGCATACCACGTGCGCCCTGCGTACACTTCGTTTTATCATCCAAAAGCGAACCCTGTCGAACGCGTTAATCGCGTAATCAAGTCCATGTTGACTGCTTATATGGCGGAAGACCACCGCAAATGGGATTTATTCCTGCCCAAGGTCGCTTGTGCTTTACGAACTGCTCGCTCACGAAGTTACTGGTGTGACTCCATATTTCCTCAATTTTGGTCATGAAATGTGCTTGAAAGGTAGTTTAACCCCTGACAATAACCCTGATAAAGATGAGTCCTTGGAAGTTGTTCCTCAGGAACCTAAGGGTCTGCAATCTCGTACCGGAAAGTTCGCAGTACTTTACAAAAATGTACAGGAAAGGTTGCAAAAGGCTTACGAAAAGGCTAAGGGCCGATATGATTTTCGTAGGCGAAAGGTTGTTTACCACTCCGATCAGCGAGTGTGGCGTAAAAATTTCGTGTTGTCCGACGCTTCAAAGCATTTCGCGGCCAAGTTGGGCAATAAATTTGTTGGGCCTTTCCTCGTTAGTCGACGTACGTCTGCGGACACTTACGAACTTAAGGATTTTGATGGTAACATACTTCCTGATACTTGGAATAGTGAGCACCTTAAACCCGATCCCCCTGATAAGTAGAGTTCGTTTTACTCTTCTTTTCGGCCTGCGGATTGTGGCCTCTTAGAATCCTTCCGACGTATCTTTTGCGTGGAGTAAAAGGTTCCTAAAAGATTCTGTATATTCCTCATACCATCTGTGGAATCGAACGTCTCCGGATGTTCGCGTGCGATAGGTGTCCTATCGATCAGTTCCGTTGACTGTGAGATGTCGCCTTGCGATTTACTGAGTTTGTGGGAGTTACAAGGGAGTTGGATCCCGTGAAGACTCTCCTTGCCCTCTCCCTCTGTGAATCTGCGTATGAGCAATGTCTGACAGGCTTCGTGATTGTGACTTGGGTCACGCCTATCTGCCCAAGAATTTTCTTTTCTTCTTGCTTCACCCTATCTTCTACTTTAACTCTGTCTTCTTTTCGGATTGATCAGCTCGGCCTTGGCGGCTTTGAGATATTCTTCGGCATCCGTCAAAGCGTGTGGGAATGCCAAGCGTACTGGATCCCGTGAAGGTATGGCTTGCCCTCTCCCTCTGATGTACCGCTATGGGATACGCTCATGGAAGTCTTGTCTGTAGTATGGTGTGTTCCGTGAGGAAATCTTTATCTTTCCTGTCCTCTGTCTCTCTCGACTTCTCTTCTCTCTCTCCTTAGCCTCTACTTTCGGAAATTGGGGTGAAACTCTGTTCCGTTTGGAATGTTTGTTACTTGGATTCGACTTATTATTTTTTTTATTTATCTTTACCGATCGTGACTTACGTTGTGGAATGTGACCTTCGTCACTACAGAAGTTTTAGTCTGGAGAATGTAGATTCTCTCCCCCCTTCGAAGCCGTCTCTACGACAGGACGCAACATTCCCGGGGGGTGAATCATTTTTGTTCTCTAGTAATTTTTTTTTACTTTACCCGGCTGTGTCTTATATTAACCCGGCTGATGTAGTGACTGTGGATAATGCGAAGCGGTTTCCGCTGGGCGCTTCCTATTTCTAGGGAACTGTGGGAGGACCTGGAGTGTTGGATCTCGTGAAGGCACGAAAGGCCTCTTTTCTCTTGAGTACGGTAGGAATAGTGTCCTGGGGATTGCTTTGCGCTACGCAGTGTCATGAAAAGCCAAATTAATTGGACGAGAATTGTCTCGTCTTGAGAGTTTTGTTTTAAGTGTCGTTTGGTGGGACGATGTTATTTCTTTTCGGAATCCCCGTGTTAGGCTGTGCCGCCTTTGGGCTGGTCATGGCTTCGTATCGCGCTTGTTCGGCAGGATTCTGGTTGGGAATGCGTCGTCGTCGGGTCTTTTTTGAAGACATTATTTTGCTGCTTAGCAGGAGCTGACAACTCCTCATGACTAGGGGACCCCCAGAATTTAGAGTCTTTAACGTTTCATTAATTTAATCCCCGCGATTTTTGCTTTGCTCTGGGAGTAGGATGCGACTTTAGATATTTTATTACCTCATCGTTTCGTTGTTCGACCTAATCAGTCGAACACGGATTTTACTTGCTTTTATAGCAAATTTCGTTTAACTTCGCGTTTTTCTCTTTTATATTTCTTCTTTTCTTCGGAAAAGACTTTCGATGGATCGAGATCGTTTGGATCTTCACTTTGCTATTTATGATTTTCTCAACCCATTCATAACGTTCCATACCCTTTGATGTAGTTTACCATTTGCAATAGTTTCTTTTACTGGTAATGTTTTGGTTTATTTTCGAAATTCGGTTCAGACTTGTCGTTACAACATTAGGGTTCGGCCACTTCTCAACGTCTGTGACACGCGCGCGATTGGTCTTGGTTTGGGCCAAGTTCTGACCGAATGGGTTTATCTTTTTATATTTGCTTCGTTGCATAATCCAAGTAAATTTCTCGGTGATGTCAGTCTTTTCCAGGATGTCAAAGCATCCTTGTTAACCGTCAAAATTTTACCCTTTGCCTGGGAAACTCTTTCGTAATTGATATATATATTAGTTTAACTTTTCAACGGAAGTTGTTGAGTTGATGTCGTGATTGGTTGTTGTGTTGGTCGGACCGGTATAGTTATTTTCCGTCTTCTTGTTTCGTCGAGATGTGTGGTGGTACCTTGGTCAGTCGATGTCGACGCTTGTTGGCATGCGGACCCATCTTGACCCTTTCGCTTCTCTTTGATCTTTTGCGTATCAGTCTGGTCAATGCGTCGATTGGGCACGGCAGAGGTTCACAGCTTTTGGGGTTGAATTTTCTTTCGTGGTCTGTGACCAAAAGTTTTGCGTGGTATAAGATTTCGTCCGTGATTATGTTTCGTTCTGTTGCAAGGTCGAATACCCAACCTTGTCCATGTTCAATTGTTTTGTTTGGTTTAGCTCCGAGCCCTGTCGTTTGTCTTCGTACCTTTTTTTTGGCCAACTTATCGTTTGGACTTCAGAAATTTTACCTATGGGCAAAATTTCCATCTTAGTAAGGTTGGGATTGTTGCAGTTTATTTTCCGCCTGTGTACGAACACACCCTGTACAGTACACATTTCAACGTTACGATCTATTTTTAGCACACTTCGTTTTGTTTCCCACATTACGCGTAGGAATTTACAATTCCTCGTTCGTGTAATTTACCCAAAACTTTCTTTTTAACATGCTTTTCGCTAATAGCTTCAGATTAGACGAATAAGTTCATTATATAAAATTAGCCCCATCCTTGCTTAGGGTTGGAATTACGTTTACGCGATGTTTATTTGTCCATTTTAAAGAGTACTACTTTATGACGCGGATAACGACGGGTGGTCAAATTCTTTTGTTTTATAAAACATCCGCACCTGAAACCGGTGCGTATATCCGTAACCCTTGCCCTTTATTTTGATTGGTTACCGCTGATGTCATATTCTTATGTTATTGGTACGATTCAAACAGACCATCGTTCATCTCATTTTATTCCGTTTTCCACCCCTCTCGATTTTGCAAAACGCCGGATTTCCCATTGTGGTTCTGACCGTCATGTGATTTGCGTGTGGTTGAGTTTTATGGATTTTCCCGCTCTAATTTCTCTTGGAAGAAGAGAATAGATCTTACGGCTGTTGGCCGACTCTGACTAAAATCACCTGTGCGAGAGAGTTGTGTTTCCGCCAACTCGTGGTCAAGCCTAAGCCCTACTCGGACTTAGGTAAGTTTACTCCATCGTTTTGCATAATCCTGACGTTCATGTTCGTTTTCCTCCCCTATTATATTATCCCCTTTTTCTTTTGGGTTTCTCTTTCCCTCGGAACCGTTTTCAGAACCCAGCGTTGTGCCACTGATAATACCAGGGCACGCACCAGCTTACACACCGAGAGAACCGACAGTCCGCAGAATTGTTCCGTAGCGAGTCGCCTTAGCACCGACAGAGCTCCCTCGACACGACGGACGAATACGCCGTATATTCAGGTCGGATCTTTATTTATTTATTTTCTGTTTCTCGGTGGTCATAATTTTGTATCGCGTCTGTGTACGTAGCATTACGTTACTTTGCGATGTAAGCCTTGCTTCGGAAGATCGTAGAGGTTTCTGCAATCCTCCTCTGTAAATTCGGTCCCCTCAGGACTACTGCTTTCGTGGACGGTTTCGCTTCCAATTAGAGTTAAAAATAACCTTTTCGTTAGATTACTTAGATGCTAATTTAAGTTAACTTTGTACTGACACTTTCGGATCCGAAAAATTAGGCGTTATGCTCTATAATTTTCTGTTTTGTTTGATTAATTGGATGGTTTAGATCAGTGTTTCTCAAAGTGGGCGATAACGCCCCCTTGTGGGCGCTAGAGGCCTACAGGGGGACGGTAAAGGGCATAGAGAAAATAGGGGGAAACAAGATAAGACTCATATATGGCAGGCTATAATTTAACTGAAGCTATTAAAGTAATGATTTTAAAATTTTAGGTGGCGCTAGAAAATAATTGATTCTCAAAGTGGGCGGTAGACGAAATTAGTTTGAGAACCTATGGTTTAGATAATAAACACTTTGCACATGCTTTGGACGTATCGCGTTTTTCTTAATTTTTCCCCGCGTTCCCTACAAAAAAATTAAGTGGCGCCTGTGTTGAAGTTGGCCCTTTGCGTTTTGGATTAAGAACCCATACCCGTCCCACTGCAGCTGCTGGTGACACCGGATTAATTTCGCTCCGGTGTTAAACTTCTACTTATCTACACAGGTAGGTAGCACCAGGCAGAGACTTGTTTGAATTTGTAAGAATGCCGTTTGGTCTTCGAAACGCATCACAGATACTACAAAGGTTAATGGATAAAATTTTTGGTCCGGAATTTGAGCCATACCTTTGGATATACCTGGATGACATAATTATTGCTACTCCAACTTTTAATAAACATATGGAAGTCCCGAAAGAAGTTTATGAACGGTTAAAGTCTGCGAACCTAAGCATAAATTTAGAAAAATGCAAATTTTGTCTTCCAGAGTTGAAATTTCTTGGCTACATTGTTAATAATCAGGGTCTGAGAACTGATCCATCCAAGGTCAAAGCGATGTTGGATTATGCAAAACTCTCTACTATCACTGAAATGAAACGTTTCATTGGCATGGTAAGTTGGTACAGGCGATTTCTTCCTAATTTCTCACATCTAGCTTCCCCTTTGACACGCTTGATTAAAGGAAAAATAAAAAAGTAAAGCCTGGAATGGGACCATTTGGCTTACGACTCATTTCTTAAGATTAAGTCTGCTCTTTCATCAGCACCCGCATTAGCTAGTCCTGATTTTGCTAAACTATTTATAATACAAACCGATGCCTCCGATCGTGGCATTGCGAGGGTTCTTCTACAAGGTGAAAATGAAGAAGAAAGAGTCATAGCCTATGCTAGTCGTACCTTGTCTACCAGTGAAGCAAACTATTCAGTTACCGAGCGGGAGTGCCTCGCAGTTCTCTTTGCTGTGGAGAAGTTCAGATCTTATGTCGAAGGTACCCGTTTTCTCGTCTTAACCGATCACTCTTCACTTTTATGGTTACATAAATTAAAAAATTCCTCTAGTCGTTTGGCTCGTTGGTCTGTTAGACTGCAACAGTTTGATTTCGAAATAAGGCATAGGAAAGGCGCTTTAAATGCCCGATGCTTTATCTAGAGCCCCTGTGGAAATTTCAAGTTTTACTATCACACACAGATAAGTGGTACTTATCTATGATAGACAAAGTCAGTGCTAATCCAGAAAAGTATCCATTGTGGAAAACCCAGGGACATTCCCAACCGTTTTGGCGAGAACTCCAATGTAAGGGAATGGAAGATTGTGGTTCCCACTAAACAATGGTTGGAGATTCTCCAATCATGTCATGATGAACCCACCTCTGCACATTTGGGCTTCTTCAAGACTTTGTCCAGGATCAATCAGTTTTACTACTGGCCTAAAATGAAAAAGGATGTTGCTGATTACGTTAGGAAATGTTCCATTTGCGCTAGTCAAAAGTCTTCCCAACTTTACAGACTAGGTTTAATGGGTCAGGGAAAAAAGTCTATTTCCCCTGGCAGCTAATTACATTAGACATTATGGGACCTTTTCCTAGGTCAAAAAGTGGTAATTCATATCTACTTGTGGTATGTGATTGGTTTACCAAATTCACCCTTTTGCACCCCATGAGGAGAGCAACTGATCCGGTGATTTGTCAATTCCTAGAGAACCAAGTTTGGAATTCCTCAGGTTATATTGTGTGACAATGGTGTACAATTCACGTGCTTGGAATTCAAAAACCTTGTCAAACAATATAAAGTTCCTGAAATAAGATACACCCCTAAGTATCACCTAGAGGCAAATCCCACTGAGCGCGTGAATCGTGTGGTCGGCACAGCCATACGATCATACCTTACCAAAGAACACCGTGATTGGGATCGAAATATCCATAAAATAGCCAGCACACTGCGCATTGCTGTCCATGAAGTAACAGCTTACGCTCCATCATTTCTCAACTTCGGTCGGATATTTCCCTTATCTGGTGATTTCTACGATGCCCCTTCTCCTACTCTGGATGTTACCGATAGGAGCTCTTGGATAACAAATCTATCTGATCTTCCTTCTTTATACAAAGTTATAGAGAAATCTCTAAATAAAACTTATGCTAAGAACAAATCAAATTATGACTTAAGGAAGCAACCCTTTATTTACCATGAGGGTGATGAGGTATAGAAAAGAAATTATGTGCTTTCTGACGCTACTAAAAATTTTAGTGCCAAATTAGCACGTCGTTATGTACATTGTCGTATTATAAGAAAGGTGTCTGACCTTGTCTATGAACTTGAGAACATTGAAGGTCATAACCTAGGCAATTACCATATGAAGGATTTAAAGCCATTTGTCTGTAATGATAATTACCCTGCAGAATAGAATAGCACGATTCACTTAGATTTAAGTTAGCTTAGGTTAAGAATATTTTATGCACTTACTTCTATCACTTCCCAATACGGAAGGGGGTGATGTGACGGTTTGTCGTCACTTGGTATGTTTAATTTAATTTTATAATACTTTAGTTAAGAATACTTTTAAGTCTTTAATTAACTAATCAGAATTGTCTCTTGCTTATTCTTTTTCGGCGCTTTAATTTCACCCTGGCGTCTGTCTGCTGTCTTCATTTTTGCGGTCTCTTTTACCTTTTACGCTTTGTCTGGGCAAAAAAATTTGAATATTTACCAGGTATTGTTTACCTGAACAAAAATTGGTCTTTCCTTATCAGTTTAGGATATTGATCGTGAACTTTCTTTCCGCTCGCGTTGCCAATGCATTCGGCATTAAACTTGATCATCGTAGTTTCCCAATTAAAAGCGATGTAAGTAATTTACTCATTTTATTGACTGCATTCACTTTTCATTTCACACTTTACAGAACTAAGAGATAATTAATATTACTAATATTACTGGACTGAAAACCAATTCTTGGAGTCACCACTTTTTTTCTTCTCCGAAATTCTCGGCCAATTACTTCTGGCTCCCCACGGGCTGATCTGAACGAGAAACGTCCTACGCCTTTGGTTTCGCCCTTTCACGGGAGAAATTCTGTCTCCGATTCTGAAAATAAGAAGAGCGGTATCATCCTGCCCTTTGGAACTTGACTTAACTAGCAACGTACCGTCTAGGATCCTTGCGCCCTGACGCCACACCCAAGCATACCTAAGAGTGAGTCAATTCTGCTTAGTTTAACTATTAGTTTTAAGTGACCATTTATAAGATCATCTCATCTCACATCCATTTAGTTTAAGTCTGATTAAAAAAAATAGCTTTTGTCACATTAAATTGGTGCTAGCAAATATTTTTTCTTATTTATTCACGAGAGTCATTCATTATTCACCGCAAGCTGCCTCAAACTCTGTTCCCACTCTACGACCGGTGTAAGAAGCAGAGCCTACCCCCGCTATATTTTTCTTTTGCAACTGCCACCCTCTTGTGCACTACAGGCAGCACGCACCACCCGAAAAAAGAGAAAATTTTATAAAGAGGGAATTGGCACGTTACAGTACCTATCCTACAACGGTGCAGAAAGTAAGGTATTGCAAGATGGGTGCCTTTTCAAGACCAACAGCCGACTTTATTAAACGATAAATTCATGGCATGCATGCCGTCAAAATTTTTGCTCGGCTTCTGCGAGAACTACAAGAAAATCATAATGAACGCTAAACAAGGAATAATATTACTTCGTTCTAGAAGTGACAATAATTGTTACATGAGTTCGGGGACAAAAACGGCAAGCATGAGCCTAGAAAAAATTGAATGGCACTTGCCGCACATTACGCTCAATGACGAGATGAAATTGAAAATGTTACAATTTTTACAAGAGTCAAAATCTATTTTCATTCCTTATCGACAATGGGAGTTACATGAATTGCCGAGCCTGCGTCCAACTCTTAATGATGAGTGGCTAATAAGAACATCTACGAATCTAGAAAAACCTAGAAACGAACCTAGAAAAACCACGCTAAGGACAGGGCACCTCCACCATGTCACGCTAAGGGCGGTGCCATGTCACGCTAGACCTCCACTATGTCGCGACGCGACGGTGCGTCCTTAGCCTTCGGGGTTAATTCGGGGTGCGTAGATTTATCAGAGGGTAGAGCTTTAAGACAATGATTTAAAAAAATTAATACCTCTTTATTATGTTAAAGAATTAATTTAGTTGAGGGAGGTTTGTCCGTTAATTGGGGATGCGGTCCTGGGACGTTCGCGGCGACTGGGGTTGTTGATTTGTCTAAGACGGAACAGCGGGCGACGTTTCCTTAGCTGGGGAAGACTGGCGAAGCTCGAGGCTGGTCCGTGACTGGAGTGGTTGGTCAAGGTCGATCTCGGTGACAACGTTCCTTGGCTGGAGTGGAGTACGATACGTCCTTGCTCAGCCTATGGGTGATTGGGTTGGAATAGCGTGGTCAGGGCAGGATCCGGTGGCGTTTTCTCTTGGACAACTGGCGAGGGAGATGGTTCTCTTTCTCTTAGGACGGTTCGGAAATGTTTTCGGCGGCAGTGGCAGATGATGTGGCTACAGGACGCTGATATGGGCGGCGGCGACGGCGATGTTGGGGGTCCCCTCGTTGAGTTGGCACTAGTGCCCTCTGAGTCGGTACGGTGGCTCGACTGATTTCCCAATTTGCGGCCGCACTTTAAATACACGTCTTTTGCCTATTCGAGCGTTGCATTTTTTCGTCACCTGCTTTGTGTCTTTTTGCGTCATTCGTATACGCTAGTGTCCGCGCGTGGCCCCGGTTGTAACAAATTCCGCTGATGTGTTATTATAAAATGTGAACCTTTACGTTATATCGGTTACCTCCTTATTGTGTTTACATTTCGACACGGTCGCAATTTGCCCTCGATTACACAAGTTCGTGTTTAAATACTATTTATGTTTTTTATTCGCGGAAACAGAAAAAAAACCGTCGTGGTTTTTAGAAAATCCCCTCGTGACATTACCCCTCCCTTAAAAATTGCTCGTCCCTGAGCAATGATAACGTTCGTCGCGTGTGCGAAGTCTATTTGTTAGGACAGGTCGTGAACAACCTGCTGAGTTCACTGAAGTTTTTCGCGTACTCTTAATGAATCGCGGCGCGCACTCGTTTTTATAACACCTTGACATTCAATTATTAATATTGTGTGGAAACAAAACCTAAACATAAATCGTTTAAGAATACTGTGGTTATTTCTTCTATTGCATTTCGTATTTCAGCCAGGATTTGAGATGATGTTTGGTTCTTTTCGTGGATCCCATGTTTCGATTGGTTGAAGTCCTTGTGGATCATTGTGGATTTCTTGATGGCCCCGGTTTCTTCTATGTCTTCGTATATTCCTTCCGATGTTGATTTGCTTCTCTCTTTCGCGTATTCACTTTTGGGTGGCATTTTCCCATCTGGCGGTTCAAGGGGGACTTGGCATGATCCAGAGGGTCTGCTCCTTGATGATGCCGGTGATCGGTGTTTGTTCTTCGTTTCGCAGTAGGGTTTGAACCTATCTCCTCGTATTTTTTCTCCTTTTTTCCTAAAAAAAGAACTAAAAAATAGTAAAGGAGACTGTGGTTTACGAAATAATTGAAATTTATCTCCGCCCACAATAATTTTATATCCGTAGATACGCTAAGATAGCTAAGCAGCCATCTTCAGTACAATTTAAAAAACACTACATGAAATCTAACAGCTACCTACCTATCTACCTACCTACCTGATCATACTATCAATACTACTAATAGTATCTAAAAATAAACAATATTAACACTAAAAAATAGTAAAGGAGACTGTGGTTTAAGAGATAATTGAAAATTATCTCCGCCCACAATAATATTAACAGTTAAAACCTACCAAAAAAGCAAATCAAATAAAACGGAAAAGAGTATTGGTCTAATATCCGAAAAAGGTTCTTATTCTCCCGAATAAAGAACTTTTGCAAGCATTTAATTCCCTCTTATTTGATACCGCTTGAATTTATCCCTGAAAAGAATAATAATAATTATATATATATATGCACAAATCGCCAAAAAACAACCTACAGATTAGAGCAGATCACACCCACACACCACAAGTTAAGAGCACCTCACGATATTTATCTCGGAAAATCCTCTCCTTATCATATATCCAGTGCAAATGTGCTTAACTGTCTCTAACACCCCTTTATATAAAGTTTAGGTCGCGACATCTTGTGGCTGATTTTTGACCTAACAAAAACGACATCTTGCGGCCGATTTCTAACTCAAACACACACACATACATACATATATATATACAGGCTGAGTCCAAAAAAACGCCTACGCGAATAGCGTCAGTGTTTATTGTCGTATTTGAGTGATCAAAAAATCAAATGAAATGGCAGAAAAAACTCTACAATATACCATACCTTGCGTCTTTAATGCATTTAAAACAGCTGCATGACAGCTGTCAACTTTTGTTTTTTAAATACAATGATATAATTACTGTAATAAATTTCGAAAGAACTTTTTTTCTGCGTTCATTGATGTGCTGCAATAAACACTTATTTTTCAAAACAACAGAAAAAAATAAAAAGAAATAAATAAATTCTTAACATAAAATGACGTAATAAACAGTTGCTGAACAATAAATGATATCTGTTTTACGGTAAATAGTGTAGTGTCTATAAGTACTTCCTCATAGGCAAACAAATGACGATAACTGTCAACATTTTGTTTTTGTCTTTGCTGACAAAAAAAATTCAATTACAATAAATTCTTTATGGTATTGTTAGTAGAAAAAGCTAATCGTAAGTTTTGAGTTTTAAAAATATGATTTAAACCTTTAGTGCAAAGTGCATCGAAAGGCATTTTAACAAGTTTTCCTAGAGATGAAGTTGCCGTTAGAGTGCTAGAATTTTGGACCTGTTTCCTGTGACTAATCTTCCTAATTATATTATCTACTATTTGGGGAGTATAACCATTATGAACCGCAACATTTTTAATATATTTAAGTTCTTTGTCATATTGGGATTTAATAAGTGGAAATGAGAGTAATCTATTTAAAAAAATTAGAGCCGCGAGTTTGTGTTGTATAGAATGTCGTGATTCGTTAATTATAAACCGGCTAGTATTTGTATCTTTACGATAAATGTCGATTTCTAATTCATTTTTGCTGTTTCTAATTACACGAGTGTCTAAAAAGGTAATCGCACCGTTTTCTTCCTTTTCATATTTAATGCTATCAAATTTTGAATTTAATTTTTCAAAAAAATCTTCCAAATTACATTTCTTGGTATCAAAAACTGCAAAAATGTCATCAACATAACGCAACCAAATTCTTGGAAAATACTGATTATCATCTCTTACGTCATTTTCGAATTTACTTATAAATAAATTGGCCAAAAACGGTGACAAACAGTTTCCCATTGCGGTCCCTTGAACTTGTTCAAAAAACTCACCATTTATTTGAAAGCAGTTCTGAGCCATGCAAAGAGATGTGAGCCTGACGTAGGTATTCCTCCAACCTATCTTTAACTACGTTATTAACTTTCAGTAGTTCCCGCAAATAAGTCAGTGTTTCAGGTATGGGCACACTGGGAAATAACGATTGAACATCAAAAGAGATCAGGATTTCCCCTTCTTGTAAAGAAACATTTTTAATCTTATTTATAAACTCCATTGAGTTTTTTACCGAAAAATTATCTTGAGCATTGGGTAGTGCACTGAGCTCACTATTCAAAAAACTCACCATTTATTTAAAAGCAACTTAAAAAACTTAATTCAATTTCTTTCTTACTCCATTCCTCTTGTAGAGCCTTGATTTCTGTATCTAGTGCGTAACCCAGTTTTTCGATCCTTAGAATTCTTTTACATTCCGGGATTGGATTAAGTCTGCATGTTGAATACTTCATATATTCTGGCTGAAATTCTGGTGGTGTCCACGGTGCTTGATAGATGGGTTTACATTCCACATGTTGGTGTAATTGGTGTAGTCACAAAAGCATTCTTGATAATATTTTGTGTTGACTACAGGTATATCTAAAATAATTTCTTACTATCTAATTTTCCAATAACGCGTATGTATGTATAACTTGAGGGTGGCTGGAGTCCTATTCGATGTGGGTGCGTCTGTTATTCGGAGGTGGGTCCCTCGCATAATTCGTATGGATTTCGAACCTGGGAATGGGCAGATCCAATTTTGTCCGTATCCTGGTTAAGTGTGACCTTGGATCTCTCGGCATTACAGGGGTCGACGGCTGTCCGTCGAGGAAGTTCTCGTCGTATCTGTACAATTTGAGAGCTCCTTTCACTAGGAACAGGTCGACGATCAACTTGTAATTCCTCTGGGGTTCCGTGGACGCCTGCGAAATTGTTGTATTGGACATTTTCCTGCTTAACTGCTCTGTGTCTAATTTATCCTGGTCCTTATTATCTCCTGTTGTTTCCTGGACAGCTTTCACCGTGGTAAGAATTCCTAAAATTTGTCTGTTACCTCGTAAATTTCCAGTTGTAGTTTTTCCTAGTTCCGTCGGTGTGTTACTGTCCTCTTCTGTTTTCTTACTTGGTGTGTGTGGTGATCTTGATAATACTTCTTTTGGAGTAAAGACTTCTTTTTCTTCGTATCCGTATTCTGTGCTGCGATGGGGGGGGGGGTGAAACGGTGAGTCCTTCGCTGAATTCACTCTTGTCTTGTATGGACCTGGCATTCCCTTAATTTGGGTCTTTTAGCGCCTCCACCGTGTCACGCTAACTTCACCATGGCAGTGGCAGATGATGTGTGATGCGGCGGCGACGGCGTTGTTGAGTCCCCTCGTTGAGTTGGCACTAGTGCCCACTGAGTCGGTTCGGTGGCTCGACTGACTTCCCAATTTTGGGCCGCACTTTAAATACACGTTTTTGCCTATTCCAGCGTTGCATTTTTTCGTTACCTGCTTTGTGTCTTTTTGCGTCATTCGTATACGCTAGTGTACGCGCGTGGCCCCGTTTGTAACAAATTCCGCTGATGTGTTATTATGAAATGTGAACCTTTACGTTATATCGGTTACCTCCTTATTGTGTTTACATTTCGACACGGTCGCAATTTACCCTCGATTACACAAATTTGTGTTTAAATACTTTTTATGTTTTTTATTCGCGGAACACAGAAAAAACCCCTCGTGGTTTTTAGAAATCCCCCTCGTGACAGTATGTTATCGTCGTTTTTCAAGACGCTAGAAAAGACAAACCTACTAAAAATGCGTTAGATTTTGATCGCGCACACATTCGAAATATTAAATTGCACCTCAATTCTGAAAGTTATCCGTATAAGAATTTCAATCTCGAAATGAGTAAAAATAAATTTGGTATTGATTATCTGATGTACGCAGATTTTCAAAACAGTTATTGCGGACGTTGCAACGAACCCATTCTAAATTTGGCAGAATTCAAGAAGAGAGCTCTCTACGTTATAGACCAGTGTTTCTCAAAGTGTGCGATAACGCCCCCTTGTGGGCGCTAGAAGCGTACAGGGGGGCGGTAAAGGGCACAGAGAAAATTGGGGGAAACAAGATAAGACTCATATATGGCGGGCTATAATTTAACTAAAGTTATTAAAGTAATGATTTTAAAATTTTAGGGGGCGCTAGAAAATAATTGATTCTCAAAGTGGGCGGTAGACGAAATTAGTTTGAGAACCTATGTTATAAACTGTTCGAAACAGAACGAGTCCGACGGATATGGTTGCATACTGTCTAATTATCCACGATATGATCGTTGAATATAACCCTGCAACGAATATTGTTAGAGATATAATTTAAACAAAATATCTTAGTTTAATCTTAATTTAAACAAAATGTCTTAGTTTTCTGAAATATATACGTATAATTTTTTAGACAATGAGTGCTTTTACGAAAGGAGACCGAGTGCATTTTCTCTCAGTCTTTGAGTTTGCTTCATCGTGAATCTACACGAATTTATGAGCACGAAGAAAAACGTAACATTTGCCAAAGAACCAACCGTTGTAATAGAATTTAATGCGAATGAAGAAGAAGAAGAAGAACAAAACAAGAACTGGATTCAAAACGCAAGCAACAGAATCCGTTTCCACCAACGTATTAAGAAATTATCGAAAATTCTCGATCCTATTCTACTTCGGAAACACAAATTGTACAAGAAAGAAGCAAACGTAAAATCGCTAGGATTCCTAATTGGAACGTTTTGTGGTAAAAGAATTGACAATCAGAGACGAGTATGGCATAGCACATTTCGTATTTGTCCACCGGACGTTCCTTTCAATAAATTAAAAAAGGAATGTAAAAGACCCATTATTTGGCTGGAAAATAATTATTATCTGGGCTACTCTGCGTTACATTTCTTACAGACAAGTGAAGAATATTCTTTATTAATTTACACACGGATATCAGCGAATCTACGCAAAAGGTCACCAAAAAGCAAATTTTCTCCAAGAGCATTTACCAGCGATAAAAATCATAAACTTGGAATCCGATCCTGACTGTCCGAATTTAAACAAAAGAAATTCATCTTGTCTGCATCACACAAACAATTATAGTATTTGTTCCATGACTAACGCAAATGTAATTTATAAATATTTATTATCAAGTTATGAATATAAGTTTTTTTCATAGTAATAAACTACATACTGCAGTGATATTTACCTGGCATAAATAATTAATTTATTCATCGTATGCTGTTTCAAAGAATCTTCACATCCTACAAAACTTTCCAAAATGTAACATTCTTCATACAACATTCCTCAAAAATATAAAGTCCCACAAAAAACAATTTTCTTCATAACAATATTCCTTATAAAAATACAACGGTCTTAATCATCATATTCCACAAGAAGAAATATTCTTTAGAACATCTGCAAAATACAACGTACTTCGGGATGCAGAGTCCTTCCAGATGCAACGTTCTTCGGGATGAGGCGTTCCACAACTGTACTCCAGGATGCAGCGTCCTACGAAGTACAACGTTATAAAAGTGTTTTTTTTTTTTTTTTTATAATTCAAATGTTTATATTGTTATCAATGTTAAATAATTTAAGATATTGTTAAAATGTTATATCACAAAATCTTTTAAGCGGACACTAAATCGCGCACTATACTCTTTACGTTTCACCGTCGTTCGACAGCTTCGTCAGAAGTGAAAAATATTTTGTGATACAAATTTCATCGGACAAGAACCAACTGTAAATATGGTTAAAATGTTAGTATAATTGGATATACTTACTTAGTTTAACATTAGATTTGAAATATTTAAGTTATCTGTCAAGATTGAAGTTTTGTGTCAATGAATGTTAAAATGATTGAAGTATTTACAAATAATATGGAGGGATTGGTCACCAGGGAGAATCAATAAACCGAGGTGTAATGGGAAGTAAAAGAACACAAAACGTTAATCTTGCTTTAGCAACCACCAGATCAACATAAATTAAAAAAAAACTGCTCTTAGAATTTACTTGTCAATATATCTTAAAAAAAATTCATTTTTTGATTCATCCATAAATAGAGTATTTGAAATTCAAATCCAGGAATGTATCACAGCATAACGCTAAAGTAAGTGTTTCATTCAAGGAAATTCTTTTGGTTTTAAACACACATTACAACTAACACATACTGTCATTTATCACTCATTTGAACTATAAACACACACATATACAAAGAATCTTTAATATTATAGAAGGGTTATTGTTTGTTTTGCAATTGGGCATCACAGATAGCGACATCTGGCAAATCCGACTCTGTCTATAATAATAATAATTCTAATTCAACATTACACTACATCTAAACACTATAAAACTCTAAAGCATCATAGGAATTTTACTAAAAATAGTAAAGGAGACTGTGGTTTAAGGAATAATTGAAATTTATCTCCGCCCACAATAATTTTATATCCGTAGATACGTATTTCGGCAGTTAAGCTGCCATCTTCAGTACAATTTAAAAAACACTAAATGAAATCTAACAGTTACCTACCTACCTACCTACCTACCTACCTACCTGACATACTATCTATACTACTAATACTATCTAAAATTAACAAAATTAACACTAAAAAAAAGGCGACTATGGTTTAAGAAATAATTTTCGCCCACAATAATAGCAGTCGAAACCTACCAAAAAAAAAGCAAATCAAATAAAACGGAAACGAGTATTGGTCTAATATCCGAAAAAGGTTCTTATTCTGCCGAATAAAGAACGTTTGTAAGCTGTTATTTGATATCGCTTGAATTTATCCCTGAAAAGAAATTATATACCTATGTATGTATATATATATATAACGGAAAGTTTAACGCCAGGAAAATACAATAATTAAAGAAGTAAATAACGGCTTAGCTGGCAAGGAAAAGTAACTGTCGACGTACGTTTCGGTCTTATTAGACCTCATCAGGACAGTATAACCAAGGTGTAAGGTGTTGACACTTGGAGATAGAAAACAACAAATGAAGCAACAGACCAGGAGACCGAATGCACATTTGCTGCAACCACTGAGAAGACCCGCAATTCGAGGGCAACATCACAGTATAGCAACGGAGGCAAACATAGTCAACCTGCGTTACTTCAAGAAAAAGCCGGGAATATAATATAACGGAAAGTTTAACGCCAGGAAAATACAATAATTAAAGAAGTAAATAACGGCTTAGCTGGCAAGGAAAAGTAACTGTCGACGTACGTTTCGGTCTTATTAGACCTCATCAGGACAGTATAACCAAGGTGTAAGGTGTTGACACTTGGAGATAGAAAACAACAAATGAAGCAACAGACCAGGAGACCGAATGCACATTTGCTGCAACCACTGAGAAGACCCGCAATTCGAGGGCAACATCACAGTATAGCAACGGAGGCAAACATTAAACTTTCCGTTATATTATATTTCCCGGCTTTTTCTTGAAGTAACGCAGGTTGAATATGTTTGCCTCCGTTGCTATACTGTGATGTTGCCCTCGAATTGCGGGTCTTCTCAGTGGTTGCAGCAAATGTGCATTCGGTCTCCTGGTCTGTTGCTTCATTTGTTGTTTTCTATCTCCAAGTGTCAACACCTTACACCTTGGTTATACTGTCCTGATGAGGTCTAATAAGACCGAAACGTACGTCGACAGTTACTTTTCCTTGCCAGCTAAGCCGTTATTTACTTCTTTATATATATATATACGGGGTGTCCGGTAAAGAATGGGCCATACTTCAAGGGTGGCTTCTTTGGATCAAAACAAATCGATTTAGACCAATTTATCTTAGTACAATTTTGCTTCATTAAAAAGTTATGGCCTTTCAAAGATAATTTTTTGATATCAATATTTTAGCAAAACTCGCTCATTTTTGGAGACATTTAATTGTAATTTGGTATTTAGAGGTTTCTTGTACTGTTGAATCTGAATATCTGCTTATTTTTAACGTAACGTATAGAGGGCGCTCTAGAGACCCTGACATCCTCTTGTTTATTGTCGTACTTTTTTTTTACGTGAATATTTTTAAAATATGTTTCGTTTTTTTGAAACGACATTTAATTTACTTTAAAAAAGGCGTACTGGTTACATGTCGCTAAAGTACACCAGTTTTGAGAAAAATGGCTTTGAATGTGAAAATGTTGAATACTTACTACACCAGTAACGCTACTGCAGGATGAAAAGACAATTACCTAAAGTTGCACTACTTCGTAATTTACTTAAAATTGAAAAAGAATTACAATTCCACATTTAAATCAACGATACATTACGTAAAAAAATCTTATTATGTTTGCTATGGCCGCGTATTTCACTCATAGTTTTAACTTTCAACTCCAGATTACTCCCATAGTAACAATTATAAAAACAGTTGTTCCCATGGAAATAAAGTGAAGATTAAAGTTAAACTGTAACTGAAATACGGGTCTATGTGCCTGATTCAATGTAGACCTAAAATAATAATATTCAGCATTATCATATTCAAAGCCATTTTTCTCAAAACTGGTGTACTTTAGCGACATGTAACAAGTATACCTTTTTTAAAGTAAATTAAAAGTTCTTTCAAGAAAATGAATATAATTTAAAAAATATTCACGTTAAAAAAAAGTACAGCAATAAACAAAAGAATATCAGGATCTCTAGAGCGCCCCCTATATGTTACGTTAAAAATAGGAAGATATTCAGATTCAGCAGTACAAGAAACCTTTAAATACCAAATTACAATTAAATACCTCTAAAAATGAACGAGTTTTGCTAAAATATTGAAATAAAAAAATTATCTTTGAAAGGCCATAACTTTTTAATGAAGCAAAATTGTACTAAGATAAATTGATCTATATCGATTTGTTTTGATCCAACGAAGCCACCCTTGAAGTATGGCCCATTCTTTACCGGACACCCAGTATATATATACAGGGTGAGTTATTAAGCGCCCCTTCTTCCATAGCTCATTTATAGAACGAGATAGAATTTTTTTCTTTTACAAGGACATTCTACCTATTGAGCACTATAACCTAAAATTATTTTGATACATACAGAGTGTTACATAAAATAATGGCAGCATGCAGCGGGATTTTTTTTAATGGAACACTCTGTGTATTTTCCTATAGAAAGATATAACACTCGATCCTCTAAACAGCAGCACATAAAATATTTATATTTATTTAACCAATCAAGAGTAAATTAATATTTTATCGAAAACGGTCTGATTTTCAACTTCTCTTAAAATACTAACTGTAAACGTATCGTTTGTCGTACGGGAATAAAAATAGGTAGTGTTATAAAGTAAAGTATAGGGAATAACCCAGATATAAATTCATTTAGTTTCATTTGTTTTTTCAAGTGTTCAAGCCTGTGTAATTGTCAGATTTTCAAATTTCCGTTATTCAATTTTTTTAAATGCAACCCCCCCTATCTCTTTTCACGAATAGATAGTGTTCATGTTCCACTTCAATTCTGTCATAGGTTTTCTGCATCTAATCCTTACAGTTTTTTTGCTATAATAAACTTTTTACATTTTTGCTCTAAAATCAATATTAAAAAGTTATTTAACGTACCGTATTTTAATTTCTTTAAGACAGCGCCCTCTATTTCATAAAGCAGATGGATAATATCAAGTTTACAATTGGTTACAGACTCTTAATAATAATAATAATAATAATAATAATGCCTTTATTGTGTATGTATATGTAATTACAGAATTAGGAAAATGCATATAGACAAAGGCGAAGTCCAGCACTGCGCTGATAACGCTGGCTGCTCCACTTAACCTTTGTAAAACTTAACCTAAAAAACTTAAAATTATGAGGGAATAGAGAAAAGAAGAAGAAAAAGACAAGAATGTAGGTAAAGATAGAGATAGAATCATCGAGTAAGAATGACAATATTATGTGTTAAAAAGAAACGAAAATGTGCGTTGAAACATGTGCTCAACCCAAAACTGACATTCCTTTTTGAAGTAACGCGTATAATTTTTTCTTAAAATTACCGTACGATGTGTTCTCGAAAAGATTATAGAAACGATTGTAAATACTGTAAATGTTGTATCGAAAAGAACGTTTGGCAATTTCAGAAAAGTGGGAGGGTGGCGTCATTAATCCTTTGAATCTAAGATTCAGGTTATGCACATCGGTACGATATGATATTTTATTGTAAAGATACGGAGGACATCGTGTCTTCAGAATTTTGTAATACAAATTCGCTGCATGCAGTTTACGCGAGTTTTCCATGTTTAGCCAGCCAATTTCCTTCAACTTATAACTAACTCTTTCAAACTTACGCAAACCGAATATTAGTCTTATACAAGAGTTTTGCACTTTTTGTAGTCTTGCAGCTGACATTGCGTCTAAACATGGGCCATATATTATATCACAATAACTTAATTTGGACAAAACAAAAGTATTGCATAAATGAATTTTAACTTTTCATTGAAAATATGTCTACAACTGAAAAGTAATTTAAGACCAAGGTATGCATTTCTGACAATGTAAGAGACATGTTCTCTGAACCTCAGATCGTTATCTACAAGTAAACCTAAATTTTTTACGACGTTAACCGGAGTCAAGCGCGAACCTTCCAGTACAATATCCGCAGTTTCCGTGGCCACCTCCCTTAATTTCTTTTTGCCAAATATAATTAACTTCGACTTACCTGGATTCAATCGAAGACAGTGACTTTTAGCAGTAGCAGCTAATCTGGCTAAGTCATTATTGATTTCATTGCTTGCTTGTAACAATTGAGACGGGTGGAAAGATTTATAAATTTGCACGTCATCAGCGTAAAAGTGAAATTTACTGTTTTGAAAAGCTGTGTCAAAATTCGAAACATATATGCTATACAGGAGGGGGCTCAGAATTGACCCCTGAGGGACACCTGTTTTTAACTCCAAAAAATTGGATGCAATACCGGAATAGAAAACTGCTTGGTATCTATGAACCAGGTAATTCGAAATTAAAACCATAGCATTTACAGAAAAACCTACATACTTCAAAATCGAGATTAGCAAATGATGATTTACAGTATCAAAAGCTCGAGAGAAATCCAATAGAACCAGAGTTGTAACATCACCGCGGTCTGTTGCAAATATAATATCATCTGTTATAAGAGAAAGCGCAGTACTGCAACTGTGACCGCGTCTAAAACCTGACTGTTCTACTGGTAGAATGTTATTATTTAGCACAAAATCACTCATTTGCTTCTCAATTAATTTTTCAAACACCTTGGACAAAGCGGGCAACACGCTAATTGGACGAAGATCAGTGTATGCCAAAGGATTATTAACTTTCGGTATCGGTGTGATGTAAGCACGCTTCCAACATTCAGGAAATACGCAATGTTTTATACAGAAATTAAAAATGTGGACTACTATCTCCGACAGATAAGGCAAGCATAATGAAATAACCGATATACTAAGTCCATCATATCCTATCGCCTTCGATTTTATACTTTCCATTACTCTCAAAACATCAGAGTCCGTAACTGGGAGAAACTTAAAATTCGAGGTGTTATCAGATTTCCTGTTATTTCGATAAAAGTCACATAAAGGAGAAACATCCGTATCAGATGCGGGGATAGATTCAATAAAAACTTATTAAGTTCATCGCGTTCAGATAAATGTGCCGGAAGAGAAGCCACTTTTCTATTACCAATACCTAACTCTCTCAGATCCTTCCAAAATGATCTAGCGTTAGTAGTTCGGTATTGAGTCCTGAAGTAGGTTTTCTTTTCGCGCCTACAGGTTATAGTAGTTAAGTTACGCAAAGTTTTATAGTAAACCCAATCGTTTTGATTCCTTGTACGTTTAAATTTTTGTAAGGCACGGTCTCGTAGATTCATCATAACTTTTAAATCATCTGTAATCCAAGGAGCAGGTGGCTTCGAGAATCGAGAAGTTACAAAAGGTGCATGCATATCCAATAATAGAATTAAATTTTTATTAAGAAAGTCTACTTTAAAATTGATATTATCTATGTCATAAATATTGCGCCAAGGGATTGCTCGCAAGTCGTCGTGAAAATGTTGGTAATTAAAGTTTCTAAAATTTCTATATGTCCTAAAAGACGGTAGGGGTTTATTGAAGTCTGCAGAAATTTCACAAAATACTAAATCGTGATCAGAGATATCATGCACAGGTAAGACGCCAGAGGTTAAAACAATTTGTACATTGGATGTGAAAATTAAGTCAATTAAAGTAGATGAATGTACAGTGGTTCGAGTCGGAGCGGTGATAATTTGTTTCAAGCCTACAGAATCACAAAGAGTAAGTAAGTTATTGACGTTGGTGTGTCCGTAATTTAATAAATCGATATTAAAATCGCCTAGACAAATTAAATCTGAACAGACAGGTAAGATATCTGACACAGATGTTTCAAATTCATTAAAAAAATCATTAATATTACTATTAGGTGGTCTATATAGAACACCAAAGGCAAACTCTTTTCTTCCCAATCTTACCTTTATCCAAAGTTGCTCTGATACGTTAGCAGCGTTTTCGAGACAGGTAAACGTATATATATTTTTTAGGTATAAAGCGACACCACCTCCTCTTGATAGTCGGTCGTTACGAATAAACGAATAACCGTCGATTTGCATGACTTCAGAAGGAATATTATTTGTGAGCCATGTTTCTGTAAGGGCAATTAGATCAAAATCATGATGCTGTAATAAAATTTTTAAATTATAGAACTTAGCAAATAAGGAATGAATATTTAGGTGAGCACATTTCCAAAGACGCATTCGGAAGTAAAGAAAAGCACTGAGAAAGAAAGAAAAGAAAAAACAGTAAGATTAGGTATATGTAACGGAAAAATGAAAGGTGACTAATAAATAAATAATCTGTATAATTAAAGAAATTAAAATCATCATATTTTTATTGTAATACAGTTCTTTCACTTTGTTGTAATTAACAATGTCTTAAAATTGATTCGATGTGGTTTACAACAAAAGAAAACATCAGTGTTTACAAATAATTACCTTAATGTAAAAATTGTTGTACTTCAAAAAAAAAATACAAATAATAAATTAATGATCTAACAAATAAATGAAAATCGGTGAATTTCTTTTGTTCAAGTATTCAGATTTTATTAAATCAAATGTTAATGAAGACAACTGAAGCTTAGGAACTACATCGAATCAATTTTAAAGGATTCTTAAATAAAACAAAATAAAAGGACTGTATTATAACAAAAATACGATGATTATAATGTAATAAGAATCTGTAATCAATTGTAAACTTGATATTATCCATCTGTTTTATGAAATAGAGGGCGCTGTCTTAAAGAAATTAAAATACGGTACGTTAAATAACTTTTTAATATTGATTTTAGAGCAAAAATGTAAAAAGTTTATTATAGCAAAAAAACTGTAAGGATTAGATGCAGAAAACCTAAGACAGAATTGAAGTGGAACATGAACACTATCTATTCGTGAAAAGAGATAGGGGGGGTTGCATTTAAAAAAATTGAATAACGGAAATTTGAAAATCTGACAATTACACAGGCTTGAACACTTGAAAAAACAAATGAAACTAAATGAATTTATATCTGGGTTATTCCCTATACTTTAATTTATAACACTGCCTATTTTTATTCCCGTACGACAAACGATACGTTTACAGTTAGTATTTTAAGAGAAGTTGAAAATCAGACCGTTTTCAATAAAATATTAATTTACTCTTAATTGGTTAAATAAATATAAATATTTTATGTGCTGCTGTTTAGAGGATCGAGTGTTATATCTTTCTATAGGAAAATACACAGAGTGTTCCATTAAAAAAAATCCCCCTGCATGCTGCCATTATTTTATGTAACACTCTGTGTGTATCAAAATAATTTTAGGTTATAGTGCTCAATAGGTAGAATGTCCTTGTAAAAGAAAAATTTTTTATCTCGTTCTATAAATGAGCTATGGAAGAAGGGGCGCTTAATAACTCACCCTGTATATGCACAAATCGTCAAAAAGCAACCTACAGATCACACCCACACACTACAAGTTAAGAGCACTTTACGATATTTATCTCGGAGAATCCTCTCCTTATCACATATCCAATATCAAATGTGCAGTGTACTGAAGATGGCAACTTAGCTGCCGAAATACGTATCTACGGATATAAAATTATTGTGGGCGGAGATAAATTTCAATTAGGAATTTTATTGTTTGTTTTGCAATTGGGCATCACAGATAGCGACATCTGGCAAATACGAAATTACTTGTTTTTCTTTAGAATTTTTAGACATACATTACAAAATTAAACAATTAAATTTATCTTCAAAAGAATTTTCTTACAAATTATAATAGATAACTGGATTTCATTTGACATTGAGAGTTTCCACCCTGTACTGTCACTTTGACATTTAAAAATAAAATTAATAAAAGACTACTATACTACGTAATTGTGTAGTGGATGTGGTTAAACGGATAAAATAAAAGAGAAAGTCAACAATTTTGATACTTACCATATCTGCAAGAAACGCAGCACTACAATACGTAAGTAAAACATACCTTTTATTTTTTAGAATTTTATTTAAGACGTTTTAAAATTATACACGCACGCTGACATCGTGATTCGCCCGCTTCAGCATGCGGAAATACATAAGCCCACGCGCCGCGACGCAGAGTTGACCATTTCTACATTCTTTCGAAATTCCCGCGGCGCCTCCGCCGCTCCCCATGCAGCGATCTCTGCAAGTCCCTCACCTTTCGCGCGCGCAATTCATCGACAGATGGGCATTTTTTTTTAAGAATCGAATACTCGGTATTCGAGTACTTTCAAGAATCGAATACTGATTCGAGTACAAGTACTCGAGTACAAATACAAGTATCGAGGACCGAGAAGGATGAGGATACGTCTTCGTTGTCGAACGTCTTGAATACGATTCACTTAAAGTTTTAGAACTTTGCTGCTTGTAATGTAACATGAGACTCATCCAGGACGGCTTTGCTATTCATTGTATGTATATACTCACAATTTTGATAACTTATACATATAGTACGAAATTTTAGCAACAACCGTATATTTAAAAAAATTGTAAATTGAATCGGCAAAACAAAAATTTAAGGCTTTACTTAATGTAAAGATATAGGTAGCGGTATTTTTACAGTGAGGCAAATACAAATAGGGGTGCATGGGAACTGACTAAACTTCTTAAATTTTGAACTTATGTTGCTGACTATGGAGATGACATAGACTTACGAAAATATAACAAAATATTCTTAGGACTTTGGGCTTTTTGAAAATATGAAAAAAGTTAAAATATCTGTTAGCATTATACAGGGCAAACAGTACTTGCGAAGCACTCAGTATCTCATTTTTTTTTTTTAATGGAACGACCTCTTTTTTATTTCAGAAAAGGGTAGTTCTTAAACTTAGCTTTCTACTGATAAGTAGTAGGGATAGGCCGATTCTGGAACCTCCTCCGACCTTGACGGAAAAATTCAAGGTCAAGGTCGGAGGAGGTTCCAGAATCGGCCTATCCCTGACGTGACCTTCGCCATAACCTTGACATGGAGGAGGTTCTAGATTCAAGGTCAAGGTCGGAGGAGGTTCCAGAATCGATCTACTCCTGACCTTCACCATAACCTTGACGTTGAGGAGGTTCCAGAGTGAGATAACCTTGAAATGGTGTTGAGGTCAGAGGAGGTTATAGTGTTGATTTCTGCTTAGTGACCTTGTGGTTGGAGGAGGTGATTATTTAAATTAGTATTACTCCCACCTAAAATCTTGTTATATAAGGCCGTTATTTTGTGAATTGTTTCAGTTGTTGCAGAACTGTGAGTTGTGTTATACAAATTTAATAGTGTATCGTCGATCTATATAAAAGTAAGTTTATTAAATTTTTCTAATCATATACAATTCTTATATTTTTGATGTATTTAATAGTGACGTCTAAACAAGTGGAATTTTTCCTGAAGCAGAAGAAAAGACACGTGGATGATCAAGGTGATGATGTACAGAAGAAAAGATTTCTCACTCAAAACGTTGATAAACCAAAAGAACAGGATGAGCAAGATTTGAATATGTCCTCAGTTCGAAACGAGTTTCAATTTGAAGTATTGTCTCAACCTTTTTCACGGATGAAGATTTTCGTCAGTATGACATTAGCGAGAAAGCACCTTCAGAGATATCAGAAGTAAGGGAAGTGGCTGATGTGGACCAATTACCATTGTTAGCTCAAAGTGTATATTTTTTAAATAAGAGTCGCACGAAATGGGTTTGCGTGGGACTGTGTGCCGAAACATTTTTTGATCCAGTAATACGCATTATGGGTACTAAAAGGCAGAACATATCGTTTTTAGAAGAGGAATGGAAACAATTTTGTTCTTATAACTACACATTAAAATCATATTTTACCGAGAAAAAAACTGTTTATCCGGTAATGAAAATTAGTTCGGTAAAGGCATCGTTCGAACGTATCGAAGGAACAAAAATATTGAAATTAGAAAGAGGTGACGAGACACTGTATATATCTTATAAGGGTTTATTGGAATTATGGAAATTGTGTGATATTATATCATATCGTTTGGAGGTTTTGAAGCAATTGAATTACAAAACATTCTACTCCAACCTGATTCCATGCGTGAGTGTTATGGATGGTGACGTGAAGCTAACTGTCAAAGCATTTCTCAATAATGAAATATCTGAGAAAGGGGCGATTACAAATGAATTAATAATGTTCGGAATTAATAAATTAATGTGTGACATAAGTATGCATAAAGCCGTTACTATGTAAATGTTTTGATTCATTATGTACATATTACTGTAAAATTGTAAACATATGAAATTAAAAATAAAATTTTCTGGACAATAGTTTTATCATTTACCCACCTAATAACTTTTGATATATAATGTTTAGCGACAAGAGTATCAGAGTAGTACACATTATCATCGTCAACTGTTAGAAACAAAAGCCATAAATGCGGCGTCGCGTCAAAAGAGACCACATTTTGAGAAGTAGTGTAAAACGAAAAGGTCGTGGTTTACTTAATACGTTAATTAATAAACTGCCAATAGAGTTGCATATACTAGGTTACAACTACTGCGGTCCAGGTACAAAATTAGATACTCGTCTTAAAAGAGGAGACAGAGGTGTTAATGTATTGGACGAAGCGTGTAAGCAACACGACATTGCATATTCGTTAAGTGACGATTTAGATAAGCACGAAGCAGATAGAAAATTGTATCAAGCGGCAGTACAAAGAGTTAAAAGTTCAGAAGCGGGACTTGGAGAGAGGGCATCGGCATTATCTGTAGCCGCCATAATGCGAGCTAAGACGAAGCTCGGAATGCGGAACAGTGGGAAGAAAAAGCGTGCGATTAAGCGTGCGAGGAAGCGCGGTGGTGAATTATCATTTCGGGAAGCTGTCAAGAAAGCTCGACATGCCATTTCGCGCAGCGGTAACAAGAGCCTCTTAGAAAATGTTAAATTGGCGCAGTCAGTTTTAAAGAAAAACCACAAAAAAATAAGACGTCCACGTCAAAGAGTGATTCCAATTCCCAAGAGAGGAGGATTTTTACCTTCAATTCCATTATTTGCAGCTTTGGGAGCAATAGGATCACTCGGTGGCGGTGCAGCTGCAATTGTTAAGGCGGTAAACGATGCAAAGGCTGCGAAAGAACAAATGAAAGAGGCAGAACGACATAATAGGGCTATGGAAACAAAAGCAGTGGGAAGTGGATTCTACATTAAACCTTACAAAACAGGATGTGGATTATACCCAGCGAAAACATGTACGTTTATTCAACGTTAATTTCACGTTGTAATGGTGGAAATAACGTTATTCGTTGAAAAATGCAACGTTGTTTTTTGGTTGAATTAGCAACCATAATTATATCACGTTTGTATGACGTGTTTTTTAACGATCAGTTTAATATGGACGTAATTATAACGTGAAATAAATGCGTAACAATTTTGTCTTTTTACGACGTGATTTATACTATGAGTAAATGCGATGTATCTACCATACGTTGATTACCACATCATTTCAACGTTAATGCAACATCTACTATTCTACGTAATAAATGAGAAAAAAATTAACGAAACTAATACGTTAGATAAATCATAATTTACAACTACATTTTTAACCCACGTTTTATAACGTTATTTTAACGTATACCGAATAAATATGTCTTACAAAACGTGATGTTGACGTTAGAAAACACTTAATTTTACAGTGATTGTCTATCGTGTTTCACACCTTTGAATTCTAATTTTACTAAAAATCTATGAAATATGAGGTTCTTCTCCATGCTTGGCAGCTTTGAAATGAAACGAAACAGGAATGAAAAGTACTGCTAATTTGGACATACGAGTCAACCACAACCCCTTTTTAAGTTGACGTAATCTGTCAAATTTTTTTAAGTTAGTTTGAATTTGATGCCCAAAATCTGTGATTAAAAATACTAAAGAACGCAATAGTCAATCAATTATACATACATATTGTCACGAATACTCATTGGGGACAGCTGTATACAGAGTGGAAAGTTTAACTGGAATAAATTCTGTAACTTAGAAGATTTACGATTTGTAAAAAAATTCTTGGAACAGGTCAATTTTTATTTTTAATGGCGCATATTACAAAGGGACTTTTTTAACTTTTCAATTATTTGGAGGAGTGAAACGATCCCTAACTATGTTTTTTTTTAATGGAAGGATATGTTGAAAAAATTGGGAATACAGCTTCGTTTTATTTTTTTATTTTTCTTTAGCAGTAAAAGGTAAAAAACAAAAAAAAGAATATTTTTACTAAAACCGTTTTTAATGCCAAAAATTCAGGAACCCCATTTTTTATTATTTGATAAGAAGAAATAAGCATTCCATATGGAAGAAGAGGACCAATGACCGATTGAGTGGCCAACAAGATCTCCAGATCTCACCCCTTTAGACTTTTTTATGGGGGTATTTAAAAAGTAAAGTTTATGTGACTAAACCAAACGACATAGCAGAACTTCAGAACTTCAAATTCTGCATGAAATTAGGAGAGTAACGCCGGAAATGTTACAAACTGTTAGGGATGGAATTTATAATCGATTAGGGTATTGTCAAGTGAGAGGTGGCGAGCATTTTGAACATCTGATGCGTTAAAATCGTTCTAGTCAAAAATTTATTTTTTATTTTTTCGCCTTTTACTGTTTAAGAAAAATTAAAAAATAAAAACGTAGCTGTATTCCCAATTGAACAAGCTTTAAGAAAAAAAATTACTCAACATACCCTTCCATTAAAAAAAAATAGTTAGGGGTTGTTTCATCCTTCCAAATAATTGAAAAGTTAAAGCAATCCATTTATAATATGCGCCATGAAAATAAAAATTGGCGTGTTCCAAGAATTTTGCTACAAATGGAAATTTTCTAAGTTACAGAATTTATTCCAGTTAAACTTTCCACTCCACTGCGGTGTTTATGAGCAGCATGTAATTTTTTTTAAATTTTCATAAAGAAATAATTTTGTAAATAATAAAGTAAATTGAGAGTACTGTATTAAATGTGTTTTGTCGAATGTTTTATGTTAGTGTAAATATTTTTAGAAATAGGCGATTTAGAATTACATGTTTATTATAAATAAATAATTTAAAATTTTTGAAATGTATATACAAAGAAAATAAGCTTAGGATTGTAATAATTAGAAAAATTGATTTAATGATGTTATGATAATACGGATGTTAGAAGGAAACTGTAGGTAGTAAAGAGTTCGGAAATTGAACGAGTGAGGGCGGCGCGTAGCTATTGTAAGTTAAAGTCCCCGGTTCGGCTTTATTACGGAAGCGATACGGAACTGGGATCTCCAAATGGCTTAGTGGTCTAGTTTAGCCGACTTGGAAAGTCGTGTCACTCGGCGGCGTGGGTTCGAAGTCCACCATTAAGCATGTATGTTTGTTCAGTCTAATGATTTAGACCCAGCTTTAATACACGTCGTAATTGTCTGATTCAACGTTACACGTGGACATTGCCGCGACATTTTTTCGTTGTTTCGACGTAACCATAACACACGAATTCAACGTTTGTTACATGTTATTCCACAACGTTTTTTATACGTATGTATGCACTGGGATTTAACGTAGAAATACCGTGGACAAAAACGTTTAAAAGAAGTTGATTCGAGCGTTGTTAAAACGTATTAATAACACACGAATTCAACGTTGATTAATTGTTATTCTACAACGTCTCTTACACGTGGACAGAGACGTTTAAAAGAAATTGATTGCCGCGACATTTTTTCGTTGTTTCAACGTAACAATACCACACGAATTCAACGTTTGGTTACATGTTATTTTACAACGTTTTTTACGTTTTTCGCTGGGTATTTACCATCTAATTCAAAAAACTGAAATATTTGCCTCGGCGACCATTGAGTAACTTTGACATACTAAAATATGCTAAAATATTAAAATTACCATTTTTTCGAGGAGTGTTTATGAGAGATACATTACCTAAAAAAATAAGAGAACAGGAATGTGGAATTATAAATTTAGATGACAATTCTGGTGAAGGAACACATTGGGTAGCATATTACAAAAGAGGTGGAACTGTAAAGTATTTTGATAGTTATGGAGATCTACGACCTCCAGTGGAAGTGGAAAAATATCTTTTGTCAAACGGAGTAGGCGTTATTAATTATAATTATGAAAGATATCAAAAATCGAATTCACAAAATTGTGGGCAATTATGTCTACACGTTTAAATAGCCTAACAAGTAAAGTAAGGATTTAGTTCTTGAAAGATGGTCAACATGGAATCTTCACCGATTTCGTGTACATTTACTCTAACGGGAAATGAATCGGTTTTAGTTTGTGAATTTAATCCACCAATATACCTGAGCGAAGACGCAACCTATGAAATGTGTATGTTAAATTTTGAAACGTTTAACGCAATACCTAACATAGATGAAAGTAATAATTTAATTGATTATGATGAAAGTGGAAATAAGTCTGCTTGGAAAACTATCGATATACCTACAGGCACATATGAACTCGATGATATTAATAAATTTCTGAAAGATTATTTTCAAAATAAGAATATTCCTGATTATATAAACATTCATGGAAATAATAATACTTTAAAGGCAACCATAAACAGTTCGGTTAAGCTCGATTTTAGTCAACCAAATTCATTGGGAAGATTGTTGGGATTTGAACCCAGAATATTGAAGGAAAACGACAATAACATCGGTGATTTTCCAGTCGATATAAACAAAGTCAATGCTATAAGAATAGAGTGTAATTTGACCGGTGGTTCTTATAACAACGGAGAGCCAGGTCATATGTTGTATCATTTCTTTCCAAACGTACCACCGGGATTTAAAATAATAGAATCCCCTCTTCAAGCTATTTATCTGCCAGTGACCGTGAAGGTAATTACGAGATTAGTCGTTCGAGTCTTAGATCAAGAGAATCGTTTGGTTAACTTTAGAAACGAAGTAGTTACTATAAGACTTCACTTGAAGAGGTTTACATAATGATTATCTACGACAGTGGTTATTCGAAACAAAAGAAGTGGGATAGAATAAGACGTAATATATTATTTAAGCCACGAAAATATATACTGAATTGTTGTCGACAAAAAAAAATTGAAATTGACACGAGAAAATAAAAAGTATTTAAAGAGTTTAGGTTATAATGTGTTAATCTAGAGAAAGAGAACAGTACCTTTTAAAAACTCTTAAAGAGAATTATTCTGTAGAAATGACATAACCGTCAAAGGGTGAGCACCATCATTATACATAAATCAATTATTACCTAAACAAAATGGATATTTTGGGAGTAACTGATAAAATTAAAATGGATACTTCAATAACTAACGTTGAGTATCATTCACACTTACCATTCGGTTCATCATTTGGTAATAACGATGAAGTTCGAATAACAGTTCCGGAAATTGACAATTACACTTTACCATGTGAAAGTTATTTGTATGTAGAAGGAAGACTTCGTTTGGCTAGCGATAATACCAAGCATAGTCCTACAGCACAGTTGATAAATAATCCAGTGGCTTATATGTTTAGCGAGATTAGATATCTTCTGAATGGAGTTCAGGTGGATTCGGTAAGAAATGTTGGGATAACGTCCACGATGAAAGGTTACTTTTCTTTACTCCCAACGAAACAATAAAATTGGAAAATGCAGGATGGCTTCAGGAGAAAGCAAGAATAAGCAATGTACTCGACGTTAAGGGAAATTTCGCAGCAAGCGTACCTTTAAAGACATTGTTAGGTTTTGGGGAAGATTATAGAAAGATAATCTTGAATATGAGGCAGGAACTGGTGTTGATCAGAACGAATGATGACGTTGATGCAATTTATGAAAGTAATACGGCTGAAAAAATCAAACTAACAATTGATAAAATTGTATGGAGGATGCCGCATGTATCAGTAGGATTGCGAGAGCAATTGGTTTTAACGAGGATAACAGATAGAGATGTTGAAATACAGGCCCCTTTTAGGAGCTGGGAATTACACGAGTACCCTTCCATTCCAACTAGTACAAATCATTCATGGACTGTAAAAACTGCTCCACAGTTAGAAACGCCAAGATATATAATTATTGCTTTTCAGACTAAGAGAAAGGGTGTTGCCGATGTTAACATGAGTCTGTTTGATGATGTTAAGTTAAAATCTTTAACAGTATTTCTAAATGGTGAACGATATCCGTATGATAATTTAGACATCGACATTGAGAATAATAAATATGCCATCCTATACGATATGTATTCTAGATTTCAAGAAAAATATTACCATCGTGAAAGTAGTCAACCTTGGTTCAATCCAAAGGAATTAGCTCGATGTCCTTTAATAGGAATTGACTGCACGTTTCAAAAAGATACGATGCATAAAAGTGCAGTAGAAATCAGAATTGAGTTTACAACTAAAGAAAATATCAAGGCAGATACTATCGCATACTGCTTAATTCTGCACGACAAAGCATTCTCTTATTTACCTCTCACAAAAATCGTACGTCAGTTGATGTAAACGTTGAAGCGTAATAACATTATTAAAAGTGATGCTATAAGCTAAACGTAATTTGATTTTGTAAGAAGCAACATCAACGGAACCATGAAAGAGTTTATTATCATTGATATCCAAGGATTTAAAGTGGAAGATAATAAATTTATACCGAAAGAGTTGGCTTCTTGCGATAGTGAAAATAAAGTAAGTCATTTTATGTTTCAACCTCACACCAGTTTGTCATTAGTATCCAGAAAATATCAGAATGTTGCAAACTGGTTAATGACTAATCACCATTGCATTAGCTGGAATACGGGATTCGTTCCGTTATCGGATTTTGATGCAATTATCAATTCTTTGTGTTGTACAGCCAAAGTTGTATACGTTAAAGGAACGGAGAAGACTCGGTTTCTACGTGGAATTCTTACAGGAAGTACATGTGTAATACCTGTAATGGATTTGAGTGAAATTTACGGAAATGTGCAAAAATTACAACAGTCCGAAGCCAAGTGTCCGTTTCATTTAAGAAGAACTTGTATGTGCGCATTAACCAACGTGTATGATCTATATTATTTTGTAATGAACCAGTTACAAAAACGTAATTTTTCAAGAAGCATTTGTGATATAGTGTGAGGGAACTTTGGTTCTTAGTTATTGAAAGAAAAGTCCAGCTTCGCGATGGATTCGCTGAGACGTCTTTTGCAAGCAAATTATAAAACACACAGTAGAAAAGGTTGGTGATGTCATGAAGAAGTACGAGACGGACCATTCATTCACCGATATTCCAGACAAGGATTTGATTTATTTTCCCAAATGGTACTTAGCACAGAAGGTCACATCTACTGATCTAGAATTTGTCTACAATAAGCTTCCTGATCGTTTGAAGGCTGAGCTACAAATGTTCAGAATCTGTGAACACCATCATTGTTTCCAATTGGATTTTAGCGACGCAATAGACGGTCCAGCGCCCCGTAAGATGAATTGTAAATTATGTAATCATGCTTAATTATTATTATTAAAGGAAATCAAAAAGAACACCTTGCTTTATTCGTTATTTATAATAATTACTGAAGCGTTTTAAGATTTTGAAATACCCTGTATACTATATAAAAACGAATCGTAAAAACGACGACATTCATTATGCATGTAACACGGACTTGAAAGTCATCAAAATTCGGCATAATTGCAGTCATATCATTAACATTTCGCTCTTGCATTAATTAACATTTAGCGAATTTTGCTGTTGCATTAATTAACATTTAGCGAAACGATTAGAATGACGCGGGTGTAACCTTACGAAAGTCGCAATTTTGGATAAGCGTATGTATATATGCAATAATGCGCAATTTTGTAATCCACGCGAGTAATGGAGTTAGATTTTGTTACGCGAGCACTGAAGAAACCTTTGTAAAGTCTAACAATATAAAAAAAGAACGTGATTTTCATTTTCAACGCTCCTGAATAATTGATCGAATGGTTTACAATGTTACGTGATTTTTTATGCAATATAAAGTTTCTAAAACGCATAAGATCATTGCATCTCATTGACATTTCGCGGGGGGGGGGCGAATCCGCCCACTAAACCTTGATCAATCTCCTCCCATTTCCCCTTGGCTAGTCTCCACCCATTTCCCCTTGGCTAGTCTCCTCCCATTTCTCCTTGTGTTTTGCCTTGGAAACAGGATATCATAAAAATTCCCACACCCGTCTGGTATGTAACCTTTAGATGTTATTGAAATACATGATAGAAATTTCCTATTACATCATTTATGTAACCTTTCGATATTACAAATGTTAAACAATTCCTACAAATATGAAGCAATCTCCATTACATCATTTCTGAAGGTTTAACGTTCACTTTTCGGGTATATAAGAAGTTTTCCGTTCAGTTAACATCATAAGTGCTTTCTACAACAGTACTGGTAAGTCCTCTTTTAATTCTTTATTACTTATCTTAATATAATGCTGTTAATTCTTTATACAATTGAAGATAATACAATTTAATACTGTTTTGTTCCTTAATTTAATACTGTTTTTATTTCTTGTTGTAGATCTAACATAGTAATTCATATCTTCATCTTTCTTTTTCTACAATCTAATAGTGAGTATTTTTGTATTTTTATATACGATTACTAAAATGATATGTTTTAATGCACCCGTGTTTTACATAACAGTAATGTCGAATATTGGCGGAAATGATGAACGTGGCGGAAATGATGAACGTTCAATTTTGCAACAATTTTGCAGGATAGAAACCCTTCTACTTCAATTACTACTAGCGTGGTTTCTGCACTTCCAGAAACTTCTCAGAGTGCAGTTACCACTCAGGCAAATGCTGTACCATCCTGGTTGAAAGACTTTGATAATGGTTTATTCCTCCAGGAAGGTGCAGTTGATTCTGCCTTGACCGTACTTGGTGACGAGATAGATCGTTTAAGTCAAAATAATTTACTAACGCCGAATATTTCTTTTCAAATTCAACCTGTTCAACAAAATTTACTAACCCCGTCTACTTCTTTTCAAATTCAATCCTTTCCTCTTCAAACACAACCCCTTCAAACTCAAGTAACCCCGTCTACTTCTTTTCAAACACAATCCCTTCAAACTCAAATACAACCCCTAATACAACCCCTTCAAACTCAAATTCCGCAAACACATCCGCAAACACAATTTATGCAAACACATCCGCAAACACAATTTATAATTATTCCTTCAAAGCCACTTCAAACAGTTTCCGTTCAACCCGCACAACCCCAAGCAGTTTCCGTTCAAGCCCCACAACCCCTTATTTCATCTTTTCTTAAACCTATCCAAAAGCCCACTCAATCCCTTTCACTAGTTTCCCAACAATCAATAGTTACTCCTATCGTTACTTCCAACGCAAATACTTCTACTGCAAAATCTGCTCCTACTTCTAAATCTGCTCCTATTTCTAAACCTGCTCCTATTTCTACACTTGCACCTGCTTCTATTTCTGAACTTTATAACGTTCTATCTCGTGAATCCAGATGTACGCGGGGTAGTCGCAGATGTACCCGAGGTAGTCAATCTTCTCATCTAAGGACCGCTGAAAGTTTGTGGTTGCCTAAGCATGAGTATGCGTTATTTAGGCGTCAACAAAGGATGACTAGGATAGTTAATCGAAGAGCAGCTATCCTTTCATCTTTACGTTCGCCGCAAAATGACTCAGACTCAATGTTTTTGTCTAAGCAAAAGTCCAGTGCGGAGTTGTTAGGTCAGTCGCAACTTCGAGTTGTTGCAGATAATATCCCGATAAATCCTAATGAATCTGATGATTCTGAGATAATTAATATATCAGACCGATCAATGGAGATATCTCAATTATCACCAGCTCAATCACCTATTGGGGATAATATTAATTCTAACATTATTTCCAATATTCAGATTCAACCACCCCCTCAACCTCAAATGCCAGCACAACCACTGCAGCCCCGAATGTCTACACCTATCGTTTCTTCACAACCACTTCCTTCACAAGCACCAGCACCCTATATTCCTTCACAAGAACGCTTAGCACCCTCTATTCCTTTACAAGAACCCTTACCCTCTATTCCTTTACAAGAACCCTTTTCCAATTTATCTAAAATTATCTCAACAGCAGTCCAAAATTATTATGATGGAATAATGCCTGAAGTAAGGAATTATTGTTTACAGGGTGAGAGAAATCTTAGAAAAGTCACGGACGAGTTAGAAACATGCGAAGAGATTATGCGTATAGTTCGCCCAAGGTCTCCGACTGACCGGGCTTTGAGCGAACAATACGATAAAATTTCGCTTGTACGCGACCGTCTGAGTCTGATCAAAGATTTATTTCATAATCTTGCTGCAGACATCTTATAGTAGATATATCGCTACCTTAGAGTTATAAGGTTCTATGTTATATCTATCAATCATACATAACATAGAACCTTGTAACTCCAAGGCAGCGATATGTCTGTGTTTAAATTGTTGTTAAATGGATTGTTCATCGAATGAAGTTGTTCCCAAGAGATAGATTAGGTATAAAGTATACCTAATAAGACATCTGTATTATTAATGTTATTCAGTTTACAGATGTCTTCACCGATGTCCAGTAATAGTGAAGTAGCGATGAAGTCCATTGTGCTGCAGCAAGTGGAAATGAAAGTGAGTCAATTATTTTTAGTTTTACAGTTTACAGGTATATTAATTTTCGTACTCATCCAGTTAACAGATGGAACACTATTAAATGCGGAAACCGCAACAATCAATTATTGTTCGTTGCGGTTTCCGCAGGTCTCACCCATCTCCCCTACATATACCCCAACACCAACGCAGCCGGCGACGCCGGAACGGCCACCGCCGGAGCAGCAAGTGGCGGCGCCTCAACGTCGCATACGCTTGAGGCGCGTTGTTAAACGAGGTATATTTGCGCCGCCTGTGTTGGGGTCGCAGCCTCAGCCGCTCTTCCCTGCACCAGCGCCTAAAACTGTGCAGGTGGAAGCGGAGGCTGCACCGTCATCCACCAAGATGGATGAGTCATGGGTTTGTTTTTTTATTATTACATTTTTCAACATTTTTAATAACATTACTTTTACAGTGAAGATTGCCAGTAAACTGGATCACTTTAGAACTTGGATGGACAAGAGATTTCGAAGGCCGCAGCACCCTCTTACAGCAACATATTGGCCAGAATAAGTTCTAGAGTGATCCAGATTAGATTAGATAGAGCGGTAGATCGCTCTGTCGGTTGGGCGAGACTACGGTGGAGGCGCTCTTTAGTTTAAGTTAGTTTAAGTTATTTATAGTAAACTATAAGTTATTTATAGTTTAGTTTGTTATTTATAGTTTACGTTTTTAAGTGTTAAATAAATAATTTAATTACAACACGCATTTTTACTATAAATAGCAGATGATATTAATAACTATAACATAATAACAGAGTGTCGCATTTGGTAAAGAGTGAAAGTACCATATCAGAAAACTACTGTTTTAGAAATATGAAGTTTAAACAACAGTCTCTAAAGTTACCTATACAAAATTTTGATGATGCAATCATAAACGAAACCTTTAAACGTCACAGTGTTCTTTTCGGAGGATCAACTAAACGTGCCATAATCAGTGGTAAAAGTGGGAGTGGTAAAAGTAATTTGATAGTGTCTTTGTTGGTAAACGCTAATGGGCTGCGTTTCAAAAATTTATACATTTGTTGTAAGACCTTATCTCAAGAAAAGTATAACTTTCTTAGACATTTACTGCCTACAGTGCCGGAGATAGGTTACTTTGAAATTTCTGATACTGATAAGATGGTATCCCCTGCAAATGTAAAAGAATATTCAGTTGTTGTTTTTGATGACGTTCAATGTACTACACAAAATGTAATTAAAGAATACTTCTCTTTTGGACGCCATAAAAATGTCGATTGTTTCTATTTAAGTCAAACTTATAGTGCAATTCCAAAACAAATGATTCGTGATAATTGTAATTTCTTAGTGTTATTTCGGCAAGATTCTACAAATCTAAAGCATGTATTTGATGACCATGTGTATGGAGACATGACCTTTGACCAGTTTCGTGATATATGCTACGCTTGTTGGAAGGAACCGTTTGGTTTTTAGTTATTGATACTGACTGTACTATCAACGGAGGTAGATATCGTAAAGGATTCGACAATTATATAAACCTTTAAAACCACTACATTTTAACATTGTTCTTCAGTGTTGTAAAAGGCGTTAAAGGAAACGGATGCGCTATGAGTAATAAACTTAAAGCTGAATTAGCTACTGCACGTGAAAGTTTGCGTACTAAATTAAAAACACTTAAATCCGATATCGAACGATCAAAACATCATATTGAGCAATCAAGAAAATACCTTCAGGCGACTTATTCACCTATTGTGGAACCACTAAGAGATATTGTCAATAAGCTAGATGTTGTTCGCAGTATTTTACCTACAAAAGAAGAGCAACAATCGTACGAAGCCAGTGAAAAAGGTTTTAAAGGGGACCCGAAAAGTTCTTTCATACGAAAAAGACCTCTTTATAAATTAAAATCTGATCCTTCATAAAAGAAAAGCATGATGTGAGTACTTCAACACTAGTTGGTCGTGAAATTGGAAAGAAACAACCTTCCATCTTAGAAGAAGAAGAAATTCACGACATCTCTCATGGAGAACCTGAATCTCCACCCTCAAAATCTGCTTATGAAGAAGCTGAAGAGTTTCATACAGATAGCAGTAGTGTCCCTTTAGACGAATCTGAAGCTCATGCTCGTACTCTTTTACAAGAACGGAAATCAATACTACAATCTAAATTACAATCACCAGAGGTACAGGCTGCTTTACAACAAATTGATCCGTTACCACGTGATTATATTACACGATTTAATGTTGATGTGGAAAATGAATTTGACACCAAATACGGTATAAGAAAACATGATGGGAAATTGTTTATTGGTGCCGCGGAAGTTGCGTTTGATGGTCGTGATCTTGTAGTAGGAGACTTAACATATAAAGGTACAAAAGGTTTATATGAACTGATTTTTAAGAAAGCTCCTGAGAAATTTACATTTCATGATGTACGTGACTATAGAGATATATTGAGAAGAACTCATGCATTTAAAAAAAATTATAATCCTCCTGGCCGAATATCTGCAAGTAAAGGATATAAGTATACACATATTATAAAACCAATAATGCAGGGAAAACCACCAAACGTTTGGTGGGCTCGAAGCTGGAAAACAGGTGGAGCTTTAGAAAAAGAACTTATACCTAACAGTTGTACACAGTATCAATACTGGGATAATGCTAATGAATTAGTAGAACGATTACGTTTATTGAAAGCATCAGAATCTGCAGGTCATACAGGACATACCAATGAGATTATAGCTATTATCGAAGAATTGAAAGAAGCCAAAATTATTTCGTAAATTTTAAGTATTTAGCTGGATGATATCGAGGTCATTCTTCAGTTTCACATCTTTGTTGGTCAGTTCACGATGACCATTGATAAGTTTGGAAGGCACATTACTAAACATACAGTTCTCAAGCATATTGTTTCTAGACAATTATTTTACGAAACATTATTAGACTTTCGAAGTGACGAGTTAAATGCCCAAGGCGAATTTATTCTTTCAAATGACGTATACGATTCAAGAAACTTGCGTGGTTAAAAAAGTAATCTTTCATAAACCTTGGAACAGGGAAGTATATATCAACGGTATAAATTGTACTGATACTTTAATTGGAAGAACGTTGAATGTGGGAGATAAAATCTCGTTTTCTTGCACAGCTGTAGTTTGTGCAACTACATTATTTGTTGAATTCATTATAAGGAAACGAGTTCTAACTGAAAATGTCTAATTTATCATCGAGTGTAAAACGTGATGTTGTCGATGAACTGCACAAACCAGCAAGGAAAAACTTTCGCCGTCGTCGAGTTATAATAAAAGGTCTCAGAGATCTCTTCCAAGCAGATTTAATTGAAATGCTTCCTTATTCAAAGATAAACAAAGGATACAAGTACATTCTGGCTGTGATCAACACATTTTCTAAATTTGCTTGGGGAATAGCATTAAAAAACAAGACAGGTAAAGAAGTAACCAAAGCTTTTCAAACAATCTTATCTGAAGGTAGAAATTCTATACCGAGAAATCTGCAAACAGATAACGGAAAGGAATTTTACAATGCAGACTTTCAAGATTTAATGAAGAAGTATAAAATTAATCATTACAGCACATATTCTAATTTAAAAAGTTCGATAGTTGAACGCTTTAATAGAACATTAAAACAAAAAATGTGGAAAGAATTTAGCATGCAAGGAAATTTCAGCTGGTTCAAGTTATTACCACAACTAATCGAAGAATACAACAACACAGTTCACAGTACGACGGATTACAAACGTAGTAAGATAAATCAAAGAAATGCGAAAACTATTTTACAGTCCGTCTACAGCAATATTAAAATTGTGGATCCAAGAAGTGCAAAATTTAAAGTTGGAGATCATGTGCGCATCAGCAAATATCGACAAGCATTTGCGAAAATGTACACTCCAAATGGGTCTAACGAAATATTTACAATTTCATCAGTGCAGAATACTAATCCTCGAACATATCTAATTAAAGACGCTGACGGTGAAGCTATACTTGGTGGGTTTTATGAGTACGAATTACAAAAAGTGAAACATCCTGATGTATATTTAATTAATGTGTTGAGAAAAAAAGGTAATAAAGTACTAGTTAGTTATTTAGGATTAAGTTCTAAACATAATGCTTGGATACCAAAACGCAATGTTTTATAATAACTTTTTATTAACTATAATTAGAAACATACATTATTTACAATAAATATATTTTACGAACTAACATATATACATTTAATCTATTTACTATTTTTATTACTTTTTTCTAATTCCTTTTCTAATTCTTCAATTAATTCTTTCAGTTTTCTATCTCTTTCTATATCAGCTATTTTATAATGACCCCATGCGAGAGTATGAATCTTGTCATCCAGAATATAACGTTTATCATCTTTCGATGATAATGCAACTTTATTTTTCAACTCTGTGTACACCGTATGAAAATCTGAATGAAACACGTACAAATTTTAAAAAATGAAACCATCTCGTTCAATAATTTCTTTGTAGTCATCCACAGTTAAATATTTATCTATAACATATTTTTTAACACCTTTCGCTTTCTTAGTACATTTTGAAGTAAGCTTTACACAATAGGCTTTCGCGCCTGTACCAACGAACGATTCTATTACTTGTCCGGCGTATTCATCTTTGAATCTTCCAATAATTGATTCAGTTTGAGGCATTTCATGAATATTATTTGTTGGGTAATTTGAAGTATCAAATTTATTTAAATTTTGCTTTATATCTTCGTACACATTACCAGTATTAACGGATAATATTAAACTGTCCGTATCGGTATATAATAGAGCTGCATGATTGTTATATTTTCGTTTTATGAAATTATAATAAAACTCGTACATTACTGTTTTCGATATTTCCAAAACACAAAATCCTACGTATAAAGGTTTGTTATAATTTACTTGTACTTTGGTTAATTCTATTGCGACCAGGTGATCACTAAAAATTTTACTCGATTTGTAGTTCGGTTTAGCAATCAATGATTCAGCTCCCGGTCTCCGATTATGACTTTCCCACCTGGTAGCTAATTTAATGTCGACGCGATTCTCAACATTTTCCATGGTCTTACTGAAGACACTATTATTAGTTAACTTGTAGAAATTTTTTTCAAATTCGTTTTTCGCTTCAGCTCGTTTCTGCGAATTAAAGTCTATATATATTTTTAACCAACGAGACTTTAATTGCCCTGTGAATTTGAATTAATGTTAAACCATGTTCCAAACATTGCTTTAGATTTAAATAATGAATTACGTATTTGGTTTTGTTATAGAGATTTGGAATAAGTTTACTATATTTAGACTTTGGTGGAATTATGTTTTCTGGACAAAACGGCAAATCGTTGTGCTTTTCATGTAAATAAGTCGGATATTCCAAAACTACTTCGAATACGTACCCAACGTCTGAATTTTCTTCGAATTCTGAAATGTTAAGATTGTTAATTTCTTCTCTGCTTAACCAAGTAAATTCTCCCCATGGAAATCTCGAACACATCGCATGCCCGTAGAGATTTGTAGCATCAAGATAAAGTAAATAATTAGTTGCCTTGCTTGAATCAAAGCTCTGTAAAAATTTATTATTAGCGTTTTCAATTCTTTTAGTGCACATGCTCACTCCACCACGAATACCCATTCTGAAAAAGTGTAACATATCAACATCCTGTAATAATTCTAACTTAATTTTCGTCATTCGTAACATTGCATCCCAACTTAATCCCGGAGCTGTGAAAAAATGGCAAGGGTCAAGTTTATAATTATCAATACAAAGATCTCTGAAATTTTCAAATACGTCTGCTAATAATAAAATATCTGATGTTACATATATAGCGCTGTAATCACCCATACTTTTACAATTAAATAAATTCCAAACGCGCTGTGCTCTTTCATAATCTTCATCACTAATGTGTTCATCATAAAGCACATCATAAAATTCTTCTCTAGAAGGTAAGGTGGGATAATCTAATTTCTCGAATGAGTTAATAAAACAATATGGAAAAACCCCTTTTTGCCGTACTAATTTAAACATTTCATCATCATTGAAATATTTCCTAATTTCCCTACATTGCCAATCTTCCAAGTATGAGCCTAATTTTTCCAAAGACGATTGCATGAAACGAAAAGAATCTACAAATCTTATTTTGAAATAGACTTTGCGCATTTTTCCTTTACAATCTATCTTATCCCCTACGTGTATTAATTTCGAAAAAGATATATATTTTTCTTTATTTTGTGCGATCACATCAACGTCCTCTCCTTCTAATGCCATCGTCTTCACAAATAAATGACTATCATAATTAGAAAGATTATGAAAGAAAACTGGAATGAATTTTGGTATTTTAAAATTAACATTACACACCGAATGAGCAGCTCCTCTAAACGCTCCAGTTAAATGTTCATGGTCACGGACTTTTTCCTTAACATCCAATATTGGTCTTTCACAAATATGACACATCGTTGCGCTGTCGTAGACCTCTTTTTCTTCTCGTGTTAAATCAAGCATTGGTTTAATTTTACTTAAATATTTATCATAAATCTCTTTAATATGTTTTTCTAACGATTTCATAAACTCAGTAGCAGCATTTTGTCCGCGATATAACTTTAATTTTGACAAATTGTTATTAAAGCTACACTTAATATAATACGCAAAAGAATGAGGTTCGTGTTCATAACATTTAACTGTGAAAGACTTATCTGGAGTTGGTTCAACTCTATCCAATGGTTTTTAGTAAAGCCTCGAAATCAGCGTACACAACAAAGGGTAGTTTCAATTGCTTCTCAAAATTTTCAAATTGTAATATATTTTCTGGGATAGATTCACCATATTTATTTATTTTTAACTCTGCTGATGGTAAAATTGTTTTGATAATTTTACAATCTTCTCTTTCATGTCGTTGCAATTTTTCTACACATGGAAAGTATATTAAACATCCTTCACAAATATATTTCTCGTGACCGTGGTGTGACGTCTGTTTTGACACTAAACGCGATAAATTTTTAATCCAACAATAGTGAGTATTTTCGTTACCGTCATCAACCAATAACAAATTTATATGAATATCTTTTCGATTTTTAGTAAAATGTAGCGGTCCTACAACTTCATAGACTATAACGTTACCGTTATAATGGGAAGCAAGTCCATAAACATTTATAGAAATATTGTTCTGACTTTCAAATTTTTTCACATCACAAACTTTCAGTGGAAATTCTAAATCTGTGAAATCTGCTACCGTGCTATAATGGGGATACGAAGATATCCTTTGAGGAAGACCTGTCGGTTGACACATCGCTGATGTTATCGCCCAGGCAAAACAAGCGTTGTCATTATTTCTAACGTTTATGACTGCTTTTTTCGCACTTATTGAAGCCGGTAATGACATGAAGCTGGATGCTTTCAACGGATTATATTTATTAATGTTGACTTCCATATACAAAATTCTGCACAAAGTCCACCCTGCAACAATATTTACAACATTATACATTATTCCAAAAGAATGTATTAATTAATTTCTTTACCTGAATCTCGCTCCTGAAACTCTGACATTTTAGCATGAATTTCGTTCACGAAGTCTCGTTATATATTATATATATCCGTTCCAAAACAAGTTATTTTATTTTTGGTATTGAAAGATTTTATCTCGGTACTTTGTTTAGAATCCAAGAAATACACTCCGAAAATTTCGACATTCCATTTTAACGCTTTATGAATATCCAATATACTCTGAACCAATTTTAATACTTTTTCTTGAATATTATACGTAAAGTCGTCAACGTCCACATAGTTGTAGGGTTCCGTGATACGATACGAAACAATTTTATCACCGAATGCACCTGCTATCTTTTCTACACCATTATCAACAATTACAAAAGCATTGCTTTTATGTGAATTACTACGTAGGTGTGCCGACAAACACTTTCTGTTAACGTATATTTCGCACACATCACATTTCACGACATTCACGGGGTCAAGAACTTTGGATGGACCGGCTTCATTTAATTTCAAACGTTTACCATGACATGCTGTACGCATGTGTCGATTCTTATTATCAACTCTCGTAAATTCTTTTTCGCACTGATTACACTCAAACAAGGTTTTAGAACTGTTACTTCGATCACGTTCAATACAATATGATGAAGATCATGTTAAGGTTACTTCGAGGTTACATTCAAAGTCATATCAAGGTTACCTCAAGGTCATTTCGAGGTCACATCAAGGTCACCTCACGGTCGTTTCAAGGTCACCTAAATGTCATTTCAAGGTCACCTCAAGGTCATTTCAAGGTCACTTCAAGTCACCTCAAGATCGATTCTGGAACCTCCTCCGACTTTGTCCTTGAATCTAGAACCTCCTCTACGTCAAGGTTATGGTGAAGGTCAGGGGTAGTTCGATTGTGGAACCTTCTCCGACCTTGACCTTGAATTTTTCCGTCAAGGTCGGAGGAGGTTCCAGAATCGGCCTATCCCTAAACATGTTTTTAGAACTGTTATTTCGATCACGTTCAATACAATAGGTTAACTCAACGTGAGTGTCACGCTTCATCTGTAGGTACGAATTTATACACCTCCTTATATATGCTACATACTTTAAGGTTAAAGTGGTTTGAAGATCATGTTAAGGTTACTTCGAGGTTACATTCAAAGTCATATGAAGGTTACCTCAAGGTTATTTCGAGGTCACATCAAGGTCACCTTAAGGTCGATTCAAGGTCACTTCAAGGTCATTCCAAGGTCACCTCAAGGTCATTTCAAGGTCACCTCAAGGTCATTTCGAGGTCACCTCAAGGTCATTTCAAGGTCACCTCGAGGTCATTTCGAGGTCATTTCAAGGTCACCTCAAGGTCACCTCAAGGTCGCCTCAAGGTCATTTCAAGGTCACCTCAAGGTCATTTCAAGGTCACCTCAAGGTCATTTCAAGGTCACTTCAAGGTCATCCCAATAGAACCTCCTCCATGTCAAGGTTATGGCGAAGGTCACGTCAGGGATAGGCCGATTCTGGAACCTCCTCCGACCTTGACCTTGAATTTTTCCGTCAAGGTCGGAGGAGGTTCCAGAATCGGCCTATCCCTACTACTCTGATACCAGGTTATATACCTATATTTCTAGCATTTCTTTCATTAGAAACTTGTTTTTACTACTATTTGAACAATTTAGCCTGCCATTTATAATTTTTGTGTAGTAAATGAGCAAAAAGTAAATCCCAGAGTGTATTTATATCACACCTGAAGAAACGTCCAGGTCTACACATTTAACGTTTTACAATATATTCACATTGATACGAGAAAAACAGGTAAATATGTGAAAAAAAATAGGTCATTCCATTAGAAAAAAAATGAGATACTGAGTGCTTCGCAAGTACTGTTTGCCCTGTATAACGCTAAAAGATATTTTAATTTTTTTCATATTTTCATAAAGTCCAAAGTCTTGAGAATATTTTGTTATATTTTCGTAAGTCTATGTCATCTCCAGTCAGAAACATAAGTTCAAAATGTGTAAATTTTTAAGGAAATTTCGAAGAAAAAATTTTTTTTTACGAAAATAACTGAGTGAAATCTATATACAGGGTGAGTTATTAAGCGCCCCTTCTTCCATAGCTCATTTATAGAACGAGATAGAATTTTTTTCTTTTACAAGGACATTCTACCTATTGAGCACTATAACCTAAAATTATTTTGATACATACAGAGTGTTACATAAAATAATGGCAGCATGCAGCGGGATTTTTTTTAATGGAACACTCTGTGTATTTTCCTATAGAAAGATATAACACTCGATCCTCTAAACAGCAGCACATAAAATATTTATATTTATTTAACCAATTAAGAGTAAATTAATATTTTATTGAAAACGGTCTGATTTTCAACTTCTCTTAAAATACTAACTGTAAACGTATCGTTTGTCGTACGGGAATAAAAATAGGTAGTGTTATAAATTAAAGTATAGGGAATAACCCAGATATAAATTCATTTAGTTTCATTTGTTTTTTCAAGCGTTGAAGCCTGTGTAATTGTCAGATTTTCAAATTTCCGTTATTCAATTTTTTTTAATGCAACCCCCCCTATCTCTTTTCACGAATAGATAGTGTTCATGTTCCTCTTCAATTCTGTTATAGGTTTTCTACATCTAATCCTTACAGTTTTTTTGCTATAATAAACTTTTTACATTTTTACTCTAAAATCGATATTAAAAAGTTATTTAACGTACCGTATTTTAATTTTTTTAAGACAGCGCCCTCTATTTCATAAAACAGATGGATAATATCAAGTTTACAATTGATTACAGACTCTTATTATATTATAATCATCGTATTTTTGTTATAATACAGTCCTTTTACTTTGTTTTAATTAAGAATGCTTTAAAATTGATTCGATGTAGTTCCTAAGCTTCAGTTGTCTTCATTAACATTTGATTTAATAAAATCTGAATACTTGAACAAAAGAAATTCACCGATTTTCATTTATTTGTTAGATCATTAATTTATTATTTGTATATTTTTTTTTTGAAGTACAACAATTTTTACATTAAGGTAATTATTTGTAAACACTGATGTTTTCTTTTGTTGTAAACCACATCGAATCAATTTTAAGACATTGTTAATTACAACAAAGTGAAAGAAATGTATTACAATAAAAATACTATGATTTTAATGTAATAAGATTCTGTAACCAATTATAAACTTGATATTATCCATCTGTTTTATGAAATAGAGGGCGCTGTCTTAAAAAAATTAAAATACGGTACGTTAAATAACTTTTTAATATTGATTTTAGAGTAAAAATGTAAAAAGTTTATTATAGTAAAAAAACTGTAAGAATTATATGCAGAAAACCATTCTCTATTCGTGAAAAGAGATAAGGGGGGTTGCATTTAAAAAAATTGAATAACGGCAATTTGAAAATCTGACAATTACACAGGCTTGAACACTTGAAAAAATAAATGAAACTAAATGAATTTATATCTGGGTTATTCCCTATACTTTAATTTATAACACTACCTATTTTTATTCCCGTACGACAAACGATACGTTTACAGTTAGTATTTTAAGAGAAGTTGAAAATCAGACCGTTTTCGATAAAATATTAGTTTACTCTTAATTGGTTAAATAAATATAAATATTTTATGTGCTGCTGTTTAGAGGATCGAGTGTTATATCTTTCTATAGGAAAATACACAGGGTGTTCCATTAAAAAAAATCCCGCTGGATGCTGCCATTATTTTATGTAACACTCTGTATGTATCAAAATAATTTTAGGTTATAGTGCTCAATAGGTAGAATGTCCTTGTAAAAGAAAAAAATTCTATCTCGTTCTATAAATGAGCTATGGAAGAAGGGGCGCTTAATAACTCACCCTGTATATTTATATTGTTGTAATCAGCTCTCCACGGACCATCTGAATTTGTAAAAGTATACGGGGTATTCCATTTAAAAAAATTCTCTCTCTGTACACCACCATTTTTTGGAACAACTTGCATAGTTAAAAATAATTTTAAAATGTGCCGCATGATGTCTAGTATAACTTTCTTAATCTCTTTTTTTCTACTTGTTATTTCTATAGGCTCCACAGAAGAAATACACACCGTTGGGACACCCGGTACAGCTGAATTAAAAAAAAAAACGGGAAATGATTTTTTTCCAGTTGTAAATTTGGTTCTATTTGTCAGTTAATTGTCTACTTGACAATACATACATATCTTTCAAAAAAAATTAACCAATTTACCTATAAACTGACATATCGTCAAATAATTCCAACCTATTTCTAATAAATCCATTTTCACACTATGAAAATATTGAAAAAAACGTGTCCATTAATTTTGACATTTCCCGATTTTTTTTATTTCAGCTGAACACGATGTCGTCTTTTTAACCTTTAACATTAAACACTAACTGATGTTAATGTAAATTATAAAATATTTTTTTAAACACGTAGCCAATGAAATTAGTGCATTAAAATTAATTTTTCACGTTAATAGTTCAGTACCTACCCTACGCTTATGATTGGACATGCAAACGACAACGACCACGCATACAATGAAGAGTGAAACCAGTACCGAGAAGTGAGAGCGGTATCGGGAGACAAAATTCAGTATTCAGAATCGAATACAAGTGACTACATTGCACGCTCTCCCTCCATCGAATCATCGATATGAGTACTTGAGTACATATTCGAGTACAAACTTGAGTATTCGAATACAAACTCGGGTATTCGAATACAGAGAGTACTTTTAAGAATCGAATACTTTTCGATTCTTCGTATTCGAATACCCCATCACTGGTGGACGGCTCACGAACGCCGAGGAACGGGTTCGAATCTCTCCGGACGGAGAAAAAATTCCGCAACGCGACGGAGGCGACACCAGGCGGATGATTTCCGAACTAACAGCATCGCAGCAGGCCTCTGGCGGATGGACGCGAGAACTACGTGTCTCCGTCTCTCTCGGTAGCAGCTCCGTCTTTCTCTTACGCACGTGCTCAGATTGAGCAGGAAACTGGACCGCAAATGAATGCTAATCAAATGGGAGAAAATGGGTGTGGTCTGTCTTTCATACCTACTGACCGGCACGTATGCCGTTTGGCCATTAAAATCCCAAGCTAATACAGGGTGTTCGAAAAAATATTATTAATAATTTAAATAATTTTTCAACACCGTAAAAGAAAGAGGAGACCTCCGACATGGGGCAACAACCACCCAAAAGAAAACTAGAGATCTCCGACATGGGACAACTTTAATCTCACAAGCAACACCGCAAAAAGGATACACGGTTTACTGACGGAAAACTCGATTCAACACTGCGAGAAAATTTGGTACCTAAGTCTCGACGTTTCAGCCACAGTAGTGCACCACAATACTCAGGCTCGAGCGTAAGAAGAAATAAGCGACAGGAAAAAAAGGGTCAAGAAGGGTCCGCCTGCCAACAAGCGATGACATCGTCTGACCTAAACAACCATTTACTTCTCGACAAAAACATAAACGAAGTTAACAACCCAAGCCCAAGCACTGCCAAACACCACTGCGACTTCGCGCCTCGACCAAGCCGAAGGGCTATAAAGTAAATCAAAACAAGAAGGTGATATAATCTTACACAAACGGTCCAGAGAAGACCAGAAACATCTACCAAAATAGAGGTCAAATCCGATAGATGACTTTAAAGTCCAACACAATCGGGAACCAATCCAACGAGTGAAAAGAAAAAAAAAGAAAGTGTAAGAGAAAAAAAATTATCTGGTCGGAACATACCTGCTGCAACCAAGATACTCGTGAAATGTTCTCATCGCTAGACCCACAAAGAAAGAGGCCAAGAAATGTTTTCACGGGATCCAGCATTCTTGAAATTCCCATACCTTTACGAACCACGAATGAACACCTCATGACAATCAAGACCGAGCCGATCAATCAAACCAGGGAAGAAGTAAACAGAAGAGAAAAAGGAAGAAAAGAAATTAATTCATCCTAATGACCTCAAGTTGACCAACCCAAATGCAAACGGCAAAGGCTCCAGCCGAAACAAAGTCGACAACCTCTCCCAGTCGATCGCACTATTCATGGGTCCCTGAGATCTAACAGAAAGGATGGTTTGTACGGAAGTTAAAAGAAAACGAAGAAAACGACAAGAATGTTGATTTCCAAAGATGACAATGGGAAATCTCAGATTCCTTAAGTCGGCTCTTACGACACGCGGATTTGACGTCGGGAGTATTCTGAGGGGCCCTACCCGCAGGCCAAGAATGTTGATTTCTGAAGATGACAGTGGAAAATCTCAGATTCCTTCAGTCGGCTTTTACGACACGCGGATTTGACGTCGGACATATTCGCTCAGCCGTACCCGCAGGCCAAGAAGAAGAAAATTCACAAACTTATCGTCAGGTGGGTTGGGCTTAAAATGTTCGCTTCTCCAAGTGCCAGGTAAAACATTGCCTTCACAATCCTTCAACTCATAAGTATCCGCAGACACACGACAACTAATAAGGAAAGGCCCTACGAACTTATCGGCCAACTTGGCAGCAAAATGTTTGGAAGCATCCGAAAGAACGAAATTTTTGCGCCATACTTGTTGGTCCGGTTGATAAACAACCTTATACCTACGAAGATCATAACGACCTTTAGACTGCTCGTAAGCCTTCTGTAACCTCTCCTACACGTTCTTGTACAGCGCTGCGAATTTGCCAGTGCGGGATTGTAATTCGGCAGGGTCCTAGGGAGTAATTTCAAAAGACTCTTTCTGGGGTTTGTTACAATCGGGGTTAAGTCTACCGTTGAGCCACATCTCTCGACCAAAATTCAGAAAATATGGAGAGCGCAAGCAACTTTGGACAAGAAGACATCCCATTTTCGATGATCCTCTGCTACGTAAGTCGTCAGCATGATTTTGAGGACACGATTAACGCGCTCAACAGGGTTCGGTTTCGATAAGAAGAAGTGTAGGCAGGTCGTACCTGATACGAAGTCAAAAGTAGACTATCAGAGATGATCGTTCGAGGCACACCAAAAACTAGGAAAATATTTTCCTCAAGATGTTGGAGGATTTTTGGTGTGGTGGCCTTACGAGGTGGGAAACACAGAGTGAACTGACTAAAACAGTTGCTGGCTACGAGAATATATTGAAAACCACGAGATGATCTAGGAAGTGGTCCAACAAGATCAATGCTGATTACCTCCCAGGGTCGCGATATTCTGGAATGACCGTCCATCAAACCAGCAGGAGCCCGCTGTTCAGGCTTAGTGCCAAGACGGGTTTGACACTTGCGAACATATTTCCCCACATCGGCCTGCATTTTTGGCCAATGATAATTTTGGGCGATCCGATTATAAGTTTTAAAAATTCCTAGATGACCACTAGTGGGGGAGTCATGACACTCTTCAAGGATCTGTTTACGAACTTCCTTGGGGACCACGGGTTTCCACTGTAGACTCTCATCAGTCAAACGATAGTAAGTATTTTTGACAATTTGTAGATGACGTTTCCCTCAGTTCGAAAATTTGGGAATTTTTCAGGGCACGATTGGATTTTCCTCAACAGATCGAGATACCAACGTCTTTGATCTCTTCAAAATTGATGGTGTCGACAGCAGGGACAGTACGAGACAACATATCGGGCACATGTTCTTTGCCCTTACGATGAACTACACTAAAATCGTACTGTTATAGACGAACATCCCAACGACACAAACGTCCCGAAGGATTCTGCAATTTGTTCAACCACAAGAGTGAATGATGATCCGTAATAACGGTAAAATGCGAACCTTCAATATAAGACCTAAGCTTTTCGATTGCCCACAACATAGCCAGTGGTTCCTTCTCAGTCGTGGAATATTTGCGTTCAGCTCTGGTTAGCGAATAGCTTAAATAACAAATGACCTTCTCACCGTCATCCTGCTGCTGGCATAACACGGCACCAACGCCTTAGTCAGAAGCTTCGGTCTGGATGTAAATTCTTTTGAAAAGTCTGGGCATGAAAGGACTGGTGCAGACACCAAATGTTCACGAACCTTTTCCCAAGCTTCAACGCAACTCTCATCCCAACGATGTTTGGAATTCTTTTTCAGCAGATTCGTCAGGGGAGAAATAAGTGAAGAAATGTCCAGAATGAATCTGCAATATCAGGAAGCAGTGCCTATCAAACGTCGGACCTCGGTGACAGGATCAACATGGAGGCCATGACGATTGACAACATACCCAAGATATTTCATTTCCGTCAAACAAAAATGACATTTGTCCTTATTTAGAGTCAGACCGGCTTCAGTCAACCTTTTGTGGACTTCCTCAAGGACTTCGAGATGTTTTTCGAAAGTCTGGGTCACGATAATAATGTCGCCTAGGTAGACGAAGACATGTGGTTCAAGGTCAGCACCAATGATACGATCAATAAACCTCTGCCACGTCGCTGGTGAGTTGTGAAGACCAAACGCCATCCTACGAAACTGAAATAAACCACAGTTGGGCACCGTGAATGCCGTGTATTGTCGAGATTCTTCAGCGACTAGAACCTGCCAATATGCTGACTTGATGTCGAGTGACGAGAGGAATTTGGCATCTCTTAGTTTGACAAGGGTATTAGACACATAAGGTAAAGGATAGGCATCCTTGGTCGTAAGTTTAATTTAATTTTTTATAGTCGACACAGAAATGAATGGAACCGTCTTTCTTGGGAACAAGTAAAATCGGAGAAGACCATGCACTTTTCGATCTCTCAGCGATACCTCGCTCCAGCATGGAATCGAGTTCCTTGTCGACAATGGCTTGTCTCGCAGGGGAAATGGGATACTACCTCTGTTTGATTGGTGGACTATCGGTTTGAATGACATGTTCGACCAATGTCGTGCAATCAAGTTCATCACTGCTGGAAATAGCGAACAACCTATCAGTTAATTCGATCAGCTGCTCCTGTTCACAGTTTATCAGATAACACATTCGCACTTCCAAAACACCAGTCACCTGATCGTAAATCTGGAACAATGCCCATTAACCCTTCGTCGGGCGCGCATGTATCTCACAGATACATAGCTTTATATTTTCACTGCCATTTGTGTGTTTAACGTGCAATACCACTGCCCTTCTAGGTATGCTATACCTGATCGTCTGACAACAAAGGACAACTACTGCGGTTTATAAATTTTTAGTTTTAGTGTAGCAAATGAAGCAGAAGATGCGCTAGTGGATACAGCGCGACCAGTCATGTTTGTTCATCGTAAGTCTTAAGCATGTTCATTTTTCATATCTTTTCGTTATCAAAATGGTCAGACCTAAATTTTATAATTTGAGTGATCTAAAGGTGATTGAATTGATTCGAGAAATATTAAAAGAAGATGAAACTAAAGAAACGGTTGAAAATGAAAACTTATTAGGTGAAAGTAACAAACAATAATTATTATTGAATGTCATCCCTAAGTGTGAGTTCATAATTGACGTCAAAAAAGGGTCCACTTTTTTTAGTCATGACAGTAGGGCTTAACTTACACGTTTATACCACTTTGCTGCGGTTTTTGTGTGGTTAATTGTCGATTGTATCAATCACTCCATTTGAAATTGATGTCGACCACAAGGGACCACACAATAACCACACGAAACCATACAAAAATCGCAGCAAAAGTGATACATGCAAATTAAGCCTAAGTAGGATGAAACAGCTTGACTTACATAAATATTTATTTATATTTATTTATACAGTAATAATTAAAGTTAAAATTATAAACTATTAACCGCATGTATCTGAGAGATACATACTGTAGCGTTGCGTTTCTTGCAGACGTGGTAAGTATCAAAATTGTTATCTTTCTCTTTCAATTTATCCGTTTAACCACATCCACTACACTGTAACGAAGTGACAATTTTAGTTGTATTTAAAATAGCTCCGTTTATATATTTGAGAATAAAGTTTATTTTAAGGACGGTATAATTATTGGGGGAATTGAGTAGTGGGGTGTCTCTCCCACTACTCGCCAGACTATATAAAAGCCGATGCACGGCTCGAAGCGGACATTCAATTGAATCCGTTCAATTGAATCCGATCTAAGCGTCTTGGATCGTTACTTGTGACAAGTGTCTTTTCAGCTCTCCTGACTTCAGTGCAAGCGTCTTGCATAACCTACCTGAGACAAGTGTCTTGTCTGACTCCGGTGCAAGCGTCTTGCATAACCTACCCGAGACAAGTGTCTTGTCTGTTCTCCCGACTCCGATGCAAGTGTCTTGTATAACCCGACCTGAAAAACCTGTCTGGCTTATTGATGAATGTATATATGTAAATAGTGTGTAAATATTTAGGAACAAGAATAAAGTTTAAGTTACATCACAACCACGTCTTTTCAATATACGAACCTGGACACTGGCGAGTCGACCCGTTCCGACCGAACCGACCCGTTACATGGCGCCCGAGCAGGGACCGGTGTTACACACAAGTTAGAGAAGAACAACGTGGGAAGTGATGAAACGGTGGATACATAGCCTCAGAAAGGATCAACTTATAGAAGAATTGCAAGCCATTGATCTTGATGACACAGGTTCAGTAGAGGAATTATGTCGAAGACTTGGAGAAGTAGTTCATAGAAATCCAGATACTTTCACAGCCCGTAAAATTAAGATGACTTCCGAAAAACCTGAGGAACAAATCCCGCCCAGTACAAATATATACCAGGGAACCAGCAACGCTCTGACTCCAGCACGTATGAATGAAGACGCCACTAAGGCAATCAATCAAATCCGTAAATGGGGATGCCATTTCGACGGAAAGGATCCTCTTTAGTTCTTAGAGAGACTAGAAGAGCTTAGGGAAAGCTACCAGTTTTCAGAAGCACAAGTTCTACGAGGATTACCAGAGTTATTCCGAGGAGAACCGTTGTTATGGTACCGCAATAACAAAACATTTTGGACTAATTGGCAAAGTTTCAGACAATACTTTGTACCGCGATTCCTTCAAGAGCAAGTAGAATAGGAAATTCGAGACCGGCTACAAAAAGAAAGTAAACTTTTTGTGAAATATGCGACCTCCATACTCACTCTCATGCGAAGATGCGGTAACTTCACTGCGGAACAACAACTTAATCGCACATATAAAAATATGCTGCCGAAATATACACACCTGGTCTAACGAAGACTAGGAATGCGTTTCTTATGAGTAAATGAAGGATGGAATAATAGAAATCGCATGAGTAAACGAAATAGCTACATCAATCGACGTTGCCGATTGATAACGCGGGCTACGCTGCGGCGTGCTCCGGCCTCAGCATTCCTATCTTCGCACGCAACATTGTAATATCTCTATTTCATTTCCACACAAGTTTCAATGAGCCTCTCCTTTATTTACTCACAATTAAGTGTATCCCTAGTCTTAGTCAGGCCGCTCCGGTATGTTATACATACGTCGTCATGAAATAACTTCAATGAATGATCTCATTGATCGAGCAAAAGAGTACGAAATCATTGTTGGCGCTGTAAACAACGTGGACATAAACGTTTAAACTGTAGGCGGCCGGCTAAAAAATTCTGCTCCTTTTGTGGCCGCAATAATTTTTTACTAAAGATTTCTGCTGCAACAATCACTCGGGAAACGCCGAAGGGGCCGGGCGAGAGTAGAACAACCCGGACCGGCCCCCACAAATTTTCTACAATCCTCGACCACATATTGAAATTAGAATTTACGACAAAATATATTTAGCTCTATTGGACACGGGATCCGAAAAATCATATGTGAACAATGACATTGTAGAATTATGTAAGCAACATGGTCAGCTGCTTCATGGTGAAAATACATTCGCACATCTAGCTAACGGTAGCAAAATATTGGTTCAGGGATTAATTACCATAAGATTTGAACTGATAAAAGACACGTATCAGTATAATTTTTCTGTCATGACTTCCTTGCAAACACCGATGCTTTTAGGCATAGATCTTATAAGTAAGTTAGGTCTGACAATACCTCCGCCTTCCGTACTCCTACCGAAATTAAATTGTCACGCATTATCAGAAGAATCGACAATATTTAAAAAAGCCGCTATTCAATAATTTCCTGGAAAAAGAATTAAAGTTCGAAAAAATTGCTGGTCCCACTCATTGTATCCAACATAACATTAAACTTTTGGACTCAACTCCGATAAAACAGCGTTACAGTCCCCGCAATCCTGCAATGCAATTATTATATACTGTCTTGGATAACCGGTGACGGGGGTTTCAGTGGGGCCGATTATTAATTGAAGTTCACAAACGTTTTATTTAATCATAAGCATGTACAAAATACACACTATTACACGCTGTTGTTATCGTAAACATATCGTTGCCAATAACTATTTTTTTGTCTTTTTCATATATCACTAACACTCGGCCATCCTGCAGTCAATCTCGTCCTCGAGATAAAAGTCTTGCAGATGCCTTGGAATTCTTCTTTTTCGTGTTCTTCTTTCTTCTATCTTGACTTCTGTTTCTTCAGTACATTTATTGTCGCTTTCTGGTTCATCATTTATCTCTTCCTCTGGGCCATTTTCTTCTAACTCATCTTCTTCCTCTACTTCTTCATCTTCATGTTCTGTTGGTGTCTTCCACGGTTTTAACTGACTTACATGTGCAGTTGTAATGTATTGATGACCAGATTTTGCCTCTATCAGGTGTAAAGACATAGTAAGTATCATTCGGTAACACTTTCTGCACCACTAGAGGTCCTTTATACTTCCTCTGTAGCTTTGTAGACTCTCCTGTTTGAACTGGTACAGTTTTCATAAAAACGATTTCTCGAATGTCATATGTCACATATCTGTACTTATTCTTGTCGTAGTGCGCCTTGTATTTCTTCTGTTCCTCTTCAATTCTTTGTCTTGCCTGTTCTTGTAAAATGGTTGGTTCATTGTACTGCTCTGATTCTACTGTTAACTGTCTTACAAATCCTTCATTAAATCTTGGAACATAACCGTACAGTAGTTCAAATGGACTCTTATTGGTAGTTTTATTTATTGCAGAATTTAAGTCTGTCTCTATCTTCTTAATTTGTTTGTTCCAATCTTTACATTCTGGATCTTGTATTGTACTTCGTAATAATGCTAACAATGTCCGATTTACTCGTTCTACTTGACCATTAGCTTGTGCGTGACGTGGTGAATTTAAAGTATGTTTTATTCCATACTTATTACAAAAAGTTTCGAATGTCTTAGAAGTAAAACATGTACCTCTATCTGAAATCAGTCGATCTGGCGTCCCGAAATTCAATATAAAATTCTTTAGCTTTCTTATTACAGGTTCTGCTTTGGTATTCCTTACGGCATTCAATTGAACAAATTTCGTAAAATTGTCTATCATCACCAAAATATACTTGTTTTTGTTGTTACTCATGACAAAAGGTCCTACATGGTCTACATGCACTATTGAAAAAGGTCTCTTACCTGGTGGTATAGGATGCAACTCACCCTCTCGCTTACCAGTTTTATCCTTATTCAGAATGCATTCTAAACACATATTTATATGTTGCTTTATGTACCTTCTCATCTTGGGGAAATAGTATTGTTGAATTATCTTATGGTAAGTTCTTTCCAAACCAAAATGTCCTTGTAAATCATGGTATTTTACAGCTAAACTCTTCCGCATCGTCTTCGGTACAACATACAATAGTTTTTCCTTTTCTTCGACTATTTTTTTCTTGTACAGTAGTCCTTCCTTAAGCACATATTCATTTCTGCCATTTTCTTCATCCATATCTTGTAATTTCTCGATCAGCTTCTTTAAATCTGGATCATTGTACTGATGTAATACAATTTCCTCTTCTCTTTATGATGTTGAACATTGCCTTGTCTAACAAATTGTCCTCATTTTCTAATTCTGGTTCCGCAATTGGAGCTCTACTTAATGCATCTACGTGACACAATTTTTCACTAGGGCGATGTTTAATTTCAAAATCGAATTCATTCAACAATGCATACCATCTAATTATCTGTGGGTTTTTCGTCTTCATCGCATTCAAGTATATAAGTGCCTTACAATCGGTTATAATAATGAATTTAATGTTAATAAGTAGCGATCTTAGTTTACTTACAACCCAAACGATAGCTATGAGTTCAAGCTTACTGGAATGATAATTTCTTTCTGGCTCACTCGTCCGTCTACTTAATGCATACACAGGATGTAATTGATCATCTTCAGCTTTCTGGAATAATATAGCTCCTAAACCTTTTGAACTTGCATCCGTATGTAATTGAGTCTCTTTGGCTTTTGCATCAAACATTCTCAATATTGGTTTGTTTGTTAATATTTTCTTGATTTCTTCAATTGAAACAGCTTGTCGTTCACTCCAATCGAATTTAGCATTTTTCCTGAGTAGACTGTACATAGGTTGTGCTTTCTGGGCAAAATTTTTCACAAATCTTCTAAAGAATGAAGCCATTCCCAAGAATCGCCTTAGTTCATGCGCATTTGTCGGTGTGGGGTACTCTTCAATTGCCTTCATTTTTCTTGTTCCTGGTTCAATGCCTGTCGCAGATATTTTGAAACCCAAATATTCTACTTCTTCATAAATTCACATTTGCTTAACTTCAATGTTAAATGCGCTTCTTCTAGTGCCTTCAGTATTTGTATTAGTTTATCCCGTAAATCTTTCCAATTCATGCCAGGGATGAGAATATCGTCCAAATAAAACAAAACGACCTTTTCGTGGAGAGGTCCCAAAATTTTATGCATTAACTTGCTAAAGTAAAATGGGGCATTCATTAAACCAAATACCATGCGTTGAAATTCTCCTGTCTCATCGGGTGTTATAAAAGCTGTCTTCTTCTTTGCATTTTCATTTAGTGGAACTTGTAAGTATCCAAGCGATAGATCCAAGACTATGTACACCTTGCTGTTACTTAAAGTTGTTAAATGGTCATCTATGTTGGGCAAAGGGAAATTCATTCGAACAGTTTGTTTATTTAATCGTCTGTAGTCCACTACTAATCTCGATTCTCCTGTCTTCACTAAGAGCACAGGACTCGCATATGGTGACGTTGTTTCCCTTATAATACCTGCATCTTTCCACTCTTGCACAATTTTTCTAATTTCTTCTCCTTAAGTGTTACTTGCTTTATATGGCTTGTTCCATACTGGTACACTGCCTGGAATTTCTTCAATGTCCATCTCAAGTACTCCGGTCTTCCCTAACTCGTAAATATCTTTTGCTATGCAGTCTCGATGTTCATTCAAAATTTTAACCAAATCTTCTCTTTCTTCATCTGTCATTCTTCCTATATTTAACTCTTCCACTCTTATTGGTTCTTTTTCCACCTGCTTTACTTTGAAATTCTCTTGGTCACATATGCTCATTGTTTCACCTAGTATGTCACCTTCTTTGATGTGCTAAATTTCTCTCCACCTTAGATCTGAAAAACGGTTATTGGCAAGACCCTCTTACACCAGAAAGCAAATCAATTACCGCTTTTACCATACCAGGCAAAGGATTAATGCAATTCAAAGTTATGCCTTTTGGATTACATTCCGCACCTGCCACATTTCAACGATTTCTTGATCAAATCATTGGGACAGAATTAGAGCCACACGCTTTTGTCTATTTAGATGACATAATAGTAGTTAGCAAAACTTTAGACGAGCATATGTCACATTTGAAAGAGGTATTCCGACGCCTTCGGGAAGCTAAATTAAAGCGTAATCCTGAGAAATGCAAGTTCTGTGTGGATAGCCTGAGATATCTCGGACATATAGTGGACCGGAATGGCATACGAACAGACTCAGAAAAAGTGGCGGCTATTGCTTCTATGGTTGGCCCATCAAATGTTAAAGAAATCCGAAGATTCCACGGCATGGCCTCCTGGTATCGACGATTTATTCCCGATTTTGCCACAACTATAGTACCATTAACAAAGCTTACACGAAAAAACGCAAAATGGACATGGGATCCAGAAGAAGAGCACGCGTTTCAAGTGAGTAATTAATCAAGTTAACCGATTCTCCCATACTGGCGTGTCCTGATCTCTCTCAAAAATTTTACCTGCAAACTGATGCTAGTGATGTAGGACTAGGAGTCGTCCTTACCTAGATCCTGCAAGAAAAGGAACGAGTAATAGCTTACGCTAGCCGTACTCTGACCAAAACCGAGCACAATTATAGCGCTACCGAAAAGAAGTGTTTAGCCGTTCTCTGGGGCATCCGAAAAATGAAAGCCTACCTAGAAGGATATTCCTTTTCTGTAATTACTGACCACCGATCCCTTCAATGGTTGCAACGCATTGATAACCCTACAGAAAGATTGGCGAGATGGGCACTGAAACTCCAGCAATATGATTTTGATGTACAATACCGACGAGGCTCTTTAAATACCGTACCCGATGCACTCTCTCGACAACCGCTACCATCCGATTCTAACAAAGATATATGATCCATTCAAAATCAACGGTGTTCATGGTACTCAAAAATTTACAGACAGGTGAAGACGCAGCCAACTACGGTTCCAGATTATTGCATACGCAATGGTAAACTATACCGTCACGTCAAAAACACTCTGAATTTCAATGAAATAATACTAGGGGATAATTGGAAAAGGTGTGTTCCCACTAAAGAACGTTCCGAGGTATTGCACCGATATCACAACGAACCAACCGTAGGATATCTTGGAATAGCAAAAACAATCATCCGTTTAGCACAAAATTTTTAGTGGCCTGGAATGTTCAGGGAAGCAGCTAATTACGTTCGGAATTGTGACACCTGCAATCAGTACAAAGTACCACAATTTTCGAAAAGGCGGTTTCCTTCATCCGACTCCTGGTAACGACCCTTGGCATAGATTTAGTCGGACCTCTACCGCGTTCCAACAAAGGACATGTATGGTTACTTGTAATGCAGGACCAGTTTACAAAATGGGTGGAATTGAAGCTATTTCAAAAAGCAACAGGAAAAGGAGTTGCTACGATGATAAAAGAAGACGTTATTTTAAGACATAGATGCCCTAATTCTAGCATTTCCGATAATGGAAAGCAATCTGTTAGCCGGCAATTTACGGAGACTTTAACTGAATATGGCATAAAACATCGCCGCACCCCTCCATACTCACCTCAGTGTAACCCAGTAGAAAGAACGAACAGAGTTATCCAAACCATAATTGCCCAGTTTGTTAAGAAAAATCAACGTCATTGGGATGAAAAAATATGTGCGCCTATAATACCGCCCATCATGGCGCAATCGGTTACACCCCGGCGTATTTGAACAGCGGACGAAAACTACAAATGCCCAGGGAAAACAACCGAAATAAAGATACCCGAAAACCGGAACAGAGACACCGCGATCTGTTACATGCCTGTGAATTGGTTAGGGTAAACCTTGCGAAAGCTTTTCATCGCCAAGAAAAACATTATAATCTCCGCCGCAGCAACTGGAAACCTAATGTTGGGGACCTAGTATGGAAGAAAGAACACATTTTGTCCGATAAAAAAGCCCAGATAAACGCCAAACTCGCATCGAAGTTTTCCGGTCCTTCTACTATTGGTAAAATTATTTCGCCCGTGATCTTTGACCTGAGAGACAAAAACGATCGATGGTGTCGACATGTGCACATTCAAAATATTAAGCCATCCCCTCCTTAACCGATTCCAAAAAACTGCATTTTCCGCCTTGTATGTATAAACCGACACACTCAGCCTTCTAGCCAGTCCAAATCTTTCTCTCTATGGTGACTTAAGTAAGAAAATGGAAGACTGGGAGCGAGAGCTGGACGAAATCCTGAGGATGGCCGATTCAACAGCGGACAGGGGTAAGGTGCCAGCCTATGACCAGTAAGACCCAGTTGCTGTTTCCTGAAGACCAAAGAAGCTTGCCAAAGGAAGCCAACATGGCTGTGTCCCGTTCCCACATCTAAGAAGAAGAGGATAATTATCCTAGATGCGCCCCCGAGTCCTCCAAAAAAAATCCGACGCAGGGAAACGGGGCCATCCCGGCTTTTCACGCCAGCACTCCGTGAAGCGGTAAAACGGAAAAGCATGACTTCTGGCCATGTCCAACCAGAGGCCCGCCCTAGGCCAGCGGAACCGGTCAGTTCACCAGGGATTGGGTTTTCGGCTCCTGCTCCGTGCACCACCCTTTTGCCGCCAGTTCCCTATATCAGGAAGGAGGCTGAGGAATCCTCTTCTTGGATTCGTTTACCAACTGGGCGAATGGTGGAAATTCCTACCAAAGCGATAAGGAGGTACAGGGAATATAAAATTCGTTTCGAGGAAGAGAGATGGCACCTCAGGTTTAATAAGGACGGCTGTTTACGCTCCTCCCGAAATCTCTCCCTTCCAAAGAAGGAGGGGAGTGTAACGAAGTGACAATTTTAGTTGTATTTAAAATAGCTCCGTTTATGTATTTGAGAATAAAGTTTATTTTAAGGACGGGATAATTACTGGGGGAACTGAGTAGTGGGGTGTCTCTCCCACTACTCGCCAGACTATATAAAAGCCGATGCATGGCTCGAAGCGGACATTCAATTGAATCCGATCTAAGCGTCTTGGATCGTTAGCTGTGATGAGTGTCTTGTCAGCTCTTCTGACTCCAGTGCAAGCGTCTTGCATAACCTACGTGCGACAAGTGTCTTGTCTGCCTCCGATGCAAGCGTCTTGCATAACCTACCTGAGACAAGTGTCTTGTCTGTTCTCCCGACTCCGGTACATCACAACCACGTCTTTTCAATATACGAACCTGGACACCGGCGAGTTGACCCGTTCCGACCGAACCGACCCGTTACAACACAATTACGTAATATAGTAGTCTTTATTATTTTTATATTCAAATGTCAAAGTGACAATACAGGGTGGGAACTCTCAATGTCAGATCAAATCCAGCTCTTTATTATAATTTTGAAGAAAATTCTTTTGAAAATAAATCGGTGAGTAATTTAGTTGTTTAATTTGTAGTGTATGACTAAAAATTCTAAAGAACACAAGTAATTTCGGATTTGCCAGATGTTGCTATCTGTAATGCCCAATTGCAAAACAAATAATAAAATTCCTATGATGCTTTATATGTAGTGTAATGTTGAATTAGAATTTTTATTATTATAGATAGAGTCGGATTTGCCAGATGTTGCTATCTATAATGCCCAATTGCATAACAAACAAAACCTCTTCTATAATACTAAGGATTCTTTGTATACCGTGAGTTTTTCTTAACTCTGAACATACAATGTAAATATTCCTATGTTCAATTTTAGAAAAACCGAGTCAATACATTGCAAGGGTATACCAGCTTTCTATGATGAAACAAAACGAGTTTCTGTAAAGTAATTTTAAAATTTATTTTGTTAACAAAAACACCATAATAAATGTTCGAAATGTTCTCTTTCACGTTTTAAACAACGTGCTAAGCAATTATCTTATACTTACAAAGATTTTCTTAAGATTTCGGAATTTAAATCATGACATTTCATAATTAACATTGACAGTACATTTATTTTGTTGAAGATTGCTAGGTGACGGCTAGGAGATTGCTTCCATATCCTGCAATGCATTGACATGTTTTTTTTTTGAAACTGAACATAGGAAGATTTATGTATGTTCAGAGATAAAAAAAAGTCACCGTATATGTGTTTACTGTTTAAATGAATGATGAATGACAGTATGTGATACATGTAATGTGTTTCTTAAAACCGAAAGAATTTTCTCAAACGAAGCACTTACTTTAGCGTTATTGTATGTGACATTCCTGAATATATTCTGAAGATAATTCTATCTAATGAATCAAATAAAATAATTTTTTAATAATATATTGACGTTTAAATCATAAGAGCAGATTTTTTTATTGATCTTGATATTATTGATCTTGATATTATTGATCTTGATATTATTGCTAAAGTAAGATTCACGGTTTGTGTACAATTGCTTCCCATTACACCTCGGTTTATTGATTCTCCCTGGTGACCAACCCCTCTATATTATTTGTAAGTACTCCAATCATTTTGACATTCATTGACACAAAACTTCAATCTTGACACAAAACTGAAATATTTCAAACCTTATATTAAACTATTAAACTAAGTAAGTATATCCAATTATACTAACATTTCAACAAAAAATTGAATTATTTAACATTACAAATAATCTAAATATTTGAATTATAAAAAAAAATTTAAAAATCTTAACACTTTTTGTATCAATGTCTTTCACATAAGTTTTTATAGTTTATTCTAAATGTTGCATTTTGTAGAAAGCTGCATCCTGGAGTACACTTGTACATAGAACACCTCATCCCTAAGTGTGTGTGGAGCGGCGAGCCGAGAGTAGAGCCAAGCGGCGAAAACAAACGTACACAAATGAGAGTGTTTATACTAGCGCGACGAATAGCTAGGCTGTTCGACCCTAGCGGAGAGCCAAGCGACGAAATCAAATCAGTTTGATTTCTATGCTCGGCTCGCCGCTATTGTCCGAAGATTTGCATCGAAAATAAAACATTAAAATGGACATCGAAAAAGTTTTCAGGTTGTTGCTGCAAATCGTTGTATAAATGATGAAAATCACCCATCTCTCTGCGTTTCTGAACAATTTCATTTATTTTCCACGACTGTTAGGAAAACAATCACTTAAATACAGTATCCTAAGAGAGGAATTTTCTAACAGAAACCGTTGCACCCTTTCCTTCGGCATCTTAATGTCGACTATGAACCTCTACTAGAAATTATCGCTTTTCTTAAAACACGCTGCTCTGCTTGCCGCTTGGCTCTATTCTCTGCTCGCCGCTCCACTATAAACACTCGCTTCTCTATTAAACGCGCCGCTCTGCTCGCGGCTTGGCTCTCGACTCGCCGCTCCACTATAAACACACACTAAGAACGTTGCATCTGGAAGAACTCTGCGTCCCGCTGCATCCCGCTCTGCATTACGTTTTATTTTGCAGAATGTTGTATGAATATTGCTTCTTGTGGAACGTGATGATGAAGACTGTTGTATTTTTATAAGGAATATTGTTATGAAGACTTTTATATTTTTGGGAAGTATTGTAAGATGTGAAGTTTGTTGGAAACAGCATACGATGAATAAATAATTTATGACATGCCAGGTAAATATCACTGCAATACGTAGGCCGTTTGGCCGTTAGATTCCCACATTAATACAGGGTATTCGGAAAATATTATGAATAACTTAAGTGGATTTTTCAACCGTAACATATGCCCAACTTGTTTAATAGGCTTGGCGTCCAAATCCCTGAGGCAATTCAGATTAAAATTTTGTTGAATAATATTGCGCCTTTTTACCAGCAACAATTAGGCTTGGTCGAAATAACATCTGTTGCACAACTGCTCAAACTAGGTAGGCAATTAGAGGTTCGCAAGTCAGCTTTGGAAGCATATACTCCCCCACCGCGTAGGAATCTTACTCTCGAACCTGACTTAGCCGATGTTCAAGCTGGCCCCTGCTACCTACCTGAGTTGATAAGTAGTAGTTTTACACTGGAGCGAAAATTTACTCCAATGTTGCCAGCCAGCTGCAGTGGGACGGGGGGGTTCTCAAACCAAAACGCGAAGGCCAATCCAAATACAGGCGCCACTAAATTTTTTTGAAAGGAATCGCGTGAAAAATTAAGAAAACACGGTATGTCCAAAGCATGAAAAAATTTTATTAAACCTATAAAACAACGAAGGTCGAACAACTAAGCAATAATCATGATACGGTAATACCTAATTTTTCGGATCCGAAACTAATACAGAGCTAATTGAAATGACAAAAATAACATTCGCCTATACTAACGTCGAAGAAACCGATTTGTGCGCTTAACGCACAATAGCCGATGAATTCCTCCGAAATGGAGTTTACTTCGCGAGTATACGCAATTTACGTGCACAAATGCGGCTACATTCAATCCACCGAGAAGCAAAATTTAAGCAAACAACAAAAAACATGACCTGTTCAAGCAGCGTCGTTACGTCCGTCGATGGCGATGGATGCGGCCGTCTATGGGGCGCTTCCGTGGACGATCGGCTTCCCCAGGACGGATGCGTCGATTCGTAGTCGCAAGTTGCCACGAGATACCAAAGCGTAGGCCAAACGCCAGAACCAAATCCAAATCTTAGTTCGAGGCAAAACCAGGACTTAGATCAAAACCAAAACCAGCAACAGGAGCCTATAAACGAGGGAAAAGAGAAACGAACGTAAGGGCCAAGTCGAGAGAGTAACAACACGCAAAACTTACCTAGTCGCGTCGGGCTAGGCTGACACAAACCGCAGAAGAAACGCGGCTTTTTCGCCACCAAATGAGCCCAAGAAATTCGGCACACAGCAGTACAAATTCACTCTGACCGCCCAGGTAGAGTGAAACTTATTAACGCACAACGAAAGACAACAACATGCGGCTCCCAGGGCGAATAGGGTATTACTGAAAAATGACGCTTCCCTCGACCGGCGGAAAAGAAAAAAAGAATAAAAGAGAGAGAAGTATTCGAATGCGCCAATGGCCGATTTTTATGACATCAGCGGAAACCAATCAGAATAAAAGGGCAAGGGTTACAGGAATACGCAACGGTTTCAAGTGCGGTTGCTTTCCGAAAAACTCTGAACTCGATCATCTGTAAGCATCCGCGTCGTAAAATACGACCATTTAAATTGGACAATTAAATGTCGCGTAAACACGATTTCGACACTAAGCAAGGATGAACTTATTCGATTGATCTATAGCTTTTAGCGAAAATATGTTAAAAAGAGAATTTTGGGTGAATTGCGTAGGCGCGGAATGGCACATTCTTACGCCTAATGGGGAAACCAAACGAAACGTGTTAAAAATAGACCGGAGCGTTGAAATGTACATTATACAGGGTGTGTTCGTACACGATCGGAAAGTTAAACTGTAACACCCCTCCATCAAAACCAACCCTAAGCAAAATAAGCCCGAAACGTCTAAACCCAGCCCAATCTCTAACGTCATTAGATGCTGGAATTGCAAAAAGACTTGTCATTAGGGTGGGTCATTTTTGTATGGAAAAAAACGAATATTGCGCTTTTGATTTTTAATAGCAAAATTATGTTGCCTTTACATGAAAACAGTGTAGTGCTAGAATTTAAAGTAAATAGCACCTCATCATCAGGTTGCGTTTTGCCTTGGAAATACGAAGAACTTGAATATATTTTGGTAGTCATGTAACATAAATGTCTCAAGGAAATAGGGTTTTTAGAATAAAATAATCATTTATTAATAATTAAAAAACTAATACAACAGAAAAATTAATGAAAATCGTTCAATATTGAAATCTTTCTTGCTATCGAATTTAGGCATTGCTGCGAGATTCGAGTTTTAATTTTATCCACCTTCTCTTGCCCTTTTAGTATACAGTTTTGATGATAACTCTGTTATTATTATTATTACAAATACGAACTTTTCATGGCATACTATATGGCCTTTCTTGTATAATTTCAAAAATTCAAACGTAAGGCGCACCCTCTAAATATTAATTAAATTCCAAAATATTTTGTAGGTATCATAATATCACTAAAAAACAACATAATTTTGCTATTAGGTAAGATTATCTCAAAGTTTGGTTTTTTGATCCACCCTACTTGTCATGTCTCACGTGAGTGTCCCGTTAATAAACAAACGCACTGCTTCCGCTACGGTCTCCTAAATATAATCGTGAACTCGCGGCCGAAATGCTCAAAAACATGAAGTCCACGCATTAGATGTTTTAAAATTGCAAAACCGGTGCTTCTCGTACGATTATAGGTGGGTCCGGATGGGAAATTTTGCAAACTTTAAATCTACCTTTCATCAAACATGTAACCTCGTGCAACGTGGCATATGGACAGCCTTGTTCGAGTCCTGGCAGTGTTACCACTCCTAATCGACTGCGTGATCGAGTCAAGGTGATTGACATCTTAGTAGTCCCCGATTTGCCACATCAAGCCATCGTCGACAAGGAACTCGATTCCATGCTGGAGCGAGGTATTGTTGAGAGATCGAAGAGTGCATGGTTTTCACCAATTGTACTTGTTCCCAAGAAAGATGGTTCCATTCGTTTCTGTGTCGACTATCGAAAGTTAAATCAAGTTACGACCAAAGATGCCTATCCTTTACCTTATGTATCCTAACACCCTTGACAAACTCAGAGATGCCAAATTCCTCTCGTCACTTGACATCAAGTCAGCATATTGGCAGATCCCAGTCGTCGAAGAATCTCGACAGTACACGGTGCCCAACCGTGGTTTATTTCGTTTCGTAGGATGCCGTTTGGTCTTCACACTCACCAGCGCCATGGCAGAGGTTTATTGATCGTATCATTGGTGCTGACCTTGAACCACATGTCTTCGTCTACCTAGACGACATTATTATCGTGACCCAAACTTTTGAGAAACATCTTGAACTCCTCGAGGAAGTCCACAAAAGGTCTGAAGCCGGTCTGACTTTAAATAAGGACAAATGTCATTTTTGCCTTAAGGAAATGAAATATCTTGGGTATGTTGTCAATCGTTATAGCCTCCATGTTGATCTTGAGAAGGTACAAGCTATCTTGGGAATGCCAAAACCCAAAACTGTCACCGAGGTCCGATGTTTGATAGGCACTGCGTCCCGGTATCGCTGATTCATTCCGGACTTTTCTTCTCTTATTGTCCCCCTTGACGAATCTTCTGAAAAAGAACTCCAAACATTGTTGGGATGAGCGTTGCGATGAAGATTGGGAAAAGGTTCGTGAACATTTGGTGTCTGCACCAGTCCTTTCATGCCCAGACTTTTCAAAAGAATTTACATCCAGACCGAAGCTTCTGACTAAGGCGTTGGTGCCGTGTTATGCCAGCAGCAGGATGACGGTGAGAAGGTCATTTGTTATTTAAGCTATTCGCTAACCAGAGCTGAACGCAAATATTCCACGACTGAGAAGGAACCACTGGCTATGTTGTGGGCAATCGAAAAGCTTAGGTCTTATATTGAAGGTTCGCATTTTACCGTTATTACGGATCATCATTCACTATCCAGACCGATGCTTCCGACTATGGCGTTGGCGCTGTGTTATCCCAGCAGTAGGACGATGGTGAGAAGATTATGTGTTATTTAAACCGTTCGCTAACCAGAGCTGACCGCAAATATTCCACGACTGAGAAGGAACTACTAGCTATGTTGTGGGCAATCGAAAAGCTTAGGCCTTATGTTGAAGGTTCGCTAAGGTTCACTAGGGCTGCGAAAATTTATCGATATATCGATATTATCGATAATTATTGAATAACGATATTTCCATTTTCAGTTATCGATATATCGATATTAACAATAACATCGATAACATCGATAATATCGATAATATCGATAATATCGATAATATCGATAATATCGATAATATCGATAATATCGATAATATCGATAACGTCGATAATATCGATAATATTGATAACATATTTACAGTTGGTTCTTGTCCGATGAAATTTGTATCACAAAATCTTTTAAGCGGACACTAAATCGGACACTAAACTTTACGTTTCGCAGTCGTTCGACGAAGCTATCGAACGACTGCGAAACGTAAAGTGTATAGTGCGCGATTTAGTGTCCGCTTAAAAGATTTTGTGATATAATATTGATAACGTCGATAATATCGATAACGTCGATAATATCGATAATGTCGATAATATCAATAACATCAATACATGTGTCTTACATTGGATACAGTGACCGTGGCATTGAAATGAATTCGTCCGATTCGCACTAAAACTGTTCGAAAATGAATTTCATTGAAATACTAGTGAAATGATTTTATTTTTAAGGCAAATAATTGTCCTTATTAGTGCTGCGAAAATTTATCGATAATTATCGAATAACGATATTTCCATTTTCAGTTCTCCATATATCGATATTATCTATATATCGATATTGTCGATCATATCGATATTTATCGATAATAAAACGGCTTCTGATCGCGACTGCGAACTTAAGGAAAACTTTTCCTTTATCGATAATGATATATCGATATATCGATAAATATCGATATTTTTAAGTTATCGATGACCGATATTGAAAATATGATATCGCGCACCCCTATCATTCACTCTTGTGGTTGAATAAATTGCAGAATCCTTCGGGACGTTTTTGTCGTTGTGTCGTTGGGCTGTTCGCCTACAACAGTATGAGTTTAGTGTAGTTCATCGTAAGAACAAAGAACACGTAGTGCCCGATATGTTATCTCGTACTGTCTGTTGCTACCTACCTGCGTAGATAGGCAGAAGTTTTACACTGGAGCGAAACTTTACTCCAATGTTGCCAGCCAGCTACAGTGGGACGGGAGGGTTCAAATCCAAACCGCGAAGGCCAAAACCCATAAGAAAATAGGCGCCACTTAATTTTTTTTGAAAGGGGGACAAGGTGAAAATTAAGAAAACCCGTTACATCCAGAACACGTCAATTTACTTAGTCACAAACAACAATCATAAAAGAATATACACAAATAAATAAAATATGGGGAACACAAACGTTTACAACATATTCAACTTGGTCGGATCCGAACTTCGCATTAAACTATATTAAAATAATTCAAATCGTAACTAAAGCAACAGAATACAAAAGAAGGCAATCTCCGGTTATTTGCACGCGTCAACGCTCGTTTACTTATATCATATTTAAATTACACCGGCGGTTACGCAATAAGTTGCAAGTTTAATTGCGGCAAAATCAAAGTAATGGATCAAAAACTAAATCCGCGAAATATCGCTCAAAACTAAGAAAAGAAATTATAACGCTCCGACCTTTATTCCTTTGATGTCCGATTCGTTTGTCGGTGTCTTTGCGGCAATGTCGCAGCGACGCTTTGTAGTGTGCCGGCTTCCGCGTAGAGGGGCGAGGGAGGGAACTTCCAACGCCGTAATTCGCGATGCACCCAACGAGAAATAACTCTTGATATAGGTCCAAGATTAAAGTCTAGGATTAACGATAGCTCTTGCTAGAAGCTCACGATAAAAGCCTATAAGCAATAAAATAAAACGAACACCTAAGTCAAACCGAGAGTTGCTGCGTATAGAGCTTACCTCGGTCTGTTACCGAAGCTGGGACAAACCACGGGACACGCGGTTTTTCCTGTCTCACAACTGGGTCTAATCAGAGTCGGCAATTAGCCGTAGAAATGCACTAACATCCCTTCGATGTAATGGCACGCACAAATAAAAATATTTACGAAAAGAGAGACGGCAAGTTTCGTTCTGACAATGGCGCAACATTTCTCGTTTGACAAACAAGGAACGATTATAAACAAGCGAGACACCTTCTAATCTTACCTCCGGGGAACTTTCTTAGTAACAGTGGGAACCAATCGGCTGAAAGGGCAAAGGTCACGCATAATACGCGTCCAGAAGTAGAACTTCGTTATAATTCGTTCAATTCCTCACATACACGCGATTTTGAACTCAAATAAGGATGGATTACGTATATAAAATGAATTTGTTTAAATAAATGAAGGTCCTGTTAATAGAAATATGCTAAAACGAAAGTTTAAGAAAAATTACGCCGGCGAAATACGGGTATTCCTACACTGACTGCAATGTCTACAACGACGCGGTCCAAGGAATCATCCGACACGTCGAATTTCGCATATACAGGGCGTGTTCGGAACAGAAATGAAGGCTGGACGGTGGCAATGCATATACAGGGGGTATTCAGAACAGGAATGAAAAATGGACTGTAACACTGTCCCTGCTGTCGACACCATCAATTTTGAAGAGATCGTTGGTATCTGAATCTGTTGAGGAAAGTCCAATCGTGTCCTGAAAAATTCCCAAATTTTCGAACTGAGGAAAACGTCATCTACAAACTTGTCAAAAATACTTACTATCCTTTGGCTAATGAGAGTCAACAGTGGAAACCCGTGGTCTCCAAGAAGGCTCGTAAACAAATCCTTGAAGAGTGTCATGATTCCCCCACTATTGGTCATCTAGGAATTTTTAAAACTTATAATCGGATCGCCCAGAATTATCATTGGCCAAAAATGCACGCCGATGTGGCAAAATATGTTCGCAAGTGTCAAACCTGTCTTCGCACTAAGCCTGTTGGTTTGATGGGCGGTCATTCCAGAATATCGCGACCCTGAGAGGTAATCAGCATTGACCTTGCTGGACCACTTCCTAGATCATCTCGTGGTTTTCAATATATTCTCGTAGCCACGGACTGTTTTAGTAAGTTTACCCTGTTTCCCACTTCGTAAGGCCACCACAAATCCTCCAACTTCTTGTGGAAGATATTTTCCTAATTTTTGGTGTGCCTAGAACCATCAACTCTGACAATGGAGTCCAGTTTAGGTCGAAGGAATATCAGAAACTTTTGCCTTCGTATCAGGTACGCCCTGCTTATACCTCTCTCTAACATGCGAAAGCGAACCTTGTTGAGCGCGTGAATAATAATAATAATAATAAGGTCTTTATTCTCAAAAATAAAATGAAATAAACAGAATGTATTTTAACAAAACAAGACAAGAGGCGAAGTTCAGCTAAATGCTGTTCTTACACTTAACCTCTATATTAAGTAAAACTAACGCTGAATTTCACAAACGTCACCCAACTTCAGTCATCGACCAAGAATAACCATTCCTATACCTTCAACACGTTTACCTTCAACGGACGACCAAACCTAAGTAACGCTTGTGAAATCCACCATAAGTGAACTAAATTATAAAGACAAGTTCGGTGCGAATAAAACATGAAAACATTAATTTCCACTATTTAGGAGAAAATATTTTAACTTTATTTTGAATTGCTCAAAGCTCAATACTTTAAGATGGTCAGGAAGAGTGTTATATGACTTTGCAGCATTGTAGGAAAACGACCGTTCGAACATGGAAGTGGAATGTTTAGGCAATAATACAATTTTATTACGCGTATTGACTGTACTGATATCCTGAAAACGTAGCAATTTTTGGTACAAATACAGTGGAGATTTGGTTAACAATAGTTTGTGAGTTAGATTTAATAAGTGCAAAAGCCAAGCTTTTTTAATGTCAACCAGCCAGCCTGTTCCAGCTTATTTGACACATGATCCCATCGCCTTAAGCCGTAAGCAAATCGAATGCAATTATTTTGGACAACTTGTAATCGGTTTGCGTCGCGAGAAGTTAATGCTGGGCCATAAACCATATCACAATAATTGATTTTAGATAGTATTAACGCATCTGTCAATAACAACCTCGATTTCGTGTCTAAAAAGTCTTTATTCATAAACAATTTTTTCAGGATAAGTAAGATCCCTGCATTAGTGAGCTAACGTGCTTTCTAAATCTTAAATTCGTGTCAATTATTAGACCTAAGTTTTTACATTCTGGCACCAATTGCAATGCGTCGCCATTAATTGTGACTTTTACGCTGTTCGAAATTCGTTGTTTCATTTTGTCCGGGCCAAATACCATAATGAATGATTTTTTGGAATTTAAATGCAAGCCATGTACCTGAGAAACTTTAATTAGTTGACGAATATCAGCATTGATTTTTTCAATTGCATCAACTGTTTCAGTAAAATAAAACGATTTGTACAGTTGCGTGTCGTCGGCATACTGATGAATCTCACAGTGTTGAATGAAGCTGTGAAAGTCCGATGTGTATATTAAAAATAGTAAGGGGCCCAAAATAGAGCCCTGCGGCACTCCTTTTGAAATAGGTAATAATTCTGAAGAACAATTGTTTAGAATAACTCTTTGCTGCCGATTAGTCAAGAAGCTAGTCAAGAAGTTGACAGCTGTAGGGTCAAAACCATAATACTTTAGTTTCAAAAACAAAATTTCATGATGTAACATATCGAACGCTTTACTATAATCAAGCAACGTAAGGACTGTAAATTTTCCCATGTCTCTTGAAAGTAAAATATCATCCGTGACTTTTAATAAAGCGGTAGTTGTACCGTAACCCGATCTGAACCCCGATTGGCAAGAGGGAATTAAATTATGTTGATTTAAAAAACTCGTAACTTGAGAAGCTATAATTTTTTCTAAAATTTTTGACAGTACTGATAAAATACTAATGGGCCTTAGTTGCAACGCGCTAGTAGGCATGGATACTTTGGGCAAAGGATATATGTCCGCAATTTTCCAGCACGACGGAAATGTAGAAGTAGCAATAGCGAAGTTAAGTATGTACGTGAGATGATCTATTATAAAAGGCAGAACCAAGTCTATCATTTTAACGGATATTTTATCGTGTGCAATAGATTTAGATTTTAAAGAGCGAAAAATTTTTTCCACCGACTCAGACGTTACAAACTTAAGTGTAAATGTTTCATCTCGTAAAAGAGGGGTATCGTATTTATTTAGATTTTCAGAATGAATATCAATTGGAATATCAGTAATAGATACTAAAAACTGCTTATTTAATTCATTTGCGGTGATAAAGTTAATGTCAGCAGAATGACGAGTATTATGACAAATATTAAGACTTCGAAAAGTTTTCCACATAGAACTAGAGTTGTTTTTGCGGATTTGGTATTGAGTATAGGCTTTCTTTTCACGACGTATGGCGCCTGTGATATAGTTACGTAATTATTTATAGTGTAACCAGTCATGAGAAGACCTAGACCGTTTGAATTTAGAGTAAGCATTATTTCGAAGTTTGATCATAGCTTTCAGAGTGTCTGTCAACCAAGGAGCAAAAGGTTTACTTATTTTTATGGTTTTATAAGGAGCATGAGCATCAAAGACAGCATGAATATTATAATTGAGGTAATCAACCATATCATTAACATCAGTTAATTTAAAAATTACATCCCAATCAATATTTAAAACGTCTAATTTAAAATCAAAATAATTAAAAAATTTAAAATTTCTATAAACAAGAAAACGAGGTTTTTCCCTAGTTTTAGGGTATATTAAATCACAAGTTACCAAATTGTGATCCGAGATTCCATGCAAAGGAATAACTTCGGCATTCGTCACCACCTCAGATTTAGAACTTATAATAACATCTAATAGTGTTTGAGTGAAATTTGTAATTCGAGTAGGTTTGTCAATTAATTGACTGAAGTTATAGGCCTGCAAGAATTCATTAAATCTACTGACACTGTTAGATGTAGATAATAAATCAATATTAATATCACCTCCGAATACGAACTCATCAAACAGTGGCAGCATAACAGAAAGGGAATTTTCAAGTTCATCCAAGGCACTTGACAAGCTGGAAGAGGGTGGTCTGTAAAATACACCTGCGGCAATTTTTATGCCTTGAATAGTTAACGAAATCCAGATCTTTTCTAAGTTTCGGTTCGGCAAATTAATATCAAGTAAGTCACATTTGAGTGTTTCTTTTACATAAATTGCAACACCTCCTCTCCTACCTTCACGATCATTACGAAAGAGTCGGTATCCCTGCAACGCTACTACGGCATCGTCAATCTGCGAAGACAACCAAGTTTCTGAAAGACCAATTAAGTCATATGCCTTACTATTTACATGAGCTTTGAACAAATCAAATCCTGTGAAAATAGATCTTATGATAACTGAATAACTAATTATGACATGCTTAAATTGATGACAAAAGTATTATTATAATATGTAATATGAACGAGTCAATAATGTTATAAGCCAAAAAGCAAAACAACCAGTAAATTTAATAGTGATAAACTATAGCAGAAGTAACACTAAAACTAATAGAATCAAAGCAAAATAAAAGCTGACCTTATTACTAATATCAACACTTAACAAGCAAAGAATGAAAAATTTCAAGTAACAAAACGACACGTGATGCGTGCCCCAACTACTAGCAAAGAAACTAAAAGTCAAACATTTCAATTACATATAGTAACAACCGAAATGAAATTAAATTAAACTCTGAGAGAAAAAAATTTTTAATAGATAATTTATGATAAGTGAGTTTATACCTCAAGAACTGCAAGATCTTGTTGGGAAACAATTTTTTTGATTCCGTGAGGTGTATTGATGTAGATCGTCCCGTTATACGTCCAGACTTTCTTCACTCCGAATTTGTTGACTGCTGCTTTTAACCAGGACGCTCTAGATTTTGTTAGATCCTCTCTAATGATAAGATTTGAGCCTTTTAGAATTTTTTTGTTTCTGTACACAAGGTCGCGATCTTCGAAGGACGCAAATTTGATAATAACGGCGCGATGTCTTCCAGCCGACATTGCACTTACCCTGTGGCACCGCTCAATCATAGAAGCATTAAAATTTCTGTTGAACTTATCGCCAAAAATTTCGACTACTTTGTCTTCAACAATTTCGTTTTCCTGTTCTTGTACGCCCCACAAACGCAAGCAATTTCTCCGCGAGTACTGTTCAAAGTTTTTCCATTTGAGCCGACTGGTTTTTCAGAGCACTTACTTCGTTCTTCAGTACGCATACCTGGCTTTCTAAACTCGTGTCCTCAAAACCATGCCGACGGCTTACATAGCAGAGGACCATCGAAAATGGGATGTCTTCTTGCCCAAAGTTGCTTGCGCTCTAAGGACAGCTCGCCATGAGGTTACTGGTGTAACTCCATATTTTCTGAATTTTGGTCGAGAGATGTGTCTCAACGGTAGACTTAACCCCGATTGTGACATAACCCAGAAAGAGTCTTTTGGACATTGCTCCCCAGGACTCTGCCGAATTACAATCTTGTACTGGCAAATTTGCAGCACTGTACAAGGGCGTGCAGGAGAGGTTACAGAAGGCTTACGAGCAGTCTAAAGGTCGTTATGTCGTTAGGTTGTTTATCAACCGGACCAACAAGTATGGCGCAAAAATTTCGTTCTTTCGGATGCTTCCAAACTTTTTGCTGCCAAGTTGGCCGATAAGTTCGTAGGGCCTTTACTTATTAGTCGTTGCGTGTCTGCGGATACTTATGAGTTGAAGGATTGTGAAGGCAATGTTTTACCTGGCACTTGGAGTAGCGAACATCTTAAGCCCAACCCACCTAACGATTAGTCTGTGAATTTTCTTCTTCTTGGCCTGCGGGTACGGCTGAGCGAATAGTCCCGACGTCAAATCCGTGTGTCGTAAGAGTCGACTGAAGGATTCTGAGATTTCCCACTGTCACCTTTGGAAATCAACATTCTTGTCGTTTTCTTCGTTTCCTTTTAACTTCTGTGAAAACCATCCTTTCTGTTAGGTCTCAGGGACCCATGAATAGTGCGATCGACTGGAGAGGTTGTCGACTTTTGTTTCGGCTGGAGCCTTTGCCGTTTGCATTTGGGTTGGTCAACTTAAGGGAATTAGAATGAATTAATTTCTTTTCTTTCTTTCTTTTTCTCTTCTGCTCCACTTCTTCTCTGGTCTGATTGATCGGCTCGGCCTTGATGGTCGGGTGATGTTCATTCGTGGGTCGCAAAGTTGTGGGAATTTCAAGCGTGCTGGATCCCGTGAAAGTATGCCTCGCCCTCTCTCTCTTTGTGGATCTAGCGGGTATCTTGGTTGCAGCAGGTGTGTTCCGACCAGATAACTTTTTTTTTCTTACACTTTCTTTTTTTTTTCTTTTTCCTTTTCACTCGTTGGATTGTTTCCTTTTCACCCGACTTGTGTTGGACTTTAAAGTCATTTATCGGATTTGACCTCTACTTTGGTAGAGATGTTTATGGTCGTCTCTAGACCGTTTATGTATGATTATTCTCGCAGTGTTGAATCGAGTTTTCCGTCCGTAATCCGTGTATCCTTTTTGCGGTGTTGCTTGTGAGATTAAAGTTGCCCCATGTCGGAGGTCTCTCCTTTTCTTTTGCGTGGTTGTTGCCCCATGTCGGAGATCTCTTTCTTTTGCGGTGTTGCACGTTCATCGTTTTTTTTTTGCGGTGTTGTGTGAAGGACTCAAGTTCCTCATTATAGGTCCCCTTAACGAATTTTTCACCCTTTTGTTTTGGTTTATGGAAGAAATTTTCCCCTAGGTAAAATTTCCTTTTTGGTAAGGAGGGAGGTGTTACGGTTGAAAAATCCACTTAAGTTATTCTTAATATTTTTCCGAACACCCTGTATTAACGTGGGAATCTAACTTTCCTAGTTAGATCTGTTTTCAATCCTAACCACTCCTGTCTTAACTTGTGGTAAGGGAAGAACGCGACGATCGCTCGCAGTTAGTCTGTTTTCAAAGCTCCCAGCGTACAGTTCGTTTATTCGTGAACATTATTTTTTGTACTCCCTTTCAAGAGTGTATGTGAAGGAAGACGGAACCGGAATTACTCTGAGATCTGTTGTAATCGTACGTGGAGAGAATCTTAAGCTCGTCAGACAGCTTTTGCAGGTCTGTCCTGTCGTTGAAACTAAGGAACAGGTATGTCTTGTGGCCATGTTGCGACGTGAGGAAACGTAACGCGTGCTTTTCTTCCATTAGGCTTTAAGTTCAAGTAATAGAATATAGTCGTCCCCTTGGGTGCAACAAAGGCCGCATTTGGCTTCTCGCAACGTTTTGAGCCCCGCAACCCGGCTTCCCCCCGTCTTTGAAAGTAGGCTCGGCCTGACAGCTGTTCGACATTGACGTTGAATGTTGGAATTTAATTGCCAAGATCGGAATTTTTCTAATTACTATTATTGATTCAATTATGTTGACTCACATTACCGCGGTGTAGCTTTTATTCACCGTTCTTTTGATTATTAAGTTAAATTCGTTATTCGCCCTACGCAATATTTGTGACCGAGGAACAGATCTTTTTGATCGGATTGATTTTAGCGTGTTGTTTATTTAACTTCACCTCGTGTTCATTTTATTGGAACTCCTTGCAGGGCTGAACTTGTAAATATGTAATATTTCTTTTTCAATATTTAATTTCTGAGCAATTTAAATAAAAACAAGTGTGCTCAGCTGGTGCTTTTTATTTTATTCACTTTTGCCCACCTTTTGCTTTGGGGTTACGTCAAACCTCCCTCCCCCAAGAGCGTTGTCGAGCAGGGGTGCTGGAGAAACGTCAGTCACTCGGACTAATTTGCTGGCCTATAGCTAGGTAGCACATAACCGATAGATAAATGCCCATGGACTCATCAGATCCTTGTGTACGTCGTTTAATTTCCTCAAAAAGTCCATCACTGTAGTCATGCGGTTGGAACTCGTCTTTCAAAAGTGTCGCTAGTTCTGGCTAAGTATTGTACAGACGTTTGTTCGCTCTCAACCAAATCAGAGCCTTGTCTCGAAATAAGTCAGACGCGGGGGCAAAAAGTGCAGCCTCAGAAATGTTACGTGCAACTCTTGGTTCATCAACGCGTTCTAAAAATGCATTAAGCACTTTATTATTACCGTCATAAGGGATTTCCCATTTCGATACAGGCACTGACCTAATCTCAGCCACGTTGGCCTGGTGTTTACTTTGTCTTGTAGAGATACACTCATCAAAGTCCATGTCAGGTATCAAATTAATTAATGGCTCGACGAACGAGACAGATAAGTCAAGTAACGGTGAAGGCGGTGAAGCCTTTGCAATGTCTCAGTTGTTGAAGGTAATTCACGAACCTTTTATTCAAAAAGGTAAACCATTTCGTCAAGGGTTTTTAAAAAAGCATTCCGTTGCTGAATCTCTTCACTTGTTGTTGGTTGGCTACGTTTAGCCCTGCCAAAGGCATGTGAAAGCTTTGTAAAAATCTTATCTTTAGTGCAAACAGTCGTGTCACTAGGAAATGAGTCGACTAAACAGCGGATCTCTACTACTTTTTCATTTAATGCCGTAGCATCATCCCCGAAAGGAATGTCATAAGTTGCTGAAGTCAATTGCAAGTTACGTTCGAGTCTTAATTGACGCCTTAAGTTCGCTCTTTTCTGCGCAGCTGTACCTTCAGGTTCAACATCACATGCAATAAGCTCGTAACTCAGCTCTTCGGTATTTAAACGGTCTGGCAATAGTTTGTATTCCATGGCGCAGTATAAAAAGCAAGACATCACGATAAAAAATAAAAACAAAGTTTAAAGTAAATTTTGAAAATTCAAATGGCTCGCACGTTGAGGCGCCAAATTTGCTATCTACCTGTAGGCCAGCAAATTAGTGCGAGTGACTGACGTTTCTCCAGCACCGCTCGACAAAGCTCTTGGAAAAGGGAGGTTCGACGTAACCCTAAAGCAAAAGGTGGGCAAAGTGAACAAAATAAAAAGTTGAGCACACTTGTTTTTATTTTAAATGCTCAGAAATTAGATATTGAAAAAGAAATATTGTAACAAGGACAAGGATAACGCCGCCACCGCAGGGAATCCGCAGCTGCAAGAATCCGGGGGGAACATTATTATAAACATAAATATGATTCACTTGCATTTATGTAATACCCGTGTGCAAATCTAAATGTCAAGGTGTATGACTCATATGCGTGCAGATCTGAAGACAAATGTCGTGCCGTGTGCACATTCAAGGCAACCCCGGGAAAAAAAACCCTATAAATACGCGATTAGCCAAACGTTAGCGGCATTAGAGTTCCATCTAGCCAGAGTGTCATATAGTCTAAATTGTCGGTAAGTGATCAAAATAAGATGTAAGTATTTGTAGTTGTAATTAATTGTTAATAAATGTTTTGTTATACTGAGATACGACCCTTATTTCATGTTACTTAAATTATTACGGTAACATTTTTTGGTGGAGGCGCCTAAAGTCCAAAATGTGGTCACTAATTTATTTCCCAGATTTTTTTTTTCTTGGAAATGTTTTCTAAATTTCAATTAATTTTTTTTTTGTAATTATAACGATTTTGTTTTAGAAGAATTTAACGAGGTAATAAGAGGCAATGTTAAAATTTCCGGCATTTTTTTTAATACGACTCGTATCTACTTTTCCAATAAATTATGCTAATTATTTTTTTTTTTGCATCGTTAAATAACACTGTCCAACAGTCAAAAAAACCCGTCAGGTTTCTCAACTGTTTTTAATGTTTTTGGGGTCGCTGAATATGAATCCGCAAACAGTTTTTTCGGGTCACCTCAGGTTCTCGCTCTAGTCACCAATAAAGAAGTCGAAGAAGCAGTATAGTGAAGACAAAAAAAATGAAAGTTCCATCGGATTCCTCAACTGTTTTTAATGCTTTTGGGATCGCTGAATACGAATCTGCAAACAGTTTTTTCGGGACACCTCGGGTTCTTGCTCTAGACACTAATAAAAAAGTCGAAGAAGCAGTACACGGAAGACAAAGAAAAATGAAACGCTCATCGAATTTTTGAACTGTTTTTAATGTTTTTGGGATCGCTGAATACGAATCTGCAAACAGTTTTTTCAGGTCACCTCACGTTCTCACTGCAGACATCAGTAAAGAAGTCAAAAAATCCGTATACTGAAAACAAAAAAAGAAATGAACGTCCCATGGGATTTCTCAACTGTTTTTAATGATTTTAGAGTCGCTGGATACGAATCTGCAAACAGGTTTTTAGGATCAGCTTAGATTTTCGCTCTAGACATCAACGAAGAAGTCGAAGAAGCAGTATAGTGAAGACAAAAAAAGATGCAAGTCCCATCGGATTTCTCAAAAATCAGCAACTGATGTGGTAAATATGGAGTTCTTCATGTAAGGCCACAAGAAAAATCACAAGCGGTTACCTAAGTCACAGGACCTCCGAGGTCAAGGAATTACAGTGTTCTGACTAATAATTCTGGCCAAAAACTTCTTGAAAGCATCTTGCCACAGAATACGTCCAATTTCCATCAATTTTTGCACAGAAATTTACAAAATACTTGCCAAATATTCCAAAAAACTTTGAACAGCTTTCGAGTTTTGTTGACACAAGGTTAACCGCCGTCAACTTGTCAAAGTTGAAATATAAATGAAGTTAATCATGACATACTGCTATGTTATGGCCCCATGTCGGGCGCCAATTTAATTCTGTGTTTTGAGACTCTTTCAGATTTTTGCATTCGTTGCTTTTCTCAGGGTAATTTTTGTCGATTTCTCTAGCTTTATTTTTATTTTTGTTTATAGTTTAAATCTTATTTGTTGTTCTTAAACTTGTTGATAACGGTGACGGCTCCTCCTTCTCTCCCGATGCAGTGTATCTCGTAGGCTGGCTTTTTCCTCGTGGAGTGTGTTCGTTATGTGATAAGTTTCGAATGCAAATGGCACTCACGAGCCCTTACATTCAAAATTACCGCGTCAGTGTACGTGTCGTGTGTGCGTGTGTGTATAAATAAAGAAAAATGCTCGTTGAAAGTGATAGAAACAACGGTTTATTAAGTCGATTATTCCTGAAGTCGTACAAACAAATACTGATCGTATAAAGAGTCGAAGTTTTATTTGGTCAGTTGGTTTTTCACAAAACCGCTGACATTACTTACATTAGATCCGATCAATGCTCCTAACGTGAATGAATGTAAACGACACGAAGCCTGTTTTGTATCCGTACGGGTTGCATTAGTTAAAATAGCTCAGACGCGGCGCCCTCACTGATCCAATTTCCAACTCCGCGCTGCCGCTTACAGTTTCCAACAAACGTCCTGGCGTCGATTTTATTTTTAGATCAATTATTCTAATTATTACAATTCTGGGCTTAAATCTTACGTATTTACATTTCAAAAATTCTAAATAATTTACTTATAATATACATGCAATTTAAAATCGCTTATTCCTCTAAATATTTACACAAACTTAATATACCTGATAAACACTTGAATTTAATAATTGTAAACAAATAAATCCTGTAAAACATAAATTATACATTACTCTAAATTTCTCTTTACTATTTACAAATTATTTCATTGAAAAATGAACGAATTGAAGAACCCAAAATATTCCCTCCGCAATTTATTAATTTCAACTTGTGGTCTTCCTTTATAAGTTGATACGTTTCAAACATTCCGTCTGACATGCCAATAACAAGCATATCATTTTTTATCACTGACGTGGTAACAATGAAATTATTCCATGTTATTTTTCGGGCTTCAAAACTTCGCGAATTGGACTGCCTTTGCTACTGCTGCCCAAATGCTCCAACGGTACTCTCCATACCACCCAGAATATTCGTTTGCCAGTAAAGAAAGTACAACATCCATATCGTAGCTCTACGGAACCCACCATCGCTCTCTCAAGCAGAAGCGCTGGAACTTGTAACACAAGGTCCAATGCACATCTTACTAGTACCCTGTTCGACATTCGTAACACACAACATACGAAGTCCAAAGAATACCGTACCAGACGATGAAACAACGAATAACCTACAGAAGAAATACATCAAGCTTTGCACCTTCTGGCGCAACAAGGATTCAATAACCTACCCTCACATTTACCTATGTACCAATTTTTTTTTTTTTTTTTGCGAGGGGGGCAAAATGTAACAAGGACAAGGATAACGCAGCCAACGCAGGGAATCCGCAGCTGCAAGAATCCGGGCGGAACATTATTGTAAACATAAGTATGATTCACTTGCGTTTATGTAATGCCCGTGTGCAAATGTAAATGTCAAAGTGTATGACTCATCCGCGTGCAGATGTGAAGATAATTGTCGTGCCGTGTGCACATCCAAGGCAAGCCCGGGAACAAAACCCCTATAAATACGCGATTAGCCAAACGTTAGCGGCATTAGAGTTCCCTCTAGTCAGAGTGTCATGTAGTCTAAATTGTCTGTAAGCGATCAAAATAAGATGTAAGTATTTGTAGTTGTAATTAATTGTTAATAAATGTTTTGTTATACTGAACTAGACCCTTATTTCATGTTACTTAAATTATTACCTTAACAATATTACACATCTACAAGTTCGGCCCTGGAAGGGGTCCCAATAAAATGAACACTAGGTGAAGTTAAATAAACAATACGCTAAAATCAATCCGACCAAACAGATCTGTTCCTCGGTCACAAATATTGCGTAGAGCGATTAACGAATTTAACTTAATTATCAAAAGAACGGTGAATAAAAGCTAATGTGAGTAATGTGGTAATGTGAGTCAACATAATTGAACCAATAATAATAATTAGAGAAATTCCGACCTTGGAAATTAAATCCTTCACATACACGCTAATACAGAGTGTTCGGAAAAATATTATGAATAACTTAAATGAATTTTTCAACCGTAACAGCACCACCTTTTTTAACTTTGCACCGCTCAAATAGCTAAGAAAAAAATAAAATAGAAAGTTAGCTAGTCCTAGCTAAGTATTAGAAGATTATAATTATTCTATAGAACATCGTGCCGGTAATCGTATGCGACATGTAGATGCTCTAAAGTCGTTTTTCAGTCATGTCAGTTACGGTAGATAACGCTGTATTGCGAATTAAAAGAGCACAACTTGAAGATCCCAATTTGAAAATATTGGTAGATATTTGCAAAGAAAAACCACATAAAGATTATATTTTAAGAGGAGGATTACTATATAAATTTGTTGATGCTAGTGACTTATTAGTGGTACCGACTTCCATGGAAAATGAAATACATCCGTTGAAAGAAAGCTCATGTACCACTCCATACTTACCATTTAGATCACTTGGGTCCCTTGGAATCTACTAATAAAAATTATAACCATACATTGGCTGTTATTGATAGTTTCACAAAATTCGTTTGGTTATATCCGACTAAATCTACTACATCCCGTGAAGTTATTCAGAATTTAGAGAAGCAAAAAGAGATTTTTGGAAATCCGGTTCAAATTATTACAGATCGTGGAACAGCACTTTCATCAAACGAATTTCGCGAATATTGTGAATCAGAGAATATTGCAACGATGATGATTACCACAGGTCTTCCCAGAGCTAATAGTCAAGTCGAAAGACTTAACAGGATGATTATTCCAGTTTTAACAAAACTCCAAGTTTTTTTGGTGCAATTTATTGCACCCCTTATGGACCCTTATGCACCACCTTTTTTTTAACTTTAGCACCGCTCAAACAGCTGAGAAAAAATAAAATAGAAAGTTATGTTGCCCCCCCCCCCAATGAATATTTTCGAAGTTTTTTTTGTCACACCTTGTTGCACCCCTTATGCACCACCTTTTTTTTTAACTTTTGCGCCGCTCAAATAGCCAAGAGAAAAATAAAATAGAAAGTTAGCTAGTCCATCCCAGCGAAAATTTTCAGTTTGTTTGTTGCATCTTATTAAATCTATTTCCATTACCTGCTGGGTATCATCACCGTTTTTAACTTAAACAATATTGGCTTATTTCAATCACAAAAATTAATTATATGATACTAAAATATGTTAATGATACTTTAAGTGTGTACTCATCAAGAAAATGAAAGTCAGAGAAGTACGTCTTGCTCGCTTAACAGGGCAGTATTTTTCCTACATTTTGTTATTTATAAGTGATTATTGTATTCTATTTTCTAGTTCATTTTTAATTTAACCATTTTCTTAACAGCGTTCTCTTCACAAAAACTAAATTTAGTAGACTAATAATAATTACATATGTTTATCATTATTTACTATTGATAAATGAAAAATACATTTCGAGAAACCTCAATTACTTAAATAGAGTTTTGTTCCATATAAATTTATTTTCTTTTCCATATAATAAAGAACTTAAAATAATTGAGCGATAGGGACTTTCTATTTTATTTTTTTTCTCAGCTATTTGAGCAATGTAAAGTTAAAAAAGGTGGTGCCTAAGGGATGCAACAAGATGCAACAAAAAAAACCTCGAAAATTTTCACTTGGATCGTCTAACTTTCTCTTAAATTTTTTTCTCGGCTACTTGAGCGGTGCAAAAGTTTAAAAAGGTGGTGCATAAGGGTGCATTAGGGGTGCAACAAGATGCACCAAAAAAACTTCGAAAATTTTCACTGGGGGACTTAACTTTCTATTTAATTTTTTTCTCAGTTATTTGAGCGGTGCAACAGTTAAAAAAAGGTGGTGTGTAAGGGTGCATAAGGGGTGCAACAAGGTGCACCAAAAAAACTTCGAAAATTTTCACTGAGGGGGGCTAGCTGACTTTCTATTTTATTTTTTTTCTCAGCTATTTGACCGATGCAAGAGTTAAAATAGGTGGTGCATAAGGGTGCATTAAAAGTGCAACAAGGTGCACTAAAGAAACTTCGAAAATTTTCACTGGGGGGGGGTAACTTGACCCCTCCCAGTGATATTTGCCTGCAGTTTCTTTCCTGAAGGAGTGCAAAAATGGGTGCAATCATTTGGTGTAAGAAAACTTTGAAAACGTTACTGGGGGGGGGGGGGGGTGCAAGTTGATTGACCCGGTATCAGCACGTAAATAAATTACAACAGACGCTTAACTCCACTTATTGCCGTAGCATTGGAATGACTACATTTCAGTTGCTTACAGGCGTAAAGATGCGATGTAAAGATGATATTTGCCTTAAAAAATTATTAGAAGAATTTAGATTACAATTCGAGGAAAATCGTGACTTAATGAGATTAGAAGCAAAGAAACAGATTTTGAATATTCAAGACGAAAATAGTAAAAGCTACAATTTACGACACCTAAAACCGACGAAGTATTTGATTGGAGACTTGGTAGCGATTAAGCGCACTCAGGCTATTCCAGGTAGAAAGCTTCGTAGTAAGTTTTTAGGTCCCTATGAAATATTAACCCGCCAGTATGCGCGCCCGGTCTCACAGACCGACGCGATACCAATTGTTAAATATGTCATTTGTAACCTTGCCAACGATGCGCATGCTCAGTCTAGATTAGTTTTATAACCTAACAAATGTGACTTTTATTCGGTCATTTGATTGACACACTACAACCTTGGAAGTTTATGCTCTCCTTGGGTTACTATTTTATGCCGGAACGCTAAAATCGAACCATCTGAATATTGAAGAGTTGTGGAAATCTGATGGTTCAGGGATTGAAATTTTCAGATTAACAATGAGTATAAAACGATTCCGTTTCTTACTTCGGTGCTTGAGGTTTGATGATAAAAGTACCCGCGTCGAGAGGAAAGTTCTCGATAAATTGGCACCCATTCGAGAATTTTTCAATATATTTGTGGACAATTGTAAGAACGGTTACAGTCTGTCAGAATATGTAACTATTGATGAAAATTTCGAGGAAATTGTAGCTTCCGGCAATATATCCCATCCAAACCCAACAAATATGGAATCAAAATATTTGCACTTTGTGACTCTAAACTATTTTTACACGAGTAATTTGAGGTGTATGTTGGGCAGCAGCCTGAGGGACCGTATCAGGTCAGCAATAGCCCAAACAACGTTGATGGAGAGACTTTATCAAGTGATAAAAAGTTCCGGAAGGAATGTTACCATGGATAACTAGTTCACCAGTATCCCATTTGTGGATAAACTGCGCAAAGATTACAAGTTTACTATTATTGGGATGATCCGACAAAATAAAAGGGAACTTCCCAGAGAATTTTCTTGTCCATCACATCCCCCTGGAGGTAGTATGTTTGGATTTACGAATAACTGTACGTTGGTTTCTTATACATATACCGAAGAAAAATAAAAATGTAGTTCTAATATCTTCTTTGTACCACGATGATAATCTAAAAACTAAAAAACTAAAAAATAGTATATGGGAGTGTGGTTTAAGAATTAATTGAAATTTATCTTCGCCCACAATAACTTTATATCCGTAGATACGTATTTCGGCAGCTAATTGTTTTGGTGACCTATCATTTAAGATAATGTATTTACGCCAATTTCAAATTTAAAGATTGAAGTGACATGTCGTTTAAAAGTGTAATGTTCAGACTTTCAAATCATATCCTAAATATCCCTGAAAAATTCATAGGATGGTCACAATATGGTGTCGAAGGTCATTATGTTTAACTGCCCAGAACTCAATTTTCGTAAATGGAACACCCTGTATATTTTTATATCATGACGTAAGCCTGGGCAAATGCATATACAGGGTTCCCAAATAGAGTGGCCTATTAAAATATTATAGGGAAGTAAATATACACAAATTCTAAAAATTAGTACACTGCCCTAAGGGAAAGCGATCTTTCAGATTAAAATATTTTCACTTTTATATCACTTCCGGTTATATGCCGTTATCTTTCTTATTTTAAATGGAATGCTATACTTTTTATTATAAATTCTGATTCTACACATTATTTTAAATAGAAAATGCTAAGGCTTCCCTATACCTAAATGCAACAGATTTTGAGATATCTTTAAATTTCTTTAAAAAAAAGTTTGGGTAACCTTCCCTTTAGAAAATTGTATCTATGACACTTTCAAATTTCAAGATTCAAGTTAAATGTCGTTTGAAAGTACAATCTTCAATCTTTCAAATCATATCGTAGTTATCCCCAAAAAAATCACGGGCTGGTTACAATATGGTGTCCAATGTCATTATGTTTAACTGCCCAAAACTCAATTTTCTTAAATGGAACACCCTGTATATTTTTACATCATCAGATGCAGAATTAAATTCTGCATCGAATAGTATTACAATGCCCTATACCTGTTTTTTTTTAGTTTTCCTGTTATTAATAATTGTTTACTTTAATGGCATTATCTGGCTACAGTTAATCCAATATTTCGCTGTAACTCTCGACAAAACTTTAGAAGTTACGTATTCAGATTGTTTGAGCACTTTATACAATTACAATTTTATAAGAGTAATTGAAAAAGATAGTGCGAAATATTTATTTACTGTCTGATTAAATTGTTTTATAATTAACGTTAACAACACAAAACTTGTTACTTGATGTAAAACCTAAGTAGTAACCATACAGTATGCTTATATTTTCAACACTTCCTCCTAAGCCACTGTGTGAATACTTTACATAATTATATTAAGTAATAACTCCTATCTTAGACCTCAAAAATTCAAATCGAATTCGTTCTAAAGCCTTCGTTAGCAAATCGGCTAATTGATTTTGTCCATCAATATGTTCTACGTTTAATCGATTTTCTATACAGGCTGTTTCACTGAAACAGCCTGTATAGCCTGTACAGCCTGTATGAAGATGCACCAAACTCGGTATGTTGGTAGATATCGTGAAAAGAAATAAAAGTTTCCTAAAATATTTTTTTTAAATGAATAAGTCTTGAGATAATCGAAGGGAAAGGAGAATCGTATATTTTTAGAACGTAAAATAGATGAGAGCGGCCCGAATTCTTAACCTGCCTTAACGTTCGGTTTTTTACTTTATTACCCCATAAACTGTCGCGCCTCAGATGATATGATGAAACACATTTAGTTCGTTCACTCCGTTCTGGTTAACGTTGACGAGTAATTAATTGGTGTAGTTTATACTTTTCATTTTTAAGTTTATTATGTAAGTTGTGTGTGGGTGTGTTGGTGGTGCGATGGGCGATTACACATTTCGAGAATACGCAGATTATTCGAACACATGTTGTAAGATAATTGCCGTTTTCGAAAGTCGCCCGCTTCCGAATTTGTTTCTTCCTCATGTGATCAAGTTCAGTCTGATAGGCAAATAATTTAGCAGACCGGCGCGGCGTAAGCAACAATTCTAGTTATTAATTTTTATTAATTGTACATAATTGTACATAATTGTAGTAATTGTTGGATACAAGAATAAATAAAAACGTTACAAGCGTTAATTATCTTACATTATTAAGACTCGGCAAATTTGATGTAATTACGGTTTGCATAAATGGTAGTGCGACGAAACGCACGCTTTTTTCAAAGTGTTCGCCTTTAACACGTCTTGCGGTCAAGGCCAAACTTAAAAGCCTCTCATAAATTTTTTCGTTTACGATAGATATTTACTGTCTTCTTGCAGGCGCGTGCCATTCATAAAACAATTTAAATCGCTCGTCTTGTTTCACGGCGGCAGAAATTTAAATCGCTACGGTATTTATAAAAACATCGGCTCCAAATTATGCAAATTTCAAGTTGCACCGATTAAGAAAATTTATTAAGATATTTTGTTTGAAATAATGTCAGAAACGTGTCCCTCAAGTTTGGTGCATCTTCAATGAAACACCCTGTATAACACTCGCGTACAAAATAATGACGCACCTCGATGTGTTTAGATCTTTTGTAAAATTCCAGGTTCTTTGCAAGTTTAACTGCACAAGCATTATCGATGTACAATGTAGGCGTTTTATCAATTTTAGCACCCAAGTCTCTGAATAAACGTCGTTGCCAGATTAATTCCTTAGCACCTTCACTTGCTGCAACGAACTCTGCTTCCGTTGTTGATAAAGATACAGACTTTTGCAACTTGCTTGACCAGGAGATAGAGGTTCCTCCATAGGTCATCATAACGCCGCTAGTCGATCGTCTGGTTTTTGTATCTCCTGCAAAATCTGCATCACTAAAAGCTTCGAGTTTCTTTTCTGTTTGAGTTGAAAACAGTAATCCATATTCAGTAGTTCCACAAAGATATTTAAAAATTCTTGTTACTTCAAGCCAATCCTTCTCGGTTGGACACTGTAGAGACCGAGCTGCATAAGACACCGCAAAAGCTAAATCCGGGCGAGTTGCTGTTGCCAAATACATTAAACATCCTACAGCCTCACGATACGGCACTTTTTCATCTAGAGCCTCTTCTAATCCTCCTCCACTCCGATCAGAGGGAGTTTTTACTGAGTTGGCGTCACTCATATTGAACCTTTTCAAAATTTCCTGTGTATACAATTTTTGGCTTACAAAAATTTCATCCTGTCGTTGTTCAATCTGCATTCCCAGAAACATATTCACAGCACTTGTTGTAATTTTAAATTCTAATCTTAACTGACGAATGAATTCATCGATCTCTTCCTGACTGTTACCTGCGTCCAATCCATCATCGACATATACAGCAACTAATAGTTTGGTCCCGTTCTGTCGACGTATAAATAAACATGGATCTGCTGAACTTGCTTGCAAACCTTGATCTCTCATGAATTGTACTAATCGCTGATTGCAACACCTCGGCGATTGTTTCAAGCCGTATAAACTTCGTTTCAATCGACAGACACGTCCAGAATTATCATCAAATCCTTCGGGTTGACTCATATACACTTCCTCCTGAAGAGAACCATATAAGAAAGCTGTTTTCACGTCAAATTGACACAGTTTTAAATTCTCTTGCGTAGAGAGTGCAAGAATAGATCTTACTGTGTCATATCGGGCTACTGGGCTAAAAGTTTCTTCATAATCTATGCCTGCCTTTTGTACATGTCATTTAGCAACGAGTCTTGCACGAAAACGTTGAATGCTTCCATATGTGTTTAATTTCACGCGTAACACCCATCGATTTTTGATAATTTTAGCATTTTTTGGTGCAAAAACGAGGTCCCAGGCATCATTTTCTTTCAAAGCTTCCAATTCTTCTTTCATGGCTGCTAACCATTCTTGTTTTGAATTTGAATTTAGCGCTTCATTATAGGACTGTGGGTCTTGAAACTTAACTGTAGCCTTATAGACGGATCCACCTATATAATTTCCAGACGTCATCCAATTTGGTTTCCTCACCATTCGTTTTGGACGTTGCTGTTTTAAAATTGAAGCTGGTTCCACTTCTTTTGTTTCCTGAATTTCATTATCATTTACCTCCTTGTGATTTTCAGTCGCTGAAGTTTCAATTAATGTACCTTCTCTATTTTCTTTAGAATAATCTTCTTCCTTAGTATCTTTCGGCAAAATTACATCAACATTTGAACATATTTTTTCTGGCTTAAAATAAACATCGTGAGAATTTATAATTTTCTTTAGTGATGGTACGTATACTTGATAGCCATCTTTAATGTTCAGATAACCAACCATTCGACCCAAAACACTCTTATTGTCGAATTTCTTACGAAACTGCTTTGGTATATGTACAAAACATTCAGTACCAAATACACGCAGGTGATCTAATTTTTTTATAATTCGACCATTCCAAAGCTCAAGTGGAGATCTTTCATCAACTGGTGTTTTGCCCGTATAATTCAATAAATACACAGCAGTTTCACAAGCTTGAACCCAAATAAAACGTGGGAGATTACTTACTGACATCATGGATCTAGCGAGTTCCACAATTATTCTGTTTTCCCTTTCTGCCGCACCGTTTTGTTCTGGCATATATGGGGCACTTAGTACCAAAACTATACCACGATTACTTAAAATTCGACGTGTTTCTTCACAATCAAATTCCTTTCCTCCGTCACATCGAAACTCCTTAACAATATGCCCCATTGTTGAAGCTTCATTTAAAAATATTTTGAGACAGTTTGAAACTTCATTTTTCTGCTTGATGAAGAACACCCTTCGAAATTTGCTAAAATCATCTTTGAAACACACAAAGTATCTTTCGTTACGATTTCCATTTACTGACATAGGTCCGTTAACGTCAGCATTTATAACTTCACCAACCGTCATTGATCTGTCATTTCTAGATCTAAAAGTTTTATGATGAGCCTTTCCCATAGCACATCCATCACAGAAACTTTCCGTTTCAGATACCTTCATTTTAATGTCCATTTTCTCAAGCACTTTTCTAACATGGCGTTTGTCTTGATGGCCAAGCCTCTCATGCCAAAGTTGAAGTGTCTCTACAGCTGTTGCAATATTGACCTGAACATTTTTTCTAGGAGTTACTACTCGCATATTCATCATATAAGCATCCATCTTCCATTTTCCTGTTGCTTTAACTTTACCTTCCTTTTGCAGAAATATATTTTGATGATCAATAGTTACTTTTAAGTCATGTTTTGTAGCACTTTGCACAGAAAACAAATGTCTTCCAATATCAGGCACATACCAAACATCTTCAAGATATCCTGGTTGCCATGTTCCATTGACCAACATCTCAATGTCCACGCGTCCACAACCGTAAGCTGGAATTTTCTCTTTATTTGCTACTTGAACTTCAACTGGGAGAACGAATTTTTGAAAACTTGCAAAATATTGTTTATTAGCTGTCATATGATGAGTTGCTCCTGAATCACATATCTAAGCATCCGACTGTTCAAAACGCTTTGCTGCTGTAAAAGCTGTTCCTCTACCACTATCTGCAGTTGTTGAGTTAAAACTGGATGGGTTTTTATCTTGCTTACTTTTATATTCCTTGATATTTCGGCAATTCTTCTTAATATGTCCAACTTTACCACAGTGAAAACAACGGCGAGTATCTTTGTTATTTGAACATACTTTCTTTACGTCACTGAATTTATCATTTTTGACTTTTGTCGTTGACAACTGTTTTGATGATGAAGAATGAGCTGAAAATGCGTTTAGCTCGACTGATGAACCCGATGTTTGTAACCGCTTCTCAATTGTACACAGCTTTTCAATTAAATTGTTTGTTGTTCATTTGTTGTCATCTAGAGATTCCCACACATTGCTGAATTCTTGATATTCTGGTCCTATCGTTGCCAAAATCCTTCCATGAAGTAACTCGACTGGAATATCATGAGATCCTCGACGACGAAGTTCGGCATTCATATCCGCGAACAATTTTTCCACCTTTGCAACGTATGTTGCAACATCACTATCCGGTTCACGTTGAAGTTTGTCATCAGTAAACTCAGTCTTTGTATACTACTTTGTTCATAAACGCTTACTAATTTATTCCATATGTCTTTTGCATTTGTATAAGTTAGGACTAAATCCGCCACTGTTTGACTAAAAGCACTAGCAATTAGAGCAGCCGTACGAGCATTATCACGTTTCCATTCTGCAATCCTCTTCAGTTCATCTTCTGAAGGCACTTCTGCATTTTGACATTCACGAGTACCATTTATCATTGATACCATGTCATACTATTCGAAATGCATATTCATTTGCCATTTCCACTTTGGCCAATTCGACGGTCCCTGCAGCTTTTCAACTTTCACTTTCAAGTCTGCCATTATTTTCAATTTGTAACAACAGTAATACCAGATTCACACGAAACCTCAAACAACTTGTATCTTCTGATTATGCACACTTTACGTGATCTGGGCCCATAACCTTTAGAAGTTACGTATTCAGATTGTTTGAGCACTTTATACAATTACAATTTTATAAGAGTAATTGAAAAAGATAGTGCGAAATATTTATTTACTGTCTAATTAAATTGTTTTACAATTAACGTTAACAACACAAAACTTGTTACTTGATGTAAAACCTAAGTAGTAACCATACAGTATGCTTATATTTTCAACAAAAACAACAATATTTATTTATATCACAAAATCTTTTAAGCGGACACTAAATCGCGCACTATAACACTTTACGTTTCACCGTCGTTCGACAGCTTCGTCAGAAGTGAAAAATATTTTTCACTTCTGACGAAAAGTGAAATACGCACTATAACACTTTACGTTTCACCGTCGTTCGACAGCTTCGTCAGAAGTGAAAAATATTTTTCACTTCTGACGAACGACGGTGAAACGTAAAGTGTTATAGTGCGCGATTTAGTGTCCGCTTAAAAGATTTTGTGATACAAATTTCATCGGACAAGAACCAACGGTAAATATTTATTTACTTAACACACAAATAAACATACAAAACAATGAAATTAATAAAATAAATAAAATTAAATCCTAACATAAAAATCTGGATAAGCAGATTTAGTTTTCATTGATCTGACGGATATTTCGTGAAAAATTGCGTTCAAATCTTCTAAATATTTTTTTCCACTACTAGTACTATAGCCTGTCATTTTGACATGTGTTAGGTTGCTGTGAAAAACAATTTCTCGACCTGAGGTAAATAATTTTATTATTTACCGGTAAATAATGAACATCAATGTTACGTACGCTTTCAGGTACAAATCTTTTGATTTTTCAGGCAGTAGATTGTTTGCCACTTGTCCGGCAATTTCCCGCATTTCAGGCGGCGCGGCGCGGCGTACAATTTAAATCGCCGTACATCGTTTACCGTACTTACTTTATTTAATTGACGCTTTGGCAAAAAGATCGACGTAATGTTTGTGACAAATTAAAAAATTTAAATCAACTGTCATATCGGTAATACAGAAAACTGTAAACCTTTCGTAATTTGAAATAAATATTTGTTCAAATTAAAATTATCATTTGCACTAGTAGTGGAAAAAATAGTATATACACCACGGTAGAGAAACCTTATAACCCTCGGTCCTTTACATCCCGAGGCCCTTAGGGCCGAGGGATGTAATCATACCCTCGGGTTATAACACTAGACTTCTCTACCTAGGGGTATAATATACTATTTTCCTGGCATAGGTGGTAACTTGGTATTTTTTGTTAAACTTTCTAAACGTTCTCCTAACAATTTTATCACATTCTCCATCAATGTAAAATAAATTTAGTAATTTAGTAAGCCTTGAAAATTATTTGGTAAAAGATGTTGTTTATAATCGTTATTAATATTTGTATCACAAAATCTTCTAAGCGGACACTAAATCGCGCAACTATACACTTTACGTTTCGCAGTCGTTCGACTGCTTCGTCAGAAGTGCTTCTGACGAAGCAGTCGAACGACTGCGAAACGTAAAGTGTATAGTTGCGCGATTTAGTGTCCGCTTAGAAGATTTTGTGATACAAATTTCATCGGACAAGAACCAACTGTAAAAATGTTATTAATATTGGTGCCGGTCCTCAAAAAGTAAAATAAAAACGAATAATTTTATTTATTCTAATGAACAATTACTAAATTTATTCTACATTCATGGAGAATGCGATAAAATTGTTGGGAGAACATGTAGAAAATTTAATAAAAAATACCCACAGTTACCACCAATGACGCGGAAAAAAAAATTAGAAGATTTGAACACAATTTTTTAAGAAATGGTACAATCAGACAAAAGAAAACTAAATCTGCCCCTATAACTGGCAATGAAGAAAAGAAAGTTTCTGTGTTAACTTATTTTGAAGCATATCCGCGAGCGTCTATTACTGCTGCTGAACGAGACTTAAATGTCACACATTCTTCTATACAAAGAATTATGCACAAGCATAAATTACACGATTTCAAGTTTACAACTGTTAATGCTTTGCAGCCACAAGATGTTGCACTTCGAATGCAATTTTGTTAAACACTTATGACACATTAACAAGAAGATCCTAGATATATGGAAAAAATCATTTGGACAGATGAATCAAAATTTTCTCATGAAGGAATTTTTAATAGGCATAATTCTCATGTATGGGCACAACAAAATCCACATGCTACCAAAGAGAGAGCATTTCAAAATAAATTTAGTTTTGGGGCAAAATTAAATCAGTTGTTTATTCTGAACCGGTAAATAATAGGCAAGATCTTGAAAATAGAGTTCGTAACAGTTTTCGAAATTTAAACCCATTTGATATAAGACGGGCAACAACAGAAAGTGTTATATCACGAGTTAGAAATTGCCTTCAAATGAATGGCAGACAGTTTGAGCAAAATTTGTAGACTGTATAGAATGAAACATTAAGATGTAGAGCTAATTATTCCACTGTATCACATCTTTGGTGCTGTGGGTCCAGATTTTTATGTTAGGATTTAATTTTATTTATTTTATTTATTTTATTTATTTTATTAATTTCATTGTTTGGTATGTTTATTTGAGTGTTAAGTAAATAAATATTGTTGTTTTGTCGAAAGTTACAGCGAACAATTGGATTAACTGTAGCCAGATATGCCTTAAAGTAAACAATTATTAATAACAGGAAAACTAAAAGAAACAGGTATAGGGCATTATAATACTATTCGATGCAGCATTTGATTCTGCATCTGATGATGTAAAAACATATAGGGTGTTCCATTTAAGAAAATTGAGTTTTGGGCAGTTAAACACAATGACATTGGACACCATATTGTACCCAGCCCGTGATTTTTTTTTGGGATAACTACGATATGATTTGAAAGATTGAAGATTGATATGATATGATATTTCGCACTATCTTTTTCAATTACTCTTATAAAATTGTAATTGTATAAAGTGCTCAAACAATCTGAATACGTAACTTCTAAAGTTTTGTCGAGAGTTACAGCGAAATATTGGATTAACTGTAGCCAGATATGCCATTAAAGTAAACAATTATTAATAACAGGAAAACTAAAAAAAACAGATATAGGGCATTGTAATACTATTCGATGCAGAATTTAATTCTGCATCTGATGATGTAAAAATATACAGGGTGTTCCATTTAAGAAAATTGAGTTTTGGGCAGTTAAACACAATGACATTGGACACCATATTGTAACCAGCCCGTGATTTTTTTTTGGGATAACTACGATATGATTTGAAAGATTGAAGATTGTACTTTTAAACGATATTTAACTTGAATCTTGAAATTTGAAAATGTCATAGATACAATTTTTTAAAGGGAAGGTTACCCAAATTTTTTTTAAAGAAATTTGAAGATATCTCAAAATCGGTTACATTTAGGTATAGGGAAGCCTTAACATTTTTTATTTAAAATAATGTGTAGAATCAGAATTTGTAATAAAAAGTATAGCATTCCGTTTAAAATAAGAAAGGTAACGGTGACTTCCGGTATAACCGAAAGTGATATAAAAGTAAAAATATTTTAATCTGAAAGATCGCTTTCCCTTAGGGCAGTGTACTAATTTTCAAAATTTTTGAATATTCCCTTCCCAGAAAACTTTTAATAGGCCACTCTATTTGGGAGACCCTGTATACTTATATACAGCGTGTCCACCGAGTGCCGCGGTCTTCTCTACCGTCTATAGTATATAAATATATATACAGGGTGTCCCAACAGTGTGTTCTCGGGCCATATCTCCATAACTACTGAAGATACAAAAATTTTTCAACACAATTTCTTTTTTAATTTAAGAGATCTACAACACAAAATTATTTTCATCTATACAGAGTGAATGAAAACAGTGGTACCGGATACAACTTTTTTAGTTCAAATGGCATGCCCTATATATGAAACCAAATTTGGATTGCCCATAAAATTCTACACATTTTCTGTATACCATTGCCTATACCTAAACCTAATCGTTCTCGAGATATTTAACATTTTGTCTAAAAACTGCCATATGCAGCCACTACTTTATTTATTCATATTTTATTTATTTTTAACTCTAAGAAAAAGATTTTTGGTACAGATGTAGTTGATACGTAAGCTTATCATAACCCAGTATTAAATGTACTTTTATCGCTACAGGGTGGTCATGGTAATAAACAAAATCTCAGAAATTTCAAAATGACAAAACTCAATTTTCTTAAATAGCATGCCCTATATTTTTCTATCTTAAATTCTTCGTTTAATAAAGTACTTTCATTTTTGTTAAGTATGTCTTATACCTATCTGAGATATTTTCTGAGATTTTTAGATTTATTTGAATTATTTCTTTTAAAACGAGTTATTGTCTAAGGTGGCCGTGGAAAACGGCAAACAAATGAAGCTGTTGACTTTAATAATTAATTTTCAAAGTGTTAGACTGTTGGGAACTTGTTAAGACATGAATTATTAGATTTATTGAATTATTTCTTTACTAAATGGTTGCATAGCCAAAGTTGGTTCGATCCGCTGGCAACGGGCTTGACGCTTGGTCGGGCAATTATAAGTGTGTGTTCGAATCCCCTCCTGGTACATATGGGTCCTATGTGAGAAATGGAAAACTTAGGTGTCGGATTGTGTTCAGGATTCATTTCGGTCCCTTCGAACTAGGTTTTCTGCGTTTTCCCGGTTTGTAAGACGAATGCCGATGGAAAACACCTAGTAGATCGGTCGCAGCCGCAGCGGGCAATATTACAATAGACAGCTTAACGCATCCCTGACAAGCTCATAGAGAGCTTGGGGCATGTATGACGTAAGTACATAAAAATGTATAACCGTTTAAAGGAGTCACGTACTTGAACTAACTAATGCCTGTACATTATTGTCACTTGAAAATTAATTATTAAAGTCAACAGCTTTATTTGTTTGCCATTTTCCACGGCCACCTTAGACAATAACTCGTTTTAAAAGAAATAATTCAAATAAATCTAAAAATCTCAGAAAATATCTCAGATAGGTATAAGACATACTTAACAAAAATGAAAGTACTTTATTAAACGAAGAATTTAGGATAGAAAAATATAGGGCATGCTATTTAAGAAAATTGAGTTTTGTCATTTTGAAATTTCTGAGATTCTGTTTATTACCATGACCACCCTGTAGCGATAAAAGTACATTTAATAATGGCTTATGATAAGTTTATGTATCAACAACATCTGTACCAAAAATCTTTTTCTTAGAGTTAAAAATAAATAAAATATGAATAAATAAAGTAGTGGCTGCATATGGCAGTTTTTAGACAAGATGTTAAATATCTCAAGAACGATTAGGTTTAGGTATAGGCAATGGTATACAGAAAATGTGTAGAATTCTATGGGCAATCCAAATTTGGTTTCATATATAGGGCATGCCATTTGAACTAAAAAAGTTGTATCCAGCACCACTGTTTTGATTCACTCCGTATAGATGAAAATAATTTTGTGTTGTAGATCTCTTAAATTAAGAAAGAAATTGTGTTGAAAATGTTTTTGTATCTTCAGTAGTTGTGGAGATATGGCCCGAGAACACACTGTTGGGACACCCTGTATATATAAATTCAAACGAGCTAAGATGTAACTCAGTCAGCTCTTCTTCATAAAATTATTTTTGGCTATACAGAGTGTTCAGTAACTGAGAGCCATACCAAAGTTATATTTTTTTAATGGAACACCTAGTATATTTTTACATATTTCGAAAGCACGCATAACGAATAGGTAATAACCAAAAATGTAGGAAGTTTTATGTAAGAGTTTGTAAGATATTGATGTTTAAGTGTAAAAAATTGCCATAATATGAGTGTTTATATCTTTGTCATTTATTGACATTTCTTCTTGAATTTTTGTAGGTACTCAATACAATATCTTTTCTACAGAAATTTCAAAACAGCTTCGGTCTATCAATTATGTGTACAGGATGTTGAGTTTTGCAAAAGATAATTTCCCTCAAAATTTTCAAATGGAACACCCAGTATATCTAGATTTTCGTAAAACACTGTTTTAATAAGCTTTCATAAAACGCCAAATCTATTCGCCTAAACTGAAGAAGTCGTGAGACAAAAATTAATAATTTTTCTTTCTTTCAATATTGACGTTATTTAGTCTTTCCGACCGGTTCTTCTGTTTTGATTTGCTGATAAATCAATGAATATGTTTTATTTTTTGTTCAAAGTAATTGAATATGTTCCTATCCAGTTCCTATCCTGTCCAGTATTGTAAATATGTTGGGCAACACTTGATTTCTCAAACCTATTGTACCTATAGTGACTTAAATGTTCCTTAAAACGTGTTAATATATTTCCTTTTGTTTGTCCAATATATTTATTAGCACATTCATTACACTTAATTTCATAAATTCCAGATTTCTGTTCAACATCAACTTTATCTTTCGGGTTTCCCAATAAATTCCTTATGGTATTGTTAGTAGAAAAAGCTAATCGTAAGTTTTGAGTTTTAAAAATATGATTTAAACCTTTAGTGTATCAAAAGGCATTTTGACAAATTTTCCTAGAGATGAAGTTGCCGTTAAAGTGCTAGAATTTTGGAAGATTAGCCACAGGAAACATCCTGTGGCTAATCTTCCTAATTATATTATCTACTATTTGGGGAGTATAACCATTATGAGCTGCAACATTTTTAATATATTTAAGTTCTTTGTCATATCGGGATTTAGTAAGTGGAAATGAGAGTAATCTATTTACTAAAAAATTTAGAGCCACGAGTTTGTGTTGTACTGGGTGTCCCAACGGTGTGTATTTCTTCTGTGGTGCCTATAGGAATAACAAGTAGAGAAAAAAAGATTAAGAAAGTTATACTAGACATCACGCGGCACATTTTAAAATTATGTTCAACTATACAGGATGTTCCAGAAAATGGTGGTGCATACAAAGCGATTTTTTTTAATGGAACACCCTGCATATTCGTATAAATTTGGATGTCCCGCGGAGAGATGATGACATATTAATTTCGCTCAGCTATTTTCGGAAGAAAAAAATTATTCTTCGAAAATTCCTTAAAAATTTACAAATTTTGAACTTAAGTTGCTGACTATGGAGATGACACAGACTTACGAAAATATAACAAAATATTTTTAGGACTTTGGGCTTTTTAAAAATATGAAAAAAGTTAAAATATCTTGTAGCTTTATACAGGGCATACAGTACTTGCGAAGCACTCAGTATCTCATTTTTTTTAAATGGAACGACCTATTTTTTATTTCAGAAATGGGTAGTTCTTGAACTTAGCTTTCTACTGAGACCAGGTTATATACCTATATTTCTAGTATTTCTTTCATTAGAAACCTTGTTTTTACTACTATTTGAACAATTTAGCCTTCCATTTATAATTTTTGTATAGTAAATAAGCAAAAAGTAAATCCCAGAGTGTATTTATATCACCCCTGAAGAAACGTCCAGGTCTACACATTTAACGTTTTACAATACTCACATTGATACGAGAAAAACAGGTAAATATGTGAAAAAAAAAATTTCATCGTAGTCAGCCGTTATTTCATATTTGAGATCTTATAACAATTCAGAATAACTTTTTCAAATAACATTTCCGCGTATCTTGGAAAATAAAGGTACTTTACTCTTATGTCCACTTCAAATATTTTTATTTCTTCAGTATGTGACCAGTGGTATTCGAATTTTGATATCTGCATTTTGAGTTTGGGAAGCTCTAGGTACTTTCAAATTTATGGTTATAATTTATTTCCAAAAATAAAAGGTTAAAAACCAAAAAAATTTAATGGTAGTAACAACAATATTTCTAGTAAAACAAATATTAGAAATAAAGGTATATAACCTGATATCAGTAAAAAGTTAAGCTTAAGTACTATCTATTTCTGAAATAAAAAATAGGTCATTCCATTAAAAAAAAATGAGATACTGAGTGCTTTGCAAGTACTGTTTGCCCTGTATAATGCTAAAAGATATTTTAACTGTTTTCATATTTTCAAAACTCCCAAAGTCCTAAGAATATTTTGTTATACTTTCATAAATCTGTGTCATCTCCATAATCAGCAACATAAGTTCAAAATTTGTAAATTTTTAAAGAATTTTCGAAGAAAAAATTTTTTTTTTGCGAAAATAGCTGAGCGAAATTAATATATCTTTATATTATTGTAATCATCTCTCCGCGGGACATCCAAATTTATAAGAATATACAGAGTGTTTCATTAAAAAAATCGCTTTGTATGCACCACCATTTTCTGGAACAGCCTGTATAGTTGAAAATAATTTTAAAATGTGCCGCGCGATGTCTAGTATAACTTTCTTAATCTTTTTTTCTCTACTTGTTATTCCTATAGGCACCACAGAAGAAATACACACCGTTGGGACACACGGTACAGAATGTTGTGATTCGTTAATTAAAAACCGGCTAGTATTTGTATCTTTACGATAAATGTCGTTTTCTAATTCATTTTTGCTGTTTCTAATTACACGAGTGAGTGTCTAAAAAGGGGATCGCACCGTTTTCTTCCTTTTCGTATGTAAATTTAATGCTATCAAATTTTGAATTTAATTTTTCTAAAAAATCTTCCAAATTACATTTCTTGGTATCAAAAACTGCAACCACAGAAGAAATACACACCGTTGGGACACACGGTACAGAATGTTGTGATTCGTTAATTAAAAACCGGCTAGTATTTGTATCTTTACGATAAATGTCGTTTTCTAATTCATTTTTGCTGTTTCTAATTACACGAGTGAGTGTCTAAAAAGGGGATCGCACCGTTTTCTTCCTTTTCGTATGTAAATTTAATGCTATCAAATTTTGAATTTAATTTTTCTAAAAAATCTTCCAAATTACATTTCTTGGTATCAAAAACTGCAAAAATGTCATCAACATAACGCAACCAAATTCTTGGAAAATACTGATTATCATCTCTTACGTCATTTTCGAATTTACTCATAAATAAATTGGCCAAAAACGGTGACAAATAGTTTCCCATTGCGGTCCCTTGAACTTGTTCAAAAAACTCACCATTTATTTGAAAGCAGTTCTGAGCCATGCAAAGAGATGTGAGCCTGACGTAGGTATTTCTCCAACCTATCTTTAACTACGTTATTAACTTTCAGTAGTTCCCGCAAATAAGTCAGTGTTTCAGGTATGGGCACACTGGGAAATAACTATTGAACATCAAAAGAGATTAGGATTTCCCCTTCTTGTAAAGAAACATTTTTAATCTTATTTATAAACTTCATTGAGTTTTTTACCGAAAAATTATCTTGAGCATTGGGAAGTGCAATGAGCTCACTATTCAACCATTTGGAAAGAGAGTAAGTGGGTGAGTTTATACCGGACACGATTGGTCTCACCGGTTTATCTGCCTTGTGTATTTTGGGAAGGACGTACAATTTGGGTATGGTGGGGTTAGATATATTAATCTTAAATATATTTTGTTTAGTAATAAGGTTGGGGACATCCTTTTATCGTGTCTTTGACAGCTTTAATTACCTTTGGCAACGGATTTCGGGGTAGTTTCTTATACGGACCATTATTTATTAGGTTGTTTACCCTTTCATAATAATCGGTTTATCTAAAATCACAATCTTATTGCCTTTGTCGGCTTTTAAATAGAAGTAGTTTTCCTTTCTTAACCCCTCAATGATTTCATAATATTTCATAATAGTGGTACAGATTTTATTGAATTATTTAAATTGTTTTCAAGTTGTATTTTGCAAGCATTTCTAATGTAGTTTTTGTTATTTTCATCCAAAGAACTAATCGCTCTTTCAATACTCGCAACAATATCCGTGGTCGGTGGTTTACGATACGGTAAATTAAATTTTAAACTTCTATTTAGAAATGCTATTTCTGTATCATTGAGATGTTCAGAAGATTGATTAACAACTATGTTTTCATTTATAGGATCTTTTTCTGCGACAGGTGCAGGTGGTAATAAGACTTTGAGTTTTTTACGTTGTGTAATATTAATATTCTTCATTTTGTGAGAAATTACCTCCTGCATTTTGTTGTAGAACAACATCCAACCTACATATACGTTCGGCATCACTTAAATTCCTGGTAAGCTTTAAATGAAGCTGATATTTTTCTATTTCTAATTTACTACGTTTTTGATACAAATATTTGATTTCCAAATTGAGCCACTTCAATTTTGCGTTTTGCATAATTGCATTTTGAAATTTGGATTTACTATTAAATTTTAAATTAATAAATTTGGGAAAAACGTTTTTTCATTTACATGCTTTAACAAAAGAAATATCTGCACCAATTTTCCAAATCTTAGTGCTAATCTTATTAAATAAATTTAACTCCTTAGACCGAGAAGCCATGATAAACTAAAAAATAGTAAAAGAGACTGTGGTTTAAGAAATAATTGAAATTTATTTCCGCCCACAATAATTTTATATCCGTAGACACATATTTCAGCAGCTAAGCTGTCATCTTCAGTACAATTTAAAAAACACTACATGAAATCTAACAGCTACCTACCTGATCATACTATCTATACTACTAATAGTATCTAGTATGATAATGTGGACACTCTAACAGGAAAGCTTGAAATCATATTGGACTACAATAAAACGAAAAGCGGGATGTATGTTGTAGATAGACTATGTGCAATTACAATGTTGCCAGGTGAACCAATAGATGGCCTATGGTAATTTTCTACTCAGTTCTCAATGTGGCTGGAATCAATTTGGTGGTTGTTCATAGTAAGAAGAACCCTACATCGGCAATGAATAGACGTAGCTTTTTACCAACTTTGGTAACTGATCTTATTCATCAATATTTATCTGTTCGAGTCACTCAAGAAGTGCTTCCAAGATCTCTGCGAAATCGACTCCATGAAATTATTGGTATTCCAAAAGAAACAACTCCACATCATGCCAGAGAAGGAGAAACCGGCAGATGTAGTATTTGCGACAGCAAGAAAAAATAGAAAAACCCGGTATTTTTGTAAAAAAATGAAAAATTTCTTTGCTTGGAGTACACAGTGAAAAAACAGTGCGAAAACTGCGTGGAAAATGTTTTTGAGTCAGAGTAATGCTATAATTTGAATGTTTATAGAATTTTTTTTTGTTGTTTCTGAATTTTTAGTTAGTCGAAATCGAATTTTCGCAAAATAGAGCAATATTTTGTATACTCCAACATAAAATATACCAATATTTTTTGATTAATAACTTTTATTTCTATTGCTGTAGTAGAAATTTGCAATTGGGAACATAAAATATAAAAAATTGCTTATAATTTTGGAGTCGGTCTCACAGACCGTATGCACCCACTCGTATCCCAAAATATGGGTTAAATGTGAAAAGTAATGATTAAAGCACGGAAAATTTGTATAAAACGTCACGAATGTTGCCCCACCAAACAGACAACTCGGAGTGCAGGTTCGTTAAGGGCAAATATTGCCGCTTTAGGCTGGTCGTCCTTTGGATGCGTTTTCATGCGAATTGAGTTCGTCAGAAATCGGACGAAGAAGTGCGAATGCTCCCATGTTATTGAAACTTACGGAAAGGCGTCCACTGCGTCCGAAATGATTCGTCCGAATTCGGACGAAAAATCCCATTTATTTCGGATAGTTCGCACATTGCATGGTTTCGTCCGATTTCTGACGAAGTCAATTCGCATGAAGACGCATCCAAAGGACGACCGGCCTTAGCTGTAGCTTAGCGCTCGGAAACACATCACACGCCGCTGGGGTGTTTCTCGTTTAGTAGTGGGGCGAATTCGTAAATCTTTCACGCGGCCTAGTAATGATACATGTGATGTGAAACGTCTAAACGATGCTGAAGGTCCTTTTATTACTAGTACTTGTGCGGAATACATGAAACCGTAAATAAGTAACGATTAGTCATCCGAGACGTATGATTGTCAGGATGACCGAAATGTAGGATAAGTTAGAATAAGTTGTTTTAGTTTTTATTGAATTTGTGAAAAATATTTGATCAAGTTAATAGTTATAGTGGTTGCTAAGGAAAAATAGATGTAAAAAACATAATAAATTACAGTTTCTGTTTTTTGTAGTGTCCGTTTTATTTAAGAAAATCCCACACAACGATTATAATTTGCGAACCTTGAGTAGTAACAAATTGGTGTCAGAAGTGAACATTTTCAAAAATCGAAAATGAAGCTAATGGAATTGAAAGTGATAGAGCTGCGTGATAAATTGGACGAGAGAAGGCTAGAAACTTCTGTAACGAAACTGTTTTACAAGAACGGCTTGAACAAGCTTTCCGAGAAGAAGGAAAAGATCCAGAATTATTTGAATTCGAAATTGAAAATATCGCAACTTAAAGAAATTAAAGCAAAAATGAAAAAAGTGGATGAAAATATAAAGAGAGAAATCAAAGAAGTCGATGAAAATATGAAGGAAGAAATGACGCAACAAATGGAACTTTCTAGAAAGCAAATAGATAAAAATCGAAACTTCCAGTTTAAACACCGATCTGAAAATACAGCATATGAAAAATCAAATCGATGAAAAGATCGAAGATCTTAAAACACAACTCGATGAGAAAACAATTTGAACATACAATTTTTTATCAAAGTGAAGATGTAAAAACTCATATTAGTGATATAAAAACTGAATTTGACTACAAACTTAATGAGAAAATCGGAGGATTAAAAATTCAGTTCCACGATAAGTTTAAAGACTTAACCAAACAACTCTATAAAGTAGGATTTGGTCGTTCTATTACACCATCACCTGTGTCGTCAAGCCAAAAACTGAAACCACCCAAATTTGAAGGGGACTTATGTTACGGTTCGTTTTTGCATTAACGATTTCATAACCTTTTGCTTCTATTTTGACTTCAGTGATCGCTCTATCTGCTTACAAACTCTAAGGTTTTTGTTTCATTTCGTTTTTAAGTCGTTTCTAGTTGCTTTTCATGACAGTTGGGGACACTGAAGATTTTTCTAGAATTCGGAGCGAAAAAGGCGTGTCCGATTTCCGGCTTGCTCGAGTTCGGCGTTGTTCCGGGAAGCCATTATTCATTAATTAATCGCACTTCATAGACGATGGCTGCATTTTCGTTGCAGCTAATTTTTTAGTTTGTGTTTGAAACTGGCTACCCAAAAGCTTTTGGGGATCTTATCGTTCGTGAACGACTTCTGTTTTGGCATAAATATTATCATTTCGAGAGCCTCCTCTACTATAGCAATCGTCATTCGTCGCTTTGGAGCCCTTAAAGGAACTGCCGAACTAGGTTGTTACGTACCGAGTTCAGCCACCCCAGCTTCGTATTATCTCAACATGATGTAAAACAAGATGTTCTTATCATGCTGACGCTTTGTTTTTGTAGATTAGTGCATTGCGTTCTAGAGTTTAGTTTTAGTCTGAATATCGTGGCTTTAACATTGCCGCTTGACTAAACCCATTTATTGTAATTTTTCAATAAATTTTGATTTTTTTTTAAATCAATTTACGCGAACGCCTAATTTAAGTGGCGCAGTCAGTAGGATTTCCCAAAGGAACCGGACAAAATCGCCGAAAACCTTTCGTTTTAATTGGGAAATTTAAAACTCCAAAATTCGGCCACATCGCCAAAATTGGGAGCTCGCAAACCCCGGAAAGTTCAGACAGCATCGCTGAAGATTTCCACCGTAGGATTAAGTACTAGTGTGTAAGAAAACCTCAAGAATTTCGGACAGCATCGCCGAAGACTCGTCTCAAGATTTTAGTGCTAACGCGAGGATTTCAATGGACATGAAAATCATCGTTTTAATGTAAGTAACTGCTCAATTCCTATATTTTCTGTTCACCGTATCATATGTCCGAATTCGATAATCTTTTGCAACAAATTTCCAATTGGACAATCGATTCTCAATCGCCTTCCACTCCTGAAAATCCAAAAGCAGATTCTACCAAAACAATGACAACCCTACAAAAATACCATTTAGATGCCGTACCTAATTACGATGGCGATCCCTCAACTTTGGCAATTTTTATATCTGCGTGCGAATATTTACTAAATACATTTTCTAATCGAACGCAACCTGCGGATCCAATAAATGAATATTTATTACGTGCGATTATAAGTAAATTAACCGGTAGAGCATTAATTTTAATTGGCAGAGAAGAGAAGACGCGACGACTTGGGCGCAAATTTGTAACTTAGGTACTTCATCAGTATTTTGTCGATCAGCGCGATGAAAATTTTTTAGTCAGAGATTTGATGGCATTCAAACCAAATCGAAACGAAAGCCCTTATCAATTCGGCATTCGTTGCCAAGGTGCTAGAAGTTTGCTGTTGTCTAGACTTAAAATTTCTGAAAAGGAGGCTAATAAGAAAAAAATTAAAATCGAATTATATGATGACTTAGCGCTTCAAACATTTTTATCTGGCTTACAAGAACAGCTTAGTTTGGCAGTTCGATTGCAAATCCATTCATGAGGCCATCCCAACAACCTCTTTTCGCGAGACCTGTTTTTCAACCACCACCGCGACCGCAATTACCCTTTGCATCATTACCGCCGCCAAAACCTATGTTTCCGCAATTTAATCAGGCAAGACCGAATTTTGCATGGAAACCTACATAGCAAAATTTTGCACAGCCAAAACCGCAAATAAACGTTTTCCAACCAGGAACAATAAAACATTTGCCCAAACCTATACCAATGGACATTTCTTCGGGAAACTTTTCCAGACGCACACAAATCCAGCAACAACCTCAAACACGAAATTTTATAAGTGAAGAACTTTTTCACCATGAAGACGGTAACGAAGCAGCAGGAATGAACGATGTAACTCGAAATGAGGACTCTTTTTATTATTATGATCAAAAGTACGAGGATCAAGTTACTCAAGAAAACGAATTTACACCGGAAGATTACGAAAATCAAGAGCAAAATTTTCCGATAGATCCTCCTATAACCAATGCGACATAATAGAAATGAACTCGACTTCATTGTCAAAGTTACCTTATATAATATTGCCTGAAACTAATTCAAAATTTATAATTGACACTGGTTCAACGAAAACTCTCATTAATTCAGAAATAGTAAAAAAATTCTATAGTCAATATGTTCGTCAAGATCCATTTCAAATTCACTCTGCTCACAATACTTCAGTTCACGGTTATAGTGTAACAATTCCGCTTTCTAAAATTTTAATCGAAATCAAAAACATAAATTTTACATTTTTATTTTAACCCTAAATACGACGGTTTAATTGGAGTTGATTTATTGAAATTATTAAATGCTTGAACTAATTTGCATTCTAGACTTTTAGTCACACCTGAGGCTAAAATACCTATATATTTTGAAGGAGAAGAAATAAGAAAACCGGAATTTAATTTTCAAATCACTCTTTCACCGGCCTTTTTAGCGCCTGAACGGTCCAGTGGTAAGAGGACCGGCCTTGCAATTGCATGGTCGTCGGTTCGAACCGCACTCGGGATTTTTCTCGGGGGTGGTCGGTATCGACTTTAGGCACCCTTCAGTGTTGGGGATAAAATTCGACACTGCTCCCCCTTAACCGGCGAGAAGGTTGGAAGTAACAAAGCCATGGAACACTTTACACACACTCAAATACACTCCCGCTCCTGAGGTCCTGACAAGTCTTTGACTTAGGGTTGGTTGGGCAACCACCACAGATAAAAAAAAAAGTAATATGCGGTTTGATATACGTTACACATTGAATTCTTACATAATGACACTTCAAATTCGAAACTCTGTAATGCGGCGTTTATTCCGACTTACTAACCGACTAACGGATTACTTCCATGACAGATCGTTCATTTTAACTGAAAATTATTTTAAAAAGTTGTATTCAATCTGATTTTGTAACGTATACCAAACCGCATATTACTGAAAAGCTTATTCTATGATGTGTCAGAATTAATGATAATATACAGGGTGTTCCATTTAAAAAATCAGAGTAAAGTAGGCATTCGAGTTATGATTCACCCTGTAAAAAGTATGTGACCTATTTCTAAAAAGGACATTGTCTATTACTGCCAACAAGTCATGTAATATTCCTATAAAATTACAAAATAAAATTTTAATAAACAACGTATCTACAGCGTATCAAAACATACCATATTTTTACGTTTAAATGCCAATATCTCGAAAAGTATTACATTTAGCTACGTAATCATCTTATAAAAAATTGTTCCATTTTTAAAGGCGAATCAGATGAGCTCATAATATACCGGGTGTTCCATTTAAAAAAACATAACTTTGGGTTGGCACATCCAGACGAAACAGCCTGTATAATTGTAACTAATTTTAAATTATACAGCTATATCTCATCTAAGTCTTAGCGCACACGGATTTTAAGAATATGCAATAATAAAGTCGCTATCTTCCGAATACGCACTATTGGCCCACGCTGTAGAAGGCCAGATGGATAGAAACACTGCAGGAGAATGATTTTACAATCGAATATAGTCCAGGTCGTGTCCATAATAATGCATTCTCCAGCAAACAGGGTCCTAAAAATTGTCGGCACTGCTTAAAATTGGAGGACAAAGAAAGAATAATTCCCATCAAACTCGTGTCACAAACAACCAATGGCAACCAGAGATATAAGCCAAGAGGAAGACGTAAGGGATATAATCTCTTGGAAAAAAAAAAGGACAACGTCCAATTTGGGCTGAAATATCGGACAAAAGCCCAATTTTAAAAAGCTACTGGGCATAATCGGATCCTTTAAAGTTAGATAACGGAATTCTTAAAAGGGAATGGGAGTCACCTGATGGCAGTGAAACTAAAGAGCAGTTAGTCCTTCCTAAAGTCAGGATTGCCCAAGTTTTGGAAGAAATTCACGGAGGTACGTAATGTGGACACTTGGGCATCAATAAGACATTGACAAAAGTCCAAGAGAGATTTTATTGGGTGAAATATAGAACCGATGTAGAGAATTGGCGTGCCTGCAAGGCTGTCCCTGGACCTGCGAAGAAGACTAAATCTGTATAACGTCGGTGCACCCTTCGAGAGAATTGCCATCGACATAGTCGGCGCGTTTCCAGAAACCGATCGCGGAAATAAGTAAGGTACATCGTGGTGGTAACCGATTGCTTCACTAAATGGCCAGAAGGTTACGCGTTGCCTTCTCAGGAAACAACAACGGTCGCCATTGCTCTCATAGAGAATTGGATAACGAGATTTAGGGTGCCAATGGAGCATTCATCAAGGTAGAAATTTCGAAGAAAGCGTCTTTCAAGAATTGAGCCGGATGCTTGGCATTTTTTTTCACCCACTTTTTACCCCAAGCTCAAAGCTTGTCGGGGAGGGATGGCGGCTGCGACCGACTTAGATGTTAATTTCTCCTTCTGCATTCGCCTTACAAACTGGGGAAACGCAGAAAACCCAATTCGAAGGAGCCGGTTTGAATCTGAAACGCAATCCGACACATAAGTACTCTATCTCTCACATAGAGCCCATACGCACCAGGATGGGATTCGAACCCGCACCTAATAATTGCCCGACCGAGTGTCACGCCCGTTGCCAGCAGACTGAACCACTCGGCTAACAACTACCTAAAACGCACACTACCCCATTACACCTGCAATAGGACGGCATGGTGGAGCGATTCAACAGAACTCTAGAAAGACATTTGGCCAAAGTAGTCTCCACAAAGCAACGCGATTGGGATCAACATTTTCCCATGTTTCTAGTCGCATATCGTTCCGCAATACATGACACTACTGAGCTATCGTCGTATCGAGTTTCGATTGGAGAAGAAATGCGTTTGCCATGTGATTTGAAGTTTGGACGTCCAGAAGCTAGGAGGTCTGAATTGCACGAGTATCTGCAGGACCTCGAGAATCGATTGATGAGCACTCACCAATATAGCGACAAAACATCAATCTGGTCACCGACAAAATGAAGACCCGGTACGATAGACGAGCCAATCAAATGGGATTCCAACCAGGGAACCAGATGTGGCTGTACAACCCCAGAAGGAGCGTGGACTAAATGCAGGCGCCTTGGGACGAACCTTACGAAGTAACCAAGAGAATTAATGACGTGGTGTACAAAATGCGGAAGTTACCCCGTGGGAAGACGAAAGTGATCCACATAGACCATTTGGCTCCATATTCTGCTCGGGACGAACAGAATTAAGGAGGGGGCAGTGTTACATTCCGTGAAGTAAATTCTATGTTTAGACTGGTCGCGCTACCTATGATGCAGACAAGGTCCTAGTGTATTCCAGGCTCGCACCGAGTGGTAGTAGAATTGAATAGCGTGACTTGCTATACAATGACCGGCAGAAAGTTGGACACATATGGGATTTTTTTTATTGATTTCTCAGAAAAATTTATTCTTTATGAAAGCCCCCGCATCTTCCCAAACTCAAAATGCATATATCAAAATTTGAATACCTCTAGTTATATACCGAGGAAATCAAGATATTTGAAATCAACGTAGGAGTAAAGTATCTTTATTTTTCTAAATACGCAGTAATATTATTTGGAAAACTTATTCAGAATTATGATGAGACCTCATATATGAAGTCATGGCTGTCTGCGATGAAAAAGAAAAAAATCATATTTTTAAAATTCTTCCAGCTTCAAGGTGTGTATTGTGGTATTTTGAAAGTATAGAGCTGGACGTTTTTTCAGGTGTGACATACTCTGGGATTTATTTTTCGCTCATCTACGAACTGAGGCTGAGAGATATAAGAAGTCCACGATCGGACTAAGTACTCGTCCCGGGAGGCGGAGCTTCTGTTTTACACGCAGCACTCTTTCACTCTGTCTTACTCGTTTGTACGATAAAGATACTGCCAGGAGATTTAATCCGATCGTGGACTTATATCTCTCAGCCTATACCATAAAAATTTCATTTTTTTGTGTCCAAAAATTATTTTTTCATCCTAGGCAGCTAAGATTTCATATTTGAGATGTCAGAACAATTCTGAATAACTTTTCCAAATAATAATAATAATCATATTATTATTATTATTATTATTGGTAAAATTTCTAAACGATATAAAGGATGCTGGGACGTTCTGGAGAAGTCAGTCATTACCGAGAAATTTACTTGGATTAACGCAAAAGAGACATAAAAATATAAACCCGTTCGTTTAGCACTTGGCCCAAACCAAAACCAAACGTGCGCGTGTCACAAACATTGAGAGTTGGCCGAGTCCGAGAACCGTAACAACCAAGCCTAAACAGAACTTCGAAAATAAATCAAAACATAACCAGAAAAATCTATGGAAAAGTAAACTACAATTGCTAACTATGGCGACTTATGAATGGAAATGAGAAAATTAAAATAATCAAATTGAAGACTTTATTCTAAAAACCATGTATTTTATTGATATAAAAAAATAACACATTTAGTTTAAGCAGACTCGGAATGACCCCTTATCTGATTGAAAGTGTTTTTAGATGCTTTTTTATGTTGAAGAAACTGAAAGAATATAGTATTATTCATAAGAGAAGACCTTTGCGTCATTGTCTGGTGTTGCATCATCAGACTTATGAATCATGACTCCGTTCTTTTTTCTCATTCACCGTTAGCAAAGAAATAATATCGTCATTGTCTGGTGTTGCATCATCAGACTTATGAATCATGACTCCGTTCTTTTTTCTCATTCACCGTTGGCAAAGAAATAATATAAGCCCATTTGATTTGTCTTGAATTGTCTCATATTCTAAAAGCCGCCGCTTTTTTTTGCAAGAGTTTGCTTATCACTAATTATATATTTTGCTATTCTTAAAAATGCAATCTTTTGTTTTCTAATCAAAATACGTGACCAAACTTGCCCATTTTCTGACTTTTTTGAATAATTGTTTGCTATAGGCAGAGGTGGGTACTATTTCAAATTAATTCATTTCAAATGCCGGTTGAAAATACAAAATGGTATTTTATATTTTTTATTTTAAATATTGATGGTGAAATCATTTTCTATTTTAAATAGAAATTAAAGGTATTTTGTATTTAAAAATAAATGGTTATGTGAAGCAGTTTTACAAAAACGAAAGAAATGTAATAAGAAGTTTTTTGTTTTATATTAAACAACGAATGTAATCTTGTAACTATGATTTATTTTACTCAAAAAATGAACTATCGAATACACGAACGAATACCGAAATAATACCCCTTCCGCACTTGTCCGAACGATCCGAACGTACGTAGTTCGGTTTTGCGTCGATTATGATTTTGTTGTTTTGACTGGATATTAATTTTGAAAGAAATTCTTGAGTCAGGAGTCGTGTAGTGGCTTTCAGTTGTCGCAAAACTTTAAATATTTTCGACAATTATAATAAAAACCACTGGCGAGTCAAAAATTTCTTTCAAAATTTTAAATAAAAAAATTGAAAACTATTTTGCTTTTTTTTAGTCATTTAAAATAAGTATTTTATATTTTCTATTTTAAATAAAAATCACAAAACATTTTCCATTTTGTATTTTAAATAGGGGATACCAACTTATTTTGTATTTTCTATTTTAAATAATTTGTATGGACTATTTTACCCACCTCTGGTTATAGGTAAAACGAAATACAAGAATTTATTCCAAGAGTGGTTAACTCATAAACATTTAACTTGTATAAAAATGTGAACAATTAAAAGTTTTTGTGTTTAGTAAAGACAACATGAAGGATTTAGAACATTTAAATTAAAAAAATGAATATTTTATTAAAACTATGTATACAGCGAATTTTTTTAAAGTGTGGCCATAAGGATTTACATGCTAAAAATTTGACCTCATGTTAATGTATGTTATGGGACAAATTTTAAGTAAATTTTTGTATTTAGTCGTAAATTAAACGATTTACTACAAGATGAAATTTGCTAAAATATCCTAACACGTTTTCCTTAATTTTATTTTATTGTGAAAAATTGAAGAAAATAGACACAAATTATTGAACGAATATAATCCATGTAGGCTGACGTTATTAATTTGTCACTGTGATTACTGATAAACCAATAAATTATTGCAACATTAATTTATTACCACTTGTTCATACCTGAATGTTGCAAATAGTAGGAGGATACTTTAAATTAGTTTAGTAGTAATTTGCAATAAATTAAAGCTATTTTCAGAAGTGGACTGTATTTTTCTGTTGTTTACATAACAACTCAAATTGTCTTTTCTATGCATACTGTGTTTTATAGCATATTTAACATCAAACAGTAACTGCAGTACATTACAGTAACATTCTCCCCCCCACGTTAAAATAAAGTTATTTTAATGGAAGGACGCACAATCGCACCACTGGTCTTGATAACTGGCCGGTCTTGGTTTGAATTGTTGCCACTCGTTTCCTATCATCGTTCCCTGGGTGAAGTGATAGTATTCTGCCAAGTTGTCAAGATAATGGCAGAGTATTGTCTTCTTTTATTAAGACCAAATCACCTATTTCTGGTTAATTACTACTAGAGATGTGCCATTTATTTCTTCGTTGTAGATTTGTCAAGTATTCAGTCTTCCAGCGATTCAAATGTATTATCATCTGCATTTGTTGAAATTGATTTAACTTGTTGGCTGGTACGTGATTCAGCTTTTCTTCTATGACTGAAGTTATTGGGGCGCCAATGAGGAAGTGAGCCGGAGTTAATATAGTAAAATCATTACGATCGTCTGATAGTGGTGAGAGAGGCCGTGAATTTGACACAATATTGTATTAAAATTTTCTAATGACAAAATATGTATTACAGCCAACTATTTTTTTAATGTGCATTTTCATAGATTTTATTGCAGCTTCGTGCAAACTGCAGCTCTTGGAGGCATAAATTCCCACGTTATAAAAGTTTCATTAATAAAGTTTATAAATGGACTTTCGTGGTGACATTCAATAATAGTTTTATATGCATTTCGCAGTTCTTTATCAGCAGCTACGAATGCTTTGGCATTATCAGAATATATCTGCTTGGGCAAACCTCGTCTAGAGACAAATCTTTTTAAACAATTTAAGAAAGAATTGCAAGTTAGATCACTAATAATCTCAAGTTGAATAGCTTTAGAAGAAAAGCAAACGAATACACAAACATATATCTTAATTATTTTTTTATTTCTGAGTTTAGTCTCCTTAACCAAAAATGGTCCTGCCATATCTAAAGCAGTAAATAAAAAAGGTCGTGATGGTGTGACTCTATTGATAGGTAAATCAGCCATTTTAATAATTGGACTTTTAGACAGGTATTTGAAACAAATGATGCAAGACTTTATAATTTTTTTAACTGCATTTTTTCCAGCAATTGGCCAGAAATGTTCCCGTATAGCATTTAATGTTCCTTGCATACCGGAATGAAAATGTTTATTGTGTTCATGTATTATAATTAAATTTGTTAACGCATGATTTTTAGGCAATAAAATTTGATGTTTTTTGTCGTAAGTTATTAAAGCATGTTTTAATCTACCACCAACTCTTAAAACTCCGTTTTTATCTAAAAATGGTGACAAATGTATTACAGTACTAGTTTTATGTAGTGTTTTTCCGTTTGATAAATTTAAAATTTCCTTTTCAAAATGTTGGTGTTGGGCTAATTTTATTAGTTTAGTTAAAGAAAATTGAAGTTCAGCTGGAGATAATGTATCCGTAATTCGTAATTCTCTTTTTGTTGAAAGATTTTTGATAAATCTTAATACATAAGAAAATACTCGAAGTAATTTATTTAAAGAAGAGAACCTGTTAAATATATCCCATGTTTTAATTGTAACTAAGAAAGATTTATATTTTATTTCTAGTTCTTCTGATTCAGTAGATCCGTATTTTATCATCCAATATTTTGTATCATTATACATGAATTCAGGACCATGGAACCATTTTGATTTTTGTAACTCTGTAACTGATGTTCCCCGAGATGCAATATCTGCAGGATTATCTTGGCCTCTAACATGATACCATTTTTCAATGTCGGTTAAATGTTGTATTTTAGAAACTCTATTCGCAACAGAGGTTTTCCATTTTGTGGGATCAGCGCGTAACCAATTTAAAACTAGAGTTGAATACAGATTCAACTATAGTTAACTAATAGTTAACTAGCTAAATTGTTTTTGGCATTAAAGATTTTCAAAATATTAATCATTAACCTTGTTAATAGAAGTGCTCCTAAAAGTTCTAATCTCGGAAGCGAAACCTTTTTGACTGGTGCTACTCGTGTTTTTGAGCAGAGCAAAGCAATTTTAATTGATCCATCTGTTTTGACACTACGAACGTATATCATAGCTGCATAAGCTGCTTCACTGTTGTCACAGAAACCACAAAACTGGAAATAATCCAAGTTGTTAGGAAATACTTGACGTTTTATTTTAATGTTACATATAGGGTCAGTTGTACAAGGAAGGTTTAAACTGACGCTTAACTGAACCAGGTTCAAAGTAAACAAATTCGCATAGGATCTTAATGACATATGGCAATTAATACATTCATAAATAAAATTTGATGCGATTTTGTTCACTTTGAACCTGGTTCAATTGAGCGTCAGTTTAAACCTCCTTTGTACAACTGGCCCATAGAAAACATTTGATCCTTCAAGTACAACCAAGTACTTTCCAAGTATGGAGGATTTTTTCATCCCATTCCAATTTTCGTAACCATAACTGTTGAATAAATATCTTTAGTTTAATTGTTATGACTCCTAATGGATCAAAAATCCGAGAAATTAAAGATAAAATACAACGTTTAGTCAATCTAGTGTTATTATTTTTATCTGTATCTACATAAAAGTTGAATGTATGTGTGTCTATTTTCCAAATCATTCCCAGCATTCTGTTGTCGTTTTTTGCCTTTACTTCGTGATTATTGTCACCGTTACACAAATTGTTGTTTTGAATGATTTCTAGTGCATTGCTAGACCACTTACGTAAATTGAAACAAGCTGTTTTAAATATTTCACACAGTTGTTGTTTTAAATTCTTTGCATCATGAAGATTATCACAACCAGTCAGAAGATCGTCGACATACAATGTCATTTAATATAGCACTAGATGCTTCAGGATACTTATCTTGAAATTGTTAAATTGAAATTGTTGCTAAATCCTTGAGACATCTTGTTAAAAATGTAGTTGGGGCAGTACCGTATGTTACAGTAAGCAATCGATAAATTTTTAATTTTTCATTGGGATTTTCTCACCAAATTATTCTTTGGTAGTCTGTGTGTTTTTTTGTTACTAATATTTGTCTAAACATCTTTTCAATATCCGCTGTTAAGACGACTTTATGTTTTCGAAATTTTATCAATATGTTAAATAAATCGTTCTGTACTACTGGACCAATTCGCAAAACGTCATTTAATGACAACGAAGTACTTGCTTTTGCAGAAGCGTCAAAAACTACACGTAATTTCGTGGTTGTACTTGCTTCCTTTATAACTGGATGATGAGGAATATAATAATCTTCAGATTGTAGTGATTGTGTATAGTTTATGGCTTCTTCGTCTGTCAATTCAAATAGTTTTTCCATATGATTTAATATTTATATTCCCGCATAAAATTAATGTAATCGTTATTCAACTTACTATTTGACTTTAGTCGTCTTTTCAATACCATAAAATCTCTTTAACGCAGTGTTAAAACTGTGCCCAAGAATATTTACCTTTTCGTTAAAGGGTAGTGAAACTATATATGTACCTTCCTTCTTCATTTCGCACCAGGTTGTTTGTAAATTCGTCTTCACAAATTTTATCTTCTGAACTTAATAAAGTTTCATTTGGAAATTCATCTAATTTCCAAAATCTTTGGAGATCTTCATGTAATATGTTATCTTCTCGTATTGCCATATAACAAAAAGGTTTGTGAAGTTTAGGTATGTTTAATCTTCCAGTAATTAACCACCCAAATTTTGAATTCTGTAAAACTGGTTTTTGTTTGCCAAGAGTTACTTGTTTAGGAAGCAATAATTCAAAAAATATTTCAGCTCCTAACAAAATGTCTTATCTCATTGGGTTCATTAAAAAATGGATCAGCTAAATTGATATTTTCTGAAATTTGCATATTATGAGTTTGTATACGTACTTTAGGTATTTTCTCTGTAATTTTTTTAACAGACAAGAAATCGAGACACTTCGTGTAACTGGAATAAACCGATTTAATAGTAACGTTTGCTACTTCTTTAGCTTGTGATGTTGTATTATTTAGGCTCCAAATTACTACTGGGGTATTCATTTCACGAGCACATATTTTCAGTTTTTGAAGTAATTTATTTGTAATGTAATTACTATCGCTACCGTTGTCAAGTAACGCTCTAGTCTTAATAAATTCACCTTTCGAATGTTTAATTTCAATTACTACTGTGCTTAAAAATATGTGAGATGATTTGTTAATACAATGTGATGCAATTGTCATTTGTTCTTTATTGTTATCAGTAGATAGTGAAAGTTTATTAGAAATGTTATTATATTTGGTATCATTGTGAAGTAATGATGGTGTTTTTTTATTGCATTTAAAACAATTTCCAGATTTGCAATTTGCAACTTAATGTCCCTGTAATAAACAGTTTGTACATGCCTTACTTTCTTTGATAAAATCAAAACGTTTCAAAGGTGTCTGCATTAAAAATTCTTTACAAATATAAATTGCATGTGATCCCTTGCAAAATATGCAGTGTTTTCGTGATGCTACACTAGAAATTGTTTTTGGTTTAGTTTCAGCTGATTTAGGATTATTATAAGAAATGGTTTCTAATAACTGACATCTTCTTTTTTAGAAAGTCACTTAGGTAATCTTGGGTAAATCTTTCTGAGAATTACTTTGTTGGTGTATACGAGTCTAATTTACTAATTAGTAAATGTATCATAGGTGTTTCCCAAAATTCAACTGGTTGTTTTGAAGCCTCTAAAGCACGGAAATGATTCAGAAATGTATCTAATAAATTTCTTAGCCCTGAAGAGCTTCCTTTAATAATTGGTGGTAAATCAAATATGCCTTTTATATGCACATTAACTATTAATTTTTTATTTTCGAAACGGTCTTTCAATAATTGTAAAGCTAGATTGTAATTAGCTGTAGAAGTTTCTAAGTACTGAATCGTATCTGCAGCTGATCCTTTATGTGACAAATTTAGATACATGAACTTTTGTATTTCTGAAAGCTTTGGATTTTCCTGTATTAGCGTACAAAATGCTTGATAAAATTTTTACCAATCTTGATAATTTCCGTCAAAAGTTGGCAAATTTATAATTGGTAGCTTCACTATTGCATTATTCTGATCGTTATTTGTTTCTGAAAGTAATAAATTAGAATTTGAATCATTTTTAGATTCTATAATATGTTTACTAAGAATTGCTTTTGCAAGAGAAACTGCTTTAAAGTATAAATTTTCAAATTCTTCATCGTCTACGTCATCTGTACTGTCATTGTCGGGCGTGTCAATATTTAATCGCAAACTTTGAATTTGTCTTTGCTCTTGATCGTACTGAGCTAATGCACCGATTCTAGAATCTAATCGAGTTTGTAATTCAATTACTGAAGAATTATCATCAAAGTTTTGAATAAATTTTAAAAACTTTGTGATGCCAGACTTTATCGTAGCCTTTTGTCGAACTAAAACCTTTAATTCCTTGCTCATTTTTGATTAAGAAGAAACGTGTTAAAGCAATGAATTAGTTAAATTATTTGTAAATGTCACAATTGACTCATATATATTATTGACAAGTAGCTTACTCAAGATAAAGAAAATATATTATGAATTTGAGAATAAGGCTAAACAATGTTTATTGCAATAATTGTGTCAAATACAAAGCACTAATAAAACGTCCTCACTCACTTTTCTTATATCTCCATCAGCGTTGTCGTCTTTCTCAATGAATTAAAACCGCATCAAATCCTGTGGCTCTGCTGTTCGCAATGAACTGCTCGTCAGCTCGCTCCAAATTTGCTACGAATCTTGTACTTCGGTCTGTGCTTCGGTCACCGTCAGTTCGCAATGAATCGAAGGTGCTCCAATCCTCCTTTGGCTCTCAGGAATTACAGAATATGTATAACCTCGGCTCGAATGGACCAAAATGAATGTTGCAAATAGTAGGAGGATACTTTAAATTAGTTTAGCAGTAATTTGCAATAAATTAAAGCTATTTTCAGAAGTGGACTGTATTTTTCTATATTATTTACATAACAACTCAAATTGTCTTTTCTATGCATACTGTGTTTTATAGCATATTTAACATCAAACTGTAACTGCAGTACATTACAGCAGCGACGGGCGCGAGCTCGCCAAAAGCTCGACCCCCACCATAAATTATTTGCGACGATCCCAATATTTCAAACAAACATGCGCCGGCATGTGTAACTGACTCAGTCGTATCAACGAATTCAAAAACAGAGAGCGCCGAGCGAGTTAGTTCATGTTGGTTTATTAGCGTTTAACAGTGTCGTACAAGTTCAAGACCATTTCAAATTGAAAAACAAACCTTTTTTAAACAATATTTATAATAATTTTCGGTTTAATTCAATATGAACAGCATGAAAACGAATACACCGCGCCGCCGCCGTCTACAATTTTATATTTCGTGGGACCAAGAGATACTTCCCCTTTCCATGCCCATGCCTGCATTACAGTAACAATACCATTGAAAAATGAGTGGAACTTGTTATCACATACATAACTGATACATAATTGATATTTTTAATGTTTGCTTAATAACAATGGACATTTTCTTTATAAATTTGCAATAGACAGACGTTAACGGAACTTTTCTCTTAAGGACATTTCAGCTACCTTGATTTTTGACTTCGGTTAATTCTATGCTTATTAATTTCAACTTCTAACCGGAAAATAATTAAATAGAACATGTTATTATTATTCTAGCAATGTGCATTTCGTAGAAAAATGTTTGATTTATTAATAAAAATAAAAATTTGCTTCAAATTTGTGCCATAACATACATTAATATGAGGTCGAATTTTTAACATTTAAATTCCTATGGCCACACTTAAAAAAAATTCACTGTAGAAGAAAAATAGAGAAAAATGTAATCGAATATCATCGCGGTTTCTTGCTGGTAATTACTCATGGTTACAGAAAGCTTACTAATAAATAAGTACAAAAAATTGACTGTCACCTCTATTTGCAATTTTTTAATTTTATTTTTACTAAGAAATTACAATATCAAAATTATCCAACTATACTTAAATTATAAAATCTTTTGCAGATAGCATTTTTTTATTATTATATCTTTAATGAAAACTATAAGTTTTTCATTATAAAAGAGAGTGATTCCCCAAATATGAACGGTATTGCTCAAAAACGAAAAACTGACATACTACAAGCGCGTGCAGTTCCTTTGTTTTGAAACCTCTGCTAGTTTATAACTTGTTGAGGCAAGTCCACTTTCAATAAAAAGCAATAAACTGCATTAATTTTTTTATTTACATTTGAAAGAACTAGGCCAAGGTCTTAGATACCGCGCGCGTCTTTGGCAAAATTTTTATATCCATCTGTGTTTCACCGACACTGGCATAGCGAAATCCGTTTTTCGTTGCGTTCCATGATATTTATTTCTCGCTTGTTCAGCGATTCTTTTAATAGCTTATTAAATTTAACAGATCGTAATTCAAGAATTGAAACTGTACGTCTACGGTTAGCAATATGCGAAATAAAAAAATGTACATACAGTACAGCACAAACTGCATATCAAACGTGTTGTCATACCTGTGCATTCATTATAACCTTAGACAAATTCGGTGAAAATAGCCCGAAGTCTAAACTCACTGACAATTTCAGTGAATTTAGACCCCTGTCTATTTTCACCGACATTTTCGGTCTATTTTCACCGAAAATGTCGGTGAAAATAGACCATTACAGACGCAGGGCTAAATTCATCGACATTTACTGTGTTTACATGTGAGATTCATATGTTGAATATGTTTAGAATAATATGAGTTTCAATGTTGATGCGCTAATTTCTGAAATTAGAACGGATTGAATTGTCAAACAAATCGACTCTCATCTGTTTCTGGAGTTAAACGAAGAACATTCCGTAAGCCTAATAAGAGTAGAGATGAAACTAGTCAGTACTTCGTTTCTCATAAAATAAAGCATACATCACAAGACATTTGGGTTTATCAACCAAGAGAGCTTTCATTCCAAAACCGTAATGAAATATGAAATAATTGTTGGTTGAGTAATCACGCAGTTAATGCTTCACTCATTCTGTTAGCAAAATATCCAAATATTTTTGGCCTCCACGTAATAGATCCATTTTGCGAAAAAGTTCCTTACTATATAAATTCTGTTGCGAAGAGTGGATATTTTGTTCAAATTTATCACATTTCTCAACACTTTGTAACTGTAGCCGGAATGTTTGATGAACATACAGTTAACATTAATTTATATGACTCTCTTAACTGTACTGGGAATATATCTGGAAAATTAATATCTAATATCAGCAGCCAATTCAAATTTGAAATAGAGCGAAAAGTTGTAATTAAACAGCTTAGTGTCAGCAATTTTCAAAAAGAAAAACAACTCAAGCGATACTGGCCGCTAAATCAGCCGCAAGTGTTCGATTTTAAAACATAAACAAATGTGTTTATAGAAATGTAAACAGTTAGGTCAGTGGACCGAGAACGATTATTAACTCTTCAACTTTGGATGTATTAAGAGCTGTAATAAATTTTTAAAATATTAGACTTCATTCATTTTTTCGAGAAAGGAGTCTCACAGAGCAGCGGTGGGATAAGTAATCTTTTGCCATCGAAGTGATTGGTGAATAATTGACTGTTGGTGTTATGAAACTGTGACAATGCAAGAAAACAATCGGGATGGCCGTGCGAAGCGACGACGGCACGATGAAGACACGCCACGCGACAGGAATATGTCTCCGTGGACGCCACCCCGTCCTGCATCTGGAAGCGCGATTGCTAGCACTTCCGATGAGCGGATCGGGCACTTAGAGCATTTAGTGGATGAACTGAAGACGCGGAATACCTTGTTGGAACAACATAGTTTCCAGTTCGCGTTCGGTGCACACAAATTTAATTGTGTGCCGCATTTCGAGCCCGGAATTCCGAATTTGACGGCTGTGCAGTGGATCTACAAGATCGAACAAATGGCAGCGGCAAGTGGATGGAATGATGCAACTAAAATTAATTATATGCAGAGTCGTTTAGAAGGACTTGCAAGAAGATGGTATGATAGTCTTTCAAAATATGACTTTGGCTGGGAGGAATGGAAACGAAAAATCCTGCAAGCATTCCCAGTTCATCGTGATTTTGCGACCTCTCTAAGGACCATGTTGGCTAGAAAGAAAGATGACGCTGAATCGTGGAGCAAATACTGTTTCAGTAACGGTGCAGCCACATTAACGTTTAACGTAACGCCTAACGTGATTTTCAAAGTCTAATTTGACTAGTTTGGTGTAGTTTTTACTTGTGATATGATAATATGGAAAAGAAAACAAATTTATAACGAGTAATTTGATATTGAACTTAAGTGTAACCGCAGATTTATGTCAAATTAGATGTTAAAAATCACGTTAGGCGTTACATTAAATGCATATGTGCCCGCGGCATAAGAGGGAATTAATTCGAGCATGTGAATTATCGAACAAACAAGTTGTTTCTTGTGTGATTGATGGCATTCCAAACGACGCAATACAGACAGGCGCTCGTGCAGGCCGTTATGAAAACCCAGAAGTACTATACTCTTCCTTTTTGTCTACGCTGGCCACTCAAAGTGTAGAAGGACAGCGAGAACAACAAAGTCAGCCAAAAATAAGAGCAACATTTAGGGTTAATAAGTTCAGACGGGAAGACCGAAATGTTCGCACGGGTACGTCATTACCACGTCATAGACCTAAGTCAGTTGCCATGAAGTTGGACATTTGGCTAATGCGTGTCCAAGACCCAAAGTGGAGTGTTCAAAATGTAAAAGGTTAGGCCACACAAGTGCAAATTGTCGCAAAAGTACCGAAAAAGGTGCGGGAAACGTGACCTGCAAAACTGTCGGTGGCGATAACAAAGCTTATTACACTCCGTGGTAAACGGGCAAACATTTTTGGGCTATGTGGACACAGGCTGTGGAGGTGTAATTATCCGTCAGGATGTAGTGGATAGTTTGCAACTCGCAATTGAGAAAAGTTCTGTGGTAGTTTATGGTTATAACAATAGTGAAACCAAGGTTTTGGGAACAGTCAACGTGATGCTACAAGTGGATTTAGCCAAGGCGAACATACAAGCTTTGGTGGTGGAAAATTCTGTCCAAATTTATCCTGTGTTGGTCGGACAAGAATTTCTCAATAAGGATAAAATTTTGGTAGCATGGAAAAATGAGGTCCGCATCATGGAGGACAGTCAAGACGCCCTCCCAAGTTTAGAAGCGATACCGATACGCAAAATCGCTGTCATAGCCGACGAAGATGTCGAAGTGCAGTCGAAATCCATGGGTAATGTTATGTACGCGAGATGTATTAAAAACAAGCGCTCGTTACTGGAGTTACAAAAAAACACAATAATAAAAGTTTTGTCAAACTGGAAAATTCTCTTTCGTTTTTCCAACTTTGAATATAACACAAAATCTTTTAAGCGGACACTAAATCGCGCACTATACACGTGTATAGTGCGCGATTTAGTGTCCGCTTAAAAGATTTTGTGATACAAATTTCATCGGACAAGAACCAACTGTAAATTTGAATATAACATTTTGGCGACGAGGATCAGAGAAGGAACGTTGTGAATGGCCAACGACTCGCAGAACAAACCAGTGGTTGTTGCATCAACATGGTATATCCGCCCTTTCGATATTACGAGACCCACGGAATGGCCTCGTTGGCTGAAGCTTTTGAACTTCAATTTTACGGTAATGATGATAGAAGACGAGAATCTCAAACATGCACATTTCTTTACTACATGTGGGGAACCGCTATACAACTTAACTTGCAATGTTTTACACCCACGACAAGTGGACGAAGTAAAATATGATGAAATTATTAAACACCTCACAGCACATTTTCGACCCCAAGTAAATGAAGTAGCAGCATACTACAGATTTCATCACTGTAATCAAAAAGTAGACCAATCAGTGAGTGAATTTGTAGCAGAACTACGTCGTCTTGCATCTGATTGCGGTTTTGGAACAAGTTTAGACAATATGATCCGCAATCAACTGGTATGTGGCATGCGTGATGAAGGCGTTCGCACAAGGCTTCTTCAACGACAAGATCTCACACTACAAGAAGCTATAGAAACAGCTTCCAGAGCTGAAACAGCTTTATTACACGTCCAGGAAAGTCACCAAATTCAATGACAGTTAATTATACATCGGGAATTAGAACTCCGCAAATATTTAGATATGGTCATACAGCCTCCAATATGACACCGATAATGGAAAGCCGACAATTTGAAACTGATCCTAGTAAAACACAGGTACCGCAAGTTAAATGCTTTCGTTGTGCGGGCGATCATGTGGCATGTGTACTATGGATAAAAATTCGTTATATTGCACAAATTGTGACACATGGGGCCATGTAGCGAAAATTTGTCAAGCAAGAAAGAACTTAAACAAAAAGAAAAATCAACAAAATCAGAATAAAAATGTGAAGCAAGGACAGATACAAAACACAGCAACGAGTACTCACCTTATGACAATTTCTGATGATGGAAATGAAGATTCAGCGGAAAGCCCAAACGGAAATTATAATATTTTAATGAATTCTACGGTAACTTCAAGTACGTCGCAAGTGCCATCAGAATATTATCAATTAGGAACTAGTATTCCCACATATGATCAAAATTTGTTTAACATTGAAGTAAGAAATTACATGGGAATACATACTATTACAAGTGGAAGGTCAGTTAATTTAATTCCACCTTTTATGATTTCTGTACAGATAGACGGTAAGATGATACCCATGGAAGTAGATTCCGGAGCAGCGGATACTGTTATGCACAAGAAATCATTTGAAGAATATTGGCCTCCTTCCTTAAATTTTCATAAATTAATGCCAACAAATGGATTGATTTTAGGGGACATTCATAACAAACACCTGGACATTGTTGGCAGAAAGAATGTTTTGGTCAAATATCACGACCGAGTTGCTACTTTACCCTTAATCGTGGTAGAAGGATGCAAAAATCATAACCTGCTAGGTCGGAACTGGTTTGCAGCACTAGGTATTTCTGTGCAGGGACTGTATGGAATTCAATCATTGATGCACACGCCCGTTAAATATTCACCCAACTTTGAACATCCAGCATTACAAACTGAAGACGGTGTATTAAGTAAGTACAACGGTCCCTTTGTCAGTCTGGATATTGATCGGAACGTTAATCCAATATATTTGAGAAGTCGATCTGTTCCATACGCTTTGCAAGTTCGTGTTATTGAGGAAATTCAGCGTTTACAAGAAGCTGGAGTTTTAAAACCAGTACGTTTTTCTAGATGGGCCACACCTGTAGGTCAGTTAATTTAATTCCACCTTTTATGATTTCTGTACAGATAGACGGTAAGATGATACCCATGGAAGTAGATTCCGGAGCAGCGGATACTGTTATGTACAAGAAATCATTTGAAGAATATTGGCCTCCTTCCTTAAATTTTCATAAATTAATGCCAACAAATGGATTGATTTTAGGGGACATTCATAACAAACACCTGGACATTGTTGGCAGAAAGAATGTTTTGGTCAAATATCACGACCGAGTTGCTACTTTACCCTTAATCGTGGTAGAAGGATGCAAAAATCATAACCTGCTAGGTCGGAACTGGTTTGCAGCACTAGGTATTTCTGTGCAGGGACTGCATGGAATTCAATCATTGATGCACACGCCCGTTAAATATTCACCCAACTTTGAACATCCAGCATTACAAACTGAAGACGGTGTATTAAGTAAGTACAACGGTCCCTTTGTCAGTCTGGATATTGATCGGAACGTTAATCCAATATATTTGAGAAGTCGATCTGTTCCATACGCTTTGCAAGTTCGTGTTATTGAGGAAATTCAGCGTTTACAAGAAGCTGGAGTTTTAAAACCAGTACGTTTTTCTAGATGGGCCACACCTGTAGTTGTAGTTCCTAAGAAGGACGGCAGCATTAGGCTCTGTGGTGACTATAAAGCAACATTAAACAAAGCATTAAATCCTGATAAATATCCGTTGCCAACATTAGATGATTCTTTCGTGAAACTTTCTGGTGGATCAATTTTTTCCAAATTAGACTTAGATCAAGCTTTTACTCAATTGCCGGTGGATGATGACTCGGCACAATTATTGACCATTAACACAATTAAGGGTCTTTTCACTGTACATAGAATGCCATTTGGTATTTCAGCAGCCCCAGGTATATTCCAAAGACTAATGGAGAACCTATTAGCGGACATTGAAGGCGTTGCTATCCTGTTAGATGATATCATTGTCGCGGGCAAGACAGTAGAGGAACATGATTTTCGATTAAATGAAGTACTGGATAAATTGTACAAAAATGGATTGAAATTAAAAAAGAGCAAATGCACTTTTAGACTGTGCCATGGGGATCTCGGTTATCTTAAAAGATACGAAGTGGTAAAATTAGAACAAAGTTGTGTTTTTTTTACCCCAATCAATAATTTTCAAACAAATTTCACCTATTTTTTCACAATTCTCAACACAAAAATCCAATGAAAAAAATTACATAATTTATTTGACGCTAAAACAATCCGTAGCCGTCTTAATTGGCTTGGCCATGTAAATTACATAAGGAAAAACTCTTAAGGTCATTGTAAAAGAACACTTAGGGAGTTTTTGTGACAGGAATTCATTAATAGGAGTAGATTGGAGTTCTTAGAAGACATTCCAACAGCTGTTAATTATCATTAAAAAATATTTCTCCTCAAAAGCTTTGCTTTTCGGTAAATAATAAAATATCTAAAGCCATAAATATCTTTCTGTTATATATGTATCAAGAGAGGGTGCCACCCCTCTTCTTTTTCCCTTGTTTTTTCGCCCCTCCGATATCAACAAGCAACGAAGAAAATCTTCTCGGAGAGGGCTTTGTAAAGCATACTGTTTGTTTATGTAAAAAAATATAATATTTCATTCACTGGCGTTGGTCTTGCCTCTTGTTTGCCTCTTCAGCTTGCACACGATTATTTGCTTTTCCTTCACGTGATTAGACAATCGCGAAAACTTTTGAGTTTTTATTCGGCCCCTAGTTGGGCACCACTTTTACCACTGTTACTAGTAAAAACCAACGCCAGTGAATGAAATATTATATTTTTTTACATAAACAGTGTGCTTTACAAAAATTAAGACGACACTCTCCGAGAAGATTTTCTTCGTTGCTTGTTTATATCGAAGGGGCGGAAAAACAAGGGAAAAAGAGGAGGGGTGGCACCCTCTCTTGATACATATATAACATTTCTCTATTTTTTTTCTAATTATAAATCTTTGAAGTTTTCATCCAAAATTATTTGTAATTTAAAATTTTAAGTTTTTATATGTGAAGTTTTGTGAAAAGTTCAAAAATTGAAAAATACAATTTTTGCGGAAGTTAAAGAAAAAACCTTATTTTCGGGCCTTTAGATTGTTCAGTAAGCTAAAACTAATACACGATAAAAAATTTCGTTGAAATCTTGATTAATTTTCAAGAAATAACAATTTTAGGATTTTGGCAATTTCGAAAAACGCCATTTTCTAACCAAGTCAAAACCACTCGATATACAGTGTTTCCCGAAAGTAACGGATAAATTCTATAAAATGGTTGGGAAAAATGTTTCAAAAAAATGCTCGGACAGGTCGATTTTTATTTTTAACCTATTATTGAAAGATTTAATTTTCAACCCTCCACCCTTCAACTCCTAAGCGCTAGCAACCCCAACAACAAATAGCAAAGTACTCCTAGTGACACCTCATTTAATAGCATTTTTTATGCTGAATACAATAAAAAGTTTTTCAAAATCGGTTGATAAATAACTGAGATTTTCAACAAAAATGTATTGAAATGAAAATGCCGATATTCGAGCAGGCGTTGATACGGCTCTAGCAACAAGTGCTAAAAACAGTTGCAATTTCTTTGTAGTTAAATGTCAAATAAAATTTATTGACATTACGTAGTGTGTTTAACGATTAAATAGCAAAAATGAAACTTACTGAAACCGAAAGAATCGAAATTTTAATTATGATTGGGTTTGGAGATAGAATTCGGACGCATGAAGAAGTTCGTATTTTGTTCAATGAAACTCACCCAAACCGTCCTCCAATATCGCAATCAACTATAAGTCGAACTGAAAAAAAAAATTCGCGATCTTGGACATGTACGAGATAAATCTAAAGCCGGACGTCCAAAGGCTTTAGATGAAGACAGACAATTGGATGCCATGTTAATGGTGCAGGAAAATCCACATTCAACCCTCGTGGGAATCGTTTCACATCTTAATACATCAAAAAATGCAGTTTACAGACTTCTTCATAAGGAAAAATTTCATCCCTACAAAGTGCACTTGGTACAAGAGCTATCCGATGATGATTTTGATCGACGAGCGCAATTTTGCGAGACAATGATGTAACTCTCTAACGCAAATCCTGCATTCATTAGAAATATTCTCTTCTCTGATGAGGCAACATTTTGTTTAAACGGTACCGTCAATAAGCAAAATTGCCGTTATTGGGCGGTTGAAAATCCACATTGGATGATGGAGGCAAATACACAATATCCCCAGAAGGTCAATGTGTGGGCTGGGATAGTGGGTAACCAAATTGTTGGACCATACTTTTTTGTTGGAACGTTGGCTGGTGAACATTATCTGAACTTTCTCCAATTTGAATTAATTCCGGTCTTAGCGATACTGTTTCCTAATGCAGAAAATCCTGATTTACCCGAACCCCGAATTTGGTTAGAGCAAGATGGTGCACCTCCTCATTATGCACGTCCAGTACGGAAATATCTCGACCAAATATTTCCTAATCGATGGATTGGTAGACGGGGACCTATTGAATGGCCAGCAAGGTCTCCGGATTTAACCCCTTTGGACTATTTCCTCTGGGGTTATTTAAAATCTAAAATTTATTTGAATAGGCCTCCAAATATTAAGGAGTTAAAGCAGAGAATTCGACAGGAAATTCGCTCAGTCACCCCTGAAGTGGTAAACAATATTCAAGAAGCGTTTGTCTCTAAATTAGGACATTGCCTCGCCATTAATGGACAGCAATTTGAACATTTAATTTAATTTTAATATTGTTTTATTTTTCAATTTTTTTTAAGTTTTATTTTTTGTTTCGTTTGAATACATTTTTGTTGAATATATCAGTTATTTATCAACCGATTTTAAAGAACTTTTTTTTGTTGATTCAGCATAAAAAATGCTATTACATGAGGTATCACAAGGAGTACTTTGCTATTTGAATTTTTAATGTTGGGGTTGCTAGCGCTTAGGGGTTGAAGGATGGAGGGTTCAAAATTACATCTAACACACTACGTAATGTCAATAAATTCTATTTGACATTTAACTACAAAGAAATTGCAATTATTTTTACCACTTATTGCTAGAGCCGTATCAACGCCTGTTCGAATATTAGCACTTTCAATTCAATACATTTTTGTTGACTATCTCAGTTATTTATCAACCGATTTTAAAAAACTTTTTTTTATTGTATTCAGCATAAAAAATTCTATTACATGAGGTATCACAAGGAGTACTATGCTATTTGATTTTTTAAAGTTGGAGTTGCTGGCGCTTAGGGGTTGAAGGGTGGGGGGTTGAAAGTTACATCGTTCAATAATGATTTAAAATTAAAAATCGACCTGTCCGAGCATTTTTCTGGAACATTTTGCTTAACCATTTTATAGAATTTATCCGTTACTTTTGGGAAACACTGTATGTAGGTATATAGGTTTTCAGACAAGCACAAATTATTGACGTAAATTTTTTTTCGAAAAATCAGAAATAAATTTTTTTCCCATTTGATGCCGACTTTTTAGCGAGCACTGTATATTTGCATTTTCCTCATTGTTCATAGATGTCTCATCCTGTAATGAAACACCTTGCTGAGTTCAGGTAAGCGCGCGCCTGTATCATTCTGCAACAACTCAGAACGGTCACACTTGATTTTTTTTACTACCTTTTAAACATACACGCTCAACTGGCTTCACAGCCGAGTTATTTAGGACCATACCTATAGTCAATACTCGGCCTTGTGCTTGAGATCTACTTGACGGAGAAAAACTCCAGCTGAGAACACTTAAGCCAGCCGATAGTGCAGCCCTCGTGATGTTCGGTCAAATAGTAAACGGCATCTTAATGTAGATGACATTTTGGTGAATTTGATCGTTGTTAAGTTTTATCTTAGGCAATTTTAAGCAGGTTGATACGTTTTACGGTTGATCAAGCACTGTACTCTTGGGAAACCGAGTGAAAATCTTGGTCGTCATAAAATTTAATTGGATTTTCATTATCATGAAAATAACATTTCAGCATTTGGACATTACTTTCTGCAGCGAAAAATTAGTGTGGCGAACCCTGTATATAACATTTTATTTAGTAACTTCTTACATTCATAATTTTTGCTGACTTAGAATAAAGGTAAGGAATTACGCGGGTAACAACGGGCAGTCGCGGATAAGTCGCGAGATACGTCCGAACCCGTGCTTTACGCTGCTTTACGCTACTTTTGGTTTTCTAACGTTTTATTACTGTTATCAATATTTACATTCGTTTTTTAATATACGATAGAAAGTTGATTGACTCTTATTTCGTAAGGTCGATGGAACGCGACATTAGGAAGAAAACGGTATAATTCGATTCTACTAGTGTGGAAGTTTTGTATTCATGGAGCAGTGGGGCCATAAGTATCGCGCTTTTGTCATAGAGACGTATTTCAAAAACGTCAAAACGTTCAAACGTTCAAAACTGACTCAGTGGCAGACCCCCAACATATAATCCCATAAGATAACACAGAATGAAAGCAACCATAGTAATACATCATAAGTGTGTCCTTGGGAATGATTTTTTGAAGTCTGTAGATAACAAAGCAAATTGTGCAGAGTTGTTTACAAACCTGTTCAACATTCACATTCCATTTAAGGTGACTGTCGAAGTGGACGCCAAGGAATTTTGTTGCAGCAACTTGTGCAATTGACGTTTTGTCAATTTTTATTAAGAGACTTTCATTGTCAAACTTAGATAAAGGACAGAAAAGAACGCTCATTGTTTTACTAGTGTTAAGTTGAAGTTTGTTGGCCAGTAGCCACTGATGAGTGACGTTAAGCGAAAGGGAACTATTTGTAACAAGATGTGATTTGTTTCCTGACGAGTTTACTATTGAACAGTCGTCAGCATACATAAAGACTGCAGACGACTCCAAATTCAATGGTAAATTGTTAATGTACACTAGAAATAAAAGTGGCCCTAACACCGATCCTTAAGGCACGCCTACGTTTGAAGTACATTTCTCAGATAAAATTCCATTAACGGATACTTGTTGAATCCTATCAGACAAAAAACTGCTGATGATGTCGAGAGCAGGACCCCTAATACCAACAGCAAAAAGTTTTTGTAGAAGTAATGAATGATCAACGCAGTCAAATGCCTTTGTAAGATCCATAAAGGTAGCTAGCGTAATGTTACCATCATCTAGGTTATCAATTAAGGCATCCGTAAAGTTGATGATACCGGTATTGGTGGAGAAACGAAATCCGTGTTGGCAAGTGGAAAAACACTTAATTTTGTTTAGAAACTGATATATTCTATTACATAGCAATTTTTCGAATATTTTTGATATATACGATGTGATCGCGACAGGACGATAATTTGATATATCATTCCTGCAACCTTTCTTGTAAATTGGAAAAATAATAGAGTATTTTAAGCTGTTAGGGAAATTGCCAGTTTTAAAGGTTTCATTAATAGCGAAGGTTAGAGGATCCGCGATAAGAAAAGCAATTTATTTTAGGAGTTTAACTGAGAAACCGAAACAGTCTGAGGAACTGCTATTTTTGAAGCTATATAACATTTATTACCTCATTTGTAGTCACAGGAAATAAAATCATGGATTGATTGCTGAATTCAATGTCTTTCTTAGATGACTCAATAGGTCCGCTACCATTCGCGAAAATTTTGTGAGCAATATTTACGAAAAAGTCATTGAATAATGTAGCTATGGCGAAGGAATCAGAGTACTTAATATTATCAATGATTAATTCAATGGAATTATTGGACACTTTTGAAGATGTACATTGATTAACTAAAGACCATGCCGTTTTACCAATACAATCGGATTCTGAAATAATTTTTTGACAATGCAATTTCTTAGCTGCCTTAATCACTTTTTTATAAATATTTTTATACTTTTTGTAGTAATCCATAAAGTAAGGGACATCAGATTTGGTTAGTTTAAACAACATTTTTAATTTTTGAGATGAAATTTGAATTCCGGTAGTTATCCATTCGGGAGATGAGCTCGACAGATGACTCCTAATAGAAACAAAAGGGAAAGAAACATCAAAATAAAATTTTAAGGTTTAGAAGAAAGAATTGAATTTCGTAGAGTGATCTACTCGCAGATCAAACAGTTCCAACCATTGTTCAGTGTATAGATTCTCCATAAAAGAAGTAACATTTAAAGGGCTAAATATGCGCTTCCTTGTTGAGACCTTATCAACTAACTGATTTTTTAAACAATCAATTACAAATATTTGGGTGCAGTGATCGCTGAAGTAATAACATTAGATTTATAATGGTCATTGAAGTTAACTAGTATATTATCTAAGCAGCTATCTTTAAATACGGCTGAGAATTTCGTTGGAGCATTAATTGTTAGCGTAAAACCATAAGAGGATAAAACAGTTTTAAAATCTGTAGTGATTCCATCTTTGCTTAAAACATCTACGTTAAAATCGCCGCATATAATGATTTTATTAGTAGGTTTGCTATATTGTAATAAGAGATATAAACATTGCTCAAGTTTATCTAAGAAATCAGTGAAGTTAATAAGAGAGGCCGCAGCACTCCAATACACTGTCCACACTAAGTGATGAAATAAACGAGATCTTTTCAGTCACTAATTCTTCTCTGGCAAATATAGCCGAACCTCCGTGCGTCAAACTTCTTCTGCAGTACCAAGCTACCGGAATATATCGTTGCATGGACGACAGAGTTGGCAAGAGATTTTCATTATCAGCCGTGATCCAATGTTCAGTTAGTGCCACTATATCGCAGGGGTTTTCGTGCAAAAAGATTTTCAGTTCTTCTATTGTATTTATAACAGAACATATATTTTGATGAATAACATTAACTGTGTCATCGTAATTATTAGGCAGTGGGTATGTAACATTTGGCGGCACGACTCCGAAGAAATTGGCCAGCCTATTAGAGTTATTCAAAAAAAATTGTTTTGTAATTCTGTGTTCTGAGTATCAATTGTTTTGCTTCTATTAAAGTTGAATCGGCGAACCAAAATACCCGATGGCCGGTAATTGGCGTCATTTATTTTGTCCAACATCTCAAACGGAATGCCCAGTTGGAATGAACTGTAGTGGCCGGCAGAAGGTAGCTTCTTACAGATCGGACCTTTACAGTCCATTTTTATGTAATCAATCAAATCTTGCTCTGAAGCATTTTTATTATTAATTCTACCTACGTATAGCCAAGCTTTTTTTGGAGCACCGCATAATTTACCTTGGGACCTGTCGTTTTCAGAAGGCACGCTACCTATAATTTCGGAAGCAGTCTTATTAGAGCGCCTACGATTTCTAACTTTTATGAAGCCGTCAGTGTCAGATTTATTTTCAGCATGTTTATTTGGACTGGATTTGTTATTTTTTACTATGTCCGAATATGCAGTAGGGCTGTTTACGCGGTTCATGTTATGTTTTTGTTTGTAATCTAATGATGGTGAGCTTTGTACCTCATCGTTTACACGTTCAGCAAAACGTACTTTTTTGGCAGCCGGTTTCATCGTCGCATGCATGTTTGAAGTTGATGCTATCTCTTGGTAACGTTGACCGTTTCCTTATCTGGGGCTGGACTAGTATAATTTTCTTGATCGCACGGTTTGCTTTCTTGTATTAGCAACTTAAGTTTCTCTATTTCTTCACAGAGGGATTTGTTTTGAATAAATAACTTTGTAATTTCCGCTTGAAATGATTTGGTAACCTTTTCGATAGTAGTCTTAACAATCTCGTTTAGTTTTGATGAAACTATCTCTTCTATATTTAAATCATATTTGCCTTCCATAACTTCTATACCTGAAGCTGGCGGCATTTGAGTGTTTTGAGAATCCGTTGGGGAACAGGTTAGATCAGTCCCACAGCTATTGCAGGACCATTCTTTGATATTACCAGTCTCCTTCATTTTTACCAATTCGTGCGCAGCAACCTTGGCACAAACTATATGAAAATAAGCCTGGCAACGATTATTACACTGTATATAGTCATCGTATCAACCAATATTTTTGTCACACGTCTTACACTTTATCGCCATATTGGCAAAAAAAAAGTGATGACCAATTTTACCCGGACTTCAACAATGGTGGTCGTCATTTAAGTGATATAATATAATTTTTTAACAATTTTTTTTAATCAGAAAGTTCCGCACATCTGTCTTTTTAAAAAAAGAAATATTTTCTCTGTTGAAAATTGTCTGTGTTATACCCTCTCAAAAAACGTCAAGTTTGGCTACCGGACCCTGTATAACCAAAGTAATGTGATAGGTCTTTGTTTATGAAAGTTCACAAAAAGTATGCTGTTGTTTGTCAGGTGCCAGAAGAAATAACATTATTATACAGAATGGTGATAAAGTCCCGCAACAAGCTCATAATTTGCTTAATTGATGCTTTTTTGCAAAATCTTGAAACAGATAAATTTTTAATTTTAAAGACACATTTTAGTGCAAAATTTTTTTCCCGATCGGAATTTGTTTTTCTGTTGTGACGTCATCATTAATTTTTTTAAATGACAACCCTAACTATTTCATGCAGATTTTAATTGTCCTTCTTGTCAGTTAAATGAAGATATAAGAAATAGAACAAAAATGAGACGCAATAAAAAGTTATACTCGTACGTACGCCTATTCGTAGTCATTACCGTTAAGCAGAGTTGTTCTAAGTACTACTTATAAGTACAATAAGTACAAGTACAAGTACAATGAGAAGAAAAGGACTTAAGTATAAGTACAAGTCCTTTTCATATAATTCTGATAAGTATAAGTACAAGTACAAGTCCATGGATAGTACTTATAATAATAAATACAAGTACATTTTGCACTCAATTGTCATTATTTGCAGTAAGTATTTTATAACTATAAGTAGTAATAGTCAACTTGGAGCCAGTTGTACAAAAGCGGTTTAAACTCAAGTTTAAATGAACCAGGTTCAAAGTATATAAATTACCATAGGATTTTAAGGACATATGGCAATTAATGCATTCATAAATAAAATTTGATGCGATTTTGTTCACTTTGAACCCGGTTCAGTTGAACGTCAGTTTAAAACTCCTTTGTACAACTGGCCCTAAAACTTCTAAGATTGTTTTGTTCATATTTAGACAACTTTTTTATACATGAACATGTTCCACTTACGATTTTTTTAAATATTTTGTTATTTTATATGTATATTTAAAAGATTTTTGTACCACTGCAAAGAGAAAAAGATCTACCGAATGAAGCACAAAAATATTACATTGCTATTTAAAAAAATACGGTAACACAGTAAATGTTCGAATTTTCTCAATTAGAATTCTAGGATATTCTAGAAATAGGAGATGCGCAAAACAATTACAAGTATACAAATGTAGAAAACAATCTGATTTTCACATACTTTTGCATTACTCTGTAAAGGATAACAGTAAAAGTACTTATAGATGTACTTATTTTATAAGTACAAGTACAAGTACTGTATTTGTTGAATGTACTTAGGTACAATTACAAGTCCTAAGAAAAGTACTTAGGACTTGTACTTGTACTTAAACACAATTACAAGTCCTAAGAAAAGTACTTAGGACTTGTACTTGTACTTAAACACAATTACAAGTCCTAAGAAAAGTACTTAGGACTTGTACTTGTACTTAAACCGTAAGTACACGGCACAGCTCTGCCGTTAAGTAATAAAAAAATAAAATAAATAGTACCTAAATAGTGACGATTAACTCATGTGGCTCGCGGACGAAACATGAAATTCATTCTGGGCCCTTATTTACAAAAGGTTGCCCACCCCTGATCCAGACCATCGACTGAAATTTTTTAAAAGAATTTATCTTATGCTGCAATGAAAATCCGAACAATTGGTTCTTGGGGAACAGCTTTAATACTTTCGTTAATTTTTACTTGTTTTTGTTTTAGATTTCAAGATCATCATTAAAATAAAATGGTATTTTTAAATTGTAATGTCTATTTTTTTCGAGAAATTTGTGTACGGTACTAATTCTTTAAAATCATTTGCTGACAAAAAGGACCATTAAAATTATGCATGAAAAAGTTAGAGTGGCCATTTACAAAAATTAATGATATCAGAGCAGAAAAACAAATGCCGATGGAGAAAAAGTTTTTGCACTAAAATACCTGTGTATGTCTTTTAAAATTAAATATTTATCCGTTTCAGGATTTTGCAAAAAAAACATTAATTAAACAAATTATGAATTTGGTGCGGGAATTTACCACCACTCTATACATATAACAGAAACCGAAAACAACAAGATAATAGCAATAAGATTAAAGAAGTGGAAGAGCAGTTTTCATATGAAAACTGAACTTCGCCTTGTGTCCATTTTTATTTGATAATTTATAATTTTTCTAAGTAGTTATGGACAATAAAGACAGTTTATTAACAACAATATAACAATAATTTGGGCAAAAAATAACTCAACGAACCCAAACGAAATTTCAAAATTCTCAATAGAGCAAACCGAGTTACACCGAAGTGGACCGAATTATTGCTCAAGGTTGGAAATTAGTTTTTTCCCATCTGTGCAGTATGCGTATACCATGAGTTTTTTTTTTAACTTTGAATATACAAGATAAATATTTCTATGTTCAATTTTAAAAAGAACGAGTCAATGGTTTGCATTGTATACCAGCTATTTATGATGAAATAAAACGAGTTTCAATTAAGTAATATTAAAGCTTATTTTAAAAAAAATTATAATAAATATTTGAAATGTCCTTTTTAAATCCATAAAATATACAACATATTTGTCACTTTATCAGCTGTTCCATTGTAATTTTTAATTCAAAAAAGGACGGTGTTTGGTAATTTACTAATTTAGCTTCAATTCTAGATAACATGACATGATCATGCAGTGCGCGTTATGTTTATGTCAACTAGCAACAGAGATTACATAGGCATACACCAGCATTCATTCATGTCATTCTTTCCTTCGACAATCTTTCCCTTCAAGAAATTGAAACGAAACAAATCCTGTTCTAACCCACTAACACAAACTGAATCTTGTTGTCTTTCTGGCCATTCTTTACTGCAGGACTGTCTTTTTGATTTTCATTAGGAATATAATCATTTCAGAGCCCACTAATACAAATTACTTTTCCTTGCAGCTTTCCGTTATAAAACTAAACCCGCCGGAATGCGTGTTGGTTGAGGTCTAAATTTAGTCATTTTATTTAGAATTATCTCTTCAGCCAATCATTTTACTTTAGAACGTAAGGATTTGTGTTTCATTTCAAATTTTAGAGTATATTCAGACTTGTGCATCTGTCGAACTGTTTCATAACAATTTGTTTTAACACTATGAAGTCTAAGAAAATGTTTGCAGTTGCATGTATTGGTCTTGCTAATGAAGTTCACTATAAGAAGAAGACTTTTCAACTTTTCTCTTTCTAATTTTTAAATTCAATACTCACAAAGTGATTTACCGAAAGAGTTCGTTAATATTTACTAGAATTTTTAATATTCTTGTAACGAAGCCTTTCCATGAAATAGTGTGTATAAAGAATGTATTAAAATTAAAAAAATAGCCATATCTTATTGTTAGAATCCGACCGATTAATCGACTTCGGTTTCGGCCACCTTCGGCCAAAAATTGCAAAATAATCGGCTTCGGCCAAATTAAGCCGAAAGTTTTGTCGAAGCCGAAGTTCGTTTAATAAACGGGCTTCTCCGGCATGTATGCAGGCTTATACTGTACGAGTATAGCTTCAGTTTTGCAAAAAAGAAAAATTAAAAAAGGCTGTATGTATACATATTTTTAATGCAAGAAAATTATGTTAAACATTTTAATTAAATAATGTTGATTTATTAGCAATATTTTAATTACAATTCTCAAACCTAATTTGATTGATGACATATCAAAGTGAACTGGAAAATTAAAATATTCGCTCTTCAATTTGACATGCCAATAACAATCTTCATTTTATAATGCAAACTAAACCTAAGATAAGTGAGAAAGTAAAAAATCGTCATTTTCTTAGCTTTGCGTAATTTCATCGGTTTCGGCTGGAAAAGTTACCTTCGGTCGGACTTCGCTTATCATGCCACTTGACGTTGCAAATTAACCGCAGGAAAGAGCGAAGGAATAAATAAGTCTGCACGAAAGTAATTTCGTATTAATCGTGTCGGTTAGGAATGTCAGAACATCCCCCGACATTATTCCCGAAGAAAATAAAGAATGTCGGCTAGTCATCTCATACGTCATACTACGCTAATGCGCATTCTTTCCTTCACGATTGTACTTTCCGTCGGGAATGAACGCTCGTGTATGCTTAGTTATTGTTGATACCAAGTTTAAATGAAAGTGTATTTGTATATAATATACAATATGTGTATAATGTACAAATTGTACATTATACAATTGTATAATGTACAAATTGTACATTATATACTGTATATTATATTTCCCAAGTGCGGAAAAGGATATTTACTCATAATATCCTAGAATTTGTATAAATATTCATTGTATATTGAATACTCTTTTATCGTGGTATATTATGTACAGATACAATATACCCACAAAGTAGATTGTGTACAGTATATAATGTACAGTTGCGATCATAATTCATGACGCTCAGAGGAAGCTTACAGAACATCGTACCCATCTCCTTTGCGACTATGAATGTCGAATGCAATCAAATTTTACTTCTTAAAAATGAATTTGGGATATCGTAAATTATTTTTTGCTTGGAAACCACAAATAAAATGTCCACGATGAGTTTTTCTGTAAAGGTTATGTCATGAATTATGATCGCGACTGTACATTGTATACTATATACCCCCAACACTGCCCACACCACCATTAGATGAATTCGGAAGCGTTGTTTACACATGCATCCATCCAAAAAGCAAGAAACCTTGCTGAGAGATCACAACAGTCGAATGCTGTATTTTAACTTTTCCAAGAAAACAAATAACGAGAACGTTCTCGATCTACGGATGAAGCTTGATTCCATTTAAGTCGTCATGTAAACCAACAGAATTACCAAACATGGTCTGTTGTTAATTCGCACAATTTCCTTGAGGCTCCTTTACATCCTGTTAAGATAGGTTATGGTGAGCTGTATCCCGCAATAGAATCGTAGGGCCAATATTCTTCCACGATATAATCAATACTTGTATTACAACTAAGGACGCGTCCTATATTCATCAAAAGTCTAAGAATAATAAACATTTCTATTTCTACCAGATGGGAAAGAGTTTATACATATATCTATCTGTCTCTGTTCTTCATCTAGAAAATCGCAATGAATTAGTGCGAGTAAAACTCGCACTAATTAAGAGCCGTAGGCAAGCTTTGCTTTTTCCCACCAGCTATTATTTGAAACTGCTCTAGAAATAAGAATGTTGCATAGTGGTACCAATAAACCAAACATTCTATAAGGCTGAAAGTTATTTTGTCCAATAGTTGTTAGATGGAGTAAGAGCGGCGTTTGAATTTCGTACCTATAGTGAAATGAAAGACGGAGAACAAAATTACATTCGATGGACTCATTAGATAAGTAAATAATCCATTAAATACCTACTTACCTTAAATTGTAATTAATAAACAGAATGTAAGGAAAAGACAATTCAAATATTAGAAATGTATAATGTAAATTTGTAATCCGATAAGAGTTATCCATTTTTTGTATACAGAATATTTTCTAGGAGATAGTAAGCAAGGATTATGTTGAAAAAAGTTCAACTTCTATGTTATAATTTCTGTAACTTTTGCAATTTGTCGAATCATTCTTGCATTATTAATACATCTGAAATTTTAATTTAAGGCATTCAATTAATCTCGTTCAAGAAGCACAGTGATTTTCAATTAAGAATAGTAACAAACAAAATATTCCTTTAGGGATATGATTCCACAAGTACGATTTATCAAATAGTATCGATAAAAACCTGAACTTCTGTTTATCTATTTTTTTTTTTTCAAGTTTCTAAATAAAACGGCGATTTTCTTTCGTATTTTACATGCATGCAGCTCTTACGAATTAAAAAAGAGAACAAGCAATTACATACCAATTATATTCGCTTTGAACGCTCTTGATAATAATCGTCTGTTATAATTTAACACTACTGCAATAATCACAAAAACAGAAATTTGCTTTTTGAAATTGTTTGATTAATTTTTAAGTAAATATGTTAAATTGTAATTATTAGAAGTATGTAAATTACATTCAATGTTTTTTTTTCTGGACGTAATACGCGTGCCAACTAAATTGCACTAAATTTACACGAGCTTGCGATAATCCTACATTATTCAGGCAGGAACAAGCGGATACTGTGAGCACTGAGCTTGCAAGCCATTCGGCTTCTCCGGTAGTAGCAGCAGTGATACGCATGCGTCCCGTGGCACAAAAACACATTTTTGAATTCTACGGAAAGTCAATTTATACTCCGGCCACCCAACGCACGGAGGAATAAAACTGCGTGATGTACACGTGATTGTCGTTTCTGTGAACTCGATTTACACCAGACTAACTGTGGGCAACTTCCGCCCCGCGGGCCAACTCTGGCTTGCGAAATAATTACTGCGTACACGGTTTTGTTTCTGTTTGGTGTAAATACGTCTTTCTGTGTCCTTGTCACGAGGGTAATACGTAATGACTCCGTCGGTTCAGTGGTCCAGGTATAGCATCCCTTACTTAACCATATACACTGTAGAACAAAAGTATGGAAACCTCTAGATATCTCAGCAACGGATAGGGCTATCGACAGTTAATTTAGGTGATAGCACGGATGTCAAAATACTCACGCCCCCCCCCCCCCACAGAGGAAGCCAGTCGGCTCGCAGCATGTGGTTTTCAAATACGTGTGACGTTTATACTATCTACACATCTAGTATCAATCTTTATTAGTGCAGCTACGCGCGCGCCGCACCGGCGCGCCCACGCCCCCCCTTTACATGTTGTCGCGCCCCCCAGTTTGAAAATCACTGTACACTGTATTGGATTTCCAGGTGGATGTGGAGCATAGTTAATTGCTGTTGGTTGATCAAATTACAGCAATTAATTATTCTCCACATCTACCTGGGAATCCAATACAGTGGACTTTTAGAAATCATTCTACCCTTGGGGATTTTCTCCGGCAAGTTAGAAACACACTAACGGTTATTTTCGATTTGTACAGGGAAGTCGCCAATCTCAGTCACTGGTGTGAGGCAATTAGATTTGCCGCTGGAACCAAGTGTGCCAGCACAATTTAACTCACAAATCAAGACAATTAAACTGTCCCTACGAATTTCGTGGAATCAGGAAACCAAACAATTTGAACTACATATTCCTAGCCATCTTCTTAACAAAGTTTCTTTTACGCCCTGTATGTATCTGGGCCAAACTATGGTTTTTGCCGAGAAATTTGCCGATTAATTAGAAGCGATTGCCTAGAGACTGAAAGTGCCAAAAACACCCACAGTGTAGTGCTAATAAAACAGTCAAAGGGGTCCTTGCGCTATAATTTAATTAGAAAGGTTAGACGGCGAAAGAGTGACAAGTAGAGGGACCTGAAACCCAGACAGGCGGGTACAGAGTACCACCCTCGACACAAGGCGAAAGTGGTCGTGAAAAGCTCCTAGTATTTCGACCTCAATTAAACGCTCTGGTGAGAGGAGTAGCGGCGTTCCCTACACTCCACCTTATTAATCAGGTTAGCTAGAGATAGATATCCAACACCTCCCATGGGAGTCCCTGAAAAATAGGTGATTGCTACTGATTTACTTGCAGATTGATCGCTGAAGGCGGCATTTTATATCACATATGTCACCCGAACGTCTAATTAATTTATCCCACTAGTTAAGTACACTGTAGGCCCACTCTGTCACATTGTGCGTTGGTTTATTAAACAGTACACTTACTAAACAGCACACCTTAGAGTACGATTTGAAGTGACGAACACTAGTACCAAGACTAGAGCTAAGTTGAAATTCAATTAATTGTTAATCTAATTAAGGAGCAGAGCTCTCCAACAAATAGCTGTGTAGAAATCAAACCACCAACGGTGTGAATCGAAAGAAAGTAGATCGCGCCGATATTCGAAAGTGAAATCTGTTACGCTAGTTATACTGTACTTTCTGAAAATCGTAATTTTTGTTCCTTTGTATTTAATTTCAACGAAATGTTTTTCCGCTCATTATAACAGACCACGCAGAGGCTGGTACAAGGAGTTTTTACCTTTTTTTTGCAACAAATATTAATTAAATCTAATTTCGTGTTTTATTAATGTAATTAGCACTTTGTTCTTTCAATTGATTACTGTATGCACCAAGAAGAACGGATTATCACAACGTATATTTCTTTTAGCAACGATCACGTGCCATAATCAAAAGTATTAATTACAGCGAATTCTCTGAAGGGTCGTTCAATTGTAAACAGAGTGTAGGCCAGTAAAAACTAACCTTTTAGCTTTATCGCCGGAGGTAGATCTTTAGGTACTTAGCAGGTAGCTGACCGTCCGGAAAGGACGAAGTCCATGGATTTGGCTTAATAAAGTCTGGGCGGCCTTTCGGAATTCCACGGGACAGTTATTTAAATTGGTAATAAATTTGAAGTTGTGTTTGTTTGTACAGTTTTATTAGGTGTTGACTTGTAAGTAGGAGCAAATAAACAAGGGTTTTTAGTGGGCGCGTTACATAAATTTGGGTGCCGTGATCCGGGATCTTGGTCAATTGAAAAGCGTACGGTGTAATAGCTTGAAAGAATAAAGGAAAATGTCAGGCCGCGTTAAAAGAAAGTACAGTACAGGTGCTCGCACCAGGGCCGTTACGGGAACAGACAATACGCGTCGCGAGGTCGCGGATAACGCGAATAGTGTCGTCGCCGTAATCGAAACGCCGGAAACAAGCGTTGCGACGCCGGGTACTATGCAGCATACCGTCGGGGCCACCGAGGAGCGTGAGGAGGTTCCGAAATAGTTAAATGGTTTGCCGAATGGGCGGATCGACAGCAGGAGTTGATGGCTGGAGTCGTGGCAACACTACAGAGCATCGTCAGGGAGCAGCAGCCAGGGGCGTCGCCATCGCCAGCAGCAAGCAGTTCCGCGTTGGAGATTTTAGCAGTCCAGGATAGCGGTCCTTCAGCGACGGTACAAGTAGGAGATGTGCATGCGAATTGTTGGGATATAAGCGAAACCGTGTCGAGCTCGCCAGGACCAAAAGCAATCTCGGGCGAACAATCTACGATATTGCTCCAATTAACCAACAAGAGGCCGATTTTCAAAGGGGAGCTGGCTACAGATCTACATAAATTCTTGAGGCGTTTGGAGGGTTGGTTTAGGCGATTAGGCATTCCGGAGGAGGAAAAACTCGTCACCGCCGAGGTCGGTTCCGCGTATTATTGGAGCCAAATTTACAAGAAGTGGCGGAGGTACGCAGATTTTAAAATAGATTTCCTGAAAACTTACTGGTCGGAAGAGAAACAATTGGAAGCACTTAGAGAAATCACCAGCGCTCGATGGGAACCGAAGGGAATGTATACGATGTTGGAATATTTCGCTTATTACGTAAGCCAGGCGAAGCTTCTGACAACACAACGGGCTGAAACAGTACTGGTGAATGATTTAATGCGTCATTTCCCACACACCCTGCAATCACTTTGGCAGATGAGCGGCAGGAAAACCATCCAGGAAGCAGCCGAGTTCTTGAGAGGACAGGATGATCTGCTAGCACAATTAGGATCATCAGGGGGACCTGCGAGGGAGGAGAGAAGATATTGAGGACGGTGAAATCGGACAAATCCACCATACATACGCTACGGAGAATATGACATCGACCAGGAAAACTAGAATCGGTAGTGCTAGAGGCCGATAGTTCCGCCGAAAACGACGCAGAAAAGGCCACAGTTATTGAAGTGAACCCATTGGACAAGTAGAAGGAAAGGTGAGCCAAGTGGGATCAACAAGGAATTTAAATTACTGACTAGATTAGGATGGAAACAATTTCAAGGATTAGGGAAATACCATCAGGGGGGTATAATACCAGTTACGCAAACAGGACAAACACATCGACAAGGGTTAGGCTTTTAAGGTGATTCGGGTAGTGAACTGTTTCGTTACAGGGAATTATTTAGGCCAGGAGAACCGTTAGAGTCCAGGGGCGCAGGTTGTTTCCAGATTTTGTCGTTACAGAGGGAACAACAATTTATTTTTAGCGGAGAGGAAGAGAATCATCGAGTGATCCCAGCGATTACAATTAAAGTCGACGGAGACATCGAAATTACAGTGCTAATCGATACCGGAAGCGAGTGTTTCCGAGGATGCCTACAACAGAATCATCTCGGGGGGCGTTCAGATTCCAGTGTTGCCAGTAAAAGCAACTCAATTAAAAGGAGCAGTTGGACAACGGAGCATTCGCATCACAGTTCAAGCATTCATCACCCTGTATATTGGCGAAGCCAAGATACGTACAGAGAGTCTCGTTGTTAGAAATTTAATTAAACAAATGATCATCGGTGAAGATTGGTTGACAAGACATAAGGCGAAGATTGGTTTCGAGGAGGGATAATTGAATTTATATACGAAGAACGCCGACATCAAGTACAGCTGACTGATCGGGTCGAAGTTGCAAAAACAATACGTACGGACAGCGCCATCTGCGAGTCGGACGGAGCGAATGCTGAAGCAGATGTATTGCAATTATCGGAGGAAGCGCCGAGGATATAGAGAGTAAGATAAGGGAATGTGACGCGTCAGAAACGGAGAAACAACAGCTGAGCGGTCTACTTTTGGAATTTTGTGAAATCTTTGCAAAGATACCGGACACACCTGTATACACACGGAATGCAGGATGGGCAACCCTTTATGAAACGAACACGCCCTGTATTATATTTTTTGCATTAAGACCAGCTGTAGGCGATGAAAGGGAGAAAATTACGGTCACAGATTAAAAAGGTTGAGGCAGGTGCCGACTAGACTTGTAGTCTCTATTCATTTTATAGTTAAATCATTATTTCGGTACGGTTTAAATACAGTGTGTTAAGAAGGGCAATTCAACCAAACACGTGCACGTCGCGACGCGAGTGATTAAATCAGAGTGCGCGGGTGTGTTGCACGGATTAACCGGCTTCCCCCCGTCATATTTAGTTTTTTCGCTGTGTATTAGATATTGTTATTGTTCTGAACCCCTCATGCTGTCTACCTTGCCTTAACTGATTCCCTTCCACTGCCTCTAGGTTTTGTAGCTCTCTTTGCTTCGGTTTATTTACCTCATCCCAGCTGTATGACTTATGATTTTTTGGTATTTTACTTTCACCTCGCTCCTTTTTTCCTTTTCCTCTCGTGCCTTTTTCCTTAGATCTCTTTGATTCGTTCTTTAACTGTCATATATATATATTTTTTTTTATTATTTATATATTGCAAATATTCCTTAAAATGTATAGATTTCAAATTCTTAATACTATTCAATATAATTTGGAAAACTGGCCAAAGTTTACAAACAAAGTTACTTCTACAAAATTATCATTACGAAATTGTGCAATGTCCAAATAATTTTTAAAAATTAGGAAATCTTTTGTAAACCAGAAAAAAATAAGTTTCCTGAAAAAATTGACCAGTATACGTACGTATAAAATACGATAAGTGGAAATTAAATTAATTCAAAAACTGGAAACCAAAAATAAAATGGATCGAAAGAAAACTGAAAGAAGAAACTCGCTAAACCATAATGCATTTAATTTCCTCTTAGCTCTGCAGTTTTTTTGACCCACAAAAATATCTAATCTCTATAAATGTAGCAATGGAAACATTACTTGCCCTCTTCATATGTGGAGACGATATGTAGACAAGCTTTGTCTTGCCGTGATCGATGGTAAGTTGTTTATCATGGACCCATTTTTGGAATTGATCAAAATCCTTTTGTAGGATATTTATAACAGTATCAATGTTTTTATGCAAAGCAACAATGGCTGTGTCATCCGCGTATAAGAAGTAGCTGCATGAACTAAAACATGTCTTTACATCATTGACATAGACTAGATATAAAATGGGCACAAGGATGCTGCCTTGGGGCACACCCCGTTCGATGAGATGCTCCACACTGTAAGTATCGGAGCTTTTGACAACATATCTTCGTCCATTTAGGTAATCTATAAACCATTGTAGTACGTGTCCCCTTATGCCGATTTTTTCTAGGCAGTCAATGAATATGTTATGGTTTGTGCAACCAAATGCTTTACTAAAGTCAATAAAAAGGGCTAAGTACGTGAACATTTATGTTAAGCTTTTGATTGACTATATACTATATATATATATTCCATATAATGGAATTTTAAACTGCTTAGATATTTTGTCATCCATTTCAGTATGAGGCTTTTTACCAAGTAACTTATTTATTCCATTCCAAGTTTTTTTCATATCACCCTGATAGCTATTGAACATTTGGTGGTAGTAATTCTTTTTTGCTAACATTATTTTGGAGGTAATTTTGTTACGGGTTTTTTTATATAAGTCTCTGTAGCAGATTTTATTTCTTTCAGAACTCTTTTTCCATAGTTTAAAGAGCAGATCTCGAAATTCCATGTCACGCAGCAATTCGGGAATGAGCCAAGGTTTTTTGATTTCCTTCTGATGTTTATTCATCCTGCTCTGCGTTACAGTGTAAGTTAAGTCTTGCAGCGCATTATGGTATGAGTTTTGCAGGAAACTATACATGTCATAGTTTTCAGGGCGAAAGGAGACAGCCAGGGAGAGTTTAAATATATCCGAATCCACCCTGTAGACATTTTTATGAGGGTGCACAAGAAGGATCTGAGAGAGAACACCTGTACAAACTAAGGCAATTACCATGAAGTGATCTGAAATAGTTGCTTCAATAGTTATACCCAAAGATTGATTAACGAATGTTGAAATATAAACCTACAATTCAATCATTCATTCATAGTGTGCTATTATTAAAAATAAGTTCAGATGTTTTACTTGTATGCAATACTCTGTAACAGCTTTAAATAAATAAGTTCCACGGACAGTGTTTTGGGCATCTAATAAATATAATTGTAAGAGAGAAAATACCGACAAAAGGTTATGGGCCCAGATACGAAGAGCGTAAAACTGTGAGTTTGCCGTAAAATTGTGAACTGTTCATTTTTGACATTTCCTGGATTCATTGACTTGAATACGAGACTTGCTAGTTTTCTGGACTTTGTTTGCCTTTTCTGAGAATACAATGGATGGGGACAGAGTGAAAATCGAGAAGCTCGTGGATTCAAGAAATTGGATGCAATGGAAATTTCAAGTGCGGGCAATTTTGGACGCTCGGGATGCATTAGAATTGATTGACGGTAGTTTAGATTGACCTGAAGAAAATGAAGCCAATGCAGCTATTTTGAATCGTTGGAAGAAAGACAATAAGGTAGCAAAAGAAATTTTAGCCACAACATTAGATAAAAAGCCGCTGTCTTTAATTATGAACTGTGACACAGCACGAGAAATGTGGTTAAAATTACTGAACGTTTATGAACAAAAAATCAGCAGATTCAATATATTTATTGCAGACGCAATTTCGTGAATATCAATACACTCCTGGTGACGATATTGCAACGCATGTAAGTAAATTAGAATCGTTTTCGAGACGCTTACGAGAATTGAATGAAGCTGTATCTGATACTATGCTCATGACAACAATTTTGAACACCTTGCCAAATGATTTTCGACATTTTCATAGTGCTTGGGATTCGACGCCTGTTGCAGAACGTACCTTGGATAGGCTGAGATCCAGATTAATGGTTGAAGAAACACGGATGAGAATTTGTGAGATGAACGTAAATGACGAATCTGCTTTAATAACGAAACGACAGTCAAAAGGTAAAAATTTTAATTCTAAAATTGCTACTTCTTCACATTTTGATCAAGCAAATATTGCTAAATACAAAACTAAAGTAAATAAAAATTGTTGGACTTGTGGAGGACCTCATTTTCGACGAGATTGTCCCAAGAAAAGTTTAAATGAAAACTTCTCAGTTAAACAAAAGAAAACTACTCAAGGCCTTGCTATGGTGAGTTCAAAATTTTCAAGCATGCCTGATGCAACAAGGTGGATTATCGATTCAGGCTGAACTGAATATGTATGTTGGCAACTTGAGTATTTCTCAACGTACGAAACTTTGAATGAGGTTACATTTGAATTAGGTGATGGTCGTAGACTTACAGCAGAAGGTGTTGGAAAAATAAGTATAAGATCACACGTAAATTGTGAAGAGCACTATTTTTAGAAAGTTATGTACGTTCCTGATATGAAAGTTAATTTGTTTTCAGTTCGATCTGTAGCTGAAAAAGGATTTAAGCAAACTATTTTTGGCAACAAGTGGTTATTTCAGAAAAATAATAGGCTGATTGTCGAAGGTCGTAGAAATGGCAACATGTATATTTTGAATATCGATGTTATTGAAAACAGAGATGTTTGTTTTTTAGCTCGAAATCACAAAGAACATTCCTTACAACTTTGGTATGAAAGAATGGGGCACCAAAATAAGTCTCACGTGAAAGATCTTTTGAAATTAAAAGGAATCGAGATTTCAACATCGAACAAAACAGAAAATTGCGATGGCTGTGCGTTTGGAAAATTTCAACGCACAAATTTCCGAGAAATTCCGAAAGCAAATAGACCTGGTGAGTTGATTGTAACTGATGTTTGTGGACCCATGGAAGAGCCTTCGTTCAGCGGTTGCAGGTATTTTGTAACATTTAAAGATGATTACTCACAATATCGGAAGGTTTATGTTATCCGTCATAAAGATGAAGTTGCAAGCAAATTTGATGATTATGTTAAATATGTTCAAACTCCGACCGGAAATTCCATCAAAGCAGTTATGTCAGATAATGGAACCGAATATACTAATCAGCATTTTGTTGACACTGCAAAGAAGCATGGTATTGAACTAGGTCGAAGTGCAATTTATACTCCTCAACAGAATGGAAGAGCCGAACGAGAAAATCGTATATTATTAGAGATGTCAAGAACGATGTTATTAACACATGGTATGTCAAGAACGATGTTATTAACACATGGTATGTCAAGACGTTTTTGGGCTGAAGCAGTAACCAGTGCCGCCTATGTTTTAAATAGAACTGGAAATAGCCGAAGAAAAGACAAGACGCCTTTTGAAGTTTGGTATGATCGAGAATATTCCTTAAATCACTTGAGAATTTTTGGAAGTGATTGCTTTGTTCGAATTCCCAAAGAGAAAAGACGAGATAAAAAATTCAGTGCAACAAGCAAACGAGGAATTTTTGTTGGGTACGAAGAAATTTCTGGAAACTATAGAGTTTGGATACCAGAAGAAGCACGAATTGAGATTAGTCGTGATGTAGAATTTCATGAAGTTCCTGTTTCAGAGATTCTAGTGGAACTAGGGCCACCAATTTTTAAAGAAGAAAGTCAGCAAGATTAAAGGATGACACAAGAAATACAACAGTCAAGCACGAACAACAGGTATCAGCTTAGAGACCGTAAAAATATTCAAAAACCAGAACGGTATGCATACTTATGTCATAAAACAAAATTAGAATCGTATGTCCCCACGAAGATTCGTTCGGGTCAGTTCTTCAAGTAATATGCAAGTAATAAGTAATATACAATTTTCTGTACTGGCTTTAACTTTACATGAACCTCCAAATGGTTTTTAGCTTTTTTTTCCTCTTCTTCCGATCTTCTCCACTCATTGCCTAATTCCAAGTTCCATGTTGGCGTTTATTCGAATTTAATTTCCATTTCCTTATTATTCACCCACTGGTTCGGTTTACTGTGTCAGACGACGAATATGACTTCTCCGAAGATGGGAACCGTTTTAATCTTGACTTATGTGCCATAGCGACGACGTTTCTTATGATGTTGCGGTCCATTCTATATGTCATATAAACTAGCAGGTAGTGAACTGGGCTGCAGAGAAGATGAGATTCGATGGGAATAAGCGTGCCAAACTGAATTCGTTGTCGTTTCATCCATATGGTCCATGAAAGAAAAAGCAGTATCAGTTTTGCCTTTTTACAAAATATTTTCTTAAAGCTGTTGCCAAGCAATAGATAGTTATTGACTCATAATGTTCTTTAGCATGTGTTTTATTTTGCATTAAATTAATGTCAGTGATAACGGAATTCAGTTTTTTACTTTTACTTAAAAAGGAATTTTTGTCGCTCATTATTTCTTCCAATTTTTCTAAATCTAGCCGATTTAAATCTTCCGTTAAGGGCGATGAACTAGTATTTTCAATATTATTTGGTTCAAAATTCCATGATGGTATGTAATCATAATTTATTTCGAACTGTTTTGTTTTTACAACATTCAGAATTATATTTTCGGAAAAAGCTTTGCATTCTTTTGCTAAGTGAAGTCTGCCTGTACCGAATAACTTCAAGTGATTTAAGTTATTTGAGTAATTTTGATAATTGCATGATAATGTCAAAATTTCTGGAGTTGGAGCTACGAATATCCACGAATTTGTTGTTTCAGATTCAATGAAAAGTGTCTGATTAATATTTATCACATGTCTTTCGCAAATATCTGGCATTGTTACCACAGGAGTCAGTAATCTAACTTCACATGAAGTCTTGGATGTCGTAACCAGCGATTTTTCCTTAAGTGAAATATAAATATCATTTTGCACCAAAATTTGTTTCATCTTTTCCTGTGTACTCATATGAAAGAATTTAGAATGCAATTCATTAACTGCTAAATAAGCGAAATTCAAATTTATCACAATAAATACATTCTTATGGAGCCTGATTGGAATTGTGTCATTTTGTACAATATAAAAGAATTAATATGCACCAACGGTAATTTAATAACTCCACATAGTTTGAATTTTTTGTAAAAAATGTTTAAAGAATTTATTTAAGCAACGGCTCTATCGAACTTGAATTATAAATGTCTATGGGCAATTTAAGACCTGAAGGAATAAAGCCGGTAATAGATTTCAGTTTTTGTAAAAGTGTGGAATATTAATATATAATCTTTCGCTTAATTTTTATTAAAATTAAACCACTTCGGACATTATTTACATATATACATTTTTAAGCTTTTTTTTACTGTCATTTAAGATTTCGTTACTAACTCATAAATTAGTAGATATGCCTTTACTTTCTTAATGTCCTTCGCATTTACAAAAGTAATTTCACTGTCGTTACATTTGATCCACACTTCGTTTTGTTCGGAGCTTTTAATGTAACTGACATAGTGGCCTGCGTTAGTACAACCCTCATGCTCTACTATAGCACATAAATTGTAGTTTGGACTATTTTTATTTTCTTCATCCAAGTACCTTTTCATATTTAATCCTTTTATAGGATAATCGATACTTTGATTTAATTTTCGAACCTCTTGGCCTGACCACATATACGTACTTAGATGGATTGTGAAATAGTCAGGAAAAGTTTTAAGTTTTAATAATTTTTCACTTTTAGTTTTTCTTTTACATTCCCAACATATAGCTTTATTTTCTTCATCTAATATTTCTCGTTTGAAGAAATAATCTAGGCATTCTTGAAGTGTACTATTGTGTATATTTATTGGGAGTGATAAATAAGTTGTCACCGTTTGATTGTCACATTCTAAACAATGTAAATACGACGCACATGCAGCTGAAAATGTGGTCGTTATTATAGACGTTTCTTGCGCAGACGGTACATCTTTCGTCTCTTCATGTATTCCGTACAAAATATAATTCAAACATTCATGCGCATCTTGATAATGTGACCCTTTGAACAGAGGATTTAATTCCTCTAACCGTTTTTTAATTTCCCTCGAACTTATAGTGCTATTTTCCGATTTATTACGCAATTCTTCCGTGAGTTGAGCAAAAGTTTTAGTTACTTTTGCTTTCTGGTTCTGGGATTTTGTCCAATTATTTAAAAGGAAATTTCGCAGTGGTTCTACACTAACCAGACATTGAATAATGGAATTTAGGTAACACATATTTTCTTCCTTGAATTTCTCTGGAATTTAAAATTTCTTTCTTATTACTTTCAATTAAAGTTTTAGTATTTTTTGGAATATCCCTATATGATTGTTTCTGCCATCTTAAGGGTGTCGATGGGTTAGGAGTTTTATTTTCTTGTGATGCTTCCTTAGAATCCTTCTTCCTGTAAAAACATTTCGTTCTTCGGTTTTTGTTTTCATTTCCTTTGCAATCTGTAGTTTTAATATATGTTTTTTCCTTTTTATTAACATCATTTATCCTTTGTTCGTAATAGGGTGCCAGTCTTGACACGTGGGCCACGTCTTGCTTGGCTTTTTTTCCAGTACCTGTCGTAATAACATAATTTAAATCGTTTCTCTTTTCGACTATAGTGAATGGTCCAAAATATTTTGGCAATAATTTTTCACATTTTCCAATCTGTCTTACGTAATTTCTTAATTTCACTTTGTCGCCTACCGCAAAGCTTTCTTGTCGATGTTTTTTGTCATAAATTTTCTTATCTTTCCTTTGTTTTTCTTCTATGTTCTTTTTGGCCATCTCCCGTAATTCTTGTATTATTTGTTGACTTCTCACAGCAAAGTTCGTAGACATCGGTTGATATAATTCTGCGTCTGTTGAGAGAACTGGTTCTCGACCATACACTAATGAAAATGGGCTATACTTGGTCGCCTCTTGTCTCGTTGTGTTATATGCAAAGACGCAATGTGGGAGATAGATATCCCAGTCCTTTTGTAAGTTTGTTGTGTATTTGCTCAACATGTCCACTAAAGTTTTGTTAAGTCTTTCAGTCAAACCATTTGTGGATGGTTTGTAGGCTGTTGTAAACGTACTGTCCGTTCCTAGCAATCGTAAAATCTCAGAGACTAACTTCGACAAAAAGACGGCACCTCGATCACTCAGAATTTTCCTAGGGGAACCATGGCGGCAAATTATATGTTCTACTATGAATTTTGCCACAGGCTCCGCTTTACCGCTGGGCAATGCTTTTGCCTCGGCCCATCTCGTAGCATAGTCTGTGGCTACTGCAATATATTTCGATCCTGCCGTACTTCTTGGAAAAGGACCAACCAAATCTATTCCTACCATGGAGAACGGTTCTTCAACAGCTATTGGTTGTAACAATCCTGTCGGTTTTCGGTTAGTCGACCCTTTACGAACTTGACATTCTGGGCATCCTCTTATGAATTTAGTCACATCCTGCTTCATTCCTTCCCAGAAGTACCTTTTCTTTATTTTATCTAAAGTTCTTGTCAGTCCAAGGTGGCCTCTTATAGGATCTCTGTGATTGTTGTTTAAAATTTCCTCTTTAAGTTGCTTAGGTATTACTAATAGTTTTGTGTTATTTACAGTTGTTGCGTCCCTTTTGTACAAAACATTATTTATGATTTCAAAATTTTTCGCCATCCTTTGTATTGCAGGTCCTCCGTATTCACTATCCTCTACAGCTGCTCGTATTTCTTGCAATCTCGTGTCTTCTTTTTGCCAACGTTCAATGTCTTCGTAATTGGCAATCAAAGTTGGTACCTCAAGGGCCGACGTTTCATCTACATCAGTGCCAAAAGTGCAGGGAAACCTAGACAATGCGTCTGCATCCTTATTCGACGTTCCTTTCTTGTGAAGGACTTTATACGAGTATTCCATTAGTTTTAAGGACCACCGTAAGAGTCGTCCTCCCGGTGTTTTTAACGTCTGTAACCAGCACAGCGCGTGATGATCCGTAATTATGTTAAAATTATCTAATCCCCAGAGTTACGTTCTAAAATATTCCACTGCCCAAACTGCTGCTAAACATTCCATTTCCGTAATCGGATAATTTTTCTCATGTTTTGTTAAAGTACGTGATATGAATGAGATGGGATGGAATTTTCCTGTAGAATCTTCTTTTTGTACCAAAACTGCTCCAAGACCTGCCTTGCTTGCGTCAATTCGTAATTTTGTCTCTGCTTTTGGATTGTAATGCCCCAAAACTGGAGCACTTGTCAATTTTTCTTTTAGCATTCCGAAAGCTTTTTCCTGCTCTTCTTTCCATTCGAATTTGGAATTGGCGCCTATGATGTTATATAGTGGACTTGCAATAGCTGAGAAGCTATGTACGAATCTTTTGAAAAAATTGTAAAGCCCTAGAAAACTCTGTACTTCCTTTATCTTCTTTGGTTTTGGAAAATTCTTTGTAGCTTGTACTTTCGATACGTCAGGTAGAATGCCTCTTGAAGAAATTTTGAATCCTAAAATTCTTAATTCTTGCATAGCAAAATAACATTTCGTCGGCTTCAAAGTAAATCCGGCCTTCTTAATACACGAAAATGCTTTTTTCAGACATTTTAAATGTTCTTCCATAGTGCGACTTACAATTATAACATCGTCCAGATACACTGCTACCTCTTTCCATTTCGTTTCTTTGAATATTGTGTCTGTTAACCGTTGGAACGTACTGGGAGCATAAAAAGTCCAAAACTTAATCGATTGAATTCATATAAGCCATGATTGGTTATAAACGCTGTTTTGTGTCTGTCTTCTTCCTTTACTGGACACTGCCAGTATCCGCTGTTTAAATCTAGTGTTGAAAAGTATTTATTCCCCCCCCCCCCAAAAAAAAAGTTGAGTATTTCATCTATTAGGGGTAATGGGTAAGACGACTTTGTAGTGATAGAGTTTAACTTTCGATAGTCTACACAAAATCTGAACGTTCCATCCGGTTTTTTAACTAATACTACCGGTGATGCAAATTCACTATCGGACGATCTTATAATCCCTGCCTCTAGCGTTTCCTCTACTTGCTGCCTTATTATATCGCGTTCTTTAACACTTACTCGATATGCTCTTGATTTTACGGGTGAATTCTCTCCTATGTCAATCGTATGTTCCGCCAGATCAGTTTTTCCTATCATATTATTAGTCCAGGCCATTATATCAGGATATTTGTCCAGTAACGATTGAATAGTTTGCTTTTCTTTTTCAGATAATTTATCATTAATGATAAAGGGCTTTTCTGCTTCTTCTTTCACAGCCATATTAACGTTTAAAAATTTATCTTCTTTAATCAACATTTTTTTAATTTGCTCTTTATGGTCTAATGTAATATATCCTAATGCCGTATCTTTTCGAAGTGTTTTAGATTTCGTTCCATAATTTAAAATACATATTTTGTGTTTATCGAATTTTGCGAAATTATCGTTTAATTCTAGCTTATTTTTAAATAAAAATTGGCCTCTGGGCATAAACGTACAAAATAACAACGGCTTTTCACACTTTATGTCTTCCGAAAATTTTATTTTACAATATTTACTATCACCTTTTCAATTGTTGTATCTTCGGAAATATTTACTTTTATTATTTTGTTCTTTACAATATCCTCCACAATTCATTCCATAGGTCTGTATTATTCACCTTATCAAACTTCTCTAATAATTTTTCTTTATTCTTTGATTTTCTTTGTACTCCTAAACATATAACAATTTTGATATCCGTCCCTTGAAATATATATTTTATCATTTTTTCTATCTCTTCCCATTTACATCCATCCAGACCGCATGCTATTTTTGGCATCGTCAATTTTTTAATTTTATTTTTTAACATTTGCTGTTTTAGGGTAAGAAGTGAACTAAATATATTGCCTAATGTTGGCTTGTCTTTCGAATAATTTTTAGTAATTAAATAAAAGATATATCTTTCCTTTATTTTCAGGAAGATTAATTTTCCTACTTGTGGTTTTTGCTGTTTTAGTTGATCCATCCTAACGAATTTTAATTTAAATTCTCTTGCAATACCTTTGGACATCTGTATATCTTTCGCTACGCAGTGTGCCAAATGATATGAGCTTGGCAAATTAAACAAATCCTTATGTGAAATATTTATTTTCTTCGGGAAAGAATTATTTCTTTGCCTTTCAAAATCCTCAAACGTTAATTCTAGTTTCTTCCATTAAGGTATTTTTAACCAACCCTGTCCTATTTTTTGTGAAGATTGTTTTTTTTTATATTTTCTATATTAAGGTGTATTTTCGAAATCTCTTGGTCACTTCGTATTTCCGAGGCGGTATTTTTTAATTTAATTGATTGAGACATAAGGTTAATTATCGCTTTATGTCTCGTTAAAAATGGAAATCCTAAAATTAAAGGCGCAGTTAAATTATCAACTACTAACGCTTTAACTTGAAACGTTTTATTACTTACATTTATTTTAATATTTGTTATACCTAATGGAATGACCTTGTTTTTATTAATGGTGCTTAAAATTGGTGGATTATCTAACTGTTCGATATTTTTAGCAAAATGTTTAGTAACAATATTAAACGCGGCTCCAGTGTCCAATATTACTTCTATTGAATTACCATTTAATTCGGCTGCTATTGTTAAAATTGTGTTATTTACACAAGTTGGAATCGAAATATATTCTAATTTATTTTCTTCGTCTTTTTCTTTAATATTAGTTTTATTGTCTAGAGACCCGTTTTTATAAAAATTTCGGACAGAATTTAGGGTCTCCTGTAACCCTGTCCGATACCATTTAAATCTGTTGATTTTTCTTTTCTATTACCGTGTTCGTAGTTCGTTCTTTGTATTTGACTTGTAAGCACCTTTCCACTATATATTTGTGTATCCAGTTTATGTTCCAATTTTCTACAATTCGCCGCTTCATGACCCTTAGATTTACACCACTGGCATATTTTTACTTTATTTATTTCCCGATTACTCCAATATGAATTACCCTGCGTATCCTTGTTGCTATTTCTACGTCTACAGTTTATAGCTGTGTGTCCTACGTAACCGCATATTTGACAGGTAGATGCATTTATTACACGCTCGTTTTGATCTCTCCTCCTAATGTGATCCTTTTCAAAATTATTTCGTTTATTTAAATAATTAAAATTTTTGTTGTACTTTCGGTTGAAATTGTAGCCTAGTTCTTCATTTTTATTACTACTGATGTAGATTCTTAATTTACACTTTAAATTAAGGTGAAAAAGGATTTTAATCTCATCAAAAATCAAACATTATATTCTATTATTTTATATAAACAACAAAAACGCCTACTACTATGTCTGACGGTGCAATCGCTATAATCACGACGGCCGATCTATATCAATCCGCCCCGCTTTCGAAGCGATTGCACCAGGGACACCGGTAATTAATAAAATAACAAGATTATCAATTATCCTCCGATTCTTTATAACTTCATCATTCACAGTGGCGTGGTCTTGTCATTCTCTGGAACTTTCATTATTTTCTTGATCGGGTCGATGTTGCTGAGGAGCTAGACGCAACTGATCCTGATGAACCCTCGTCATTCTTCCTTCTCGATCTACAAGATACATTGAACCTCCCAACAGTTCACGGATAGTACATGGACCAGCCCACTTTGGCAAAAATGCAGGAGTAATTCCAGAATTACCTTGGGCTATCGGATGTGTTCGTATCATGATTAAATCTCCAACACTATAGCGCGGTAATTGTTCCGGGCCTGCATAGGTTGACTGATAATAGGCTTGACGCTGGCGAATTCGTTTAAAACGCTCGTCATGGTCGATTTTAGTCTGTCCTCCCATAATATCAGCTTCTCCTGGTCGAGGTAACTCGTAACCCAACATGGCTTGACTTGGAGTATAACCAGTGGCAGCGTTGCGACGACATCGTATTTGAAATAAAACTTGAAACAATTTGCAGTCCCAATTCCTATGGCGATCACCCTGGAGACTGAGACGGAGACCCTTCTTTATTTCTTGGTTACGTCTCTCCACAGGGTTAGCGCGAGGGTGGTAAGGTGGCGTGTAGTAGGGTTCGGTTCCCCATGCACGACAGGCTTGAACCCACCTTCCTGCTATAAATTGACGTCCATTGTCAGTTATTATTTTTCCAGGAAAACCATATCGGAAGAAAACTTCATTTTCTAGCATGGGAATTATTTCCTTTGCAGTGGCATTACGCAGAGGAAATGCTTCTACCCATCGCGTGAAGATGTCCGTCACCACAAGAATGTAACGATACCCTGTTCTGGTTTCCGGGTATGGTCCCATAATATCTACTGCAACTGTTTCCCAGGGATGACGAGGAACGCGAGGTCTCTGGGGAGCTGCTGCCTGACGAGTTCCCTTCTTGCATGCCATACAAAGCAAACATGCCGCAACATGCTTTGCTACAACTGCGCACATTCGAGGCCAGTAGTATCGCGTCCGAATGGCACGTAAGGTTTCATCGCGTCCTGGATGTCCTGCTGTTGAGCTGTCGTGAAATTCTTCTAACACCTTGACTCGAAGATTTCTGGGAACTACCAGCTTCCGTTGAAAATCATGTTTCCACCAAAGTAAACCATCATGTACTAGATAATAGTAGTAGGGATAGGCCGATTCTGGAACCTCCTCCGACCTTGACGAAAAAATTCAAGGTCAAGGTCGGAGGAGGTTCCAGAATCGGCCTATCCCTGACGTGACCTTCGCCATAACCTTGACATGGAGGAGGTTCTATCGGGATGACCTTGAAGTGACCTTGAGGTGACCTTGAAATGACCTTGAGGTGACCTTGAAATGACCTTGAGGTGACCTTGAAATGACCTTGAGTTGACCTTGAAGTGACCTCGGGATGACCTTGAGGTGACCTTGAAATGACCTTGAGGTGACCTTGAAATGACTTTGAGGTGACCTTGAAATGACTTTGAGGTGACCTTGAAGTGTCCTTGAGGTGACCTTGAAATGACCTTGAGGTGACCTTGAGGTGACCTTGAAATGACCTGAGGTGACCTTGAGGTGACCTTGAAATGACCTTGAAGTGACCTTGAAACGACCTTAAGGTGACCTTGATGTGACCTCGAAATAGCCTTGAGGTAACCTTCATATGACTTTGAATGTAACCTCGAAGTAACCTTAACATGATCTTCAAACCACTTTAACCTTAAAGTATGTAGCATATATAAGGAGGTGTATAAATTCGTACCTACAGATGAAGTGTGACACTCACGTTGAGTTAACCTATTGTATTGAACGTGATCGAAATAACAGTTCTAAAAACATGTTTGAGTGTAATCAGTGCGGAAAAGAATTTACGAGAGTTGATAATAAGAATCGACACATGCGTACAGCATGTCACGGTAAACGTTTAAAATTAAATGAAGCCGGTCCATCCAAAGTTCTTGACCCCGTGAATGTCGCGAAATGTGATGTGCGAAAAATACGTTAACAGAAAGTGTTTGTCGGCACACCTACGTAGTAATTCACATAAAAGCAATGCTTTTGTAATTGTTGATAATGGTGTAGAAAAGATAGCAGGTGCATTCGGTGATAAAATTGTTTCGTATCGTATCACGGAACCCTACAACTATGTGGACGTTGACGACTTTTACGTATAATATTCAAGAAAAAGTATTAACTTTGGTTCAGAGTATATTGGATATTCATAAAGCGTTAAAATGGAATGTCGAAATTTTCGGAGTGTATTTCTTGGATTCTAAACAAAGTACCGAGATAAAATCTTTCAATACCAAAAATAAAATAACTTGTTTTGGAACGGATATATATAATATATATCGAGACTTCGTGAACGAAATTCATGCTAAAATGTCAGAGTTTCAGGAGCGAGATTCAGGTAAAGAAATTAATTAATACATTCTTTTGGAATAATGTATAATGTTGTAAATATTGTTGCAGGGTGGACTTTGTGTAGAATTTTGTATATGGAAGTCAACATTAATAAATATAATCCTTTGAGAGCATCCAGCTTCAATAAGTGCGAAAAAAGCAGTCATAAACGTTAGAAATAATGACAACGCTTGTTTTGCCTGGGCGATAACATCAGCGATGTGTCAACCGACAGGTCTTCCTCAAAGGATATCTTCGTATCCCCATTATAGCACGGTAGCAGATTTCACAGATTTAGAATTTCCACTGAAAGTTTGTGATGTGAAAAAATTTGAAAGTCAGAACAATATTTCTATATATGTTTATGGACTTGCTTCCCATTATAACGGTAACGTTATAGTCTATGAAGTTGTAGGACCGCTACATTTTACTAAACATCGAAAAGATATTCCTATAAATTTGTTATTGGTTGATGACGGTAACGAAAATACTCACTATTGTTGGATTAAAAATTTATCGCGTTTAGTGTCAAAACAGACGTCACACCACGGTCACGAGAAATATATTTGTGAAGGATGTTTAATATACTTTCCATGTGTAGAAAATTGCAACGACATGAAAGAGAAGATTGTAAAATTATCAAAACAATTTTACCATCAGCAGAGTTAAAAATAAATAAATATGGTGAATCTATCCCAGAAAATATATTATAATTTGAAAATTTTGAGAAGTAATTGAAACTACCCTTTGTTGTGTACGCTGATTTCGAGGCTTTACTAAACCATTAGATAGAGTTGAACCAACTCCAGATAAGTCTTTCACAGTTAAATGTTATGAACACGAACCTCATTCTTTTGCGTATTATATTAAGTGTAGCTTTAATAACAATTTGTCAAAATTAAAGTTATATCGCGGACAAAATGTTGCTACTGAGTTTATGAAATCGTTAGAAAAACATATTAAAGAGATTTATGATAAATATTTAAGTAAAATTAAACCAATGCTTGATTTAACACGAGAAGAAAAAGAGGTCTACGACAGCGCAACGATGTGTCATATTTGTGAAAGACCAATATTGGATGTTAAGGAAAAGTCCGAGACCATGAACATTTAACTGGAGCGTTTAGAGGAGCTGCTCATTCGGTGTGTAATGTTAATTTTAAAATACCAAAATTCATTCCAGTTTTCTTTCATAATCTTTCTAATTATGATAGTCATTTATTTGTGAAGACGATGGCATTAGAAGGAGAGGACGTTGATGTGATCGCACAAAATAAAAAGAAAAATATATATCTTTTCGAAATTAATACACGTAGGGGATAAGATAGATTGTAAAGGAAAAATGCGCAAAGTCTATTTCAAAATAAGATTTGTAGATTCTTTTCGTTTCATGCAATCGTCTTTGGAAAAATTAGGCTCATACTTGGAAGATTGGCAATGTAGGGAAATTAGGAAATATTTCAATGACGATGAAATGTTTAAATTAGTACGGGCAAAAAGGGGTTTTTCCATATTGTTTTATTAACTCATTCGAGAAATTAGATTATCCCACCTTACCTTCTAGAGAAGAATTTTATGACGTGCTTTATGATGAACACATTAGTGATGAAGATTATGAAAGAGCACAGCGCGTTTGGAATTTATTTAATTGTAAAAGTATGGTGATTACAACGATATATATGTAACATCAGATATTTTATTATTAACAGACGTATTTGAAAGTTTCAGATATCTTTGTATTGATAATTATAAACTTGACCCTTGCCATTTTTTCACAGCTCCGGGATTAATTTGGGATGCAATGTTACGAATGACGAAAATTAAGTTAGAATTATTGCAGGATGTTGATATGTTACACTTTTTCAGAATGGGTATTCGTGGTGGAGTGAGCATGTGCACTAAAAGAATTGAAAACGCCAATAATAAATTTTTACAGAGCTTTGATTCAAGCAAGGCAACTAATTATTTACTTTATCTTGCTGCTACAAATCTCTATGGGCATGCGATGTGTTCGAGATTTCCATGGGGAGAATTTACTTGGTTAAGCAGAGAAGAAATTAACAATCTTAACATTTCAGAATTCGAAGAAAATTCAGATGTTGGATACGTATTCGAAGTAGATTTGGAATATCCGACTTATTTACATGAAAAGCACAACGATTTGCCGTTTTGTCCGGAAAACATAATTCCACCAAAGTCAAAATATAGTAAACTTATTCCAAATCTCTATAACAAAACCAAATACGTAATTCACTATTTAAATCTAAAGCAATGTTTGGAACATGGTTTAACATTAATTCAAATTCACAGGGCAATTAAATTTAAACAGTCTCGTTGGTTAAAAATATATATAGACTTTAATTGCAGAAACGAGCTGAAGCGAAAAACGAATTTGAAAAAATTTCTACAAGTTAACTAATAATAGTGTCTTCGGTAAGACCATGGAAAAATGTTGAGAATCGCGTCGACATTAAATTAGCTACCAGGTGGGAAAGTCATAATCGGAGACCGGGAGCTGAATCATTGATTGCTAAACCGAATTACAAATCGAGTCGCAATAGAATTAACCAAAGTACAAGTAAATTATAACAAACCTTTATACGTAGGATTTTGTGTTTTGGAAATATCGAAAACAGTAATGTACGAGTTTTATTATAATTTCATACAAACGAAAATATAACAATCATGCAGCTCTATTATATACCGATACGGACAGTTTAATATTATCCGTTAATACTGGTAATGTGTACGAAGATATAAAGCAAAATTTAAATAAATTTGATACTTCAAATTACCCAACAAATAATAATATTCATGAAATGCCTCAAACTGAATCAATTATTGGAAGATTCAAAGATGAATACGCCGGACAAGTAATAGAATCGTTCGTTGGTACAGGCGCGAAAGCCTATTGTGTAAAGCTTTACTTCAAAATGTACTAAGAAAGCGAAAGGTGTTAAAAAATATGTTATAGATAAATACTTAACTGTGGATGACTACAAAGAAATTATTGAACGAGATGGTTTCATTTTTAAAAAAATGTACGTGTTTCATTCAGATTTTCATACGGTGTACACAGAGTTGAAAAATAAAGTTGCATTATCATCGAAAGATGATAAACGTTATATTCTGGATGACAAGATTCATACTCTCGCATGGGGTCATTATAAAATAGCTGATATAGAAAGAGATAGAAAACTGAAAGAATTAATTGAAGAATTAGAAAAGGAATTAGAAAAAAGTAATAAAAATAGTAAATAGATTAAATATATATATGTTAGTTCGTAAAATATATTTATTGTAAATAATGTATGTTTCTAATTATAGTTAATAAAAAGTTATTATAAAACATTGCGTTTTGGTATCCAAGCATTATGTTTAGAACTTAATCCTAAATAACTAACTAGTGCTTTATTACATTTTTTCTCAACACATTAATTATATATACATCAGGATGTTTCACTTTTGTAATTGTAAATTAAAACCCACCAAGTATAGCTTCACCGTCAGCGTCTTTAATTAGATATGTTCGAGGATTAGTATTCTGCACTGATGAAATTGTAAATATTTCGTTAGACCAATTTGAGTGTACATTTTCGCAAATGCTTGTCGATATTTGCTGATGCGCACATGATCTCCAACTTTAAATTTTGCACTTCTTGGATCCACAATTTTAATATTGTTGTAGACGGACTGTAAAATAATTTTCGCATTTCTTTGATTTATTTTACTAGGTTTGTAACCCGTCGTACTGTGAACTGTGTTGTTGTATTCTTCGATTAGTTGTGGTAATAACTTGAACCAGCTGAAATTTCCCTGCATGCTAAATTCTTTCCACATTTTTGTTTTAATGTTCTATTAAAGCGTTCAACTATCGAACTTTTTAAATTAGAATATGTGCTGTAGTGATTAATTTTATACTTCTTCATTAAATCTTGAAAGTCTGCATTGTAAAATTCCTTTCCGTTATCTGTTTGCAGATTTCTCGGTATAGAATTTCTACCTTCAGATAAGATTGTTTGAAAAGCTTTGGTTACTTCTTTACCTGTCTTGTTTTTTAATGCTATTCCCCAAGCAAATTTAGAAAATGTGTTGATCACAGCCAGAATGTACTTGTATCCTTTGTTTATCTTTGAATAAGGAAGCATTTCAATTAAATCTGCTTGGAAGAGATCTCTGAGACCTTTATTATAACTCGACGAGCGAAAAGTTTTCCTTGCTGGTTTGTGCAGTTCATCGACAACATCACGTTTTACACTGATGATAAATTAGACATTTTCAGTTAGAACTCGTTTCCTTATAATGAATTCAATAAATAATGTAGTTAGATAAACTACAGCTGTGCAAAAAACGAGAGTTTATCTCCCACATTCAACGTTCTTCCAATTAAAGTATCAGTACAATCTATACCGTTGATATATACTTTCCTGTTCCTAGGTTTATGAAAAATTACTTTTTAACCACGCAAGTTTCTTGAATCGTATACGTCGTTTGATTACCTCTATTTGAAAGAATAAATTCGCCTTGGGCATTTAACTCGTCACTTCGAAAGTCTAATAATGTTTCGTAAAATAATTGTTCAGAAACAATATGCTTGAGAACTGTATGTTTAGTAATGTGCCTTCAAACTTATCAATGGTCATCGAACTGACCAACAAAGATGTGAAACTGAAGAATGACCTCGTTATCATCCAGCTAAATACTTAAAATTTACGAAATAATTTTGGCTTCTTTCAATTCTTCGATAATAGCTATAATCTCATTGGTATGTCCTGTATGACCTGCAGATTCTGATGCTTTCAATAAACGTAATCGTTCTACTAATTCATTAGCATTATCCCAGTATTGATACTGTGTACAACTGTTAGGTATAAGTTCTTTTTCTAAAAGCTCCACCTGTTTTCCAGCTTCGAGCCCACCAAACGTTTGGTGGTTTTCCTGCATTATTGGTTTTATAATATGTGTATACTTATATCCTTTACTTGCAGATATTCGGCCAGAAGGATTATAATTTACTTTAAATGCATGAGTTCTTCAATATATCTCTATAGTCACGTACATCATGAAATGTAAATTTCTCAGGAGCTTTCTTAAAAATCAGTTCATATAAACCTTTGTACCTTTATATGTTAAGTCTCCTACTACAAGATCACGACCATCAAACGCAACTTCCGCGGCACCAATAAACAATTTCCCATCATGTTTTCTTATACTGTATTTGGTGTCAAATTCATTTTCCACATCAACATTAAATCGTGTAATATAATCACGTGGTAACGGATCAATTTGTTGTAAAGCAGCCTGTACCTCTGGTGATTGTAATTTAGATTGTAGTATTGATTTCCGTTCTTGTAAAAGAGTACGAGCATGAGCTTCGGATTCGTCTAAAGGGACACTACTGCTATCTGTATGAAACTCTTCAGCTTCTTCATAAGCAGATTTTGATGGTGGAGATTCAGGTTCTCCATGAGAGATGTCGTGAATTTCTTCTTCTTCTAAGATGGAAGGTTGTTTCTTTCCAATTTCACGACCAACTGGTGTTGAAGTACTCACATCATGCTTTTCTGACCATGTAATTTGTGATGAAGGATCAGATTTTAATTTATAAAGAGGTCTTTTTCGTATGAAAGAACTTTTCGGGTCCCCTTTAAAGCCTTTTTCACTGGCTTCGTACGATTGTTGCTCTTCTTTGTAGGTAAAATACTGCGAACAACATCTAGCTTATTGACAATATCTCTTAGTGGTTCCACAATAGGTGAATAAGTCGCCTGAAAGGTATTTTCTTGATTGCTCAATATGATGTTTTGATCGTTCGATATCGGATTTAAGTGTTTTTTTAATTTAGTACGCAAACTTTCACGTGCAGTAGCTAATTCAGCTTTAAGTTTATTACTCATAGCGCATCCGTTTCCTTTAACGCCTTTTACAACACTGAAGAACAATGTTAAAATGTAGTGGTTTTAAAGGTTTATATAATTGTCGAATCCTTTACGATATCTACACTCCGTTGATAGTACAGTCAGTATCAATAACTAAAAACCAAACGGTTCCTTCCAACAAGCGTAGCATATATCACGAAACTGGTCAAAGGTCATGTCTCCATACACATGTTCATCAAATACATGCTTTTAGATTTGTAGAATCTTGCCTGAAATAACACTAAGAAATTACAATTATCACGAATCATTTGTTTTGGAATTGACTATAAGTTTGACTTAATAGAAACAATCGACATTTTTATGGCGTCCAAAAGAGAAGTATTCTTTAATTACATTTTGTGTAGTACATTGAACGTCATCAAAAACAACAACTGAATATTCTTTACATTTGCAGGGGATACCATCTTATCAGTATCAGAAATTTCAAAGTAACCTATCTCCGGCACTGTAGGCAGTAAATGTCTAAGAAAGTTATACTTTTCTTGAGATAAGGTCTTACAACAAATGTATAAATTTTTTGAAACGCAGCCCATTAGCGTTTACCAACAAAGACACTATCAAATTACTTTTACCACTCCCACTTTTTACCACTGATTATGGCACGTTTAGTTGATCCTCCGAAAAGAACACTGTGACGTTTAAAGGTTTCGTTTATGATTGCATCATCAAAATTTTGTATAGGTAACTTTAGAGACTGTTGTTTAAACTTCATATTTCCTAAAACAGTAGTTTTTTCTGATATGGTACTTTCACTCTTGGTACTTTCACTCTTTACCAAATGCGACACTCTGTTATTATGTTATAGTCATTAATATCATCTGCTATTTATAGTAAAAATGCGTGTTGTAATTAAATTATTTATTTAACACTTTTAACACTTAAAAGCTTAAACTATAAATAACAAACTATAAACTATAAATAACTTAAACTATAAATAACTTAAACTAACTTAAACTAAAGAGCGCCTCCACCGTAGTCTCGCCCAACCGACAGGGCGATCTACCGCTCTATCTAATCTAATCTGGATCACTCTAGAACTTGTTCTGGCCAATATGTTGCTGTAAGAGGGTGCTGCGGCCTTCTTCGAAATCTGTTGTCCATCCAAGTTCTAAAGTGATCCAGTTTACTGTCAATCTTCACTGTAAAAAGTAATGTTATTAAAAATGTTGAAAAATGTAATAATGTAATAAAAACAAACCCAAGACTCGTCCATCTCAGTGGATGACGTTTCCACCTCCACCTGCACCGTGTTTGGGTGCCGGTGTAGGGATGTTATGGGTGCCGGTGTAGGGATAACTTCCCGAGGTAGAGGTTGCAACACAGGCGGCGCAAACACCCCCCTTTTTAGGCGGATGCGCTGAGGCGCCGCCACTTGCTGCTCCGGCGGCCGTCGTTCCGGCGTCGTCGTTAGCAGCGGTGTTGGTGTGTACGATGGCGAGTTACGCGGAAACCCAAGTATAGTATAATTGACAACTGCGGTTTCCGCGTTTAAAAGTGTCCCGTCAGTTAACTGGAAAAGTAAATAATCAAATAATCCAAAATATACCTAAAGTGTAAAAATAAAAATAATTGACTCACTCTTAATTCTACTTGCTCACACTCTATTGATTTAACGTATGGGACAGGACATTTGGTGAAGACATCTGTAAATTGAATAACATTAATAATACAGATGTCTTATTAGGTATACTTTATACCTAATCTATCTCTTTGGGAACAACTTCATTCGATGAACAATCCATTTAACAACAATTTAAACACAGACATATCGCTGCCTTGGAGTTACAAGGTTCTATGTTATGCATGATTGATAGATATAACATAGAACCTTATAACCTCTAAGGTAGCGATATATCTACTTTTATGATGTCTGCAGCAAGATTATGAAATAAATCTTTGATCAGACTCAGACGGTCGCGTACAAGCGAGAATTTTATCGTATTGTTCGCTCAAAGCCCGGTCAGTCGGAGACCTTGGGCGAACTATACGCATAATCTCTTCGCATGTTTGTAACTCGTCCGTGACTTTTCTAAGATTTCTCTCACCCTGTAAACAATAATTCCTTACTTCAGGCATTATTCCATCATAATAATTTTGACTGCTGTTGAGATAATTTTAGATAAATTGGAAAAGGGTTCTTGTGAAGGAATAGAGGGTAAGGGTTCTTGTAAAGGAATAGAGGGTGCTAAGCGTTCTTGTGAAGGAATAGAGGGTGCTGGTGCTTGTGAAGAAACGATAGGTGTAGACATTCGGGGCTGCAGGTGGTTGTGGTGGCATTTGAGGTTGAGGGGGTGGTTGAATTTGAGGTTGAGGGGGTGGTTGAATCTGAATATTGGAAATAATGTTAGAATTAATATTATCCCCAATAGGTGATTGAGCTGGTGATAATTGAGATATCTCCATTGATCGGTCTGATATATTAATTATCTCAGAATCATCAGATTCATTAGGATTTATCGGGATATTATCTGCAACAACTCGAACTTGCGACTGACCTAACAACTCCGCACTGACTTTTGCTTAGACAAAACATTGAGTCTGAGTCATTTTGCGGCGAACGTAAGATGAAAGGATAGCTGCTCTTCGATTAACTATCCTAGTCATCCTTTGTTGACGCCTAAATAACGCATGCATACCATGCTTAGGCAACCACAAACTTTCAGCGGTCCTTAGATGAGAAGATTGACTACCTCGGGTACATCTGCGACTACCCCGCGTACATCTGGATTCACGAGATAGAACGTTATAAAGTTCAGAAATAGAAGCAGGTGCAAGTGTAGAAATAGAAGCAGGTGCAAGTGTAGAAATAGGAGCAGGTTTAGAAATAGGAGCAGATTTAGAAATAGGAGGTTTAGAAATAGAAGCAGATTTAGAAATAGGAGCAGATTTAGAAATAGGAGCAGATTTTACAGTAGAAGTATTTGCGGTGGAAGTAACGATAGGAGTAACTATTGATTGTTGGGAAACTAGTGAAAGGGATTGAGTGGGCTTTTGGATAGGTTTAAGAAAAAGATGAAATAAGGGGTTGTGGGGCTTGAACGGAAACTGCTTGGGGTTGTGCGGGTTGAACGGAAACTGTTTGAAATGGCTTTTGAAGGAATAATTATAAATTGTGTTTGCGGATGTACATGCGGATGTGTTTGCGGAATTTGAGTTTGAAGGGGTTGTATTTGAGTTAGGGGTTGTATTTGAGTTTGAAGGGATTGTGTTTGAAAAGAAGTAGACGGGGTTACTTGAGTTTGAGGGGGTTGTGTTTGAAGAGGAAAGGATTGAATTTGAAAAGAAGTAGACGGGGGTTAGTAAATTTTGTTGAACAGGTTGAAGTTGAAAAGAAATATTCGGCGTTAGTAAATTATTTTGACTTAAACGATCTATCTCGTCACCAAGTACGGTCAAGGTAGAATCAACTGCACCTTCCTGGAGGAATAAACCATTATCAAAGTCTTTCAACCAGGATGGTGCTGAAAGATTTGCCTGAGTGGTAACTGCACTCAGAGAACTTTCTGGAAGTGCAGAAACCACGCTAGTAGTAATTGAAGTAGAAGGGTTTTATCCTGCAAAAATTGTTGCAAAATTGAACGTTCATCATTTCCGCCACGTTCATCCGACATTACTGTTATGTAAAAACACGGGTGCATTAAAACATATCATTTTAGTAATCGTATATAAAAAATACAAAAATACTCACTATTAGATTGTAGAAAAAAAAAGATGTGAAACAATGTTAGATCTACAACAAGAAATAAAAACAGTATTAAATTAAGGAACAAAAACAGTATTAAAATGTATTATCTTCAATTGTATATAAAGAATTAACAGCATTATATTAAAATAAGTAATAAAGAATTAAAAGAGGACTTACCAGTACTGTTGTAGAAAGCACTTATGATGTTAACTGAACGGAAAACTTTATATACCGAAAAGTGAACGTTAAACCTTCAGAAATGATGTAATGGAGATTGCTTCATATTTGTAGGAATTGTTTAACATTTGTAATATCGAAAGGTTACATAAATGATGTAATAGGAAATTTCTATCATGTATTTCAATAACATCTAAAGGTTACATACCAGACGGGTGTGGGAATTTTATGATATCCTGTTTCCAAGGCAAAACACAAGGAGAAATGGGAGGAGACCAGCCAAGGCGAAATGGGTGGAGACTAGCCAAGGGAAAATGGGAGGAGACTGATCAAGGTTTAGTGGGCGGATTCGCCCCCCCCCCTCACGCCCCCCGCCCCCCCGCCCCCCCTGCCCCTGCCCCTGCCCCCAAGTACCACCACCATATCGGTTCTGAAGGAAGGGTGAGAGTCAAAGAGGGTGACAGACAAGTGGGGTGAGATTCGGCAACATGAGTTAATGAGTGGAAGGAGAAAGAAAAGAAATCAGTCATAAGTCGGCAACTCATACAATAAGAAGTGTTTTTTATTAAAAGTGTTTGTGTGAATAATTATAATAATAATTAATAATTATATCACTCATTACAAAACAGTCTAAAACATGGTCGGGTATGTTACCTTTAGATGTTATTAAAAATATAAAATTTCATTGTCTTCCTTTCTTCTCTTCTTTACATAGTACTAAATGTAATTCTGTTAGATCAGAAACAAAAAACAGTATTATACTACGTGTTTTTTTAAATGTCATAAGGTGGCTGTGGAAAAGGAAATTCATGCCTTAGCTCCATTCATATACTCTAAATGGTTAGTTTTGACATGTGTTAAATGGTAAGTAACCTTTATAACATTTAAAAATACATCGTATTACATTTATAAAAAAGAATTCACCTGTCTGCAGGATTGTAGAACTACTTGTGAAGAGATTGACTATAATTTTTATACTGAATTTAAAAGCAGACGTGATTCTTGTTTTTATAGAAAAGTGAAGGTAATAAATACAGTTTCTAATCGTTTCGCTAAATTGACAGCGAAATGTCAATGAGATGCAATGATCTTATGCGTTTTAGAAACTTTATATTGCATAAAAAATCACGTACCATTGTAAACCATTCGATTCAAGTATTCAGGAGCGTTGAAAAATGAAAATCACGTTCTTTTTTTTATATTGTTAGACTTTACAAAGGTTTCTTCAGTGCTCGCGTAACAAAATCTAACTCCATTACCTCGCGTGGATTACAAAATTGCGCATTATTGCATATATACATACGCTTATCCAAAATTGCGACTTTCGTAAGGTTACACCCGCGTCATTCTAATCGTTTCTGCTAAATGTTAATTAATGCAACAGCGAAATGTTAATGATATGACTGCAATTATGCCGAATTTTGATGACTTTCAAGTCCGGTGTTACATGCATAATGAATGTCGTCGTTTTTACGATTCGTTTTTATATAGTATACAGGGTATTTCAAAATCTTAACGCTTCAATAATTATTATAAATAACGAATAAAAGCAAGGTGTTCTTTTGATTTCCTTTAATAATAATAATTAAGCATGATTACATAATTTACAATTCATCTTACGGGGCGCTGGACCGTCTATTGCGTCGCTAAAATCCAATTGGAAACAATGATGGTGTTCACAGATTCTGAACATTTGTAGCTCAGCCTTCAAACGATCAGGAAGCTTATTGTAGACAAATTCTAGATCAGTAGATGTGACCTTCTGTGCTAAGTACCATTTGGGAAAATAAATCAAATCCTTGTCTGGAATATCGGTGAATGAATGATCCGTCTCGTACTTCTTCATGACATCACCAACCTTTTCTACTGTGTGTTTTATAATTTGCTTGCAAAAAGACGTCTCAGCGAATCCATCGCGAAGCTGGACTTTTCTTTCAATAACTAAGAACCAAAGTTCCCTCACACTATATCACAAATGCTTCTTGAAAAATTACGTTTTTGTAACTGGTTCATTACAAAATAATATAGATCATACACGTTGGTTAATGCGCACATACAAGTTCTTCTTAAATGAAACGGACACTTGGCTTCGGACTGTTGTAATTTTTGCACATTTCCGTAAATTTCACTCAAATCCATTACAGGTATTACACATGTACTTCCTGTAAGAATTCCACGTAGAAACCGAGTCTCCGTTCCTTTAACGTATACAACTTTGGCTGTACAACACAAAGAATTGATAATTGCATCAAAATCCGATAACGGAACGAATCCAGTATTCCAGCTAATGCAATGGTGGTTAGTCATTAACCAGTTTGCAACATTCTGATATTTTCTGGATACTAATGACAAACTGGTGTGAGGTTGAAACATAAAATGACTTACTTTATTTTCACTATCGTAAGAAGCCAACTCTTTCGGTATAAATTTATTATCTTCCACTTTAAATCCTTGGATATCAATGATAATAAACTCTTTCATGGTTCCGTTGATGTTGCTTCTTACAAAATCAAATTACGTTTAGCTTATAGCATCACTTTTAATAATGTTATTACGCTTCAACGTTTACATCAACTGACGTACGATTTTTGTGAGAGGTAAATAAGAGAATGCTTTGTCGTGCAGAATTAAACAGTATGCGATAGTATCTGCCTTGATATTTTCTTTTAGTTGTAAACTCAATTCTGATTTCTACTGCACTTTTATGCATCGTATCTTTTTGAAACGTGCAGTCAATTCCTATTAAAAGGACATCGAGCTAATTCCTTTGGATTGAACCAAGGTTGACTACTTTCACGATGGTAATATTTTTTTTCTTGAAATCTAGAATACATATCGTATAGGATGGCGTATTTATTATTCTCAATGTCGATGTTCAAATTATCATACGGATATCGTTCATCATTTAGAAATACTGTTAAAGATTTTAACTTAACATCATCAAACAGACTCATGTTAACATCGGCAACACCCTTTCTCTTAGTCTGAAAAGCAATAATTATATATCTTGGCGTTTCTAACTGTGGGAGCAGTTTTACAGTCCATGAATGATTTGTACTAGTTGGAATGGAAGGGTACTCGTGTAATTCCCAGCTCCTAAAAGGGACTTGTATTTCAACATCTCTATCTGTTATCCTCGTTAAAACCAATTGCTCTCGCAATCCTACTGATACATGCGCATCCTCCATACAATTTTATCAATTGTTAGTTTGATTTTTCAGCCGTATTACTTTCATAAATTGCATCAACGTCATCATTCGTTCTGATCAACACCAGTTCCTGCCTCTCATATTCAAGATTATCTTTCATAATCTTCCCCAAAACCTAACAATGTCTTTTTAAAGGTACGCTTGCTGCGAAATTTCCTTTAACGTCGAGTACATTGCTTATTCTTGCTTTCTCCTGAAGCCATCCTGCATTTTCCAATTTTATTGTTTCGTTGGGAGTAAAAGAAAAGTAACCTTTCATCGTGGACGTTATCCCAACATTTCTTACTGAATCCACCTGAACTCCATTCAGAAGATATCTAATCTCGCTAAACATATAAGCCACTGGATTATTTATCAACTGTGCTGTAGGACTATGCTTGGTATTATCGCTAGCCAAACGAAGTCTTCCTTCTACATACAAATAACTTTCACATGGTAAAGTGTAATTGTCAATTTCGGAACTGTTATTCGAACTTCATCGTTATTACCAAATGATGAACCGAATGGTAAGTGTGAATGATACTCAACGTTAGTTATTGAAGTATCCATTTTAATTTTATCAGTTACTCCCAAAATATCCATTTTGTTTAGGGTAATAATTGATTTATGTATAATGATGGTGCTCACCCTTTGACGGTTATGTCACTTCTACACAATAATTCTCTTTAAGAGTTTTTTAAAAGGTACTATTCTCTTTCTCTAGATTAACACATTATAACCCAAACTCTTTAAATACTTTTTATTTTCTCGTGTCAATTTCAATTTTTTTGTCGACAACAATTCAGTATATATTTTCGTGGCTTAAATAATATATTACGTCTTATTCTATCCCACTTCTTTTGTTTCGAATAACCACTGTCGTAGATAATCATTATGTAAACCTCTTCAAGTGAAGTCTTATAGTAACTACTTCGTTTCTAAAGTTAACCAAACGATTCTCTTGATCTAAGACTCGAACGACTAATCTCGTAATTACCTTCACGGTCACTGGCAGATAAATAGCTTGAAGAGGGGATTCTATTATTTTAAATCCCGGTGGTACGTTTGAAAGAAATGATACAACATATGACCTGGCTCTCCGTTGTTATAAGAACCACCGGTCAAATTACACCTATTCTTATAGCATTGACTTTGTTTATATCGACTGGAAAAATCACCGATGTTATTGTCGTTTTCCTTCAATATTCTGGGTTCAAATCCCAACAATCTTCCCAATGAATTTGGTTGACTAAAATCGAGCTTAACTCGAACTGTTTATGGTTGCCTTTAAAGTATTATTATTTCCATGAATGTTTATATAATCAGGAATATTCTTATTTTGAAAATAATCTTTTCAGAAATTTATTAATATCATCGAGTTCATATGTGCCTGTAGGTATATCGATAGTTTTCCAAGCAGACTTTTTTTCCTCTTTCTTCATAATGTATTAAATTATTACTTTCATCTATGTTAGGTATTGCGTTAAACGTTTCAAAATTTAACATACACATTTCATAGGTTGCGTCTTCGCTCAGGTATATTGGTGGATTAAATTCACAAACTAAAACCGATTCATTTCCTGTTAGAGTAAATGTACACGAAATCGGTGAAGATTCCATGTTGACCATCTTTCAAGAACTAAACTTACTTAACTTGTAAGGCTATTAAAACTGTAGACATAATTGCCCACAATTTTGTGAATTGATTTTTGATATCTTTCATAATTATAATTAATAACGCCTACTCCGTTTGACAAAAGATATTTTTCCACTTCCACTGGAGGTCGTAGATCTCCATAACTATCAAAAATATTTACAGTTCCACCTCTTTTGTAATATGCTACCCAATGTGTTCCTTCACCAGAATTGTCATCTAAATTTATAATTCCACATTCCTGTTCTCTTATTTTTAGGTAATGTATCTCCATAAACACTCGAAAAAATGGTAATTTTAATATTTTAGCATATTTTAGTATGTCAAAGTTACTCAATGGTCGCCGAGGCAAATATTTCAGTTTTTGAATTAGATGGTAAATATAATCCACATCCTGTTTTGTAAGGTTTAATGTAGAATCCACTTCCCACTGCTTTTGTTTCCATAGCCCTATTATGTCGTTCTGCCTCTTTCATTTGTTCTTTCGCAGCCTTTGCATCGTTTACCGCCTTAACAATTGTAGCTGCACCGCCACCGAGTGATCCTATTGCTCCCAAAGCTGCAAATAATGGAATTAAAGGTAAAAATCCTCCTCTCTTGGGAATTGAATCACTCTTTGACGTGGACGTCTTATTTTTTGTGGTTTTTTCTTTAAAACTGACTGCGCCAATTTAACATTTTCTAAGAGGTTTTGTTACGCTGCGCGAAATGGCATGTCGAGCTTTCTTGACAGCTTCCCTTGAATGTGATAATTCACCACCGCGCTTCCTCCGCTTAATCGCACGCTTTCTCTTCCCACTGTTCCCCATTCCGAGCTTCGTCTTAGCTCGCATTATGGCGGCTACAGATAATGCCGATGCCCTCTCTCCAAGTCTCGCTTCTGAACTTTTAACTCTTTGTACTGCCGCTTGTTACAATTTTCTATCTGCTTCGTGACGCTTATCTAAATCGTCACTTAACGAATATGCAATGCCGTGTTGCTTACACGCTTCGTCCAATACATTAACACCTATATCTCCTCTTTTAAATCGAGTATCTAATTTTGTACCTGGACCGCAGTAGTTGTAACCTGGTATATGTAACTCTGTTGGCAGTTTATTAATTAACGTATTAAGTAAACCATGACCTTTTCGTTTTACACTACTTCTCAAAATGTGGTCTCTCTTGACGCGACGCCGCATTTATGGCTTTTGTTTCTAATAGTTGACGATGATAATGTGTACTACTCTGATACTCTTGTCGCTAAACATTATATATCAAAAGTTATTAGGTGAGTAAATGATAAAACTATTGTCAGAAAATTTTATTTTTAATTTCATATGTTTACAATTTTACAGTAATATGTACATAATGAATCAACATTTACATAGTAACGGCTTTATGCATACTTATGTCACACATTAATTTATTAATTCCGAACATTATTAATTCATTTGTAATCGCCCCTTTCTCAGATATTTCATTATTGAGAAATGCTTTGACAGTTAGCTTCACGTCACCATCCATAACACTCACGCATGGAATCATGTTGGAGTAGAATGTTTTATAATTCAATTGCTTCAAAACCTCCAAACGATATGATATAATATCACACAATTTCCATAATTCCAATAAACCCTTATAAGATATATACAGTGTCTCGTCACCTCTTTCTAATTTCAATATTTTTGTTCCTTCGATACGTTCGAACGATGCCTTTACTGAACTAATTTTCATTACCGGATAAACAGTTTTTTTCTCGGTAAAATATGATTTTAATGTGTAGTTATAAGAACAAAATTGTTTCCATTCCTCTTCTAAAAACGATATGCTCTGCCTTTTAGTACCCATAATGCGTATTACTGGATCAAAAAATGTTTCGGCAGCACAGTCCCACGCAAACCCATTTCGTGCGACTCTTATTTAAAAAATATACACTTTTGAGCTAACAATGGTAATTGGTCCACATCAGCCACTTCCCTTACTTCTGATATCTCTGAAGGGTGCTTTCTCGCTAATGTCATACTGACGAAAATCTTCATCCGTGAAAAAGGTTGAGACAATACTTCAAATTGAAACTCGTTTGAACTGAGGACATATTCAAATCTTGCTCATCCTGTTCTTTTGGTTTATCAACGTTTTGAGTGAGAAATCTTTTCTTCTGTACATCATCACCTTGATCATCCACGTCTTTTCTTCTGCTTCAGGAAATATTCCACTTGTTTAGACGTCACTATTAAATACATCAAAAATATAAGAATTGTATATGATTAGAAAAATTTAATAAACTTACTTTTATATAGATCGACGATACACTATTAAATTTGTATAACACAACTCACAGTTCTGCAACAACTGAAACAATTCACAAAATAACGGCCTTATATAACAAGATTTTAGGTGGGGGTAATACTAATTTAAATAATCACCTCCTCCAACCACAAGGTCACTAAGCAGAAATCAACACTATAACCTCCTCTGACCTCAACACCATTTCAAGGTTATCTCACTCTGGAACCTCCTCAACGTCAAGGTTATGGTGAAGGTCAGAGTAGGTCGATTCTAGAACCTCCTCCGACCTTGACCTTGAATCTAGAAACCTCCTCCGACCTTGACCTTGAATCTAGAACCTCCTCCATGTCAAGGTTATGGCGAAATCACGTCGATAGTTGATTCTGGAACCTCCTCCGACCTTGACCTTGAATTTTTCCGTCAAGGTCGGAGGAGGTTCCAGAATCGGCCTATCCCTACTACTGATAATGTTGATGGAATTTTTGTTGACCGGACTTGTATTGAGGATTGTCGCTAGTTTCAAGTTCACACCAAATTCGTATTAACTGTTGTATTGAAGGATCTCTCCTCTGGACTGTCATGATTTCGTCGGATAAAGAGTGTATAGCCATGAGTGCTGGAATTTCAGTTTCCAGTAGTTGATTATTTCCTTCTGGTGGCAACATACGTTCCCACGACGGCGGATCTTCTCCAGAATCTTCTTGACTTGGATTCCGGGAAAGAGCATCGGGCAATTCATTCTGTGATCCAGGACAGTGTTGAATTTCAAATTGATATTCTTGCAACAACAGTGCCCAACGTGTAAGTTTAGCTCGTTGATCCCTCGTCGCATTTAACCACGTCAGTGCTTTACTGTCCGTACAAAGTAGAAATGGAGTACCTTCTAGGTACGGTCTATAGCGGCGAATGGCCCAAACAACAGCAAGGCACTCCTGTTCGTTAACATGATAATTACGTTCTGCAGGTGTTAGTCTGGCACTGGCATACGCTATGATGCGCTTGTTATTTTCTACTTCTTGGTACAGTACCGCTGCAATTCCGATGCCACTAGCATCGGTTTGTAAAATCATTCGATGTCCAGCCAAAGGTCGATGTAATTTCAAGGGACGAGTCAGTGCTTCCTGAACTTGTTGGAAAGCTTGATTTTCATAGTCTGTCCACCTCCACTTCCTCTTGAATGAGAGCATGTCCGTCATAGGTGCGGCTATCTCAGCAAATCGTGGTACGTACTCTCGTAACCAGTTGCACAATCCAATGAAGCGACGTAGCTGCTTGCGATTTCTGGGAACTTGGATACTCTTAATTTGTTGTATATGTTCATCTTTAGGAATAATACAGTCGTTTTCAATGCGATGGCCAAGATAAACTAACGAAGAAGCTCCAAATGTGCATTTTTCGACTGCACAAGTTAGGCCGTGGGCTTGTAATCTTTCTAACACCATCCGTAAATGTTTCATGTGTTCTTTCCAAGAGCTGCTGTAAATTATAATGTCATCCAAATATGCAATACAGCATCTACGAAATAAACCGGCGAGTACTTCCTGAGACATCAGTCTCTGAAAAGTGGAGGGAGCATTTTTCAGGCCGAAGGGCATAACTCGAAACTGGTATGAGGCTCCATCAGGTGTCGTAAATGTGGTATATGGTTTCGATTCTGGAGATACTGGAATCTGCCAATATCCTGCCTTTAAATCGAGAGATGTAAAAATGCAGGCAGCTCCAAGATCTCTCAGAGCATCATGAATTACGGGCAGTGAGATTGGAGCGTCCATTGTTCGTGCATTAAGCTGGCGGTAGTCTACACAAAATCGGTGGCGACCGTCCTTCCGTGCTGCTAACACAACTGGGGAACTCCAGGGTGACGTGGACGGCTCGATGATTCCTGCAGCTAACATTTGTTCTACCTGTTCTCCGATAATGCGTTTCTTCTCGTCACTGTATCGATATGGCCTCTGTCGGATAGGAGCAGTCTCCTGCAGCCGGATTTCATGAGAGATGGTCTTGGTCGTTTCTTGGGACGATCCGGGATTAAATACTTGCTGAAAGTCTGTCAGCATTTGACTGAATTCTTCGATGAGGTCAGCTGGTACTTGATGCTGTACTTCGTTGACAGAAGTGGCTGGCCGAGTAATCGGCGATATTCTTGCCTGCCAAAATACTGTTTGTCGTCTCTCCATTCCAAAATGTACAGTTTTTCTGGCGAAATCAAGCATAGCTTCATATTTTTCAAACCATGGATATCCAAGGATCAAGTCGTCACGCAGTTCTTCTGTAATCATGAATGTATCCGTCAATTCACAGTATCCTATTTGATAGGAAATTTCGGCTTGTCCTAACAAAGTAAGCTATGTATCCTTTGCAGCTAGATTAACACGAGTTGACTGCTCTGGATAGATTTTACTCGCAAGGGAAGCACGGGCAAAATTGTGAGTTGCTGCGGTATCTAGAAGCGCTTCAATTAATTTGTCGCCAATCTGCAGACGAATACGAGGTAGAGATCTTCCCGTAATCGTGCGTAAATCGAAGTTGGAACATTTCGAACTTGAGAAGCTCTTATTTTGACCTAAATCGGAAGATAACTCTGGAGATATTGTCTGGAAAATGGGCACGGACGCACTTGGAATAAAAGTATTTGGTCGCGGCACTGTATTTCGCGAATTGGGGACTGACGTTTGACATTTGTCCGAAACTAAACTATTTTTCACTTGCGGCACTATGACAGGTGTCTTTTGAGATTTCGGTTCGCCATCAGATTTTACGACCAGGGAAGGGCGATGTCCCCGGCCTGTAATCAGTTTTCCTGATTTTTCTGAGATTTCCCACGGAAACCAAATTTTATGGGACATTCGCGGTGCCAATGATATTCCGGGCAATGTTGACACTTAGGCGGTTGACATTCCTCAGAGCGACTTCTCGTTGTCGAATCCCGAGCTATGGTTGTTTGTAATGGTGATGACTCTAAAGCCACGTTATCGAGAATCACAGCTCTGTTCAACATTTCTTCGTAAGAAAGCAGGACCGGAATTTCAAAACTGAGCCTATACTCAGGCAATAATAATCGCTTAATATTGTTTACCATCAACGTATCGTTATCTCTGTAAGCAATTCTATCCGCCAACCAACCTTTCCTCAATAAGAATGCTTCTGATAATTCACCTTTTTGTTGTTCTTCTGATAGAATTCGTGATTTAACTACTTCATTGTCAAAATGAGAAATCAATCGTTCACGAAATTGCGTAAAATCAAGATTGCAACCTTTATATTTGGACCACCAATGTTTGGCTTCTCCTTCTAGTTGTTTCTCGACTTTCTGGATCCAGTATCTATTCGGTAGCTTCAAAGAGGTAAGACAGTCCTCCATCTGGGCAATGAAATCTTTTGGATCCTCTTCGTCGGCTCCAGAATATACAGGCAAAGGGAGTGATGGGAGACTGGGTTGCGACTGATCTCCGCTCTCCGATAACATTCTGTTATCGCTTTGTGTCTTGGGCGCCACTGGGTTTTTATTGTCTCTCCCAGAAGAGATATCTTGACTATGAGATCTTGCACGAGTTCTTCTTTTGGGTCCTTCAATTTCCATTAAAGAGCACAAGCCCCACGTTTGGGCCGCCAATTGATGTAGATTCTTAATTTACACTTTAAATTAAGGTGAAAAAGGATTTTAATCTCATCAAAAATCAAACATTATATTCTATTATTTTATATAAACAACAAAAACGCCTACTACTATGTCTGACGGTGCAATCGCTATAATCACGACGGCCGATCTATATCACTACTATAACTTTCATCCTTTCTTCCTACTTTCAGCTTATTTATTAAAACGTCTATTAGGTCCTCTGTTCCTGTTTGCTGTTCACCTGATTTCGGCTTTTCTCTTTCTTGCATTTCTGGCGTATTTTGGTATAAAGCTAATTTGCCTTCCTTTTCTGTTTCCTCAATTACATCCACGAAATTTTCCAAATCTCTTAAATTAGTCGGGCTCTTTGTTACAGTTCACTTTTGGATCGTGTGCGACAACACCCTGTATAATGTATATTTCAATGTTCCGGGCTATTTTTAACCCGATTTGTTCTGTTTCCCCACTAGGCGTAAGAATGTGCCATTCCACGCCTACGCAATTCACCCAAAATTCTCTTTTTAATATATTTTCGCTAAAAGCTATAGATCAGTCGAATAAGTTCACTGTATAAGAATTAACTCCATCCTTGCTTGGTGTCGAAATCGTGTTTACGCGACATTTAATTGTCCAATTTAAATGGTCCTATTTTGCGACGCATATGTTGACGGATGGTCGAGTTCCGGACCTTTCGGAATGCAAAACCGTTGCGTGTGCCTGTAACCCTTGCCCTTTATTCTGATTGGTTTCCGCTGATGTCATAAAAATCGGTCATTGGCACATTCGAATATTTCTCTCTCTTTTGTTTTTTTTTTCTTTTCCACCGGTCGAGGGAAGCGTCATTTTTTCAGTAATACTCTGTTCGTCCCGTGAGCTGCATGGTTCCTTCGCGGAAAATTTAGTGTCGTGTTCACTTCATCGAGGAGGTGAAAGTGAATTTGTACGGCTGTGTGCCGAATTTCCTTGGCTCATTTGGGAGCGGAAAAAGCCGCATTTCCTCTGCGGTTTGTGTCAGCCTAGCCTCCCGACTAGGTAAGTTTTGCGTGATGTTACTCTCTCGACTTGGCCCTTACGTTCGTTTTTCTCTTCCTTCGTTTATAGGCTCCTGTTTCTGGTCTCGGTTATGACCAATCTTCTGTTTCCGGTCTTGGTTATGATCTAAGTCCTGGTTTTGCCTCCAACTAAGATTTGGATTTGGTTCTGGGTTTGTTTGGCCTACGCCCTGGTGTCTCGTGGCAACTTGCGACTACAAATCGACGCATCCATCCGGGGAAAAGCCAATGTCCACGGAAACGCCCTCATAGACGGCCGCATCCATCGCCGTCGACGGACGTAACGACGCTACTTAAACAGGTCATGTTTCCTAATTGTTTGCTTAAATTTCGTTTCTCGGTGGATTGAATGTAGCCGCATTTGTGCACGTAGATTGCGTACACTCGCGAAGTAAACTCCGTTTCGGAGGAATTCTCCGGCTATTGTGCGTTAAGCGGACAACTCGGTTTCTTCGACGTTAGAGTAGACGACTAATATTTTTGTCATTTCAATTAGCTCTGTAGTAGTTTCGGATCCGAAAAATTAGGTATTACCGTATCATGTTTATTGCCTAGCTGATTATTTAACTTGCTCGACCTGCGTTGTTGTTGTTCATTTTTTTTGTGTACGTTTAATAAAATTGTTTCATGCTTTGGACGTACCGTGTTTTCTTAATTTTTCACGCGATTCCTTTCACAAAAAAATTAAGTGGCGCCTGTATTTGAATTGGCCTTCGCGTTTTGGTTTGAGAACCCCCCCCCCCCCGTCCCACTGCAGCTGGCTGGCAACATTGGAGTAAAGTTTCGCTCCAGTGTAAAACTACTACTTTCAACTCAGGTAGGTAGCAAGTTTTGGCGCCCAAACGCGTGTGGCCCGAAATTTGTTTTGCGTTTTTGTTGTTTTGGTTAAAAGTATTACGTCCAGAGCATTTGTTTTGTTAGAATATTTTACGCTTAATTATGGAATATAAACTGTTACCGGATCGTTTTAATTCCTCGGAATTAAACTATGAATTATTGATAAGAGGTGTACAAACTGATGGAACAGTTGCGCAAAAACGTGCAAATTTAAGACGGCAAATGCGATTAGAAAAAGATTTACGCCTGCCTGTACCTAAATATGACGACTTTTGACGATGACGTGACAGCCCTTCAGGAAAAAATTAGCGAGATTCGCTGTTTAATAGAGTCGCTTCCTGGATCGACAGCCGTTTTCATTCATGACAAAATTTCCGCTAAGTTGGCTCATGCCATTGGACGCGCTCAGCGCTGCCAACCGTCGAGTAGCGACGAAACGAGACAACGTGCTGTTATCTTGCGGACGCTGGACGAACTTGCCTTTGACTTCGAGCAAACCGCGCTCAATTTTGCACCTAAAGAACCGGAAGTTACTGGGGTAACAGCATCCCCTTTACTTACACCAAAAGCAAATTCATCGCGATTTAAAGCCACGCCTCTTGTAGTTAAGGCTGCTACACACTCTGCGGCCGTGAACGAGATTAAGTCCGTGCCTGTTTCTAAGTGGAGTTTGACTTACAATGGGAATAATAAGGTCCTGTCTCTAAATGCTTTTCTCGAACGTTTTGACGAACTCTGTGTTTCGAGGAACGTATCCGAAATTACGTTATTCGCTTCCGCATCCGATTTGTTTCGAGATAAGGCGTTAATTTGGTTTAGGGCTAATAGGAAATTTTGCAATAATTGGACAGACCTCGTAAAACGTCTTCGCGAGGAATTTCAACCGTATAATTACGACGACAAATTGTTCGAGGAAATTAAAAAACGCACTCAAGGCCCTGACGAATCGATGGGAATTTACACTTCGGTGATGTTGAATTTGTTCAACCGTTTGAGCGTCCCGGTCGCTGAAAGCGTTCAAGTTAACCTTTCAGTGCCCGCGTCAGTTTGTAAAACACAAGTGCTCGCCTGGCGTCTGACAAACTCAACGACTTTATAATGAAAGTAACATATTTAAAATTACGGAAATCAGCGTAAATTGTTACAATATATTATAGAAAATGTATTTAAATAGTAAAAGTAATAAATTTAGTAACAAACTTCAATTTTATTGGCACAATATATTGCAATATTTTAATTCTAATTTGCGTGCTCTAGACAAATAAAATTTTTACAGCACATACATTTGTATTTTGTCATGCGGTTTTTCTTTCGGTCACAAATGTAACATCTTTTTCGACTAGGGCCATCTGTCTCCAAATCTTCATCAGGTTGCTTTCTTTTACCGCTGGATTGATATTGCTCGTTTTCAGGGTTAATTCTACTGTATGATGCAGTAGCATCTTCTCGTAATTTTCGTGGTAAACATTTAATTTATGATCTTATCTTCAGATGTTCAGATGCTAACTCCATAGCTAGAGTTTTTATAAAGTGCCTTCTTGATTTTAATCGGGTGTTTTTATTCCCTATATGTATAATTTGCGCGTTTATTGCACCTACATTCAGCAACGCATAGAATATAGCCAGAGGCCACCTATTTGTATTTCTTGAAACCGAATATGTAGCACATAATTTGTCTACAGTATCAACACCAGATTTGGTGTTGTTGTAAAATGTGATAATTTCTGGTTTTTGTTGGGAACCAATGTCCTCATCTATACTTTTGTCATGATGCATGCTCGACAATAAAAGTACATTTTTGTTTTTTTTTGGCACGTACGATACCAAGGTAACGTTGCCATCAAACCCAAATTTACTAGAGAACTGCTCCCTCGGTCGCACTGCTAGAAAGCTTGGTGGTAATTCCCTTTTATTTTTTCTTATAGTACCCACATATGTTATGCGATCTTGTAACAAATCTTTAACTAGCTTATAACTAGTAAACCAATTATCTCCTGTTACGTTTCTTCCTGTACCACTGATTGGTCTACATATTCTTTTGACAACATGGTATCCACTACAATCTACTCTAAACGGGCCGTCAGGTTGTTTTCCAACATATACTTCTAAGTTCAAACTATAAAACATTCGGGCATCCACCAGAGAAAATATTTTTATACCATATTTTCCGGGTTTGCTAGGAATGTACTGTCGAAAGCCACACTTTCCCCTAAATTTGACCGACATTTCATCAATTGTCACGTATTCGCTTACAGAATAATTTTGTTGACACTGCACCACAAAGGCATCAAAAACCTCTCTTATGGGAGTCAATTTATCAAATACCAGTCTTTCATTCCTAGTGTTTTTGTCATCGAAACGTATATTTCTCAAAATAAAATGAAATCGATTACGTGACATAACCAAGTGAAAAAATTCAATTTCTGAGCCATCACTATTCCATAAATCTTGAGTATTCAATTTACTGCTTCTATAGAATCCAGACATATATAATAATCCAAGAAAGGCTTTCAGCTCACAAAGATCTACATGCTTGCAATCTCTTTCCCTTGCATAGTCCTGAATTTTAGAATCAATATATCTATTTGTATTTTGCACAATAATTTGTAACAGATCATCTGTGAAGAATGTTTGCCAACATTCAGCCACAGTTTTTGCTCCTTTTACACCTAGTAAGTGAGTAAGTATGTTATGAGAACGACTTCTTACATTTGTTGTAGAAGGGGCAAGTTTCCATTTAGTCTCCTGACCCTTCCCAAAAACAAAATTTTCATTTAATTCTTCGCTTTCTGCAATAACATTATCATCTTCAATTTCCTGTTCACTATCTTCAATGTCTTCTTGTTCTTCTACAACATCTAATATATCTTCATCAGAGCTATCGATCGCATCAGATAATTCTTCATCCGACGGTAATTCATCTAACAAGCGTAGCATGTATTCTGCATCTTTCTCGTCCAAAGGATTAAATAATTTTTTTCTTTCCATAATTACAATAATTCTTATAATTACATACAACAAAAAAGTACTAATTCAAATCCAATATAACGTCCAAAAATACCAAATTTTACTTAAAAAATATTTTTGGTTTCACAACATATGAGCTCGCGCGGCGTCTGGGAGACTCTCTCTAAAAAAAAAACCACTGTATGAACAAGTAGCACTTCAGAGAGCTAATACTCGACTAGCATGTCAGACGGTAGATAAAACCCAGCTACATGTAATGACATCTTCTTGCGTTTGCTAAAACTCAAGTAACACTCTGATTTGTTACCGACAGAGTCTGTCAGACGCCACGCGGGCATTGGAAGGTTAAAATTCTTTTGAACAATATTACCCCTTTCTATCAAAGACAATTAGGTTTGGTTGAGGTTACTTCGGTAGCGCACTTGTTAAAGTTAGGAAGACAGTTGGAAGCTCGTAAATCAGCTGTTGAGGCATATGTCCCGCCTCCACGTAAGAATATGGTTCTAGAATCTGACTTAGCATACGTACAAGCCTGTGTACCTACTGTATCGGAATGTAAGGTAGACCCACCTACACCTATTAAGAATTTTAAATGTTGGAATTGTCAGAAAATCGGTCATTTGTCTCGAGATTGTTCCGAGCCCTTACGAAGGCATTGTTATCAGTGCGGCCGTCCCAATGTCACTACCAAGACGTGTCCTGGGTGTGCAAAAAAACTCCAGAATAACTCACTAGATGATCGGTTAGTACGCTGCTTCAGTATTTCGAAACCGGTCGATCCTTTGACAGTCCAACCTATTCTCGACTATGTCTTGGCTCATGCTAAAAATGATGAACGCCCCTATTTAACTGTGTCAATTTTGTGTATTTCGTTTCTTGGCCTTTTGGACTCTGGTGCATCTCGCACAATCGTTGGCAGTTCGGGATGGGAAATCCTTCAGACTTTAAACTTACCTTTCAATAAACATGTAACGTCGTGTACCGTAGCGAATGGACAACCTTGTTCTAGTCCTGGTAATGTGACCACCCCTATACAACTGCGTGATCGTGTAAAAGTCATAAATGTTTTAGTTGTCCCTGAGTTACCTCATTCACTAATCTTAGGAGCAGACTTCTGGAAGTTAATGGGCGTCGTCCCTGATCTGCGTTCCGGTGAATGAATGGACTTTCGGTAGAGAATCGATTGACGTGGTAGAACATCTTACTTCTCGGCAACATTTAACTGATCCGCAGCAAGATCAGCTGGGTAAACTGATTAATCAGCTGTTCACAAATTCTCCACGTGGTGAACTGGGTTGTACTAAACTCGTCGAACACGTTATTCACACAGATAGTGCCCCGATAAAACAACGTTATTATCCCATCTCGCCAGCTAGGCAAACTGTTGTTGATAAAGAACTTGATGACATGCTAAAGCGTGGCATTGTGGAGAAATCCAAAAGTGCTTGGTCATCTCCTATTCTTCTCGTGCCAAAGAAAGATGGAAGCTTTCGCTTTTGTGTGGATTATCGTAAGTTAAACCAGGTCACGACTAAAGACGCTTACCCACTACCATATGTCTCAAACACTCTTGACAAATTGAAAGATGCTAAATACCTGTCATCTTTGGACATTAAGTCAGTTTATTAGCAGATCCCAGTCGCCGAAGAATCCCGCCAATATACAGCATTCACGTGGACTGTTTCAATTCCGACGAATGCCTTTTGGCCTGCACAATTCTCCCGCGACTTGGCAACGTTTTATTGATCGTATAATTGGTGCTGACCTTGACCCTCACGTATTCGTCTATCTGGACGACATTATTATTGTCACACAAACCTTCGACAAACATCTCAAAGTATTATCCGAAGTCCATAAACGCCTGACTGAGGCTGGTTTGACCTTGAATCAGGACAAGTGCAGTTTCTGCCTTAGCGAATTGAAATATCTAGGTTACGTTGTGGATCGCCACGGTCTTCATGTGGATCCCGAAAAGGTTCAGTCAATTTTGAGAATGCCTAAACCCACGACAGTAAGAGAAGTGCGTAGGTTAATTAGAACCGCGTCGTGGTACCGTAGATTCATCCCTGGGTTTTCCACAATTATCGCCCCTTTGACCAAACTGCTCAAGAAAAATTCTAAGCATCGGTGGGATGAGACTTGCGATGAAGCGTGGGAAAAGATCCGCGAAAATCTAGTTTCCGCTCCAGTCCTTTCGTGTCCTGACTTCACTAAAGAATTCACGATTCAAACCGACGCATCTGATTATGGTGTTGGAGCTGTCCTTACTCAACAACATGATTACGGCGAGAGAGTCATATGCTACCTAAGTCGCTCGTTGTCCTGAACTGAGCGCAATTATTCGACAACTGAGAAAGAACTCCTTGCGATGCTGTGGGCAATTGAGAAACTTAGGCCTTATGTGGAAGGTTCGCACTTCAAAGTTATCACCGATCACCATTCGCTCCTTTGGTTGAACAAGTTGCAGAACCCTTCCGATCGTTTATGTCGTTGGGCTGTACGCCTGCAACAATACGATTTCAGTGTCATACACCGCAAAGGAAAAGAACATGTCGTACCCGATATGCTTTCTCGAACAGTTCCTATTATCGACTCCATCGACTTCGATAATGTTAAGGATAGTTGGTATTTGAACTTCTTAAAGAAAATTCGTTTGACTCCGGAAAAGTTTCCGAGTTTCCGTGTCGAAGGTAACATCATCTATAAACTCGTCCGGAACACTTATTATCAACTAGCCGAGGATGAACCTCACTGGAAGTCTGTCTCGGTTACATATTCTTCAGGAGCATCATGATTCCCCGACTAGTGGCCATTTGGGTGTCTATAAGATTTACAATAGAATCGCCCAAAGTTACTATTGGTCCAAAATGCACGCCGATGTGGCGAAATATGTTCATAGGTGTCAGACGTGTCTTCGCACCAAACCAGAACAGAAAGCTCCGGCAGGGCTAATGGGAGGTCACTCTCGAATTTCACGTCCTTGGGAGGTCATTAGTATCGATCTTGTTGGACCAATACCTAGATCTTCTCGTGCGTATCAGTACATCCTTGTGGCAACGGATTGCTTCAGTAAGTTCACGTTGTGTTTCCCTCTTCGAAAGGCTACCGCCCCTAAAATCGTTCAGCACATTGAGGAAAATATCTTTTTAGTTCTCGGAGTACCTCGTACTGTGATTTCGGACAATGGAGTCCAATTTAAGTCTAAAGAATATCAAAAACTTCTGACATCATACCACGTGCGCCCTGCGTACACGTCGTTCTACCATCCAAAAGCGAACCCTGTCGAACGCGTTAACCGCGTAATTAAGTCCATGTTGACTGCTTATGTGGCGGAAGACCACCGCAAATGGGATTTATTCCTGCCTAAAGTCGCTTGTGCTTTACGAACTGCACGTCACGAAGTTACTGGTGTGACTCCATATTTCCTCAACTTTGGTCGTGAAATGTGCTTAAAAGGTAGACTAACCCCTGATAATGACCCTGTTAAAGATGAGTCCTTGGAGGTTGTTCCTCAAGATCCTAAGGATTTACAATCTCGTACCGGAAAGTTCGCAGTCCTCTACAAAAACGTACAGGAAAGGTTGCAAAAGGCTTACGAAAAGGCTAAGGGCCGATATGATCTTCGTAGGCGAAAGGTTGTTTACCAGCCCGAGCAGCGGGTGTGGCGTAGAAATTTCGTGTTGTCCGATGCTTCAAAGCATTTCGCGGCCAAGTTGGCCGACAAATTTGTTGGGCCTTTCCTCATTAATCGACGTACGTCTGCGGACACTTATGAACTTAAGGATTTTGATGGTAACATACTTCCTGGTACTTGGAACAGTGAACATCTTAAACCTGATCCCCCTGATGAGTAGAGATTGTCTTATTCTTATTTCGGCCTGCGGATTGTGGCCTCTTAGAATTCTTCCGACGTATCTTCTGCGTGAAGTAAAAGGCTCCTAAAAGATTCTGTACATTTCTCACACCATCTGTGGAATCGAACGTCCTCGGATGTTCGCGTGCGATAGGTGTCCTATCGATCAGTCCCGTTGACTGTGAGATGCCGCCTTGCAATTTACGGAGTTTGTGGGAGTTACAAGAAAGTTGGATCTCGTGAAGACTCTTCTTGTCCTCTCTCTCTGTGAATCTGCGTATGAGCGAAGACTGACAGGCCTCTTGATTGTGACTTGGATCACGCCTATCTGCCCAAGAATTTTCTTTTCTACTTGGTTCACCCTTTCCTCTACTCTAACTCTGTCTCCTTTTCGGATTGATCAGCTCGGCCTTGACGGCTTTGAGATATCCTTCTGCATTCGTCAAAGCATGTGGGAATGCCAAGCGTACTGGATCTCGTGAAGGTGTGGCTTGCTCTCTCTCTCTGATGTACCGCTATGGGATACGCTCATGGAAGTCATTTCTGTAGTATGGTGTGTTCCGTGAGGAAACCTTTATCTTTCCTGTCTTCTGTCTCTCTTGACTTCTCTTCTCTCTCTCTTTAGTCTCTACTTTCGGAAATTGGGAGGAAATTCTATTCCGTTGGGAAGGTTTGCTACTCGAATTCGACTTATTTTTTTTATTTAACTTTACCGGACGTGTCTTGCGTTGTCGAATGTGACATTCGTCACTACAGGGGTTTTGGTCTGGAGAATGTAGATTCTCTCCCCCTCCTAAGCCGTCTCTACGTCAGGACGCAACATCTCCGGGGGGTGAATCATTTTAGTTCTCCTGACTTGAACTTTCTTTCGTGGTCCGTGAGTAAAAGTTTAGCGTGATATAAGTTTTCGTCCGTGATTGCGTTTCGTTCTGTTGCAAGGTTGACTACCCAACCTTGTCCAAGCTCAATTGTTTTGTTTGGTTTAGCTCCGAACCCTGTCGTTCGTTTTCGTACCCTTTTTTTGGACAACTTATCGTTTGAACCTCAGAAATTTTACCTGTGGGCAAAATTTCCATCTTAGTAAGGATGGGATTGTTACAGTTCACTTTTCGATCGTGTGCGAGAACACCCTGTATAATGTATATTTCAACGTTCCGGGCTATTTTTAACCCGTTTTGTTCTGTTTCCCCACTAGGCGTAGGAATGTGCCATTCCACGCCTACGCAATTCACCCAAAATTCTCTTTTTAATATACTTTCGCTAAAAACTATAGATCAGTCGAATAAGTTCACTGTATAAGAATTAACTCCATCCTTGCTTGGTGTCGAAATCGTGTTTACGCGACATTTAATTGTCCAATTTAAATGGTCCTACTTTGCGACGCGTATGTTGACGGATGGTCGAGTTCCGGACCTTTCGGAATGCAAAACCGTTGCGTATGCCTGTAACCCTTGCCCTTTATTCTGATTGGTTTCCGCTGATGTCATAAAAATCGGTCATTGGCACATTCGAATATTTCTCTCTCTTTTGTTTTTTTTTCTTTTCCACCGGTCGAGGGAAGCGTCATTTTTTCAGTAATACTCTGTTCGTCCCGTGAGCTGCATGGTTCCTTCGCGGAAAATTTAGTGTCGTGTTCACTTCATCGAGGAGGTGAAAGTGAATTTGTACGGCTGTGTGCCGAATTTCCTTGGCTCATTTGGGAGCGGAAAAAGCCGCATTTCCTCTGCGGTTTGTGTCAGCCTAGCCTCCCGACTAGGTAAGTTTTGCGTGATGTTACTCTCTCGACTTGGCCCTTACGTTCGTTTTTCTCTTCTTTCGTTTATAGGCTCCTGTTTCTGGTCTCGGTTATGACCAATCTTCTGTTTCCGGTCTTGGTTATGATCTAAGTCCTGGTTTTGCCTCCAACTAAGATTTGGATTTGGTTCTGGGTTTGTTTGACCTACGCCCTGGTGTCTCGTGGCAACTTGTGACTACAAATCGACGCATCCATCCGGGGAAAAGCCGATGTCCACGGAAACGGACGGCCGCATCCATCGCCGTCAACGGACGTAACGACGCTACTTAAACAGGTCATGTTTCCTTGTTGTTTGTTTAAATTTCGTTTCTCGGTGGATTGAATGTAGCCGCATTTGTGCACGTAGATTGCGTACACTCGCGAAGTAAACTCCGTTTCGGAGGAATTCTCCGGCTATTGTGCGTTAAGCGCACAACTCGGTTTCTTCGACGTTAGAGTAGACGACTAATATTTTTGTCATTTCAATTAGCTCTGTAGTAGTTTCGGATCCGAAAAATTAGGTATTAGCGTATCATGTTTATTGCCTAGCTGATTATTTAACTTGCTCGACCTGCGTTGTTGTTGTTCATTTTTTTTGTGTACGTTTAATAAAATTGTTTCATGCTTTGGACGTACCGTGTTTTCTTAATTTTTCACGCGATTCCTTTCACAAAAAAATTAAGTGGCGCCTGTATTTGGATTGGTCTTCGCGTTTTGGTTTGAGAACCCCTCCCCCGTCCCACTGCAGCTGGCTGGCAACATTGTAGTAAAGTTTCGCTCCAGTGTAAAACTACTACTTATCAACTCAGGTAGGTAGCATCTTGATACATACCATATGTCGATAGTATGGTAATAAACCTGCTATCAGTCTTTGAAGGATTTCTTTTTCTGACATATGTGGATCGTAAGTTTCGCAAATTTCCAGAAATGAGTAAAAATATTCTGTTAGGGTTTCATCTACTTTTTGTCTTTTGCATATTAATTTCTCTTGCAGTCGAAATTAGGTCCTAAGAATTTGTTTTTAAATTGTTGGATTGTCCAGTCCCATTCGGCATTAGGATTTTTCTTCATTAGGTTTTCAAACCAAATGTAAGCACTTCCTCTCAGCGAGTTTGAAAAGTATCCTAATTGCTCCATTTCGTCCCATCCATTCATCCTAGGTGCGATCTTATATTCCTTCATAAATTGTGTTGGATCATCTTCCCTGGGATTGAAACTTGGTGGTTTTGAAAATTTTGGTATTTTATGGAATCACAAAAATTTTTGTGTTCCCGCTTTTCTATACTCGATTTGCTAATTTCCGGTAATTCTGGAGCGGGTGGTATTTTGTTTTGTTTTCCCGTGTCTTTTGTTATTTTTCCTTCAAGAAATTTGTCTTTTTGTCCTTAATCCTGAAACTTTTCCCGGTTTGGAGCTGCTACCTTCTCGCCTTGATTTTCAGAAATTGTAGGTTCTTCCTCTTCGCTTACTAATGTTTCCTCAAAATTTAATACCCTTGCCGACGGAGACCTTGGTGTCAAGGTGCCCCTTGCGTTAGGAAAGAACGCTGTTTTATCGAGATTTATGAAGAGATCCCGCTTTCCTTTATCTTCATTAATCTTTTCTGATTTTTCTTCTTCCTTGCTTCTCAATCTTGTCCGCGGTCCTTCAGCCATTTATATTAACTTTTATTTATCCGTATTAAATTAATCCGGACTTTAATTAACAAATTAAATTATTTCCATTATTTTCTTTAATGATCTTTTTAGGAAATTTTAATTTAATATATTTGATCTCGTTTACCATTAAGCGAATTATTAAATTAGATAATGACAAAGAAAATGTTGCCCTGTTACGGATGTCACAATAATCCTGAATTCTTAAGGACAATTCCTTTATTGTCGTAGATAAAAATGCGAGTTATTTATTGTAACTTCACACGTACATAAGCTACGTTGCAAAAATGTGTTTAATTCGCGGCAAATGTGTGTCAACCTGTCATCAACCTGCGATATCAAATTATGCTTACGTTGAATTCCAATTAATTATTAATTAATTAACTTTTACGTTTACGCAAATATCTTCTCTTATTTCAATCAATCGTCGAGCAAAAGAAAATTAATTTTAGTAAATTATCTTAATTGCCGGTTACCCTAATCGAATGACTCGATATTTGTACCGCCCGCCGTTATTATCACTAAAATACTTTTACGTATTCTATGCGACCGCGCCCGTTTTTATGTCTACGCAGCACAGAGTTATACGTATTTTTAGCCCAAATTTCGAGCAAAAAGGCGCCTCCCCCACTGCCACGCCTCTAACGTGTTTTTGAAATACCGGGGGGTAAACTTAGCTCAGAGATAGAGGGTGCCGATTTGCTGGAACCAAAGACACCTTCCTCTGTGCCCAACAAAAAGATAAAAAGGTAACTTACCTAGCTCGGTTTAGCCGGAGATTCAGCAGGGGTCGCCGCGGTGGAGAAAAACTACACTTTTCCCCAAAAGATAACTTTATTTGGGCACTTTCCAAAAGCTGTTCCCTCTGGGCTATCTTGCTGAGCCACCACCCTGCGATCGAATGTCTCCGTCCATCGTTCAATCGATGGCCCCGATTAATCGACTTAGCTCAGCAAAATACCCCGTTAACAATCTACATATAGCTGTCCCGTATTAATCTTCGTGGCAATATCTCCATAACTACTGAAGATACAAAAAAAAATTCAACACAATTTCTTTTTTAATTTAAGAGATCTACAACACAAAATTATTTTCTTCTATACAGAGTGAATCAAAACAGTGGTGCCGGACACAACTTTTTTATTTCAAATGGCATGCCCTATATATGAAACCAAATTTGGATTGCCCATAAAATTCTACACATTTTCTGTATACCAATGCCTATACCAAAACCTAACCGTTCTTGAGATATTTAACATTTTGTCTAAAAACTGCCTTTTGCAGCCACTATTTTATTTATTCATATTTTATTTATTTTTAACCTTAAGAGAAAGATTTTTGGTACAGATGTAGTTGATACATAAGCTTATCATAAGCCATTATTAAAAGTATTTTTATCGCTACAGGGTGGTCATGGTAATAAACAAAATCTCAGAAATTTCAAAATGACAAAACTCAATTTTCTTAAATACCATGCCCTATATTTTTCTATCCTAAATTTTTCGTTTAATAAAGTACTTTCATTTTTGTTAAGTATGTCTTATACCTATCTAAGATATTTTTTGAGATTATCAGATCTATTTGAATTATTTTTTTTAAAACGAACACTTGTCTAAGGTGGCCGTGGAAAACGGCAAACAATGAACCGGTTGACATTAATAATTCTTTTTCAAAGTGTTAGACTGTTGGAAACTTGTTAAGACATGAATTATTAGATTTATTGAATTATTTCTTTACTAAATGGTTGCGTAGCCAAAGTTGGTTGGATCCGCTGGCAACGGGCTTGACACTTGGTCGGGCAACTATAGGTGTGTGTTCGAATCCCCTCCTGGTACATATGAGAGAAATTGAACACTTATGTGTCGGATTGTGTTCAGGATTCATTTCGGCCCCTTCGAACTAGGTTTTCTGCGTTTTCCCGGTTTGTAAGACGAATGCCGATGGAAAACACCTAGTAGGTCGGTCGTAGCCGCAGCGGGCAATATTACAATAGAGAGCTTAACGCATCCCTGACAAGCTCATAGAGAGCTTGGGGCATGTATGACATAAGTACAAAAAAATGTATAACTGTTTAAAGGAGTCACGTACTTGAACTAACTAATGCCTGTACATTATTGTCACTTGAAAATTAATTATTAAAGTCAACAGCTTCATTTGTTTGCGGTTTTCCACGGTCACCTTGGACAATAACTCGTTTTAAAAGAAATAATTCAAATAAATCTAAAAATATCTCAGATAGGTATAAGATATACTTAACAAAAATGAAAGTACTTTATTAAACGAAGAATTTAGGATAGAAAAATATAGGACATGCTATTTAAGAAAATTGAGTTTTGTCATTTTGAAATTTCTGAGATTCTGTTTATTACCATGGCCACCCTGTAGCGATAAAAGTACATTTAATAATGGCGCTTATGATAAGCTTATGCATCAACTACATCTGTACCAAAAATCTTTTTTTTTTACAGTTAAAAATAAATAAAATATGAATAAATAAAATAGTGGCTGCAAATGGCAGTTTTTAGACAAAATGTTAAATATCTCAAGAACGATTAGGTTTAGGTATAGGCAATGGTATACAGAAAATGTGTAGAATTTTATTGGCAATCCAAATTTGGTTTCATATACAATATGTCTCAGATAACTTTTCCAGCATGGGGATCTCGCTTATTATAAGAGATACGAATTCGGTTAAATGGGACGAATTATTCCTATGTATTAGGGTAGTCATAAACTGTTTTGAAATTTAAAAAATTCCATGTGATTCAGAAGTAATGGCCAAAAAAACAAAATTTTCAAAATTTCGTTTTTTTGTAATAACTTCTTTATTGTAATTGATATGTTTTTGTTATTTGTACTTTCAGACACTTTTTCATGCAGAATTTAAATGTACTTTTAGATTTTTGTTTTCACTTTCCGTTTTCGAGTTTTCACCCCCAACTTCAGTTTTTCTTATGGGAAGAAAAATAGGCTTTGGAGAAATTAAATGCACTCTTTTTTTCTCTTTACAATGATATAACACATGCAATATTTATTTTGACAGGTAACGAAGAAAATTTAAAAACATACATTTTCTCGACAAACGTATGCTTTGTTTAATGCAAAAATAAAAAATAAACAAATTTTCAAATAAATGAATAAAATAAAGTAGAAAGAGTCACAAGAAACAAAAACTTAAATATTAGTTAATAACAAATAATACGTAGTTGAAATGGGAAGTACTAAACTATTTACAAAAGATGTTCGAACAATTGACCATTGCGTTCTAAACATGTTTGTGACCTGCGAATTGTTGCTCTTAACTCTTAATGCATTATGTAAATTACGAGGCGAATTACTGCAAAATGCTGCAAGCACAGATTTAGGAAGATCTTCAATATTTTCAAATGCTTGAACATAAACTTCATTTTTGACGTAACCCCAAACAAAAAAGTGCAAAGGAGGCCATAAAATAGGTCCACTATTACCAATCCACGAATTAGGGAACCGGTTATTGAGATATTCCCTAATAATGTTAGAATTATGGGGTGGCGCGCCATCTTGTTGAAACCAAATAAATAAATAGTGGACCTATTTTATTGCCTCCACGGTTTCCGGATTTAACCCATTTGGACGTTTTTGTTTGGGGTTACGTCAAAAATAAAGTTTATGTTCAAACTTTTGAAAATATTGAAGATCTTCCTGAATCTGTGCTTGCAACATTTTGCAATATTTCGCGTCGTAATTTACATAATGTATTAAGAGCAACAATTCGCAGGTCATAAATATGTCTAGAACGCAATAGTCAATTGTTCGAACAAATTTTGTAAATAGTTTAGTACTTCCCATTACAACTACGTATTATTTGTTATTAACTAATAATTAAGTTTTTGTTTCTAGTGACTCTTTCTTATTTTATTTTATTCATTTGTTTGAAAATTTGTTTATTTTTTGCATTAAACAAAGCATACGTTTATCGAGAAAATGTATTTTTTTTAATTTCTTCGTTATCTGTCAAAATAAATATTCCATTTGTTGTATCACTGTAAAGAGAAAAAAAGAGCGTATTCAATTTCTCCAAAGCCTACTTGACGGTCCATAAGAAAAATTGAAGTTGGGGGTGAAAACTCGAAAACGGAAAGTGAAAATAAAAATCTAAAAGCACATTTAAATTCTGCATGAAAAAGTGTCTTAAGAAAGTACAAATAACAAAAACATATCGATTATAATAAAGAAGTTATTACAAAAAAACGAAATTTGAAAATTTTGGTTTTTTGGCTATAACTTCTGAACCACATGGAATTTTTTAAATTTCAAAACAGTTTATGACTACCCTAATACATAGGAATAATTCGTCCCATTTAACCGAATTCGTATCTCTTATAATAAGCGAGATCCCCATGCTGGAAGTTATCTGGAACATATTGTATAGAGCATGCCATTTAAAATAAAAAAGTTGCTGACCGACACCACTGCTTTGATTTACTCTGTATAGATGAAAATAATTTTGTGTAGTAGATCTCTTAAACTAAAAACGAAATTGTGTTGAAAATTTTTTTGTACCTTCAGTAGTTATGGAGATATGGCCCGAGAATACAGTGTTGGGACACCCTGTATAATAATAATAATAATAATAATACACAATAATAATAATAATAATAATAATACACAATAATAATAATAATACACAATAATAATAATAATACACAATAATAATAATAATAATAATACACAATAATAATAATAATAATAATACACAATAATAATAATAATAATAATAATAATACACAATAATAATAATAATAATAATAATAATACACAATAATAATAATAATAATAAATGTCTTTATTTAGGCGGGATTTCAGTCAATGGCTGTTTCTATCCTACCTTTACTGAGTAATACAAAGAAATAAAAATACAGATAAATTTATATAAGATTTTACCAATATTAACTAGTAATGATACTGAGTGCACAAAACTAATTCATTTCTAAGTGTAAGAGATACGTATGACAAGGCTCAGACACATACGACTTAGGATAATAAGTAATGTTTAATTTGAATTTAAATAGAGTGAGATTAAACGATTTGAGTATGTCGGGAACACCATTGTAAGCGTGAACAGCGTGAACATCCAGAAAAGGATCCTCTAAAATAGGTACTACTGTGAATTGGCATGTCTAGAAAGTGCTCTTGACGGGTATTGACTAGACATATATCCCGGAGAAGCACTAATTTACGGCGCAGGTAATGAGGTTTCCCAGTTTTCAAAACTTTGTGAACTAAACAACACATATGTAATTTTCTACGTGACATCATTTTAATAACGGATTTCACAAACGTTACTTAAATTTAATCATCCGTTAAAAGTAAACGTTGCCATGGTTACATGTCGTCGGTGTAATTCGCAAAGTGCGTAACTCCATTGTTACACGTATTTCAGATTTTAGTGACATCTGTTGAGAAAAAAAATAACGGATATGATGGAAAACTTCCTAAGTCCCTATAAAATTCCTATAGCTTTATAAAATTAATTCAGACAAAATCGTAACTCCAATACGCCATATTCTGTCTAAGCATACTGCTCAACTCCCGCCAGTCTACACATGTTTGCATTTAGTGTGTTTATCTGAGGTGTATAGTGCTAAACTTTGTTGCGTTTTTGGGCAATTCTGAACAGACACAACTACTGCTTGGGTCATAAAAGGTGAGTTAGACACTAAGATTCGAACAGTATGTTTCTTTAATGAAAAGGTTGTCAAAGGTGTTTACTTTCGAGCGATAAATTTTACTTAGGAGTTACGCAATTTGATCTAAGCTTTTAAAGTTTTGTTTTATGGAGATACGCCGTTTGCCTATTTATTCGTCCGCCTGTTTCTTTGACCGACTATTTGGATGTCAATAACTAATTTCTCTTTCAGTTGCCATTAATCATAATCCTGTCATCAAGGACGTTAAAAATATTGAGTCTAGTGAACGCTCCAAACATAATACCAACAATTCAGCAGATTTTTTAGAAGATCTGAGTGTTAATGCTACTGGTTTGGCTGATGTTACCAGCTATGCAGGTTGCAATTATTGCTCGTAATGTTTTGTTCTTTACTAACTTACTATACCTTTTTTAGAAAATGCTTTTGACAACGGTGAACAATCAAAGACAAACGTTCATCATTTTATATTAAATGCAAAAAATGAAGATTCTTTTTATATCGAGCAGTCAGTAGAGAATACGTGTCGTGTCACGGAGCCGTTAGAACGGTTTGCACCTATAAGCGCATCAACTTATGATGTTGATAACGACAAAATATTAGAAGACAAAGAAAAACGTTCCGACTCTGACTTTATTCCAGAATATAACCATGATGCCAATAGTAGCGATCAATATGAACTTGAAGACAATAGTATAGACAGTGGTAATGATGAACTTCGAGAGAATAGAAATGAAGAACATATGAATAGCGATATCGAAGAACAGATGAATGGCAAACGCAAAAGATTGAGATGGGAAAAGAATGTCAACAAATGGAACCGAAATAAAAATCGCCAAAAGAGATAATTAGGACTCGAATATAACGGAAAGAAAAAAATGGGAGATACATGGAAACACAATATAAAAAAAGGCAAAAAACTTCTTACACCGCCATGTTTTTGCAAATTGAGTTCAAATGAAAATAGCAAAATAAAATGTAGATCCATAACAGAAGAAGATAGACAGGCAATATTTGAAAGTTTTTGGAAGCTGACATGGGCGGAGAAAAAATTGTTAGTACGAACGCTTATACGTATAAAGAATACAGAGAGAAAGCGAAGCATTGGAGAAGTGTCAAGTGTCTACAGAATTCTATTTAAAAAATGGTGTCACCTTAACTCGTGTTTGTAAAAAAATGTTTTTGAACACCATAAGTTGTGGTGAGATTGCCATAAAGAAATGGGCGCGATCTTCAACACTTCAAACAAATCAAAAAGAGAAGCAAACCCCGACAGCTGAAATTAAAAATTTGACTACTTTCTTTGAAAGTCTTCCAAAACTTGAGTCATACTACTGCCGTGCTAGTTCCAGTAAAATATATTTGGAACCCATTTGGGAGTCCAAAGCACAGCTTTTCAAAGAGTATACAAATGAGTATTGTAAAAGAAACAATGTCCAACCACTAAACCGTGTTACTTTCTCAAAGACATTTGATAAAATGAATTTGTCACTGCATCGACCTAAAAAGAACAGGTGCGACGTTTGTGTTGCATTTGAAACTCATAATCTCTCGAAAATGATTATAATCATCACATTATGTTAAAAGAAGAAGCGAGATCAGAAAAGGCTAAAGATAAAATATTACCCAAAGACTTGCAGTCTGTTTTGTTGTGGCCGAAGTCTAGCGTTTCCTCCCTATATTACAAAACGAAATTAGTCGTACACAACTTTACCGTCTATGATCTAAAAAGACTTCAAGGTTATTGTTTCCTGTGGAATGAGTCCGAAGGTAATTTAACAGCTAATGAATTTTCGTCAATTATTGTTCATTTTCTTTTAAACTTTATTGCATTGCTATTCATCCTTCTGACGACACTGTTGAATCCATTTTATATAGCGACGGTTGCACCTATCAGAACCGCAACGCAACATTATCTAATGCTTTGTTCAACCTCGCTGTTCAAAAGAATATCACTATAGTTCAAAAGTACCTTCAGAAGGGTCACACCCAGATGGAAGCATGGAAGCAGACAGCATGCATTCCACAATAGAACGTAAAATTAGACGAAGAAATATAAATGTCCCTGCGGACTATGTAAATATTTGTAAAATTGCATGTGAAAAATCTCCTTATGATGTAAAATATTTAGATCATACATTTTTCAAAAACATTGAAGAGTCAGTAAACTTTTTCTCCTCGATTCGGCCAGGGAAAAAAAACGGGGATCCTAATGGTGACGGATATAAAAGCCCTTAAATATAACAAAGTGAAGTTTTCTACAAATTGAGACATTCAAGTTTGGAATCGGACCAATTACCTGTACGATTGAACCCGAAAAGCCAAAGTGTGTGCTTTGAATCGATGTTACCTTCATACAAAGAAAGGTTGAAGATCAAGAAGGAAAAATACAAACACCTGCAGCAACTAAAAAGTAGTTTAGAACCCAATTATCATGCTTTTTATGACAATCTTCCACATTTGTAAATACATGAATAAATGCAGTTTCTGACTTAATGAAGTATATTTACTTTTCCTTCCTACTAAGAAAAATGCGTATTTCCCAAAAAAATGCGTTAGTCTTCCGGAAAAGGGCGTAAGTCCCGTTTTATATACGTGGAATAATAATTAACACAAAATAACATAAAAAACGTATTTCTTTAGGTTTTTTTAATTAGAAAACCAGGTTTTGTTACGATATTTACTTCTGTTATTTTTTTATTTAGTTTTATTGCTCCCCTGATGTCAGATGGAGATACGCACTTTGCGAATTTCAACGACGATGTGTTGAAGGTATAGGAATGATTATTCTTAATCGATGATTAAAGTTAAGTGACGTTTGTGAAATCCAGCGTAAGTATATTATGATTTTCATAAAACGGAGTTATAGTGTGGCCTTCTGTTGATATTGCCTACAAAGCGCATGCAAGAAAGTTGAAGTTTTTGTATACTATAAGCGTTTTGAGCTGACAAGCACAGTCCATAGACTATGTCGCAGTAATTAAATGTAGATGAAATTAAGCATTCTACCAACAGCAATTTTATTCTAAAAGGAAAGATATGTTTATATCTATGAATAGATCGCCATATGCGTTTTAGACAAGCTTGCTGACATGAAGGGTGAAAGTAAGATTGACTCAAAGATAACCCCTAAATTTTTAGCTTGTTTCATTAATGTCAATGAATTGTTTCCCAGCAAAAATGCATTATCTAATAGGTGATTAATTTTTTGAAACTGTCATTTAATCCCAATTGACATAGCAGCATATTTCTTTGGGTTTAACGTCAAAGCATTGTTTTTATAGTGCATTCGACTGGCAGCACTATTGCGCATTTAGCTCGAACTTGCAACGAATTTCACATTCGACTGGGTCGCTCTAGTGGAGTGCATCCTCAAACCTGCATTCGGCTGGCTTGTACGACGCGAATATAATGTAAGATTTGCATTCGACTGGCGAGTGTGCTTGCTCGAAATTCGCAATTTTTAGAACTGTACTTTTTCACAGTGCAACTGTCAGACGGTAACTTTGAGGTTATCGCGTTGTGAAATGAACGTAATTAGCAATAGATTATTGCAGGAAAAAACTGAAAAACCTAAAATTCGCGGATATGTTGAGGTTGTTACAACATATTCTGAAAAAGAAGTAATTTTCTGCCGTCACATAGTAATATATTTTCTTAATAATGCGTTTGAATTCTGTTATTAGTTCAAGAGAAATTGATACCTACTCATTTGCAAATTACATTACATTTACGTATACGTATCAAACAGTAAAGGCGTCTTTTTTGAAGTGTCATTTAAGTGTCGGTATTTGGTAATTACTTATGTAATTTCCACGTTTGTAAATTGCGGACAGAAAATTTCGGATGTTACTGGTATTCCGCCGACAGTAATGACCCAAAAATTGTCCGAATTCGTATTTATAACCTCGGTACACGTGAAATATTCGGGAAAGGCCGTAAAAGTTAAAACATTCCTATATGCATAGGTACGTCAGACAGATGACAGTGACATCCGAAATTTTCTGTCCGCAACTGTAGCGCGTGCCAGCCGAACAAAATCAGCATGCAACCCGAAAGGATGCGCACTCTTTGCGTGCAAGTATCTGAAATGTACGAAACTGTGCGAGTTTTTCCTTGTCAGAGCAAAACCAGTGCACACAAACATCGAGCACGGGCGGCTCAGTCGAATGCACTATTAGACCAAATTCTTTTTTTTAGACCAAATATCGTTCTCTATGTAAATCTTGCTCCCTTGTAACTTACTTTTATTCTCCAACACACTCTTCTTTTGTTGCCACTCTTGTACCTTCGCCAAAATGATCCCGCACTTAACTTCATATGCTTCTGTGATCGTAACCTGCGTTTTTACTCTCTCATCTATAAATTTCTCCACTTTCGTTGGTTATCCTTTTCCGCTTTCTCCATTTTCTGCTCCAGTAGCTCTAATTTACTCTCTAATTCTTGTTTTTCATTTTGCCGTTTCTTTCTTGTATCTTCATCTCGCTCTTGAAATGTTTCAACTCCTTTTTATTTTTTCTACCTCCTCCTTCAGATATTCGTTTTGTGCCTTGCAATTATCAAATCTCTCTTTCATTTCTTGCCTCATTGCGCGAATTTCTTTCAGTATCTCTTCCATCTCCTTAGTCACCGTGCTCTTGTTTGGGGGGGATCTAATAATTATTTTGCTTTTCTGGAAAATATTTTCTTGTTCGTTTTGGCTTTCCAGGCTTGTGTCATGCAGTTTTCGCTTTGCTTCCTTATAACTCATTAGCTTTGGGATTTTATTCTATTTAGATAGCAGTTGTTCTTGTCTTTTCGCTGTACACAGACGCGTATCTTTGGTTGTCTACTTCTCGAGCGAAAAGAAACCTGACCCCGGTCTACCCGTCGGAGGTTAGGAAATCTTATACTAATAATAATAAATGTCTTTATTCCCACAAAAGTATAATAATTAAATAAATTAAATATTGCAGGAATGAGCAGAGTTCAGAATATACACATCAAGTTGCAAATCTGCTTTTACACCCAACTCAATTAATAAATTAATAACACAGATATACTCGTAAATACATAGGCACTTTATAAAAATATCAAAAGTTAGCTAACTAGTAATTTAGTACGCATCTTTTCAGGAAGCAGTTTGTAGCTATCAGGAATACTATTATAAATTTTAGCTATATTGTAAGTGAAAATACTTTCAAAGTAACTAGTTTTATGAATAGGAAAAGTTAATAAACATTTACTCCTGACATTTACTTGATGAACATCTTTCCTAAAAGAAATTTTATTAACCCATTTTTGCCCGAATTCTATTTTTTTTAAATTTTGTTTACTAAATCCAAATATTTAGTAAAAACAGATAATTAATGCATAATATATCAATATTTATAATATTTTTCTTTTGCGTAGTTGTTTTTGATGATGTTCCAAAAATGGAACACCGAGCCTATTATTGCCAATCATTAAGCTCCGTAAACTTAGCAATCCACATATAAGGAATCTTTAAAACAATTATATCAAAATAAAGTGCTTTTTAGGTGTTATTTTAGTGCGCTAAAAAAAAATTTAGTGCTGAAATAATATTACAGAAAAATAAAAAATAATACGGGACTGCTGAGTTTTGATAACTTGGCGGTACACAAGTTGAAAAATAAAGTTATCTAAAAAATAATTTACATAGAAATTAAGTGCTATTTAAGTGTTTTCGTATTACGTAACATTAATTATTAAATTTATAACGTTATACACATTTTTTTAAACACCAAAGGGGACTGCTGAGTGCATGCAATTTTAACAGTATCAGAGTAGAAATAATCAAATTTTCCTTAACCAAACGTGAATTATATTTAAGTGCTAATTATGTGCAAACTGCATAAATAGTTTATTATACCGTGAATTTGTTTTACGACAGAAAACTGGTAAATTAAAATTGCTTTGGTTGACATTATTTAGGCTGGAGGCGATGATATTTATCGAATGACAAGATCCTGATGGCAACAAAGAACAAATTGGATGTCAAAGTCTTGCAGCTGCCTGTAGTGTTTATACCGAGTGATTTTTTAATTTTTTTATCAACTCTTGCAACGGAATTTGGACGGCATGTCTTAGCTTAAGTGAAAAGTACGTCATTGCACTCCTTTATGCTGTTTTAGAGTACAGCTACGACATGCTGTCCAAATTCCGTTGCAAGTTGATAAAAAATTTAAAAAATCACGCGGTACTTACTGCTCAGAAGAAATTTTTGTTATGGTTGGAAAAGTCAGTAACAAGTTAGTTTAAAAAAAAAAAAGGTAGACCAATAGACACTGATATTAATTTATTAACTGCAACGCTTTTAAAATATAAGGAACAATTGTTTAATAATTGTAAAATTGTGATTTGTTCAAATACAGTGTGGGAGGAGAACGCTCAAGATTTTACGAAAAACCTTGACAAAAATAATTCTGAAACTAAATCTAAATCTGCTCTAGCATTGTATACACATTATGTTACTTGTAATAAAAATACCATTCGTACTGAATTAAATCATCTGTGTCAAAGATTTAGTAACAGCAGTGAAAATCAGTCCGTGATTGAACGAGATGTGTTCGATAGATTTACATTTCACTCAACATTAGATTTTGATACATTTCAGTAACGGTATTTCATTCATATTATCTTAACATTAATTAATAATCTATCATTTCAAAACATGATATTTTAAATGTACGTTGAATATATAACAGTAGAAAAATCTCGAGATATATGAATGAAGCTCCGTTATTTGAAATCAAATGAGGTACAGATTCTGTTATAACTACCGTTGCTTTACATAAAGACATAACCATCCTGTATTTTTTCTTATGCTTGAAGCAAAGCAATAAAAAGATAACAAGCAAATGCTACAAATCTGTTACTCTGAAATTTTTAATAACATTGTCGAATACTTCTATTACAGGATTAATATTTTGTGGTTTTACTCTGCTATTATGAAGCAAGTTTAAAAAATAGAAAATCTGTCTGTCAGAATAGACAAAATATCCTTTTCGAAGTTATTAACAGGAGCCAATTGTTCAATTTATTCTTCACTTGTTTCTTTCTTTGAACATGGTCTCTAGAAATAAAATATAAATTCAAACTGCTAATTTATTCTATTTAATATTGAAAGTAGAGTAGCTATGCCGGTTCGGGGCCAAAAACCCATAAGAAATAACTAAGGCTGGGAATCATATTCGAATATATGTGCACTCTCTATTCGAATACGTTCAAATTTAATAATTCGAATATTCAAATTATTCGAATAATTCGAATATTCAAATTATTCGAATAATTCAAATTATTCGAATTTTCAAATTATTCGAATAATTCAAATTATTCGAATAATTCAAATTATTCGAATTTTTAAATTATTCGAATAATTCTAATAATTCGAATTTTCAAATAATTCGAATTTTCAAATTATTCGAATAATTCAAATCATTCGAATTTTCTAATTATTCAGTGAATTGAAAAATTCAAACGTTCGAATATTAACTTAATTCGATTTTTAGAATATGTTTTGTAACTATTTTTCTAGTTGCCTTCATTATCGACAAAGTTAATAAAATCGTTTTGCGCCACTCAGAAGAAGGTATCCCTGCAATCTTTGACACAAGAATGTAGACCCTTTTTTTACGAAGTCTGATCGGCAGCTACACGTTATAGTATTTCTCACATCATTTATTCGCAAAATATTGTCCAAAAGTGATGTTTGGAAATACTTTAAATTAAGTTTAAATGAAAGTGACAAAATACAATGGCCGCGTTCGTAAGAACCAGCGCTCAAGTAGCATTCATCTGTGATTGGTGGATTTTTTGAATTTCTTTGAAATAAGCCAATCACAGACGAATGCTACTTGAGCGCTTGGTTCTTACGAACGCGGCCAATGTAAATTTTGCCCGTACAGGGTAATTTCCATTTCATTATTCGAATACTTATTTAAATATTCGAATTTTTATTTCAATTATTCAAATTAATTCGATTTATTCGAATTATTCGAATTAATTCGATTTATTCGAATTATTCGAATTAATTCGATTTATTCGAATTAATTCGATTTACTCGAATTATTCGATTCATTCGAATTATTCGATTCATTCGAATTATTCGAATCATTCGAATTATTCGAATTTATTCGAATTATTCGAATTAATTCGATTTATTCGAATTATTCGAATAATTCGAATTATTCGAATTATTCGAATTATTCGAATTATTCGAATTATTCGAATATTCGAATAAAATTTCATTTGAATATTCGAATACCGAATCTGAGAAAAGTCCCAGCCTTAGAAATAACACAGGCCTCGAATCTTGCAATTTTTGGCGGGATCGTGGTCAGGGGGGGTGAGGTAAGAAGGGGGAGAGGGGTCGCGCGCAAGCGGCAGCAGAAGCGAGACGCGAGAGGGGGAGACGCGGCAGTAGATATCTAAACTCGCGACCTTGGTACATTTTTAGGCATAGTTACGTTTCTGGAAACGGAGGGGTGTTTCGCGAATTCTACCTTAATTTTTGATTTTTTCTCTTAACCCCAATCTTATATATTAAATAGCGCGTTGAGTTATGACCAGCGCTAATAGATGTTTATTTCAAGATATTTCTAAATAACGAATTTTTTTTCTCGGTCCGGAGAGAGATTCGAACCCGTTCGCGCGCAAGCGGCAGCAGAAGCGAGACGCGGGCAAGCCGGAGCGAGAGGGGGAGACGCGGCAGTAGATATCTAGACTTGCGACCGTGGTACATTTTTGGGCATAGTTACAGCGGTTTTTGGAAACGGAGGGGTGTTTCGCGAATTCTACCTTAATTTTTGATTTTTTTTCTTCGCCTCATTTTATGTATTAAATAGCGCTAATAGATGTTTATTTCAAGATATTTCTAAATAACGAATTTTTTTTCTCGGTCCGGAGAGAGATTCGAACCCGTTCCTCGGCGTTCGTGAGCCGTTCACCTAAGCCGCTCGATCGTTGAGTTAGTTATTTGTATCTGTTCGAGATGTGTAATATTAACGACGCGCACGGTGAATGATAGCCTTTTTCGAACTCGTTCCTCGACGTTCGTGAGCCGTCCACCTAAGCCACCGCTCGACCATTGGAATCAATTGCTCGTATCAGTTCGAGATGTGTAATAAGATGAACGCGTGGGCGGAGGCGCTCGCGGTTTCAGGAATGTTAATACTTGTCGAGACATGTTAGCAGATAGCAACACCTTAGTGCAATTTAGAGAGCAGCGAGATAAAGAAAAACGAATCAAGGTCGAATCGCACGTGATTAACCGAGAATGAAATTTAGCAAATTAATTGCAAACGTAAGTCGTTTCAGTACACATCGTGAATCAAATTTTCTTTCAAGCCGTTTTAGGAATCACTACACTACTTAACTGTTTCAAACTGAACATAAAATTTACTCTAATGCAAAAGCGCTGTAAATATCTGAGAAACGAAAACTGTGAAGCAATTAATTTGCTAAATTTCATTCTCGGTTAATCGAATGTGATTTGGTTGATTCGTTTTCTAATACAATTTTTTTTTAACTCCATATACGTTTTTTCGGTTTAGACATCTTATGCATTAAATATCGCCGCGACCTTAATTATAATTTTTACCTCGCGCACTTCCACATGCTAAAGTTGAAGAAGAGGATTCAAATTCCCCACGCACTAGAGTTATCGTACGTAACTCAAAACGTTTATGCAACGAAACGTAAACAATGAGTCAGATGAATAAAACGAACAGCGAGATAAAGAAAAAGAATCAAGGTCGAATCGCACGCGATTAACTGAGAATGAAATTAGAAATAGATACAACGAAATTTAGCAAATTAATTGCAAACGGAAGTCGTTTCAGTACATATCATGAAGCAAATTTTCTTTCAAACTGATTTAGGAATCACTACACTACTTAACTGTTTTAAACTGAACGTAAAATTTACTCTATTGCAAAAGCGTTGTAAATATCTGAGAAACGAAAACTGCGAAGCATTGTATTCAATTTAAAAAACTTTTAAAAACGAACACTGATTTATAAATGATATAGAAATCCTTGATCTTATCTATTAAACATCGCGTTGAGTTATGACCAGCGCTAATAGATGTTTATTTCAGCAAGCAGGAGGTGAACGCTGCAGTGGAAAGTGGCCTTGGTACATTTTAGTATAGTTACAACGGTGTTTGAAAACGCAGGGTGTTTCGCGAATTCTATCATCAGTTTTGATAAAAATTAAACATTTTAAAAAATTAAAAAGGATCAAATTGTAAATCTTAATGAAAACAAAATTCCAATCGCGCGTGATGGATTGTCTAACAGCAAGGGTTTGAACGCAGCTAATTCATCAGTATTTTACCACGCGATATCTGCTGCGTTTATTTTTGCGTACAACAGACAGTGACACGTGACTGAATTTCTTAATACAATTCTTGATACAATTTTTACATTTAGACGTAGGCGATTATCATTTGCCATTCCAACACGCGTGCAGTCACTTGCATTAACCATTGGTAAAAAATTTGTACATATTTCGAATGTCTCACTCCAACTACACATGACATCGCGCACTACTGGAATGCACATTGTGTTATGGAGTGTACCTAAAGGCACCTTTTACCTCTAATGCTTAGAATCTCTGCTAACAAACTGAATAAAATATCTGCATATATACATGTTAACACTTGTTGAACAGATAAATTAAAGCTTTAATTATGCTAACTCTGAACATCCTACATATTCACAGATTTTCTGCAATAGTGGAATCATTTATAAATTGTTTTAATTAACCAGGGTCAATCCTTTTATACATTGTGCACTTTAAGCTGCTCGAAAAGTTACATACACAAGAGATGTAGACAGAATGACAGATATTTTTTAACTACTAAATTTATGATTTTAATTTGCGCGCGCTTCAACCTTGAATGCATAAAAGTTTAGATAACTGTTTTAATTGAACAGGACCAATCCTTTTATACAGGGTGCAGTTTAAGCTGCTCGAAAAGTTACATAAACAAGAGATGTAGACAAAATGACAGATATTTTTTAACTGCTAAATTTATGATTTTAATTTGCGCGCGCTTCAACGTTGAATGCATAAACGTTTCGATAATAGCGTTTAATCACATACGTTTCAACCTTGATTAATTTCACTGCTCTCTCTACTGCCAGAGAATTTTATTGCACACTAACGTAATTGACCTTAAGGCTTTTAATTCCTTACCGCTGAAAATCAAAAGTATAATGTAATATAAACAAATTTAAAAGTTTATTAAAGCAATACTAGATACACAAATGTCTATATTCATAAAAACATTTTTTGAATCAATTAAATGTATCGGTGTTCATGAATGAGTGTAAAAATATTTTAACTTGCATCACCCTACACCGTATTTCAGTGTGTTACTATTCTTATCATTAAGTACTGTATTGATTGATTGATCTGTTGTAAACTAAACTAAATGTTAAAAATGAGTAACGATTATGCTATCAGAATGTAGATGCAATCGAATTGAGCAAATTATATTGATTCTCGTGAGAAACATTATCTGCTGCTTCTTCGTTCAACAAAAATGCTTTAATAAAAATTATATTACATACCATAATATACCAATAAAAATTAAATAACCAATTACAGTCGCACCTCTATAACTCAAACCTCCACAACTTGAAATTTACTGATGTCCTTGCACACTGTGTAAAACTGAAATCTCTTTCTTTAACTCAAGATTTCGAGTATACGTTTCTGGTTTAGCAGTTTGAAATTTATAGCGCAGTATAAATACACACAGCAGCTTCACTCTCCTTGGCGGGAAAATTCAGTATTCCGAATGAATAATCTGTCACGTGACCTGTTAGAGCGCATTCAACTGAACGCACGGAGTGTTTCTTTTTCTCACTTTTACATGCACTGAAACGCAGTCGCTCTCCCTTAAATTGCATAATAGATGCTTTCGATTATGCATGCCGGGATGGACTGAGTAAACTTAAACTCTAGGCTTTCAAGTAGTGATCAGATAATTCAAATTAAAAATCTTGCCCTGTCAGATCAAAGGTGTCGACAAACAGTTTCCATGCTGATTATGCTGTGCTTATAGGATAGCGAAACAAAGCGTTATTGCTGTAAGTCATTACTACCTTTAAGCATTATCTCTGTTGTGATATCATATTTTGCAATGAAATAACTGAACAATTATCAAACGATTTTGAATTCATTTTTGCTGCTGCATTAGGTGTGAGTGAAAAAAATATTCCTATAAAATTATCGTATCGATTAATCAAATTTATTTCTTAAGTGTGATTAGTTAGTTTATCGTAATCCATTATTTTAGTGTATATTAGAGGGTTTGGAATGATTCTACCGAATATATCCGAAATAAAAAAAAAAAAAACTTACCAAACGACCATTGATAAATTTAATGTGAAATCTCATGAAATTTATGTTACAGTTAATACGTTTAAAAACATAGTCTAAAAATCTAACGAAATTATAATGTATCCTTAAGTAATAATATGTAGGTACAGGGAATTTAGATATATGATAGAAAAGTGTGTAGGGGTGGATGGAGAATTGAAAAACAATTTTCTTGGAAACTCAATCTGGGGACATACTGTATATAGAAATAATTATGAAGTTAGATTATCTATACAAAAAGATACCTCGAAATAGATGACACCTTGTATAAGGATGACAGCGTTAGATTCTATTCATTTATCAGTATTATCAACTAACCGAGCATACAGACAATCAGATTGAGTAAAATATCTATATAATTATCTAAACTAGTAAAAAAAGGAGCCTGATATAGATTAGTACTTATCATACACTGAGAACCTTATAAGACTGCACATAGTAGTTACCAGTGGAAGCTTTATTACATTATTATTTCCAAATTTATTTCATTCACCATGGTTACCGTGTGCTGTTATTAATGACACTACTGATTTTGAATTATCAGATTGAATTAAATTGTTCTTTTGATTTATTGTAAAATAATGTATATAACCACCGAAAAAGTTGAAATGTACACATTATTCTCAAATGTAGCTTCGTTGAGAGAGGTCTCTGCATTATTTGTCGTCAAATTTCCAGATAGACAAATTTCCAGCTAAATACATGCAATGAAATAAATCTTCCTTAATACTTTCTATGTGTAGTTTTTAAATGATTCAGCATTGAAAATTGAATAGTAACCATAGCAACGTAATATAAAAACCTCTATGTGCAATTTTATATAACTCAGAAATGTATTATCTGATCATGTAATTTTCATCTATGTGCAGCGTTACAAGATTCTCACTGTATACGTTTCCACGCTTCGACCGATTAAAGTGTTTTTGTTTACGTCAACATAATAGTCTGTTTTAAATTGCGAACAATAATTAATACTATCTGCTTATAAAACCCGTTTTGTTTGTAGGTTTATACTGAGTACCTAGAATCTGAAGCGTCATTACCTTTAAGTTAATATTTTTGAGCAACGACCTCATCCGTAAAAGCAAAACGCTTTAACTTTTTATTGAAATATATTTGGACTACGGTCTTGTGCATATAATCTGTTCCATAAAATTTATTATATATAGAAGTTTAAACAGTGTGTCTACGGATTTTCTGTAACTGTCGAATGGCATTATTCAATGCAATCCCCTCCCACCTCTCAGCACTTAAAAAATAAGTTTAATTAATCACATTGGCAATTCCGGCTAAAGGTTTGGTCACACTGGCTCCAGATTCAGCAGAACTTGTACGGCAGAACAAAACGGTTGCACTTCGTTATTGTATTGCCGAATTAGGAAGAACTCTGCTTTCCTGACATATCCCTGTTTTGGTAACTTTATATTATGTGTGCCAAAAAGGCTGCCTGTCAAATACTAGTATGATTAGTTTATCGTAATCTATTATTTTAATGTATATTAGGATACATTTTCATAGGAATCAAACATTTTATTAGAGGGTTTGGAATGATTCTACCGAATATGTCCGAAATAATAAATAAATAAATTTCTTTGTTTTGTGCGATGATCTGACATAGTCGGGCAGTATACCCCAGTTCATTACGATCCTTCTGTGACCGTATACATTTGTTAATATATGAAGTTATTTTTAAATTGATTTTTAATATCGGAGCCAGTGTGACCACCCTTTAAGATGATAATTCTAAATGTAATTTGAACTTAGACAATTTTGAGAGTAAAGTAAGCATGTTTTTAAATTTAAAACCATAAACGCAGCATTTTGAAAATTCTTTATCTTATAGTTTTTAAATAAATCTGTTGCTGCAATGTGTCCGATCATTGATCCTTATGAAAATGTTAAAACTGTTTGATTCCTAAAATAAAATTATATACAGCTTTTCTAATAACAGATGCTATATTTTTACCGAAGATGAAAGCGTATGAACAGATCAGTAGCAAAATGTGTATGTATGTGTGTCACACTGTACCATCTGTTATTAGAAAAACTGTAAGGTAGCAGTACTAGTGGATAATAAAAAGAGACAAGCAGAGTGATGTCAAGGTCAACGTAAGGTAATTGCAGAGCCGTTATCAGTCCACCGTAACCATAAGCGTCACTTCCAGTCTCAGGAACAGCACGAGCAGCTTAAAGTGCACAATGTATAAAAGGATTGACCCTGGTTAATTAAAACAATTTATAAATGATTCCACTATTGCAGAAAATCTGTGAATATGTAGGATGTTCAGAGTTAGCATAATTAAAGCTTTAATTTATCTGTTCAACAAGTGTTAACATGTATATATGCAGATATTTTATTCAGTTTGTTAGCAGAGATTCTAAGCATTAGAGGTAAAAGGTGCCTTTAGGTACACTCCATAACACAATGTGCATTCCAGTAGTGCGCGATGTCATGTGTAGTTGGAGTGAGACATTCGAAATATGTACAAATTTTTTACCAATGATTAATGCAAGTGACTGCACGCGTGTTGGAATGGCAAATGATAATCGCCTACGTCTAAATGTAAAAATTGTATCAAGAATTGTATTAAGAAATTCAGTCACGTGTCACTGTCTGTTGTACGCAAAAATAAACGCAGCAGATATCGCGTGGTAAAATACTGATGAATTAGCTGCGTTCAAACCCTTGCTGTTAGACAATCCATCACGCGCGATTGGAATTTTGTTTTCATTAAGATTTACAATTTGATCCTTTTTAATTTTTTAAAATGTTTAATTTTTATCAAAACTGATGATAGAATTCGCGAAACACCCTGCGTTTTCAAACACCGTTGTAACTATACTAAAATGTACCAAGGCCACTTTCCACTGCAGCGTTCACCTCCTGCTTGCTGAAATAAACATCTATTAGCGCTGGTCATAACTCAACGCGATGTTTAATAGATAAGATCAAGGATTTCTATATCATTTATAAATCAGTGTTCGTTTTTAAAAGTTTTTTAAATTGAATACAATGCTTCGCAGTTTTCGTTTCTCAGATATTTACAACGCTTTTGCAATAGAGTAAATTTTACGTTCAGTTTAAAACAGTTAAGTAGTGTAGTGATTCCTAAATCAGTTTGAAAGAAAATTTGCTTCATGATGTGTACTGAAACGACTTCCGTTTGCAATTAATTTGCTAAATTTCGTTGTATCTATTTCTAATTTCATTCTCAGTTAATCGCGTGCGATTCGACCTTGATTCTTTTTCTTTATCTCGCTGTTCGTTTTATTCATCTGACTCATTGTTTACGTTTCGTTGCATAAACGTTTTGAGTTACGTACGATAACTCTAGTGCGTGGGGAATTTGAATCCTCTTCTTCAACTTTAGCATGTGGAAGTGCGCGAGGTAAAAATTATAATTAAGGTCGCGGCGATATTTAATGCATAAGATGTCTAAACCGAAAAAACGTATATGGAGTTAAAAAAAAATTGTATTAGAAAACGAATCAACCAAATCACATTCGATTAACCGAGAATGAAATTTAGCAAATTAATTGCTTCACAGTTTTCGTTTCTCAGATATTTACAGCGCTTTTGCAATAGAGTAAATTTTATGTTCAGTTTGAAACAGTTAAGTAGTGTAGTGATTCCTAAAACGGCTTGAAAGAAAATTTGATTCACGATGTGTACTGAAACGACTTACGTTTGCAATTAATTTGCTAAATTTCATTCTCGTTTAATCACGTGCGATTCGACCTTGATTCGTTTTTCTTTATCTCGCTGCTCTCTAAATTGCACTAAGGTGTTGCTATCTGCTAACATGTCTCGACAAGTATTAACATTCCTGAAACCGCGAGCGCCTCCGCCCACGCGTTCATCTTATTACACATCTCGAACTGATACGAGCAATTGATTCCAATGGTCGAGCGGTGGCTTAGGTGGACGGCTCACGAACGTCGAGGAACGAGTTCGAAAAAGGCTATCATTCACCGCGCGCGTCGTTAATATTACACATCTCGAACAGATACAAATAACTAACTCAACGATCGAGCGGCTTAGGTGAACGGCTCACGAACGCCGAGGAACGGGTTCGAATCTCTCTCCGGACCGAGAAAAAAAATTCGTTATTTAGAAATATCTTGAAATAAACATCTATTAGCGCTGGTCATAACTCAACGCGCTATTTAATATATAAGATTGGGGTTAAGAGAAAAAATCAAAAATTAAGGTAGAATTCGCGAAACACCCCTCCGTTTCCAGAAACGTAACTATGCCTAAAAATGTACCAAGGTCGCGAGTTTAGATATCTACTGCCGCGTCTCCCCCTCTCGCGTCTCGCTTCTGCTGCCGCTTGCGCGCGACCCCTCTCCCCCTTCTTACCTCACCCCCCCTGACCACGATCCCGCCAAAAATTGCAAGATTCGAGGCCTGTGTTATTTCTTATGGGTTTTTGGCCCCGAACCGGCATAGCTACTCTACTATTGAAGCATGTAAACAAACGTCAAAAATGCCTTTCAAATTTCCTTTACCAAGAACGGTTACACACTTAAGTTCCAGAAATGAATTAATGAAGTAATATTCTAAGTTTGGAAGGTTGGAACCCTTAGATCAGCAATAGTGCTTTTTGATTCAATTCGTTGCACAAGCATTGACCAATGACTTCCGATGATAAATAGGGATTGTATTCCCTTCTGCTGAGAGTCGTTTTAGTATATTGTCCTCCAGACGTAAAATCCATTTCTGAAAAAGTATATTTGAAACGATAGTTATTTTTAAACAAGACGGTAAAATTATTCTTTATCGATGAGTGAAAAACGTTTAATTCATGAGCGATGAAGGAGCGAGCGAATTAATTTTCACAAGTCGATAATTGAATTTTACCGTCGTGTGTAACATTCTATATTTTTCTATAGCGAACGTTAAAGACAGAAAAGAGCAATCACGTCTCAAAATCGCGTTGTATGATCATGATCCCAGTAGTTACTGGGATGAGCGTGGGTTGTTGCTATGGTTAATACGAAAATTGTTACTTTATCAACCCTTGCTGTTAAAATTCCGTTTTATCGACTGTTTTGAATTGTTAAAAGCACGCTTTAACGTTCGCTCTAGAAAAAATTATTTGTTTTGTTGGGTACTAGAAAATTATCTAAGCGGATTTGTCTTAGAACCAATATTTTTTGCTTTAAACTGTTGTGTTTTATATTAATTTTTAATAATTTAATTGCATTTAAACTTACCTCGATGTTTTCTTTTGTATTCCACTTGAAATTTAATCTTCATATAATGTTTTTATTGTGTATAATTATTTATAATATTTTGACAATCAAAGACAATTTGTTATCATTCGAAATCATCGCCGCCAACCTAAATAATGTTAACCAAAGAAATTTTAATTCACCAGTTTTCAGTGGTAAAACAAATTCACGATATAATAAACTATTTATGCAGTTTGCACATAATTAGCACTTAAATATAATTCACGTTTGGTTAAGGAAAATTTTATTATTTCTACTCTGATACTGTTAAAATTGCATGCACTCAGCAGTCCTCTTTCGTGTTTAAAAAAATGTTTATAACGTTAGAAATTTAATAATTAACATTAGGTAATACGAAAACACTTAAATAGCACTTAATTTCTATGTAAATTATTTTTTAGATAACTTTATTTTTCAACTTGTCTACCGCCAAGTTATCAAAAGTCAGCAGTCCCGCATTCTTTTTTGTTTTTGTGTAATATCATTTCAGCACTAAATTTTATTTTAGCGCACTAAAATAACACCTAAAAGGCACTTTATTTTGATATAATTATTTTAAAGATTCCTTATATTTGGATTGCTAAGTTTACGGAGCTCAATCATTAATAATAATACAATGAAAATTTTAAATCAAATTTTAAATCGGACAGTCTTTAGAAGATTAGATAAAAGGTTCATGACTACAGAATCACTACCTCCGAAATTAATGTTTTCTCTTTCCTTGAAGATTGGAATTGCATAAGCTATCCTAAAAGTTCGCTAAGGCACCACATTTTGTATTCGTTTCCCACGTATGGGATCGCCGCATGGGATCCGTAATAGAGCATCATTCTTTCGCCTACATTTAGATGTTCATTAATAGCGTTTTCTATTCAACTGCACTGCTTGTACTTAGAGTATTTGCATTTTAGTAGTCATTTCAAAATTGTAATCTGTTTTTGATCTGGCCTAGGCAGTAAACATGGTGACTAAGAAGCTGCTTACTTCTTCATCAAAAAATAAGTCGAAGCAGCTAGTAAGATTTGAAGATACAGGTTCCGGAATTTTTTGGCTAATGAAAATAATGAAAGGACCAAATGTTGGACTCAGATCACTTTTGGAACAGAGATCAATTTTGGAACAGCTTCGTTGAACTAGCGGAACTAGTTTCCTGGATTACCCTGGTTGTATGTAATGATGAACCTTCTTTTGTAGATGAGTGATAGATATTTCGTGGTCGTCGTCATGGTCAATATCATCGTCGTCCAAAGTAGTAATTCTCTGATTTGAATAAAATTAAACGGTAGCCTGAACCATGCTTTAATCTCAAGCTGACGTTCACTCAAATTGAAGTTCCAACTTCGTCAGCACTGTGTTCTTCACTCTCAGCACCCATCATTTGATGGAGTTATACATACATCAGTGCTATCCACATCATTCAGTCGTTATTTTCTCTTATTGCCGTCAACTTTTCTGTTATCAATGCCCTAAAAATATTTGTTTTTGACTAAGTATGGTATGCATCTTTAGGCCCGGTGTTCCAGTATCGGAACAAGCAACTTTTATGCGAAATAAAAATAATACAAAATTTATTCGAATATTGCATTTAATAATAATAAATTTGAATGCAATTAGTAACAGAATAGAACCATACACTTTACAATATACGAAATATGTTAATAGATATTGGCTTATCTTTTGCAAGACTTTTTTATCACATCTGACAGTATAGAACAAGACAACAAAAATCATAAACGAAATTAGCAAACTCAACGATTTTTGCGTCAAGCGAAACCGAAAAGTGTGCCAACAAGTCATACGAGACAGGCGACGGTTATGATTGGCAGTTTGTTTTAAATCTGAAAATATGCATCATGTTCCAGTTTTGGAACACTGGGAAAAAATGGGTTAATCAAATATTTGGAAATTTTACTACGTATAATTTTATGAAATAGGCATGACAAATGTAAGAATCTTCTGTTAAACATATTTAACCATCAAAGATATTGTATAAATAACACTAACGTGTTATTTATACAATATATTTGTTGCCTTATTTTTCCTGTTTTTACTTATCATACCTTTATTGTAGTAATTTCTCTATCACACTGGACTTAACCTTTGATTTTACTTCGCTCGTAATAGAATTTGATTACGGAGCTCGTGACAGTTAAGCCTAGAACACAATGCTTAAGTAAAAGTTTTAAGGAAGCTTGTGGGAAACTTACATTCAATAATTTTTAGGTTAGCGATTGCTAGGTATTAGTGTTGTGAGTTTATCGGTAATATTGGAAATTTACCGTGCTATTCTGCTACCCTTCCACGGCCTCTATGGAGGTAATCTAATTTGAACGGGAAGGTTAAGGCGAAACACTACACTTACCGTGCGAAAGGCGCAGCTGAACGGTGTATAACACCTGGTTACCCACGGCTAACTCAATGGAGGAGGGTCGAGGTTCTCCAACAGTAAAGGGGTGGTCTCAGTATTTATAAGGCGCCAGGAAACGGAGAGATTACCTAGGTGTCGTCTGACGAAGCAGTCGTTTCCATCAACTTCGGCACAGTTGATTGTGACGTCTCTCATGCGGTAGTTGCAGGGGTTAGAGTTTAGAGTCAAGGAGATATGGATCATTGACATACACACACACAGCTTAACCAAACATCGTCTTCAAATTTAAACATGTAACTTTATTGCTTGCTCTATGTTCAGACACAGCAAATAAATGAGGTATAAACTAGCTAAATTTAACAGAATAAACTTGCAAATATTGCAAGTAGGAACAGACCTGTTCGTACAGCTGAATGCAAATATGTACGTTTTCATTACGTTAATAACTCTTTGTCTAAAGTGGCACATAAGCCTTTGCTGTAACTTTCATTAACAATATATGACCAAGAATGAATTCTAAATATACAAATAAAGTTGTCGAACGATAAACGAAATACTGAACGATAATTGAATAGCTTTACGCGGAGTGATACGGAAACAACTTTTGAGCTCACACCGCGCAAAATGTAAAATACAATAAAAAATCGTGACCTTTGTTGTCCGGAGTGTCGCAGTCGTTAACTAGGAGTCGACTTCAAAACAGAGGCTAACGTCTAAATGAAAGTCGGAAGCTCCACCAATATTCCTATGGTTGGTTACAGGTTCCTCAAAACTGCTTTCCGCATCGCATGCCGAGGTCTGACGTTACACGGCTTTATCTGCGAAGCACAATGCTGCAGTCGGAGATTCACGCGTTAGGCCAGGGAATCCCAAAATATTCGCTGAGGATGGCGGTTTCGATAATGAACCAAGTTAAGCAGCAATAGCACGAAAAAAGAACCAAAAAAGAAAACCTAGAAGTAACGAGAAATAGCACGCATTAGATTCGTAATGGCGGATCGAAGAGGGTGCGACTTACCTAGTATTAGGTTTCGACAAAAGTATTCAGAATATACTTTTCACGTTGAAATGCGGGGAAATTCCGGCATTGGCCGTCGACACGGTGGAATTGCCTCAAAACCACCCTTCAATTTCCAACAAAGCACAAAAGCACCAAGTTCGCAAAAACACGACTGATCGTACCCGCAATTTATTCAATAGTGAGTGACCAAGCAAACATGGCCGAATCATACCCTTCCTTCTTGTACGCCGCATCCACCAATAACAAACGTGTATTTCAAAAAACGTCACTTCCACCTTAAGGTTCTAGAAGAATCTATCGCCAACGATCTAGATCTTAATCGGCAGCATGCCCACGACATCTAACGACTAAATTACCAACTTAAAATACGAAATACGCGACCAAATCCGCCTTTCAAATTAAAATTTAGTTAATTATTATAAATTCAACGTTGAAAACGCTAACGAAAAATCGGACTGTAACAATTCTTACCGATTCACAACTATAGTGTTGTAAATCGTAAGAATAGAACGGTAAATTTCCAATGTTACTTGTAAACTCACAACACTACTAGATATCATTCGATTCAGTTTCATTGGTCAATTTTAAAATCGCTTGAACTTTATCTTTAAGCATCATGTCTATTATAAGTAAAGTATACAAGATTTCAGTTTTATTTAGTTTCCTTAAAACTTTTACTTAAGCTTTCTGTTCTAGGCTTTAGCTGCCGCGCGACTCACATTGGAATACTGTGGAATACTTGCTTTTTCCCACCTGCTATAGTATGAAACTGCTCATAGCATATTTCTCTAGAAATAAGAATGTTGCATAGTGATACCAATAAACTAAACATTCTATAAGGCTGAAAGTTATTTTGTCCAATACAGTTGTTAGATGGAGTAAGAGCGGCGTTTGAATTTTGTACCTATAGTGAAATGAAAGACAAAGAACAAAATTACATTCGATGGACTCATTCGATAAGTAAATAATACATTAAATACCTACTTATCTTAAATTGTAATTAATAAACAGAATGTAAGGAAAAGACAATCCAAATATTAGAAATGTATAATGTAAATATGTAATCCGATAAGAGTTATCCATTTTTTGTATACAGAATATTTTCTAGGAGATAGTAAGCAAGAATTATGTTGAAAAAAGTTCAATTTCTATGTTAAAATTTCTGTAACTTTTGCAATTTATCGAATCATTCCTGCAGTATTAATACATCTGAATTTTTAATTTAAGGCATTCAATTAATCTCGTTCAAGAAGCACAGTGATTTTCAATTAAGAATAGTAAGAAACAAAATATTCCTTTATGGATATGATTCCATAAGTACGAATTATCAAATAGTATATTATTATTAATTCACGTGTAATTAACTCTTATTCTACGTGTACACGAATATAATTACACGTGTATTTTAATACACGGGTCCGTTCGGTACGTTCAAATCCAGGTTACCTAGCAACAGATGTGTTTTTGTATTAAATACACGTGTAATGTAACTACACGTGTATCCGTGAAATTAAAATACACGGGTACGCGTGTATTGAAAATTACACTGACTAAGATCATGATGCGTGTATTACACGTATACACGTGTACTGACATATACGTGAAATAGAGAGCTCTAAGGCATTCAATTAGTCTCGTTCAAGAAGCACAGTGATTTTCAATTAAGAATAGTAACAAACAAAATATTCCTTTAGGGATATGATTCCACAAGTACTATTTATCAAATAGTATCCATAAAAACCTGAACTTCTGTTTATCTATTTTTTTTTTCAAGTTTCTAAATAAAACGGCGATTTTCTTTCGTATTTTACACGCAGCTCTTAAGAATTAAAAAAGAGAACAAGCAATTACATACCAATTACATTCACTTTGATCGCTCTTGGTAATAATCGTCTGTTAATTTAACACTTCTGCAATAATCACAAAAACAGAAATTTGCTTTTTGAAATTGTTTGATTAATTTTTAAATAAATATGGGCCGTTTTCATAATAGTGCTAAAGGAGACTTTAATTTAAAGTCACTTTAAGCATAGGAAAACTAATGTATTTTTATAGGTTAAAGTCACTTTAAATTTAAAGTTCTATTATGAAAACGGCCCTAAGTGAAATTATAATTATTAGAAGTATGTAAATTACATTCAATGTTTTTTTTTTTTTTTTGACGTAATGATGCTCGCTAAAATGCGTGTGCGAACAAAATTGTACCCTCGATGAGCTTGCGATAGTCCTACGTTATTCAGGCAGGAACAAACGGATACTGTGAGCTTGCAAGCCATTCGGCTTCTCCGGTAGTAGTAGCAGTGATACGCACGCGTTCCCCGGCACAAAAGCACATATTTGAATTCTACGGAAAGTCAATTTATACCGCGGCCACCCAACGCACGGAGGAATAAAACTGCGTGATGTACACGAGATTGTCGTTTCTGTGAACCCGATTTAGGCTAGATGCATATTGAGACGCGTCTGGCGCGTTTAGCGTGATAGGCCCCATACACTTGCGAACAAATTGCGCAACAGAGGCTGTCGTGCAAACAATTGTATAGTGTATGGTGTTGTTTGGCGTGCTGCGCAACTAGTTGCAGAAATTCAAAATTGTTTGAAATTAATTGCGCAACGAGTGGCGTTGTACAACGATTGCATCGTGTATGGGCTTTGTACGACACATTGTGCAGTAATTTTTGAATGAGTTTATTGATTTATACCGTCGTTAGGCGGCATGTTTCCGTAGGTTCACGACAAAAGCAACTGGAGTTTGCACAATATTGCGTATAGTGTATGGGTGACCTTGTTTGCACAACAACTTGTTGTGCAACGCCAGTTTGCGCAATTTGTTCGCAGGTGTATGGGGGCTTTAACACAGCGCAGTGCGTGTTTGTGCAACCTCCGCTCCGCGAGCCAACATGATACAACCAGTAGAGAGATATGTTACTGGACGGTCTCATTTTCGTGTGACTTGGCACATGACGTCACGCGGTTAGTATTCGACCGCTTTGCTCGAATGAAAGTTATGGTACATTATAAATTGTGAGCAATAAATGTCGAAATAAAACACATGAAGCATAAGATACTATATTTATTTTAGAAACAACTTTATTACCTATCGGGAAAATTCGGAATAAGCGATTTTCTTAATAAAAACAAATATACATTAACTATTATCTTCCGTGAATGCGACTTGAAAAATCGGCTAGTATTTGTTTTTATATAAAGCCCCCCATACACCTGCGAACAAATTGCGCAAACTGACGTTGCACAAGTTGGTGTGCAAACAAGGTCACCTATACGCTATCACCCATACACTATACGCAATATTGTGCAAACTCCAGTTGCTTTTGTCGTGTACGGAAACATGTCGTCTGATGACGGTATAAATCAACAAACTCATTCAAAAATTACTGCACAATGTGTCGTACAAAGCCCATACACGATGCAATCGTTGCACAACGCCACTCGTTGCGCAATTAATTTCAAACAATTTTGAATTTCTGCAACTAGTTGCGCAGCACGCCAAACAACACCATACACTATACAATTGTTTGCACGACAGCCTCTGTTGCGCAATTTGTTCGCAAGTGTATGGGGCCTATAACACAATATGTTAGGACACAATAAAAAAAATATGAAAAGCAGTAGGTCTTGCTAGACTTACTGCTTTTCATAATTTTCAAACTGCTGCCTTAGTTGTGTTTTACATTTGTTGACTGTCAGGTTTTGCAATTTTATTGACTTAACGTAATCCATGTTTACTCTCAATTTTGCAAAAAGATTAGTCTTTTTCATAAATATTGCTTTCAAAAATGTTTTTTTGGGATTTTAGAAATTCAAAAAAGCTTTTAGGTTTTAAATACTAACAAATTTTTTTCAAAAATTATAATTTTTGGTGCGTACCACTGATGAGTGGCCACATAGTCCGAAATAATTCGAATTATCAGGTACTTTCCATCCACAAGAAATACCGAAACATTTCTAATTAATAAAAAAATAATTAATTGATAATAACGTTTATTTGTGAACACATATTATGTTACAATTTTTTTCAATTTTCTCTTTCTGCCACTGACAAGTCATTTAATTGTTTATTTAAATATCGCAACCGGAAAAACATTCGCGATTTAAAAAATAATTTTTTGGAGGTTTCGTTGTACATTACATTGGCACTTTTAATTAATAAATTTGTCATATAATTTTTTGAAATTAAGATATTATCTGCATTTATATTGGTAAATATTGTTTCTAACTCTTTCATACGAGCCATAAACTCGGCAGATGGCTTTGTTAAGCCCCCCTCACTCAAATGGTTAACCCAAGAGTAAGACTCACTACTACTTCCTACCAATGAGCTGCCTGGTTCTTGTAATTTTTTGCAAATGAAACCCGCCAAATTTTCTAAACCATCGAAACGACTTCTTCCAATTCTTTAAAATCAGGATCGCTTTGTGATTCCAAGTGGCTTTCCATTTGAACAAGACCCGTAAAACACCGTGCACCTAAATTGATATCTGGTGTCGTTAGGTCAGGTGTATCATCCACCTCGACGTTACCATACGCTGACAACGATCCCTCGTTTTGACCTAATATATAGGACCGCAAACGGTATCTAAATTCCAAACAATCTGGGTGATCATGAAGACCTCCCTTGGCTCTTATAACACCGAAGAAGTTTTCAAGTACGTCTTGATTTAGTCTGTACTTTGTGTCAAATCTTTTAGAAAGATTGTCAAAAAGCAAGAGATTATAACACTTGCAGTAAAGAACTATGTACACAAACTTTTTTAAAATTGACAGTAAAATGTATCTTTCTGAAATGGTAAGAAAGTAGATTTGCCTTTGACTCTTAAAGTATTTATAACATGCGTCATCTTATTTAGGATATTGTTTTGAAGCTCGAGAGAAAACCCATAAGCTTTTGTTCTATCCCGACTGTCTGTTGCTGGAACTCTCACATTCATGCAGTCAAACCAGTCGTTTACCTATTTGGAAGGACAATAAAAATCAAGATCTTTTTAAGCAAATAAAATAAATTCTTACTAGTTTGAAAAATTCTGCACATTCAAGCCAGTTTTCAACTCCAGTTGACCATTGATTCCACATCGTGTCATTGCGCTTGATACCGTATGGGAAAATAATTTGGTGGCTAATTTGACCTTCTGTCGCCCAGCGTTCTTTACATTTAGATTTTCTTTAGAAATATTATGTGCAATCGTTAAATCCGATGCACTAGTTATATCTAGGAAATTTTCAACCAAGTTTTTGTTAATCTCCCCGTTGTTGATAATGAAACCAGAATCAACAAAATCATTCCTAATTAACTTAATAAGTTGGGGGACATCTGCAAAAGCATAAATCCGATGTTCATTTGCAAGGTTTTGAAACCATGTTTTTTCCAAGGTTATTCCCAATTCATTATGTAAAGAGCTATTTCCTCCTCCTAGATCACTGACCATGCCAACAATGTGAAAACCTATAATAATAAAAAAAATACCTAGGCCGATTATTTCATGCTATTTCATACCTGAAATTTCAACATAATTTATTATCTCAAATAAAATATTTTTTGTCATTTTGCAGTCATAGGCATAGAAGATGACTTTGTTTCCAGTTCGAAAACAATCCTCTCAACATTACGACTTATACATAGCTATACGGCTTCAATGTGTCATCATTAGCCTTGTCATAAAGATATACTTTTCGGAGCTTCATTTCATCAAATGATAATACAGAAACTTTTTGCATGGGTTCATATCTTTTAGTTTTATAATATTTAACACAGGCTTCAAAATACCAGGTGCAATCTTATTTTTTTTCAGCCAAGATCGCAGTGTAGATACGGCTGGAAAGGGATACCCTTTTTTCAGAAGTAGTCTATAAGCTCGAGGACCTGCCGAGTGAATGACAATTGCTTTTGAAACATCTTCAATTGACCATCGTGGGCGTCCTTTGGGATTTATAAGCTTTTTCATTTGTTCTGAAGTAAATATCCGTTTCATTACTGCAGCCTCTTTTTCCAATCGTATGATTTTATTGTTTAATTCCGCTATAGTTGCATCACGGTCATCAGGCTCTGTGTTAGTTCTACAACAGCCAAGAGAACATTAAGTACCGATCTTAAAATAACAATAATAAAATAAAATTACCCTGCGTCATTAGTATTTGAAATATTACTATTTTGGCTATTTCTATGTACAATAGAACCTTCACCTTCAATATCATTGTTGTCACCACCACCACCAGCATTTCTAATAGGAAATTGTAAAAATTAATTAACATGCTTCAAACTACTACCAGTTACTCGCACTTTGACTACCATGAGTAGGTACTTACTCTGTTGGAATCTCCTGTTCCTGTAATAGAGTGTTAATCAAATTAGAGCGATTCCGTTTTTCTAAGCGTTGACGTCTTGAGTTAGAAGAGGCAGCAGTAAAAGTAGCTTGCTTTCTTGGGAGATTTGCAGTGGGAATCACTCCTGATTTAATTAGCCGACAATTTGAAGGGGCGTATCCCAATAGTTCGTGCTTTAAATTACGTTTATAGTCACCATCTTTAAAATGTTTAGAACATATTCTGGCATTCAGAAGATTAAATGCGTCTTTACGACCACAAGCATTTTGCCAAGCTTTCCGAAGTGCATCGTCGGTCGGGAAGCGGAAAAACCTTGCACTCCCTTTTATAAAATGTGTCGCTTGATCGTCAGTATTAAGCTGAACAATGCACACCGCATTATTTTGATGGCCGATAAACAACACACCAATCTCGATAACAACAACTTGCACATTAACATCCAAAAAGCACTGTTATAGCACTGTTTCTCATCACTTCCATGCAGTTTCTCTATGTCGAACAAACATTCAAACAAGTGTCACAGCCAGGGTTGGAAAGTTTAACCTTCGTAAGGCCGGGCGGGGTACAGGTGTACCCCACATATACATTTACTGTGACAACTTCAACAATATATTTTTTTAAATTTTCTCTTTTCTGCTATCTTTAATTTATACATTTTTTATATAGTATCCAAAATATTAAAGCATTTGTTTTAAAACAAACTGTTTAAAACATTGTGTTTAAAACCCAATTAAAAACAAACCCTTTGTTTAAAACAAAGGGTTTGTTTTTAATTGGGTTTTAAACATGTTTTTAAACATGTTTTTTTTACTTGATGTTTTAAATTCATTTTTGTGATTTTAAGCGTAGAAGAAGCACTTCTGATGTAAGTGTTTTGCATTATTGATACATATAATATGTATTTAATAATAAAAAATTAGTTGTCTTATTAAGGGCCAGTTTGATAATGGAATTTAAAAGAGACTTTAAAGTCACATTCGTGTAAACATCTTTCAGCATTTATTATTTAATTATTATTGTAAATTAGATGTACAGTATATAAATATACTTGGTGGTCTAATATTCAAAATAAATAACTATAAAATTATTAACAATACAAAAAATTTGCTTTTAGAAAGTTACATCTTAACTTTTACTTTCTTTCCACATTTCCTATTAATTTTATCAAATTTATTTTTATTTTATTTTACTATTATTGGTAATTGAATATACAGGGTGAGTTATTAAGCGCCCTTTCTTCCATAGCTCATTTATAGAACGAGATAGAATTTTTTTCTTTTACAAGGACATTCTACCTATTAAGCACTATATAAATATAAACTGATTTAGTTTCATTTGTTTTTTCAAGTGTTCAAGCCTGTATAATTGTCAGATTTTCAAATTGCCGTTATTCAATTTTTTTAAATGCAACCCCCCCTATCTTTTTTCACGAATAGATAGTGTTCATGTTCCTCTTCAATTCTGTTATAGGTTTTCTGCATCTAATCCTTACAGTTTTTTTGCTACAAGAAAGTTTTTACATTTTTACTCTAAAATCAATATTAAAAAGTTATTTAACGTACCGTATTTTAATTTGTTTAAGACAGCGTCCTCTATTTCATAAAACAAATGGATAATATCAAGTTTACAATTGGTTACAAACTCTTATTACATTATAATCATCGTATTTTTATTGTAATACAGTTCTTTCACCTTGTTGTAATTAACGTCTTACAATTGATTCGATGTGGTTTACAACAAAAGAAAACATCAGTGTTTGCAAATAATTACCTTAATGTAAAAATTGTTGTACTTCAAAAAAAATATACAAATAATAAATTAATAATCTAACAAATAAATGAAAATCGGTGAATTTCTTTTGTTCAAGTATTCAGATTTTATTAAATCAAATGTTAATGAAGACAACTGAAGCTTAGGAATTACATCGAATCAATTTTAAAGCATTCTTAATTAAAACAAAGTATTATAACAAAAATACGATTATTATAATGTAATAAGAGTCTGTAATCAATTGTAAACTTGATATTATCCATCTGTTTTAAGGCGTTGTCTTAAAGGAATTAAAATACGGTACATTAAATAACTTTTTAATATTTAAAAATGTAAAAAGTTTATTATAGCAAAAGAACTGTAAGGATTAGATACAGAACACCTATAACAAAATTGAAGAGGAACATAAACACTATCTATTCGTGAAAAGAGATAGGGGGGGTTGCATTTAAAAAAAATTTAATAACGGCAGTTTGAAATTCTGACAATTACACAGGCTTGAACATTTGAAAAAACAGGTAAGACTAAAAGAATTTATATCTAGGTTATTCCTTACACTTTAATTTATAACACTACCGATTTTTATTGCCGTACGATAAACAATACGTTTACAGTTAGTATTTCAAGAGAAGTTGAATATCAGACTGTTTTCAATAAAATATTAATTTACTCTTAGTTGATTAATTAAATATAAATATTTTATGCGCTACTGTTTAGAGGATCGAGTGTTATGTCTTTCTATAAGAAAATACACAGGGTATTCCATTTAAAAAAATCCTGCTACATGCTGCCATTACTTTACGTAACACTCTGTATGTACCAAAATAATTTTAGGATATAGTGCTAAATAGGTAGAATGTCCTTGTAAAAGAAAAAAATTCTATATCGTTCTATAAATGAGCTATGGAAGAAAAGGCGCTTAATAACTCACCCTGTAGAGTTTGGTCCGTTTCTCGATTTGCTTTGATTTGCTTAACCTGAAAAATTGAGGACGTTTTTGAAACGTTATACAGGGTTAGTTAAAAGTCTGGAAACGGTCATTTATTGCCGTTATTATTCATTTTAGGAAATTATGTTCTGTACGAAAGTTTTTTAGGAAATTTTTATCTACAACTGAGAATACTTGAATTTTTTCTTTCCAATTGTTTTTGAGTTATGCCTATTTGCGTAATTTTTTTAAATGGAAACTTTTTACTTTTACTCTACCGTTCGGTAGAGTATTTTTTTCTCTTTACAATAGTATTCTTGTTCTTTTTAGAATTGAGGGTTTTGTGAAATTGAAAACTCTGGTTCAAATATTTATTTTAGTTAGGTAGATCTAGACAAAATTGAAGTTATCGGTCACAATCTTATCATTAAAAATAAAAGCAACAAAAAAACGAATAAATAACTAAGTAAATTAAATTAAATGTTCAAATTGGCAGGATGCGTATTATTAAATAAATTACAAACGTCTTGTAAACTTTTACGTCTATCTCCATAACCCAGCATCATAATTATTTAAATTTTTTGACGTTCATTTAAACTCGCCATTGCTGATATTAACAGCAGTCAATTGCACAATTGAATTTGACGTAAACAATAACCACTGATAAAGTTACTCGCTCGAGTTTGTTTATCGTTTACTTAGATGTACCTGACCTGGCGCTAATAAGCATGCACGACGGGAAATGAATACTTGAAATATTGTTCTTTTTTCAGAAACTCCGCAATTCTAAAAAAAAAAACAAGAATGCTATTATGACGAGAAAAAAGTACTCTACCGAACGGTAGAGTAAAATTAAGAAGTTTTCATTTAAAAAAGTTACGCAGATAGGCATAACTCAAAAACAATTGAAGAAAAAAAAATTCAAGTATTCTCAATTGTAGATAAAAATTTCCTAAAAAACTTTCATGCAGAACATAATTTCCTAAAATGAATAATAACGGCAATAAATGACCGTTTCCGGACTTTTAACTAACTCTGTATAAGGAACATACCTTATAACGTCTATTTAGTGCATTTAATTTTGTATATTCTTAATTAAAATATCAGTTAGAATATCATTAGAAGTAGAAAAGCTGGTAAACTAGTTATAATTTTCAAGGACGTAAATAAAAAATAAAAAATAAAATTGAAATTAGAAATTGCATATGTAGAAAACATTTTTAGACGAAAATTGAAGGCCCACAACTGTTTTCTACTTTATTCTATTTTCAACCCTAAAAACTGCAAAAATGAATCTCTAAAATTTTTATCGTAAATATTTTTAAACTTTTATCATTTCGCAATACAACTAATAACTACTTTTTCCTTTTTACTATGTAATTTAGGTTGTGAGAGTATTTGAAGCAATTAAAAAAGTGTAATAAATTTAAATAAAATATTTATTTTATTTAATTTTAAACAGTTTTTTTTTTGTTTAAAACATGATTAAAATCAAATTAAGACGTTTAACGTAAAAATTCTTAAGAAGATGAGAACCAAATACATGTCAATTATTGAAGTTCACAGTGAACTGTTTAAGGACATCATGGAGAAGAGGAATGCAAAACTTAACATTGGCTGGGATCATTGTGATGTTTTCGAGCATTTCAACATTCTGAGGTGCTGGAAGTGTGGTAGATACAATCACAAAGCCAAAGACTGCGAGAACGAAGAACTATGCTTCAAATGTGGAAGTACATCACACAAAACTTACAACTGTGATGCTAACGACTTTGAAATGTATAAATTGTATTGAACACAACTTGAAATTAAATCTGAACTTAAATACCGATCATTCAATACTAGATACAAATTGTTCTGTTAACGCCAAAATTATTGAATCGATAATTACAAAAACAAGCTATACATCATAGCAACTACCGAACCCATTGAGATCGCGTACTAACTTGGTTAATCTTAAGATCACTCATTTAAATGTTCGCAGTGTCAGAAATAAATATGCCTTAATTGAAGTTTTTTTGGATTCTATAAAACCTGACATATTTTGTGTAACTGAACATTGGCTAGCAACAGAAGAGACCGTGGTTTTAAATAATTATAAGTTAATCAGTAAGTACAGCAGATTCAATCAAAAAGGCGTGTAATAACACTAAATAATATTAAATATTTGATCGTCTCGATATATAGACCTCCAAATGCTAATCTAATAGAATTTTTTGATTTTCTTGACGCCGAGTTAGCCAAATTATACAATACAGCTGATTACCACATCATTTGTGGAGACTTTAACATCGACACACTGAATATATCACCCGCAACCCTTAATTTGGAAAACTTAATGTTACAATACAATCTTGACCTACGAACAATGCAAAGAACTCGAACAAGTAAATCAACGGCAATTTGTATTGATAACTTTTTTTCTGATATTGACTGTCGGATCGAAATAGGAGACACACATCTATCGGATCACACTTATCAAACTGCAAATATAAATCTAGCAAAGGACACACCAAAAACTTATGTATACAGAAGACAATTTCACCAACATAACATTGAAATATTTAAAAGCTACTTGAAGCTAGAAGACTGGCAAGAAGTTCGCTCTGTAAGTGGTACCGACAACAAATTTAATGCATTTATGAAAGCGTTTCTTCATCATTTTAATAATTCGTTCCCAATCCTGAAAAAGGTAAAAGTAAACACCGAAAAAAGGTGAATGGATAACCGAGGAAATAAAACAATTATCAACATTCTTAACTGAAATGCAGCAAACAGATAAGTGTCTCAAAAGTGAATGGTACCACCAATGTTTTTTGGAATTTAAAAAACTTTACAAAACTAAAGTTGAATTTGCAATAGTCTCGTACAATTCTAACAGAATTAGTAGTAATGGCGCCAGGGGAGATAGCTGCAAAACCGATAGCTCCGCACAAAGTGTGTAAACGCTGCAAAACAACAGCCCTATCGGGCCTTAAATGTGTAACGTGCGGTGCATTATCTCATAACAGTTGTGTTGAACTCCTAAAAAGAGAGAGAAATGTGTTAGTTATTGACTCAAAAACTATAAATTGTTGCAACACGGAAACCAAGGTTAGCGAGGACACTCTACATTCTACGCATGTGCCAAGTTTAAGCAATGTTGGTAACGTTGATAATCTCAATTCAAGCGCAGTGGAAATACTGTATCTAAAGGAATTGCTTAGACAGAAGAATCTAGTAATCTACAATCAACAAGAAACTATCGTTTCTTTTAAGCAACAAATTGTACTCCTAAATGCATGTCAGGGATCCGGATCTGGCAAAAATAAGGCGATTGCGGATAATAAGGTCGAACTATCTAGGACAACTAGAAGTAACGATACCAGTAAATCGGTGGATAAGACTGATAAACAGGCTCAAAAAAATTACTCGAACTCTGACATAGTAAGAGCCGACGTCCCTATAGCGACCAAGAAGACAGCCTCTTATGCATCTGTGACCGGCGAACCTACTGCGGTGAAGCCTAATGGTGGCAACTCTGTAAGAAATATAAACAAGCCGAAAAACGCGCGTGTGTCAACTGGCACTAACGAGTCTTTGACTAGCGGACTAAAAAGTGCGGAACGATACGGTTATTTACATGTTTTTCGCCTTGATCCTTTCACTGATGTGCAAGTGCTACAAAAATATTTAAACTCATTCTCTTCAAGTGCTCTCTGTGAAAAACTGACGTCTAAGCATCCGGAGCAATACGCATCTTTTAAAATCACCGCTCCATTTTCTGATCTCGATAGTTAGAAATCCAGACATCTGGCCAATCGGGGTTTGTGTAAAGCGGTTTTTTCTACCAGGGAGACCAGGCAAGACTACAGCTTAACTGAACTAAACAAAAGTAAGTTAAAAGTCATACATGTTAACATGCAAGGTATGGGTAACAAATTGGACTCTGTTCAAACATTTTTACGCGAAGAAATGCCTGATATCCTCTGTGTATCAGAACATTGGTGTTCCGGTGAAACTTTAAATAATATCTCTGTGGACAATTATGTTATCGCGGCAAGTTACTGTCGTCAAATTCATGGAAGGGGAGGTGTCGCGATTTTTATTAATAAATCGTTGAACATCATTGTTAAAGAAATTATTCAAATTAAACAATTGTCACTCGAAAAGTGTTGCGAATATTGTGCTATGGAATTTAGATTGGACGGACTCCGTGTATGTTTGGTGACCATTTATCGTCCTCCAGACGGATCATTCGACTTATTCACCAAATCTTTTACGGAAGTTCTTTTAATTTCCAGTCACTACGATATAATTCTCATCTGCGGCGACATGAATGTCAATGTTCTTAATTCTACCTTTCAAACACTGACATTAATGGATATACTTAGTTCTTTCAACTTGCATACCACCACTTCTGATCCGACTCGTATACAAATCAACAAGAATGGAACAGTCACCTCGACAGCGATTGATTATATGATTGTAAATCTCGACTCTACTAAGTATGAATGCACCGTGATTGACCCAAACTTAGCTGATCATCTAGCCCACAAGTTTTTGTTAGATTTTAGCCCGGATTGTCAAAATGAACCGCCACTGAAGACTAAATTCCGGCGTATTAATAAATGTAATCTTGATATTATACGCAGGAATTTGGCAGTGGAGGACTGGCAAGCTGTTTATCAGCATGAGGAAGCAAATGCTGCGTTTACTGACTTTATAAACACTATTGAATGGTATTTTAACGTTGCGTGCCCGCTTCGAGAGTCAACTCCAAAAAAGGAACCAACATGCATACAATTTGTTAGCCCACAAATATTGAAAGCCGGTCAGGATTTGAGAGAACTCTACCAACTGCTTCGTGCTACGGGTAGCCTGCAGTTACGCGATGCTTATAGAATAAAAAAAAGGCAGTATAGACAACTAATCCTTGAGACAAAAAGACGTCATATTAATGATCAGGTGAACCGAGCGCATAACAGAAGCAAAGGTTTATGGAGTGTAGTCAACAGAGTTACTGGCCGTAAAAACTACGACACATCCAAGCTGTATGCATCGATGGAGAAACGTTGGATGATCCGCTAACGATATCAAATATGTTCGCTAAACATTTTTCTACTGTAGCAAAAGAAATGCTCCAAACACACTTACTGCAGAACCTTTCGACTGATTGCACAACTAACACCTAATGTCCAACAATCAATGTATTTTCCTGAAATTACCGTTCATGAAGTAATAGACGCTATAAAAAGCTTGAAAATTTGCAATCCATCTGGTATTAATGGACTTCCTACATGTATATTGAAACAAAACATGCATGTCTTGGCGTTACCTCTGACATGCATCTACAATTTATCGATCAAACAGTGTACCTTTCCTGATGTCTTAAAATCGTCAATCGTTATACCGATTTTCAAAAAAAAAGGGAAAAGATCTGATATCTCAAATTACCGACCGATCACGATCATTAGCGACTTCTCAAGGATATTTGAAAAAATTATATATCAAAAAATCTACAGTTATCTAGAACACTTTAACCTGCTTTCTGATACACAACATGGCTTTCGTAAGGGTATGTCGACTGCTAGTGCCTGCACAGAGTTTTCTGAATATGTTTACAACGCTCTTGACAATAATAAGTTAGTTGCTGCCATCTACTTTGACCTTAGTCGTGCCTTTGACACGGTGCAAACTGATTTTCTAATCGACAAACTATATGCACTTGGTGTCAGGGGCAAGCTGTTGGACTGGCTGAAGTCTTATCTCACGGATCGGACAATTGTCGTGAGCTCGTGCGGCCAATCATCGTCTAAACAGATAATGGAGCTAGGTGTTCCTCAGGGATCCGTACTAGGACCCCTGTTATTTTTGACATTTATTAATGATCTAGTCGAGAATCTTCACACATCGGGCAGGCTAATATCATTCGCCGACGATGCAACTGTTGTACTGGCCTGTGATGATGTCACTGATCTGGAGGTTGGTTTGAACAACATTGCTTCACAGTTCGGTATCTGGTGTAAGAGAAACAACCTAATACTTAATTGTAACAAAACTATTAGAATAAACTTCTATAAGCGAAGACTTGTGCCGGACATGAATGTACAATTATTGGGTGATATCATAACTGTCTCGGATAGTGCGTCTTTACTTGGTGTTACACTAGACAGTAACCTATCCTGGAATCTTCAAATAGACAAAGTATGCAAGAGGGTTAACAGTGCTTATTTTACAATTCTCAAAATGAAGCCATATATTGATAGAACCTACCTACTTCAATTATACTATGGACTCGTTCACTCTGTCCTTTCCTACTGCTGCGAGCTTTGGGGAAACGCCAGCAATGCAAGAAGGGTATTTATTGCACAGAAGAGAGTCATAAGATTGATCTTTGATATAAATTATCGTGACACATGTAAAAATACGTTCATTGAGTCTAAAATAATGACACTGACGTCTATTCATATCTACCGATGCATCCTATACATCGTTGACAATAAGACTAAGTTTGCCACTAATCATGATCTTCACGGCCGTGAAACCAGGTTTGCTGATCGATTCAGTACGCTGCCACACAGCACGACCACATATGAGAAATCGCCTATTTATTCCGGATTAAAATACTTCAATAAGCTGCCCCAGGACTTACAAGGAATTGCGGAGCGGAGTAAATTTAAGAAACAACTAAAGGACTTCTTGCAAGCGAAGGCCTACTACACAGTGAATGAGTTTCTTAATAGCCCAAATGTTAATTAATTAATTAATTGTATTTGTCTCTTTCTTGTTTCTTGTATTCCTGTTTTTGGTATTTTTTTTTTCTTGTTTTAAGCTGACGAACACATCTAATTTGTATTTAGCACGTGTAATAAAGTATGATTATGATTATGATTATTAATTAGTTCCAGTTCCAATGTCAGCCGGGAATGTTGGCGAATCATCAATGAAAAAAGACTGCATAACTCTGAAAATGAGATATCCTTACTCGATGACCAGTATAACGAGATAAATGACAAAACTGAAATTGCTGACCTACTAAATAATTATTTTGCTCATCATTCAAACAATGCAACCACAGACAACTTCTCTAGCGATGCTTCTGTGCCTGATTCTATGTTCCTGACGCCTACAAACGCTGCAGAAATAACAACAGTCATTCATGCAAAGTGTGTCAAATCTAGTGCTGGTCTAGATGAAGTCCCTGGAAATGTTTTAAAATCTGTAGCTGAAATTATAGCGTGTCCCTTAGAAAATATAATAAATGAATCCTTTTCTGAAGTCATATACCCTGATTTGCTGAAAATAGTGCCAATTTACAAGAGCAAAGGAAGTCAACTACAGACATATTGCATTACAGAACCAGATCGCGAAAATATTCGAAGAGATTTTTAATAATCGACTATTACTCTTCGTAAACAAACACAATGGGTGGTATGCATAAAACGAAGTAGATGCTAATACTTCTCAAATTAGTATATTCTTCGAAGTATCTTCTATTACATAAAGTACCTACTGCGGTTCTGAAGCATGTACTGCGAAAGCAAAGTTTATACTACAGCACCTAGTAAATACTACGCTGCAGTAGTATTTACTATTAAGATGAATCTGAGGCTTTGAAGTAGATACTACAGTAGGTGCTTCTACAGCGAAGTAAAAACTTCTATGTGCTCTTGTGCTCTAGTATCTACTAGATCGCATAGTAAATACTACGTTACTGTAGTAGGTACTTCACTTTAGAAGTAGGTGCTTGAAGTATTAGCATGTACTTTGTTTTATGCATACCACCCAATATCTACAGTAACGCACAGAACGGATTCAGAAAGGGTAAATCGACAATAACCGCAATAACTGAGGCTTACAATTTTATATTAAACGAACTAAACAATAAGAAAAAAATTTACGCATTATTCTGTGATCTTAGTCGTGCGTTCGACACAGTCAACCATAAGTTATTGTGTCAAAAACTGGAGGTACTTGGCATAAGAGGCTTGCCCAACAAGTGGATATTTTCGTATTTGAACAAACGATTTCAGCGTGTCGCTGTCCGTGATTGTTTATCAAATGCGTTAAGTATAACAGCCGGAGTTCCACAAGGATCCATCTTAGGTCCCGTATTATTCTCGCTGTTTATAAACGATCTACCAACTTCTTGCCATGAACCAGAAAAAACGATAATCTACGCGGACGATACCAACTTCATTATATCTAAGGATAATATGAACGAAGCTCAACAGTCGACCAAGACTACATTGGAAGAAATGAAATTGTGGTGCAAAAATAATGGTCTTTTTTTGAATACCGCAAAAACATTCTTTATGCCGGTCGTCACCAAAAATACAACTATTGATTCCTCTCCCTTAATAAAGTGTGGATACAATTCAGTAGCATGCGTTCAAGATATGAAGTTTCTTGGCGTCCATATGGATAGCAAACTGACTTGGAAGCATCATGTTCAATGTTTGGAAAAAAAACTTAAGTGGGAAAACATTTCTCATATATAGTTTACGCGGGACAGTCAGTTTTGATGTTTTGCGATCGCTCTATTTCGGACTGGTTCATTCTGCTCTGTTGTATGGTATTATATTTTGGGGTAACTGTGCAAGTGCGGTTAATATCTTCAAACTTCAAAAGAAAATCATTCGTACGATGGCCAATGTTCAGCTTAGGACACACTGCAGAGAACTTTTTATCCAGTTTGTCATAATAACTTTTCCATCATTATATATTTATGAATTAATATTATACGCTCGCTCTATTGAACATACCGCCCTTAAAAACTGTAATTTTCACGACTATGCAACTCGTACATGTAATAGCATAAGACTTCCCTTAAATAGATTAGCAGTAAGTCAATCCGGTCCTGTTTTTATGAGTTTATTGTGCTTGAATAAAATTAAGACATTGTGGAATGACGAAGTGCTAACTACCAACAGACTTTTCAAAATTAAACTGAAAAGGACTCTAATCTCAGCTGTTTATTATTCAGTCAACGATTTTTTGGAAGAGTGATTGTTAATGTCTTATTTTACTTGAAGCTTTTTGAATGTTGTATTTACTTTGACATGTCATATGTTTCGTGCTTTATGTAGTCTCTGTCTCTGTAAGCTACGACCATTGACTAAATATATATTATATTATATTATTATATTATATTATATATTATATTAATTTTAAGTCAATTTTAAACATGTTTTAAACAAAAAAAAACTGTTTAAAATCAAATAAAACAAATGTGTGTTTTTAAAAAAAAAACAGTTTTTTTTCCAACCCTGGTCACAGCGTTTACTAACTGCGTGACGTCATCAACAGAGAAATATGGCGCCCAACCTGCGCAGTGTCACCCCCTGGTGGGCCAACTCTCGCCTGCGAAATAATTACTGCGTACACGGTTTTGTTTCTGTTTGGTGTAAATACGTCTTTCTGTGAACTTGTCACGAGGGTAACGCGTAATCACTCCTTCTTTTCAGTGGCCCGGGTATAGCATCCCTTACTTGACCATAGGTCAAAAGTAATTGCAGCCATAAATCTAACTGAATATTTGAAACTCGAAAAACGAAACAAAAAATGGGTCGAATAGTAAAATATTTGTGAAGTAGTTTTGGGAATCTGTTGTACGAGAACAGAATCTTGAAAAAGTTATAATCAAAGTAGTTTCTTGTACGTTAAATATTGAACCGAATTTGTAACTATTTTAATTATTGTGACTCTACATCAATTGTGCATGATAAATGATAATTGACAGAACAATTTAAAGTAATGGAAGTTGCGTAAATCAAGATAAAATATAAGTAGTAGACGAATAAATTTCTAAATAAACTTCATCGTGATAAACTTCCAATAATATCGGTGTTTTATTTTGGACCGAATATTAGGCAAATGCGACTAATATTACAGCTACACACCATTAAGGATTCTTTCAAATTCGGACTGTCTATGAAAATCTGACATTTTAGTTACTAGTGTGATTTCTTATAATAAATTTATTTTAGGTTATAGTTGATTTTTTGAATTATTTATGTAGCCTAATGAGAGATTGAAGATATTTCCGAAATACATGATTTAGAACATTATCAGTTTCAGGTCTTTTACTGCAAAAGGTACACTGACAAAAATGTATATTAAAAACCGTGTTGTAAAAAAAGTATCATTAATAATAAAATAAATTGTTTTAAAAGTAGCAAAATTGTTTAAGTAAAGCCAGTAAATTTTTCTCTTAAAAGAAATGACAATGCGATTTTATTACATTAAGCATATGATTTTGTAACATTTATGAGTTCGGCCTGCAGATATGATGTTTACAACATAAAATTTGTAGGTCAAAAAGCGTTCGAAAGATGTCACAACTTAAATTATTCATTACTTTCATATCGCAATGGCGAATAACCTAGGACAAATCGGTTTGGTTTGCAGTGGAGTTCTCGAGCTACGGTTCTGCTGATGAAGGCCCAATTAGGCCTGAAGCAGCTGTACAGAGCATGCTCGAGGAATCCGCTGTAATCAAAACCGATTTGGACAATTTTTTTTAAATAAAATTTGTAATTTAATATACGTTTTTTCTTAAATCGAGTGCAGCTGCAAAGGTTGGTGATCGTGTGAATCCCGTAGCTTCTTATCTGTGTTAAAATATAAATATATTAAACGATATTATATTTTATATTTTAGCCATTTTAGAATATCCTTTAGAATATTTAAATATATAACAGTTAATATAAATATGTTTTTAAGTTAATAAAATGATTTTGCTGTCACATATAGTAATATAAATTTTTGTAAAAATTACTATATTTATATTTACTTTTACAACGTAATTCTCTCCGTGTAGATTCTAGGTGCTCAAAATCTTGTTTCACGATATCAATTATTGAATTTCTACTGACCCGCAATAAAACAATAATTTACCTACATCATTACTAAATATTAAGAATGAAATTACTTCAAAAATACGTGCCAGTCTTTCGAAAATGTCTTTATTAGTAGGTAGGTCTTTCTTGTATTAATCAAAACGTTGTTTGCCAAACGCTTTCTCGTTGGCAGAAATTACTTTCGTCATTTTGAATTAACAAGAAGTTGAAAGAAAAAATACCAGAAGTCAGTTAACTAAATTAATGATTGAATTAGCAAGATGAATATTTAAAAAAAAAAACGTTGCATGAGAGGACCTGACGCCAACCTAACGCCTGCTGCGTGTTTAAAACAATCGTGAACGGTATACCGCATTCACTTCTGGTGAATTCAAAAAGTATTGTGAGGAATAAGGCATTCAGCACCAGCAGACAACGACAGGAATACCACGAGGTAATGGACAAGTGGAACGGGTGAATCGTACTATCATTCCGTTACTTACCAAGTTGTCATCATCAAAACCTGAAGAATGGTACAAGTATTTGGACATTGCTGGGCAATGTACAGCAGTTCATCGGAGCATTGGAATGTCCCCGTTCAGAGCAATGTTTGGAACATAACCTCGATTAACAGGGTTTGTCCAATATTGCTGATGACATCTGTAAGGAGTTGCTACAAGAGTTCCTCGAAGAACGTGACGAGCTACGAGACCGAGCTGCTGAACAAATCTCTAAAGTGTAAGCTAAGAATAGAAAAAGTTTTAACAAAAGAAGGAAGGAACCACAACAATATCAAGTCGGTGATTTAGTTGCAATCAGAAGAACACAACAAGGTCCAGGGTTGAAGTTGCACTTCAAATATCAGGGACCATAAGAAGTGTCAAGGGTATTGAATCATGAGAGATATGAGGTAGCGAAGGTTGGACAATTTGACCGACCCTGGAAAACTGGAACCGCTGCCGACTCCATGAAAAGGTGGACAGACGGATTAGATCACGAAGACTCGGAACCAGATGAGCTAGATAAGAAAAACAAATGTTACCATATTTCCGAGGGCGGAAAATGTTCAGGACAGCCGAATGTAGGAATTGGGTCCGGGAGACGCGACGCGATTTTAAAAAAAGATTGTGATCCAGTCAGTCAACCGTTGGTTATGTACTCTTATAACTATATTTTGTGTAATTTATTATAGATAGCTATGTAATTAGTTTTAGGAAGTATAGGTTGAGAAAATGTAAATAAACAACTTGAACGGAAGAAAGAACTTTATTAATTATCTAAAAATTAACCCTAGACAAACGTAAAAAAGCCTACAATACGTATTTATTTTTTTATTCCGTCGAGCCATCGTTTGTTTTCAATTCCAATTTCGACTAGAAAGCACTTCTAAGTTAAATTTGAATCATTGTTACCGAAATTACTTTAATATCAGAGAATAATATAAAGGGTTAAGGATCATGTACTAAATAAACCGCACCCTATCCCTTAGACTCTAGATGGTAAGATAATTACTGAACTTTAAGGCAATGAACAAGATGCCAGGAATGACTGAATCGTGGAATAATTCTGCAACTGTTAAAAATAAATGTACTGATACTTCTCGTATTTTGTTCCAAGAAGAGGGGAAATTTACTGATATTTTTTACATTTAATTAAATTGAATTAATTTATTCAAATATTTGTTGTTTTTATAGATGAGAATATTGAGTTATGAATGAAAACTTGTAAGTATACATTACATATGGGCTCCCACCAGTTAATAACTTAATCTTAAACAATTTCCGCTGAGTGTGATTGATATACGAACTAATAAATTTGCAAATTTACACTTTGATAATGTCAAATATTAATATCTCATCATATTTGCATGCTATCAGTTTAGTTACTATCAAATTTTATTTCACATTGTAATGAAAATTAATGCGAACTCAAATATTAGCGAGTGAAGGCATTGGTTTCGTTTTTCATATTAGGAGTAATTTTATTGCATTTACAGCGACTGAATCATCGCTTTGTATATTAAAATACTCATTTGCCGTTTCGAACGCTCATTTACGTTAATTAATTTAAGGAACGTTTCATTAAGTTAACGGTCCGATTAAAGTAAACGTTGCCATGGCTACACATGCTAGAACTACAGTGTTGGGTTTCATAAAAGTCGATTAAATTTAATCATTGGCAAAGAATAATCATTCCTATACCTTCAGCACATGTAACCATAGCAACGTGTACTTTAAATGCATGATTAAGTTTAAGTAACGTTTATGAAATCCACTATAGGAATATTCATTTTAATCGGACCTTAACTTAATGTTAACATAAACGCATAAAATTTGCAGAAAGATTCACTTAATTAGAACTTTATGGGACCTTAATATTGCTAAATTATTTATAATAGATTCATAAAAAATCTCGTGATATAAATATGTCCTACCCATTTTATGTTTATATTTAAAATAATTGAATTCCTAAGGGCCGGTTTCTGAAATGAATTTATTGGTCGATTAGTTTAATTACTCGTTAAAGTAGGATATGAGTTTCTGAAACACTTTAATCCCTGGTTAATTTAAAGCAGCAAACGGTCTGTTAATTGACGTATGTCCAATTTATGTAATCTACAATTCATTTTTTTACTATATGCCGATCGATCGATCGATAACTCAAAGAACTTTTATGTAGCTATCTCTAACTTTCTACCTTCTACTTCTCTACCTTCTAACATTTTCTTCCGCCTAAAAATGATGGAAACCTTTTAAAGACATTTTCTTTCACCTAAAAATGATCCAAAATTTACTAAATTATTTTTTAGGCGGAAGAAAATGTTTGTAAAGGGTTGCCTTCTCTCAGGGTATCGTTCCTGATAAAAATTACAAGCTGCATTTGCATTTTCACCTGCTTCTATAAAGCATTTTAACATATCGTACTTCTCACATTGTGCATTCGCTTTAAAGTATGGAATGAACGTTGACTACTGTCAACTGTTAAACTACTATTAAAGCGATTGTGAGAGTTCTAAAATTGAATAGATTACTGTCTACTGTGACAATGCAAAAGAACATCAATTGTTTCAATAATAAGTCATAGCCTACTGAAATATTACAAAAATCTTGAAAAGCTTATATCTTGCAAATGCTTGCTACCTACCTGTAGGCTTGCAAATTGTGTGCGGAATGTCTTAAGTCTCCACACCGCTCGGGGTAGCTCGTGGAGAAGGGAGGGTTCGACGAAACCCCAATGCAAAAGGTGGGCAAAAATGATTTAAAATAAAACGCACCAGCTGAGCAACTTGTTTATATTCAACTTGCTCAAAGAACTTCAAATAACGAACATTTAACAACGGAACATAGATAAAAAAAAGTAACACATTAAAATAAATCCGTACCACAGATCTGTGCTTCGGTTACACATGCAGTTTAAACGAACAACGCAATTAATGATACTCAGACTCGGGTAACAATAAACGAACACCGCAAATACAAAAAAAAATAAAAGGGCTATTCCGACCTTGGCCTCCTAAGATCCAGCGTCAATGTCAGTCAGCTGTTCAACATCAACAGATCGGAGCGTCCTCTCGCGGTGGTTAGCGAAGTGGGCCAATGTTGCGGTAAGCGGGAAAACTGCCAGAAATGACGTCGTCTTGCAGGGCGAGCCTATTCTCAACGACGGGGAAGGCCAGGTGGCGTGGCTCAATTCGTTGACGAAAGCCAACTCCGGGCTTCTGCACCCAAGGGGACGACGATATTTCTCACCCAAATAGAATTACCTCCGCCAGCTGAATTGAACTGGGGCTAATGTCTCAAACTTAAACTTCAACAGGAAGCCTCTACTCGTACTAAAACTTGTACTTAAGACTTGTACTCAAACTTGTACTCAAACTTGTACTCAAAGCCTAATGGAAGAAAATATGCGTTACGTTTCTTCGCAGTCAGAACAAAGTCGCAAGACATACCTGTTTCGTAATTTGACGACAGGCTTGGAAAGCTGTTTAGCAAGCTTAAAATTCTCTCCTCGTACGATAACAGATCTCGGAATAATCCGGTACCACTTCCTTCACAAAAGCCAGCGAAAAAGAAGCACAAAGGAGCTGTACTCACTCACGCACGAAATGAACGATGCGAACGGGAGAGCTTGCGATATCAGACTAGCTGCGAATGCATGACGCGTTCTTCCCCTAACGCCGGTTCAGACAGAAGTCGTTACGATCGAGACAGATTTACCCCGGAAACCAAGTGAGATGGAGCTATGTAGAATGCCTGAAGTAACAGCGGATAGTTAACATCACGCCACATTGTGAAATATGATGAAATTTGAATTTAGGCGTAGGCCGTGTGAACGTTAAAATTTCCCACGATGATACAGGGTGTACGGAAAATTATTATGAATAACTTGAATGGATTTTTCAACCGTAACAACTCCCTCCTTACCAAAAAGGAAATTTTACCTAGGGGAAAATTTCTTCCATAAACCAAAACAAAAGAATGAAAAATCTGTCAATCTGACACTTCGTCCAGGAGACCTATAATGGGGAGTCTGACTCCATAACACAACACAAAAAAAAAGCAATAAACATACAACGCCGTAAAGAAAACAAATGGTGAAAATACAACACCGCAAAACGATTGATGAACGAACAACCCCGCAAAACGATGGGTGAACGAACAACACCGCAAGACGTTTAGTGAATGAACAACACCGCAAGACGATTGATGAATGAACAACACCGCAAGAGAGAGAAAGAACCTCCGACCTGGGATAACGTTATTCTCATAAATGGTCCAGAAAGGTCACAAACATCTCTAAAATAGTAGAGGTCAAATCTGATACATGACTTTAAAAGTCCAACACCAATCGGGATCCATTCCAACGAGTGAAAAGGGGAAAAGAAAGAAAAAATGTAGAGGAAAAACAAAAAAAAAAGAAAAGTTATATGGTTCGAACACACCTGCTGCACCCAAGATACCCGGGAGATGCTCTTATCGCTAGGTTCACAAAGAGAGAGGGCAAGAAATGCTTTCACGGGATCCGGCACGCTTGAAATTCCCGCACCTTTGCGACTTACGAATGAACTTCTCTCGACCATCAAGGCTGAGCTGATCAATCAAACCAGGGAAGAAGTAGAGTAGAAGAGAAAAGAAAAGAAATTTAACTCACCCAAAAGCCCTCAAGTTAACCAACCCAAATGCAAACGGCAAAGGCTCCAGCCGAAACAAAGTCGACAACCTCTCCAGTCGATCGCACTATTCATGGGTCCCTGAGACCTAACAAAACGGAAAGTTTCCACGGAAGTTAAAAGGAAAGAAGAAAACGAAGAGAATGTTGATTTCCAAAGATGACAATGGGAAATCTTCAGATTCCTTAAGTCGCCTTTTACGACACGCGGATTTGACGTCGGGAGTATTCGCTCAGCCACACCCGCAGGCCAAGAATGTTGATTTCCAGAGATGACAGTGGGAAATCTTCAGATTCCTTAAGTCGCCTTTTACGACACGCGGATTTGACGACGGGAGTATTCGCTCAGCCGCACCCGCAGGCCAAGAATGTTGATTTCCAGAGATGACAGGGGGAAATCTTCAGATTCCTTAAGTCGCCTTTTACGACACGCGGATTTGACGTCGGGAGTATTCGCTCAGCCGCACCCGCAGGCCAAGAATGTTGATTTCCAGAGATGACAGTGAGAAATCTTCAGATTCCTTAAGTAGCCTTTTACGACACGCGGATTTGACGTCGGGAGTATTCGCTCAGCCGCACCCGCAGGCCAAGAAGAAGAAAGTTCAAAAATTACTCGTCAGGTGGATTGGGTTTGAGATGTTCACTACTCCAAGTGCCAGGTAAAACATTGCCTTCACAATCTTTCAACTCATAAGTATCGGCAGACACACGACGGCTAATGAGGAAAGGCCCTACGAACTTATCGGCCAACTTGGCAGCAAAATGTTTAGAAGCATCCGAAAGAACGAAATTTTTGCGCCATACTTGTTGGTCCGGTTGGTACACAACCTTACGCCTACGAAGATCATAACGACCTTTAGACTGCTCGTAAGCCTTCTGCAACCTCTCCTGCACGTCCTTGTAGAGTGCTGCGAATTTGCCTGTACGAGATTGTAATTCGGCAGGATCCTGGGGAACAATGTCAAAAGACTCTTTCTGGGTTTTGTCACAATCGGGATTAAGTCTACCTTTAAGACACATCTCTCGACCAAAATTTAGAAAATATGGAGTTACACCAGTAACCTCATGGCGAGCTGTCCTTAGAGCGCAGGCAACTTTGGGTAAGAAGACATCCCATTTTCGATGGTCCTCTGCTACGTAAGCCGTCAACATGGTTTTGAGGACACGATTCACGCGCTCAACAGGGTTGGCTTTCGCATGATAGAAAGAGGTATATGCAGGGCGTACCTGATACGAAGTCAAAAGTTTCTGGTACTCCTTTGACCTAAACTGGACTCCATTGTCAGAGATGATCGTTCGAGGCACACCAAAAACTAGGAAAATGTCTTCCTCAAGATGTTGGAGGATTTTAGGTGTGGTGGCCTTGCGAAGTGGAAAACATAAGGTGAACTTACTAAAACAGTCCGTGGCTACGAGAATGTATTGAAAACCACGAGATGACCTAGGGAGTGGTCCAACAAGCTCAATGCTGATTACCTCCCAGGGTCGCGATATTCTGGAATGACCGCCCATCAAACCAGCAGGAGCCCGCTGTTCAGGCTTAGTGCGAAGACAGGTTTGACACTTGCGAACATACTTCGCCACATCGGCGTGCATTTTTGGCCAATGATAGTTTTGGGCGATCCGATTATAAGTTTTGAAAATTCCTAGGTGACCACTAGTGGGGGAATCATGACATTCTTCAAGGATTTGTTTACGAGCCTCCTTGGGGACCACAGGTTTCCACTGCTGACTCTCATCAGCCAAACGATAGTAAGTATTGTTGACAAATTTGTAAATGACGTTTCCCTCAGTTCGAAAATTTGGGAATTTTTCAGGACATAATCGAATTTTCCTTAACAAGTCGAGATACCAATGATCCTTAATCTCTTCGAAGTTGATGGCGTCGACAGCAGGGACAGCACGAGACAGCATATCGGGCACAACATGGTCTTTGCCCTTACGATGAACTACGCTAAAGTCATACTGTTGTAGGCGAACAGCCCAACGACACAAACGTCCCGAAGGATTCTGCAATTTGTTCAACCACAAGAGTGAATGATGATCCGTAATAACGGTAAAATGCGAACCTTCAACATAAGGCCTAAGCTTTTCGATTGCCCACAACATAGCCAATAGTTCCTTCTCAGTTGTAGAGTATTTGCGTTCAGCACGGGTTAGCGAACGGCTTAAATAACAAATTACTTTTTCGCCATCGTCCTGCTGTTGGGATAACACGGCACCAACGCCATAGTCGGAAGCATCGGTCTGGATGGTAAATTCTTTTGAAAAATCAGGGCATGAAAGGACTGGTGTAGACACCAAGTGTTCACGAACCTTCTCCCAAGCCTCATCGCAACTCTCATCCCAACGATGTTTGGAGTTCTTTTTCAGAAGATTCGTCAGGGGGGCGATAAGAGAAGAAAAGTCCGGAATGAATCTGCGATACCATGAAGCAGTGCCTATCAAACGTCGGACCTCGGTAACAGTTTTAGGTTTTGGCATTCCCAAGATAGCTTGTACCTTCTCAGGATCAACATGGAGGCCATGACGATTGACAACATACCCAAGATATTTCATCTCAGTAAGGCAAAAATGACATTTGTCCTTATTTAGAGTCAAACCGGCTTCAGTCAACCTTTTGTGAACTTCCTCAAGGACTTCGAGATGTTTTTCGAAAGTCTGGGTCACGATAATAATGTCGTCTAAATAGACGAAAACATGTGGTTCAAGGTCAGCACCAATGACACGATCAATAAACCTTTGCCACGTCGCCGGTGAGTTATGAAGACCAAACGGCATCCTACGAAACTGAAATAAACCACGGTTGGGCACCGTAAATGCCGTGTACTGTCGAGATTCTTCAGCGACTGGGATCTGCCAATATGCTGACTTGATGTCAAGTGACGAGAGGAATTTGGCATCTCTGAGTTTGTCAAGGGTGTTAGACACATAGGGTAAAGGGTAGGCATCCTTGGTCGTAACTTGATTTAACTTACGGTAGTCGACACAGAAACGAATGGAACCGTCTTTCTTAGGAACAAGTAAAATCGGAGAAGACCACGCACTTTTCGATCTCTCAACGATACCTCGCTCCAGCATGGAATCGAGTTCCTTGTCGACGATGGCTTGTCTCGCAGGGGAAATAGGGTAGTACCTTTGTTTGATTGGTGGACTATCAGTTTGAATGACATGTTCGACCAATGTCGTGCAACCAAGTTCACCACAGTTGGAATTGGCGAACAACCTATCAGTTAATTCGATCAACTGCTCCTGTTCGGAATTCATCAGATGACCCCAGGAAGTAACATGCTCGATGGAGTCCACATTTGCACTTCCAAAACACCAGTCACCTGATCGTAAATCTGGGACAATACCCATTAGCTTCCAGAAGTCAGCTCCAAGAATTAAAGAATGTGGCAAATCGGGGACTACTAAGATATCAATGACCTTGACTCGATCACGCAATCGAATAGGAGTGGTAACACTGCCAGGGCTCGAGCAAGGCTGTCCGTTTGCCACGGTGCACAAGGTCACATGTTTGATGAAAGGCAGATTTAAAGACTGCAAAATTTCCCATCCGGGCCCACCTATAATAGTACGGGAAGCACCGGAGTCTAACAAGCCAAGAAAAGAAATGCCTAAAATTGACACGTTTAAATAAGGTCGCTCATCGCCTTGGGCATGAGCAAGGACATAATTGAGAATCGGGTTACTTGATGGTGGTTCGATCGGTTTTGAAATTTTAAAACATCGCACTAGCCGACCATCTAATGCGTGGACTTCACGTTTTTTGAGCACTTCGGGCACGAGTTCACGGTGACATTTGGGAGACCGCAGCGGAAGCAGTGCCTCTGTTTGTTAACGGGACACTCACGTGAGACATGACCAGTCTTTTTGCAATTCCAGCACCTGATGAAGTTAGAGGTTGGGCTGGGTTTAGACATTTCGGGCTTACTTTGTTTAGGTTCGGTTTTGGTGGAGGGGCCAGCTTGAACATAGGCTAAGTCAGGCTCAAGAGTGAGATTCCTTCGCGGTGGGGGAGTGTATGCTTCCACAGCTGATTTGCGAACCTCTAATTGCCTACCTAATTTAAGTAGTTGCGCCACAGATGTTATTTCAACCAGGCCTAATTGTTGCTGGTAAAAAGGCGCAAGATTCTTTAACAAAATTTTAATTTGAGCCGCCTCAGGGACATGGACGCCAAGCCTATTAAACAAGTTGGACATAACCGACAGATAAATGCCCATGGACTCATCAGGTCCTTGTGTACGTCGTTTAATTTCGTCAAAAAGTTGATCACTGTAGTCATGCGGTTGGAACTCGTCTTTGAGAAGTGTCACTAGCTCTGGCCAAGAATTGCATAGACGTTTGTTTGCTCTCAACCAAATCAGAGCCTTGTCTCGAAATAGGTCAGACGCGGAGGCAAAAAGTGCAGCCTCAGAAACGTTACGTGCAACTCTTAATTCATCAACGCGTTCTAAAAATGCATTCAGCGATAACAGTTTATTATTGCCGTCATACGAAATACCCCATTTCGATACAGGCACTGACTTAATCTCAGCTACATTGGCCTGATGTTTATTTTGTCTAGTCGGGATGCAATCGTCAATGTCTACGTCAGGTTTCAGATTAATTAAAGGCTCGACGCATGAGACAGACATCTGATCGATGTCAAATTGATCCGCGATGACTGACAAGTCAAGTAACGGTGAAGGCGGTGAAGCCGTATGCAATGTCTCACTTGCCGAAGGTAAATCCTGAACCTTTTGTTCAAAAAGGTACGCCATCTCGTCGAGGGTTTTTAGGAAAGCATTCCGTTGCTGAATCTCCTCACTTGTTGTTGGTTGGCTACGTTTAGCCCTGCCAAAAGCATGTGAAAGCTTTGTAAAAATCTTGTCTTTAGTGCAAACGGTCGCGTCACTAGGAAATGAGTCGATTAAACAACGGATCTCAATTGCTTTCTCATTTAATGCCGTAGCATCATCACCAAAAGGAATGTTATAAGTTGCTGAAGGCAACTGCAAGTCACGTTCGAGTCTTAATTGACGTCTTAGGTTCGCTCTTTTCTGCGCAGCCGTACCTTCGGGTTGAACACCACGTGCAATGAGCTCGTAACTAAGCTCTTCAGTATTTAAACGGTCCGGCAATAGTTTGTACTCCATAGCGCAGTATATAAAGCAAGACGTTACGATAAAAAATAAAAACAAAGTGCAAAGCTGGTTTAAAGTAAATTTTGAAAATTCAAATGGCTCGCACGTTGAGGCGCCAAATTTGCTACCTACCTGTAGGTTTGCAAATTGTGTGCGGAATGTCTTAAGTCTCCACACCGCTCGGGGTAGCTCGTGGAGAAGGGAGGGTTCGACGAAACCCCAATGCAAAAGGTGGGCAAAAATGATTTAAAATAAAACGCACCAGCTGAGCAACTTGTTTATATTCAACTTGCTCAAAGAACTTCAAATAACGAACATTTAACAACGGAACATAGATAAAAAAAAGTAACACATTAAAATAAATCCGTACCACAGATCTGTGCTTCGGTTACACATGCAGTTTAAACGAACAACGCAATTAATGATACTCAGACTCGGGTAACAATAAACGAACCCCGCAAATACAAAAAAAAATAAAAGGGCTATTCCGACCTTGGCCTCCTAAGATCCAGCGTCAATGTCAGTCAGCTGTTCAACATCAACAGATCGGAGCGTCCTCTCGCGGTGGTTAGCGAAGTGGGCCAATGTTGCGGTAAGCGGGAAAACCGCCAGAAATGACGTCGTCTTGCAGGGCGAGCCTATTCTCAACGACGGGGAAGGCCAGGTGGCGTGGCTCAATTCGTTGACGAAAGCCAACTCCGGGCTTCTGCACCCAAGGGGACGACGATATTTCTCACCCAAATAGAATTACCTCCGCCAGCTGAATTGAACTGGGGCTAATGTCTCAAACTTAAACTTCAACAGGAAGCCTCTACTCGTACTAAAACTTGTACTTAAGACTTGTACTCAAACTTGTACTCAAACTTGTACTCAAAGCCTAATGGAAGAAAATATGCGTTACGTTTCTTCGCAGTCAGAACAAAGTCGCAAGACATACCTGTTTCGTAATTTGACGACAGGCTTGGAAAGCTGTTTAGCAAGCTTAAAATTCTCTCCTCGTACGATAACAGATCTCGGAATAATCCGGTACCACTTCCTTCACAAAAGCCAGCGAAAAAGAAGCACAAAGGAGCTGTACTCACTCACGCACGAAATGAACGATGCGAACGGGAGAGCTTGCGATATCAGACTAGCTGCGAATGCATGACGCGTTCTTCCCCTAACGCCGGTTCAGACAGAAGTCGTTACGATCGAGACAGATTTACCCCGGAAACCAAGTGAGATGGAGCTATGTAGAATGCCTGAAGTAACAGCGGATAGTTAACATCACGCCACATTGTGAAATATGATGAAATTTGAATTTAGGCGTAGGCCGTGTGAACGTTAAAATTTCCCACGATGATACAGGGTGTACGGAATATTATTATGAATAACTTGAATGGATTTTTCAACCGTAACATGCTTTCATTAATATATCAAGTATATTACATTTTTGTAAAGGTAATTAAAGCTCTTTTTAAAAATGTAAAAATATACAGGGTGTTCCATATAAAAATTCGAAAGTTTTGCTTATATCTCAAAAACTATGCGCTTCAGAAAATTGTAATTAAAAACAATGAATTCTACGCCAAAAAGAAGTGCCTTAAGAAAGTTTTTACAGAAATCAGAAATTTTCATAAACAAAAGAGCTGCGATGGTATAGAAATTGCAGAATTTTGAAAAACACCTTGTAGCTCCAAAACGGTGCAAGATATCTAAATGCGGTCTTCACCATTGAGTTTCTAATAAAAATCGAGCTCCAGGCACCGAGGTCAGTTTTTGTCTAACTCTTCTAAAAAGAGATGTTTCATATTAAAAGTTTCAAATTTGGCCCACCCTGTACAGTTCATTTTTTCACTATATGCGGTTCGATCTATAAGCCAAAGAACTTTTATGTAGCTATCCTCTAACTTTCGCGAAATAGCTTTTGTAATGTCACGTTATTTCGTCGTATATTTTCTTAACTAAAATTTAAACGATCCGCGTATAGTAAAAAAAATTATCTGTATATAATATTTTTTGAATTCATCGCCTTCTATTTGATGTGTCACGCACGCAATACTCAACCGAGAAACATCTTTTCGGTCGAGTAAACCAGAAATATTTTCGGCCAATATAATTTATTAACAAGTCCAAAAATGGGAGAAATCATTAAAAATTCTTTCATCGTCAGTTAAAACATGGCTTGCTATGTTATGAAATTACATGAAAGTTCAGATTTGCAATTAAATTTCTATATTCGTTTCAAAAAATTTTATTTTACACATTTCTATAAAACGTCTTTTGAAAATATTAGACTCGTAATATAAAATATTAGTATTTTCAAAATCAAAATTATGGTCATTTTCTAATTAATGTTCTACAAGCATTGAATGATTTTGATTATTTTTTTGGATATGATATTTATGTTGGTCTAGACGTTTTTTTAAATTTTGGCTTGTTTCTCCAATATAACATGAATTACAATTGAAACATTTAATTTCATAAACTACGTTAGGTTGTTTTAGTTTTGGTGTTTTGGTTTTTAAATTTGAGAAAATACTATTTAAATTATTTACAGATTTGCTAGCTAAAATTAAATTGTGTTTTTTGAATATGTGTTTAAATGACACATTTATAAAAAGATATTGTGTTTTTTGAATATGTGTTTAAATGACACATTTAAACACATATTCAAAAAACACAATTTAATTTTAGCTATCAAATCTGTAAATAATTTAAATAGTATTTTCTCAAATTTAAAAACCAAAACACCAAAACTAAAACAACCTAACGTAGTTTATGAAATTAAATGTTTAAATTGTAATTCATGTTATATTGGAGAAACAAGCCAAAATTTAAAGAAACGTCTAGACCAACATAAATATCATATCCAAAAAAATAATCAAAATCATTCAATGCTTGTAGAACATTAATTAGAAAATGACCATAATTTTGATTTTGAAAATACTAATATTTTATATTACGAGTCTAATATTTTCAAAAGACGTTTTATAGAAATGTGTAAAATAAAAATGTCGTCGAATTCTATTAATAAACGTACTGATTTTGCAAATTTAAACGATACATTTTGTAGTTTTCTCGATTCCTTAAATAGAATATAGATCTGTCAATTTTTTGACATTTATTATGTTCAAATTATTTTTAGATTAAAAAATAAAAATTAAAAAAGAAATCAAGTTACTTTTTCAGTTTCCGTTGATAACCTTGTTTATTTTTATCACAAAATCTTCTAAGCGGACACTAAATCGCGCAAATATACACTTTACGTTTCGCAGTCGTTCGACTGCTTCGTCAGAAGTGAAAATTATGTTGTCAAAATAAACAAGGTTGTCAACGGAAACTGAAAAAGTAACTTGATTTTTTTTTTATGTATATTATATTTATTTTTAATCTAAAAATAATTTGAACATTACAAATGTTAAAAAATTGACAGATCTATGTTCTATTTAAGGAATCGAGAAAACTACAAAATGTATCGTTTAAATTTGCAAAATCAGTACGTTTATTAATAGAATTCGACGACATTTTTATTTTACACATTTCAATAAAACGTCTTTTGAAAATATTAGACTCGTAATATAAAATGTTAGTATTTTCAAAATCAAAATTATGGTCATTTTCTAATGAATGTTCTACAAGCATTGAATGATTTTGATTATTTTTTGGATATGATATTTATGTTGGTCTAGACGTTTTTTAAATTTTGGCTTGTTTCTCCAATATAACATGAATTACAATTGAAACATTTAATTTCATAAACTACGTTTGGCTGTTTTAATTTTGGTGTTTTGGTTTTAAATTTGAGAAAATACTATTTAAATTAATTACAGATTTGCTAGCTAAAATTAAATTGTGTTTTGAATATGTGTTTAAATGTGTCATATAGTGGTTCAATGTAGGGTAATGATATGTATTTTTTGTTTGAAGTTTGTTTATTGTTATTGTGGATTTTTGAATTTTGTAAATATTTAACACGATTTTTTATTACTGATTCTATAAGATTTATTGGATAAGAATTTTGCACAAGAGTCTTTTTATTAAATTTAAATTATCATAAATAAAAAGTTTATCTGAAAGTAAAACAGCTCGATCTGTTAAAGAAATAATTGTTGCAATTTTATAGTTTTTAGAAGTATACGAATGAAAATTAATATATCTACCTGACCACGTAGGTTTATGAAACCAATTTGTTATTAATTTGTTATTACGTCTGATGATATTTACATCTAGAAAACTTAGTGAATTGTTAATTTCTTTTTCTACTGTAAATTGTAATCTATTATGAAAAGAGTTAAATCTACTTAAAACAAAGTCTACTTTATCTGAAGGCAAAATCAATAAAATATCATCGGACAAGAACCAACTGTAAACTTGTTTATTTTGACAACATATTTTTCACTTCTGACGAAGCTGTCGAACGACGGTGAAACGTAAAGTGTTATAGTGCGCGATTTAGTGTCCGCTTAAAAGATTTTGTGATACAAAATCATATGCTTAATGTAATATAATCGCATTGTCAATTCTTTTAAGAGAAAAATTTACTTGCTTTACTTAAACAATTTTGCTTTAAAACAATTTATTTTATTATTAATGATACTTTTTTTACAATACGGTTTTTAATATACATTTTTCTCAGTGTAGTCTAATGTGATGCGGCCCTAGATGAAAGCGTTTACATAGATGTTTATGAGAGATACCATGGTTTCAAACGTATTTATAATTCCTCCCAGGCCGATAGATGACACTATATTTAGAAACAAAGTAATCTGCAAATAACCTACAAATTTTATGTTGTAAACATCATATCTGCAGGCCGAACTCATAAATGTTACAAAATCATATGCTTAATGTAATATAATCGCATTGTCAATTCTTTTAAGAGAAAAATTTACTTGCTTTACTTAAACAATTTTGCTACTTTAAAACAATTTATTTTATTATTAATGATACTTTTTTTACAATACGGTTTTTAACATACATTTTTCTCAGTGTAGTCTAATGTGATGCGGCCCTAGGATGCGGCTACGTAGATCTAACTACAAGTGTGCGTTAAGTATGTACGTTGTGCGTTTTTCTTACTTTACGCACGACGTTTGTAAACACCCGCTTACTTAATTTATGTGTTGTACGTAATTCGTCATTTACAGTAGTGGTTGTAGATAAAGATTATATTTATTTCAGTATTTAAGGTATCCGTCATTTATAATAGGATTCTGCTTTACTCCGTAACTATTTCGGCTTGACGGCTCTTACGAACCGTGGCGTTCGACGTAATCATAATGTCACTACTGCGAACCAACGCTATTGTAACCGGTTATTCGCCAAAAATACCTTGTGTAATTGTTCTAAATACCTACCATTTTTTAAATTTATTGCATCCTGCCGATGACAAGCAGCAATCCACTTCTGACTTATAATTTTCAGAAAAACGAAAATATTTGATCTCTGTGCCTTTCATCTTTTGGTTATAATTTTTGCAATTACTTACCGCACAACTGGGCATATTTTTATCATTAATTAATTATAAAAATTTTCTAGAAAATGATTCCAACTGTCAAAACCATTTCTAACCTGCCGCCATATGCATCGCACGTGACGTCATGCGTAAAAGCATAAATAATTTGTTTCAAATAATTAACACGTTCCGCCGTTACTTTGTGATATTCCATTATAACAAAAACAATACACAGATAATTACTTTGTTAATATCACATTTATTTGTCACACAGTGACTGCAGTTTCAACATTACAATGTCATTTTCAAACTGAAAATGACATTGTAATGTTGAAACTGCAGTCACTGTGTGACAAATAAATGTGATATTAACAAAGTAATTATCTGTGTATTGTTTTTGTAATAATTTGTTTCACTGCCTAACATACCGATTGTGCGCCCACATGAACATGGAATTCAGTACACACCTTCGGATTGTAAGGGGATGTAATCTTTTGTGGAGGGTAGGCAGTGTGAAAGTTTCGTCATGGTAAGTAAATGGATTTGATGTTCTATTGTTTGAGAATTTTGCCGATTCGATCTGTTATGGTGTGGATGTAAGGTAGGTAAGCTCTAGCGACTGGAGGTGTATCAGGTTCCGGACGTGATGGACTTGGGGTGAAATGACAAGAAATGAATCTTTGGATGTCGTGTTTTTTGTAGTTATTATTGAGTAGGACTTTTTGTAGTTATTATTGAGTAGGACTTTTGTTACGTGGTTCTGTTACTTCAGTTTGAAGTAAAGAGGGTTCTGATAGGGCAAAGGCGCGGCTGAGTAGTGAGTTAATGACTGACTGTTTTTGAGAAAGATGCTGTTGTGAATGTGCATTCAGATAGCGATCAGTATGGGTTGGTTTGCGATACACAGATGGCCGTATTCATAAAGAACTCTAAATGGTATGATTTATAAATGATTTCATTTGTGTAAATGAAATGCTAAATCAGATATCGTATTCACAAATCAAAAATGCGACATTTCTTCCATTGATTTATAAAATCGTTTGATTTACATTTATAAATCAGACGACGTTTAGCAACACTGCAAAAATGCATCAGTTTTATTGTTCAAGAGTGACAACCAGAGATACAATGAATAAAAAAGCAATTAGAAAAAGGTGTCGGGTACACACGAAAATCGAACGAATTCACGAGAAATATAAAAAAATAAAATGGACAAGGAACAGAAAAAGAAAATAAGACAAAGAAGGGATACTGAAGTTTATGAAAAAAGAGCAATAGAAACAGAAGAAGAGAGAGAAGAAAGCACTGAGATGGAAGAAGATATAATAGAAAAACAGAGGAAGACATACAAACAGAAGAACACGAAGAAACAAAAGAGGAGGAGGAAGACATAAAAATGATGGGTGATGCAAGAAATGAAAAAGACCAACACAAAAATAGATAGAGCCAATGAAAAATTAAAGGAAACTAAAAGAGAAATAAATGCAAAAATAGAAGAAAAAATGGAAGAAACAAATAGTAAAATGGAAAGAAGGAATAGGAAAATAGATGAGAACAAAACAGAAATTTTAAAATTATTTGGGAAAAATAGAAAGGATACAAAAGATTATATAGAAGGAAAAATAAAATATGAAACAGAAATAATGGAGGAAAACTTACATGAAAAAACTATAAATTTAGGAAAAATAATACAAACACATGCAATAGAACAAACATTTAGACTGGAAGAGAAAGTAGACAGTAGGCAATAAAATAATTGAAGATTGCGTAGATAGACATCTTTTATTGAAAAAGATAATTGTCAGTATGAACAACAAGAAAGTCAACAAAAAATCGAAAAACTTATAGAAGAATTTGAACAAAAACAAAGATTGGAAATGGAGAAACTTAAACAAGAATATGAAAATAAAATCAAAAAGGCAGGAAAAAGAACATTTATCACAACAGACAGTTCAACATTTATGTGGAATAAAGAAACACTGCCTAAATTTTGTGGAGATGACAGAATAAATCCAGTAGCATTCTTACAAAATATAAAAGTATGTATAAATGAGGTAGGAGACGAAAGGAAAAGAATTTTAATAGTAAGAAATTGTCTAAAAGAAGATGCAGAAACGTGGTTTAATATGAGATACGAGGAAATAGAAAATTTCGATGATTTTGAAGAACTATTCCCAGGGCAATACTGGAATAGTAACGAACAAAGAAAAGTAAGAGAGAACTTGACATTTGGAAAATATAGGACAGGAACAAGAATGACAAGAGAAAAGTATGTGATAAAAAAATACGGCATTGCAAAATACTTGACACCAAAATTGTCTGAAGAGGACATAATTATCCAATTAGTCCGACATTTTGACCAAGAATTAATACAAGCAGAGTCGTTACATAACATAACGACCATGACGAATTTTATTAATTTATTAAAAAGAGTTGATGCAGCCCAAGAGGAAACGAATACGCAAAACAGAACAGTAAATGCAATACAGGCAAGACCGAACCAAAGAAACAACAATAATAATAACAACAATATTAATAACCGTAATAATAATAACCGATATAATAAATAAAGAAGTAAATAACGGCTTAGCTGGCAAGGAAAAGTAACTGTCGACGTACGTATCGGTCTTATTAGACCTCATCAGGACAGTATAACCAAGGTGTAAGGTGTTGACACTTGGAGATAGAAAACAACAAATGAAGCAACAGGCCAGGAGACCGAATGCACATTTGCTGCAACCAGCTTTTTCTTGAAGTAACGCAGGTTGACTATGTTTGCCTCCGTTGCTATACTGTGATGTTGCCCTCGAAATGCGGGTCTTCTCAGTGGTTGCAGCAAATGTGCATTCGGTCTCCTGGTCTGTTGCTTCATTTGTTGTTTTCTATCTCCAAGTGTCAACACCTTACACCTTGGTTATACTGTCCTGATGAGGTCTAATAAGACCGAAACGTACGTCGACAGTTACTTTTCCTTGCCAGCTAAGCCGTTATTTACTTCTTTAATTATTGTATTTTCCTGGCGTTAAACTTTCCGTTATATTATATTCCCGGCTTTTTCTTGAAGTAACGCAGGTTGACTATGTTTGCCTCCGTTGCTATACTGTGATGTTGCCCTCGAATTGCGGGTCTTCTCAGTGGTTGCAGCAAATGTGCATTCGGTCTCCTGGTCTGTTGCTTCATTTATTGTTTTCTATCTCCAAGTGTCAACACCTTACACCTTGGTTATACTGTCCCGATGAGGTCTAATAAGACCGAAACGTACGTCGACAGTTACTTTTCCTTGCCAGCTAAGCCGTTATTTACTTCTATATTTATTGTATTTTACTGGCGTTAACCTTTCCGTTATAACCGATATAATAATAATCAAAATAATTACAACAATTGCTACCTACCTGCGTAGATATGTTGCCAGCCAGCACAGTGGGACGGGGGGTTCTCTAACCAAAACGCGAAGGCCAAACCAAAACAGGCGCCACTTAATTTTTTTGGTAAAAGGAAACGCGTGAAAAATTAAGAAAACACGTTACGTCCAAAACATGAACACTTTTATTAATCGAAACAACAAAACAGATAAAACAAATTCAACGCAAGTCGATCGATCTAAGTACACAACAAGGCCATAAACATGATACGTTATTACCTAACTTTTCGGATCCGAAATCGCTACACAACTATATTAAAATAATTCAAGCCGTCACTAATGCAACAGAATACAAAAGACTGCAACCTTCGGTTATTTGCACGCGTCAACGCTCGTCTGCTTATATCATATTTAAATTACACCGGCAGTTATGCAATAAGTTGCAAGTTTTATTGCGGCAAAATCAAAGTAATGGATCCGAAATAAAATCCGCGAAATATCGCTCAAAACTACGAAAAGAAATTATAACGCTCCGACCTTTATTCCTTTGATGTCCGATTCGTTTGTCGGTGTCTTTGCGGCAATGTCGCAGCGGCACTTTGTAATGTGCCGGCTTCCGCGTAGAGGGGCGAGGGAGGGATCTTCCAACGCCGTAATTCGCGATGCACCCAACAAGAAATACCTCTTGATATAGGTCCCAGATTAAAGTATAGGATTAATGATAGCTTTTGCTAGAAGCTCACGACAAAAGCCTATAAGAAATGAAATAAAACGAACACATAAGTCAAACCGAGAGTTGCTGCGTATAGAACTTACCTCGGTCTATTACCGAAGCTGGGACACCCACGGGACACGCGGTTTTCCTGTCTCACAACTGGGTCTAATCAGAGTCGGCAATTAGCCGTGGAAATGCACTAACATCCCTTCGATGTAATGGCACGCACAAATAAAAACATTTACGAAAAGAGAGTGTGACCCAAGAGACGGCAAGTTTTGTTCTGACAATGGCGCAACATATCTCGTTTGACAAACAAGGAACGATTATAAACAAGCGAGACACCTTCTAATCTTACCTCCGGGGAACTTTCTTAGTAACAGTGGGAACCAATCGGCTGAAAGGGCAAAGGTCACGCATAATACGCGTCCAGAAGTAGAACTTCGTTATAATTCGTTCAATTCCTCACATACACGCGATTTTGAACTCAAATAAGGATGGATTACGTATATAAAATGAATTTGTTTAAATAAATGAAGGTCCTGTTAATAGAAATATGCTAAAACGAAAGTTTAAGAAAATTACGCCGGCGAAATACGGGTATTCCTACACTGACTGCAATGTGTACAACGACGCGGTCCAAGGAATAATCCGACACGTCGAATTTCGCATATACAGGGCGTGTTCGGAACAAAAATGAAGGCTGGACGGTGGCAATGCATATACAGGGGGTATTCAGAACAGGAATGAAAAAAAATGAACTGTAACAATCCCACCCTTACTAAGATGGAAATTTTGCCCACAGGTAAAATTTCTGATGTCCACACTATAATCAGCCGAAATGAAATGGCACGTCGGCGAACGACAGATCTCGAAGTTGGGTGTTCGGCTTAACCAACATAAACGAAACACGGACGAAATGATACTACGCGAAACGATTTGGTCGGAGACCACGAGAAAAGTTCAGATCAGGAGAACCAAAAGGATTCACCCCCCGGGAATGTTGCGTCCTGACGTAGAGACGGCTTAGCAGGGGAGAGAATCTACATTCTCCAGATCACAACTTCGGTAGTGACGAATGTCACATTTGACAACACAAGACACGTCCAGTAAAGTTGAATAAATAACAAAAAAAAATAAGTCGAATCTGAGTACCAATCAGTTCAAACGGAACAGAATTTTTCTCCCAATTTCCGAGAGTAGAGACTAAAGAGAGAGAGAAGAGAAGTCGAGAGAGACAGAAAACAGGAGAGATAAAGGTTTCCTCACGGAACACACCATACTACAGACGTGACTTCCATGAGCGTATCCCACAGCGGTACATCAGAGAGAGAGGGCAAGCCATACCTTCTCGAGATCCAGTACGCTTGGCATTCCCACACGCTTTGACGAATGCAGAAGGATATCTCAAAGCCGTCAAGGCTGAGCTGATCAATCCGAAAAGGAGACAGAGCTAGAGTAGAAGAAGGTTGAAACAAATGTCACGTTCTAAATTCATCTTAATTATTTTCTAGTCAATTTGACAGTACTCACTTTAAATTACTTCCTTTTATTAAAGTTTATGGTATTCTCAAAACAAATCTAATTTATTCCTGTCAATATGACAGTAACTTTAATAATCATATTTTGACATTTATCTAATGCATTTATCCAATGTCAAGAAAAATAATACCCTTTTTTTTTAAATAAATAAAATAGGCTTGTTTACTATATTATTATGTATCCTACAAATTGCAATTCATTTCTAATCTTACATTCTATTAACTTGTTCATTTTTGTCCTTCTATGAATGAATAATTTAAAGAAATTGTAAATGTTAGGGGAAAATTATTTACCTGGGTTGTAAAATCTTTTTCATCAACAATTATTCAAATGTTCTGGTTACGGCTGTAGAACTGAGTAGGTGTATACGATAGTAAATCGTCCAATTTCACAGCGAAAGATAAAAATCTGCTCACATTCTTCAATTTCTTGGTGCGCAATTGAGATCGGCAGTATTTGAGCGCAAAAGAAAATCCTATGGGGATCCTCGCCAACCAAAACTTATACCGTTGCTGATTTAATACGTCTTCGTCAACCAAAACTTATCCTGTTGCTACTGTAAGCTGCCTTCGACAACCAAAACTTATTGTTGCCGCTATAAACCTTCTTTGTCAAACAAAACTTATCCTGTTGCTGCTGCAAGCCATCTTCGTCAACCAAAACTTATTCATCTCCGAAGAAACGGTTGAGAAGTTGACACTGTCTTGAAGTGAATGTTTCATTGCTGTATCAAGGTATAACTGTTGCCAATCCTGGGAGCTGCCTGATAGATTTCTTAGAAACAGAGGCTCGCCGAGTTCTATCCTTGAATCAATAGGAACATTCTTCTTGTGCACCACAGGTATAGTGAACTAATTAATTTTTATCAGCATCAAGTAGCGGACCTAAAATTATTTTATTATAAGATTTGATACATTGTAAATATTAGAAATAATTAGTTAAATTAGTTAATTACACGGAATTCGAATTCCTGAATATAGGTTATCCCATACGTCATACTTACGTTATCTTACGAAAAGTTATAATTTACGTGTAATGCGTTATATGTATTATATTCATTAAAAAAAAAGGTAAATTGTTCATCCGATTCTTGGTGTTTAATTCTATTTGTACTAATTATTTTGATTAATTTTGATGATTAAATCTTTGGTGCACAACCACAGACCTTGACACAACATTGAGTAGCGACATCTAGGGAGAATTTAGTTTTCGCTATTATCCAGTGGGAAATCATTACCGATTTTAAATAGCGTGGCGCCCCTTTCATTACATTATTTTATTAAATTAATTTTTGTCTCGACGAACCATCCCTGCCGCCCTGAACTAGTTCGGCCCCACTTAATTTTCCCAGGTGGGTTATCGCATCTCAGATCAGAGAGTGTGATACAAGAAGAAAAGAAAAATTCCCGGGCGAATAGGCGTGATCCAAGTCACAATCAAGAGGCCTGTCAGTCTTCGCTCATACGCAGATTCACAGAGAGAGAGGGCAAGAGGAGTCTTCACGAGATCCAACTCTCTTGTAACTCCCACAAACTCAGTAAATCGCAAGGCGACATCTCACAGTCAACGAGACTGATCGTTAGGGCACCTATCGCACGCGAACATCCGAAGACGTTCGATTCCACAGATGGTGTGAGGAATGTACAGAATCTTTTAGGAGCCTTTTACTCCACGCAGAAGATACGTCGGAAGAATTCTAAGAGGCCACAATCCGCAGGCCGAAATAAGAATAAGACAATCTCTACTCATCAGGGGGATCAGGTTTAAGATGTTTACTGTTCCAAGTACCAGGAAGTATGTTACCATCAAGATCCTTAAGTTCGTAAGTGTCCGCAGACGCACGTCGACTAATGAGGAAAGGCCCAACAAATTTATTGGCCAACTTGGCCGCGAAATGTTTTGAAGCATCGGACAACACGAAATTTCTACGCCACACCCGCTGCTCGGGCTGGTAAACAACCTTTCGCCTACGAAGATTGTTGGGTCGTTTATAATCAACAAATTAAGATTAGACCAACTGTCACAACTCTATTTTTACTCTATTTACAAAAATCTGCCTATCTTGTTTATATTTCTTTAGCCTACTCTTATTTTAATTTACATTAATAAGGTGTGGCTAATAATTTAAACAATAAGGATCCAACACCTCCCCTTTTAAGTGAGAAAATATCTTAAACAACATCATAATTCTTCTGGTGAGGTGTTAACATCATGTGTCTGGTCGGTTGTCGGTTCCTATTCGATCGTCGAAGAACAGAATGTTTTCCTTTCACTGTAGGTACTACGTTGTCTATTTTCTCAGTCACTGAAGACTGATGAACAGTTCTTGAAGGCATCGGAAGAGCTTCAGAGATCGTTGCTAATTCATCTTTAGGAGTACTTGGTGAATTTCTACTGATAATTTGATTAGTATGGAAACGACTAATTGTTTCATTATCAATCTGTATTTCGTACATAGTGTGTCCCAGTTTCTGCAATATTCTTCCTGGCCTCCAGTTTTGTGAACGATGATGTCGAACATAAACAAGATCATTAACATTAATTACTCTTTTACGAGCACCATGCTTGATGTTAAACTGCTGCTCCATGTCGAAATCGCGTTCTAATAGCTTTCTTGATGGTTTCAGAAGATCGAGAGCGGTTCTGAGTTTACGCCCAAATAACATCTCAGCGGGTGATTTGTTTTCCGGAAGTGCAGAATTTGGAGTCATGCGATACGTTTCAAGAAAAGTCTCTAAAGAACTTTGTACGTTTCCCTCCCCTTTAATTTTTAAAAGTGTTCTTTTAACGTATCAACAAAGCGTTCTGCTTGTCCATTTGATTGTGGATGATAAGGAGATGAGAAAATGTGGTCAATTCCATTTTCTTGACAAAAAAGTTTTAAATTCGTAAGATTTGAATTGTGTTCCATTATCGCTGACGATGACTTCTGGTAATCCATGTTGCAAAAATAGTTTTCTGAGCCTGTCAATTGTTGCAAGTGATGTAATTTTTTTTCATCACAAAAATCTCCGGATATTTGGAGTAGGCATCAACGACAACTAGAAAATTATTTCCTTGATATGGTCCTGCATAGTCAATATGAATTCGCTGCCAAGGCAAATTCGGTTTTGGCCATGAATACAGTTCTGCGGTATTTGGTTGTTTAGCTGCAATGATGCATGCAGAACACTGACGAACCATAGACTCAATATCCTGATCCATGTTCGGCCAGTAAACGTAACAACGGGCTAAAGACTTCATTCTTCGAATTCCTGGATGTCCACGATAAAGGAGCTTCAAAACCTTCGTTTGTAGTATTGCTGGAATTACAACACGATCATTGTAGAGCAGACATTCTTGTTCGATAGTGAGTCCATCACGTCGTCTGTAGAAGTGTTGTAGTTTATTCCAATTTGGTAACTTTTGAACATCGGATGGCCAATTTGATTTTATGTAATATTTAACAGTTTGAAGCAATGTGTCTTTTTTTGAAATTTCACAGAGCATGTTAAATGTTACTGGTAATCGAGCAGTAAATGACATGAAATCGAAATCTGTTTGAACTGATGCAATAACTACCTCTTCGTCCGGAGTTGGTTGACTTGATATGAGGCGTGATAATGCATCAGCTTGTCCGAATTCAGTCGTTTTCTGATATTCGATCTTGAAATCGTAGGCAGTTAAAATTGTTGCCCAACGTTGCAAGCGATTTGCAGTATGTGTTGGTATGCCCTTTTTATTTCCAAATATTAAAGCAAGTGGCTTATGATCGGTGAGTAGGGTAAAGTGTCGACCGTAGATCATCTTATGGAATTTCTGAACTGCAAATATTAGTCCTAGTGCCTCTTTCTCAATCTGGCTGTAGTTCTTCTCGGCTGGAGTTAATGCTCGAGAAGCGTGAGCGATGGCTTTAATTTTTTTATCAGGTAGACGATGTTGGATGACTGCACCGAGTCCGTGATTGGATGCATCTGCTGCGACGATTATTTCTAATGAAGGATCGTAGTGAGTAAGAAGTAGATCTGATTGAAGTACGTCTTTGATGCGCTGGAAAGCTTGCTGACAAGCATTTGACCATTGCCATTTCTGATCTTTCTTCAGCAGTTCATCCAGTGGTTGGCGAATGTGACGCATTTTGTTCACAAATACTTGATAGTAATTTACCAATCCAAGAAATGAACGAAGAGTTGATATGTCAGTCGGTGGTGGCATGTTGATGATTGAGTTGATTTTAGCTGGGTCTGGGCGGCGTCCATTGCTGTCTACAATGTAGCCCAAGTATTTTATCGAACTCTTGAAGAAAGTACACTTCTCTGGTCGAATTCGAAAACCCAGTTGTGGATTCGGCGAAAACTTCATTAAGATGATGTTGATGTTCTTCGATGTTTCCACTGACGATGACAATGTCGTCCAAGTAAGCAAAAGCGAACGACAGTCCTGCGATCATTGAATCCATGATCGATTGAATATGCCTGGAGCCGACTTTTATTCCAAATGAAGACGTTGAAATTCGTAAAACCACGATGTGTTGTGATATTGCAAAGTTTCTTTGATGTATCATCGAGTTCCACTTGTAGATATGCATCTGAGAAATCTATATGAGAGAAAATCCGTCCACCGTTGAGAGCCGTGAAAATGTCTTCTGGTAATGGTAATGGATGTTGATTGAGTTGACTGCATCGTTTAATCCAGTTGAGTAATCCACACAAAGTCGAGAAGATCCATTCGGCTTTGTAATAACCATAATAGGAGCCGCCCATTCGACGTAATCGATAGGTTTAATGACTCCCATGTCAATGAGTAGATCTCGTACTTGTTTGACTCGATGTCGTGTGGCATATTGAACTGATCTTGCTTTTCTGTTGACTGGTTTGGAATTTTGTTTGAGTATGAGTGACGCTTTTGTGATAGTGCAGCATCCCAGTCCCTCACTGAACACATCTGGGAAACTCTTTTGTAATGAGTCGATAATTTGTTGGCCATTGTCATTAATTGACTTTGACAAAGGTTGACGTTTTGTATTTCATTTGAAAAAAAATTAAAACGGCGCATAGCGTCTAAACCAAGTAAATTCAATGAACCTTGTTTGGCCATAGAACGTTTCTTCACTTGTATGATCTCCGTAGGCGGAAGTATGTGCGTCCTTTTCCTAAGAAAGGTGATTCTGTGATGCTGCCATCATACGTTTGTACATGTTCTGACAGTTTTCCAGAGCGGGTTCTGCAATGTAATCGTAGGTATTTTCATCGATGATGTTAACTTCTGATCCACTGTCAAGATAAAAATCTACCAATGTTTCATTAACTTCAAATGTCTTTTCAGTAATCGACAACTATTTACTGAATTAGGGAGAATACCTATATTGACAGTACTCACATTTTAAGTGATTTCTTCTTTAGTTTGCAACATTTTTCTAAGTGTCCGGTTTTAGTGCATTTTTGGCATTTGTGTTTGTCATGAGGACAATCCTTAAACCAATGCATCTCTCCGCATCGACGACATGGACTAGGGTGGTGCGCCTTCTTGTTATTGACATATGCTTCGTTTTAGGACGAATATTGTTGACAAGACGTTCCTTTTGTTCGTAGAACTTACTTTCTGATTTCATTGCGATAAAGTCTTCACAGTCGTTCATAACGTCATCGAATTTGACTTTATCTCCATCAGAATTAAGTTTTGAAGATGAGCACGAAGTGATTCATCTGATGCTGATTTCAACCCAATTAGAGCAATTAAGCAGAAAAATTGTTCTTCAGTTTGATTACTGAATTGATATTTTCGTCTTGTTGCTCTAACACGGTTAACATAGTGTCTAAAATCTTCACCATCGTCTCTTGCAATACGCAACAGTCATAGCGTTCCGCAAAATCGAGCGTTTCTTACTATACAGCATACGTAATCGCGTGTAGTAGTTTCTTTATAATCAAAATCAGTCACCCCATTTGGCATGCAAAATTTTGTATATTCACTAAAAGCTGATGCAGAAAAGTTTTGTCATGAGAAATTTGACTTTTTCATTTTCTGCAAGTTTTGGTGTTGTACACAATCTATTGCAAATTCGAATCGGCTTAACCATTCATCAAATTTAGTAGCATCTTCTTGATCAGGTTCAAATTCAGGTATTTGTGGAAGAATTCCTGATGAAGACACAATTGATGAAGACGGTTGAGTAGAACTTACTTGAAGATTCTTAAGAAGTTGAACTAATACATCTTCTCGTTTACGAGATTCTTCTTCTCTTCTCCTCGAAGCCTCTTCTTGACTTGCTAACATAGTTGAGATGAGTGTTTTTATTGATTCCGCGTCCATTTTAGATGCTTTCTTTTCTGCCTTTTTCCTCGTCGCCACTGTTGGGTCGTTTATAATCAACAAATTAAGATTAGACCAACTGTCACAACTCTATTTTTACTCTATTTACAAAAATCTGCCTATCTTGTTTATATTTCTTTAGCCTACTCTTATTTTAATTTACATTAATAAGGTGTGGCTAATAATTTAAACAATAAGGATCCAACAAAGATCATATCGGCCCTTAGCCTTTTCGTAAGCCTTTTGCAACCTTTCCTGTACGTTTTTGTAGAGGACTGCGAACTTTCCGGTACGAGATTGTAGATCCTTAGGATCTTGAGGAGCAACCTCCAAGGATTCATCTTTAACAGTGTCATTGTCAGGGGTTAAACTACCTTTCAAGCACATTTCATGACCAAAATTGAGGAAGTATGGAGTCACACCAGTAACTTCGTGACGTGCAGTTCGTAAAGCACAAGCGACTTTGGGCAGGAATAAATCCCATTTGCGGTGGTCTTCCGCCACATAAGCAGTCAACATGGACTTAATTACGCGATTAACGCGTTCGACAGGGTTTGCTTTTGGATAATAATACGAAGTGTACGCAGAGCGCACGTGGTATGACGTCAGAAGTTTTTGATATTCTTTGGACTTAAACTGGACTTCATTGTCCGAAATGACCGTACGAGGTACTCCGAAAACTAAAAAGATATTTTCCTCAATGTGCTGAACGATCTTAGGGGCGGTAGCCTTCCGAAGAGGGAAACACAAGGTGAACTTACTGAAGCAATCAGTTGCCACAAGGATGTATTGATACCCACGAGAAGATCTAGGTAGTGGTCCAACAAGATCGATGCTAATGACCTCCCAAGGTCGCGAAATTCGAGAGTGACCTCCCATTAGCCCTGCCGGAGCTTTCTGTTCTGGTTTGGTGCGAAGACACGTTTGACACCTATGAACATATTTCGCAACATCGGCGTGCATTTTGGGCCAATAATAATTTTGGGCGATCCTATTGTAAGTCTTGTAGACACCTAAGTGACCACCAGTCGGGGAATCATGATGTTCGTGAAGAATCTGTAATCGAGATTCCTTAGGGACAACAGGCTTCCAGTGAGGCTCATCCTCAGCTAGTCGATAATAGGTGTTTCGAACGAGTTTATAAATGATGTTTCCTTCAACACGAAAACTCGGAAACTTTTCCGGGGCCAAACGAATTTTCTTTAAGAAATTCAAATACCAACTATCCTTAACATTGTCGAAGTCGATGGAGTCGATAATAGGGACAGTTCGAGAAAGCATATCAGGTACGACATGTTCTTCTCCTTTGCGGTGTATGACACTGAAATCGTATTGTTGCAGGCGTACAGCCCAACGACATAATCGACCAGAAGGGTTCTGCAACTTGTTCAACCAAAGCAGTGAATGGTGATCTGTGATAACTTTGAAGTGAGAACCTTCCACGTAGGGCCTAAGTTTTTCAATCGCCCATAACATCGCAAGGAGTTCTTTCTCGGTCGTCGAATAATTGCGCTCAGTTCGAGATAATGAGCGACTTAGATAGTAGATGACTTTCCCGCCATCATCGAGTTGTTGAGTCAGGACAGCTCCAACGCCATAATCAGATGCGTCGATTTGAATCGTGAATTCTCTAGTGAAGTCAGGACACGAAAGGACTGGAGCGGAAACCAAATGCTCACGGATCTTTTCCCACGCTTCATTGCAAGTTTCGTCCCACCGATGCTTAGAATTTTTCTTAAGCAACTTGGTCAAAGGGGCGATAATTGTGGAAAACCCAGGGATGAATCTACGATACCACGAAGCGGTTCCAATTAGTCTACGTACTTCCTTAACCGTTGTGGGCTTAGGCATTCGTAAAATTGACTGAACCTTTTCGGGATCCACATGAAGACCGTGGCGATCCACCACGTAACCTAAGTACTTCAATTCGCTAAGGCAGAAACTGCACCTGTCCTGATTCAAAGTCAAACCAGCCTCAGTCAGGCGTTTATGGACTTCAGATAATACTTCGAGATGTTTGTCGAAGGTTTGCGTGACAATAATGATGTCGTCCAGATAGACGAACACGTGAGGATCAAGGTCAGCACCAATTACTCGATCAATAAAACGTTGCCAAGTCGCGGGGGAATTGTGCAGGCCAAAAGGCATTCGTCGGAATTGATAGAGTCCACGATTGGGTACAGTGAATGCTGTATATTGGCGGGATTCTTCGGCAACTGGGATCTGCCAATAAGCTGACTTAATATCCAAAGATGACAGGTATTTAGCATCTTTCAATTTGTCAAGGGTGTTCGAGACATACGGTAGTGGGTATGCGTCTTTAGTCGTGACCTGGTTTAACTTACGGTAATCCACACAAAAGCGAAAGCTTCCATCTTTCTTTGGCACGAGAAGGATAGGAGATGACCAAGCACTCCTGGATTTCTCCACGATGCCACGCTTTAGCATGTCATCAAGTTCTTTGTCAACAACAGTTTGCCTAGCTGGCGAGATGGGATAATAACGTTGTTTTATCGGGGCACTATCTGTGTGACGAGTTTGTTCGACGAGTTTGGTACAACCCAGTTCACCATGTGGAGAATTTGTAAACAGCTGATTGATCAGTTTACCCAGCTGATCTTGTTGCGGATCAGTTAAATGTTGCCGAGAGGTAAGATGTTCTACCACGTCAATTGACTCTCTAGCGAAGGTCCATTCACCGGAACGCAGATCAGGGACGATGTCCATTAACTTCTAGAAATCTGTTCCTAAGATGAGTGAATGAGGTAACTCAGGGACAACTAAAACATTTATAACTTTCACACGATCACGCAGTTGGATAGGGGTTGCCACATTACCAGGACTAGAACAAGGTTGTCCATTCGCCACGGTACACGACGTTACATGCTTATTAAAAGGTAAGTTTAAAGTTTGAAGAACTTCCCATCCCGAGCTGCCAACGATTGTGCGAGATGCACCAGAATCTAAGAGGCCAAGAAACGGGATGCTCAAAATCGACACGGTTAAATAAGGACGCTCATCATTTTTAGCATGAGCCAAGACATAGTCAAGAACAGGTTGGACTGCCAAAGGATCGATCGGCTTTGATATACTGAAACAACGTACTAACCGATCATCTAGCGCGTTGTTCTGGAGTTTTTTAAACACACCGGGCACGTCTTGGTAGTGACGTTGGGACGACCACACCTATAACAATGCCTTTTTAAGGGCTCGGAACAATCTCGAGACAAATGACCGATTTTCTGGCAATTCCAACACTTAAAAGTTTTATTAGGTTTGGGAGGCTCCACCTTACATTCGGATACAACCGGTGCACAGGCTTGGACGTACGCTAAGTCAGGTTCTAAGACCATATTTTTACGTGGGGGTGGAACGTATGCTTCAACAGCTGACTTACGAGCTTCCAACTGTCCTAACCTTAACAAGTGTGCTACCGAAGTAACCTCGACCAATCCTAATTGTCGTTGATAGAAAGGGGCAATATTGTTCAGAAGAATTTTGACCTGAACGCTTTCAGCAACCGGAACGCTCAACCTATTAAATAAATTGATCATGACCCACGTATAAATTCCCATTGATTCGTCAGGGCCTTGAGTGCGTTTCTTAATTTCTTCGAACAATTTGTCATCGTAATTATAGGGTTGAAATTCCTCGCGAAGACATTTGACGAGGTCAGTCCAATTATCGCAAAACTTTCTATTAGCCCTAAACCAAATTAATGCCTTCTCTCGAAACAAATCGGATGCGGAAGCGAATAACGTGATTTCGGACACGTTCCTCGAAACGCAGAGTTCGTCAACACGTTCGAGAAAAGCATTTAAAGACAGGACTTTATTATTCCCATTGTAAGACAAACCCCATTTAGAAACAGGCACGGACTTAATTTCGTTACTGGCCGCAGAGTGTGTAGCAGCCTTAACTGTGAGAGGCGTGGCTTCAATTCGCGATGTATTTGCTTTTGGCGGGGATGGAGTAGCCAAAGGTGTTGAAGTCGCACTCGGCGGCGAAATAGAGTCCGGAACTACGCAAGATACCGATAAAGGATTGTTCTGAAAATGCTCGGCAATCGCGGTTAAATCAAGTAAAGGGGATGCTGTTACCCCAGTAACTTCCGGTTCTTTCGGCGCAAAATTAAGCGCGGTTTGTTCGAAGTCGAACGCAAGTTCGTCTAGCGTTCTCAAGATGGCGGCACGTTGTCGCGTCTCGTCACTATTGGTCGGTTGGGAGCGCTGAGCGCGTCCAATGGCATGAGCCAACTTAGCGGAAATTTTATCGTGAATGCACACAGCTGTTGAGCCGGGAAGCGACTCTATTAAACAGCGAATCTCGCTAATCTTTTCCTGCAGAGCTGTCACGTCATCGTCAAAAGTCACGTCGTATTTCGGTACAGGCAGGCGTAAATCTTTTTCCAAACGCATTTGCCGTCTTAAATTAGCGCGTTTTTGCGCAACTGTTCCGTCAATTTGGATACCTCTTACCAATAATTCATAATTTAATTCCTCAGAATTAAGACTGTCCGGTAATAGTTTATATTCCATTATAATGCGCAACTTATTCTAACAAAATAAATGTTCTGGACGTAATACTCTTAAACAACAAACAAAACAACAAAACGCAAAGCAAAATCGGGCCCCACGTTGGGCGCCAAAACTTGCTACCTACCTGCGTAGATAGGCAGAAGTTTTACATTGGAGCGAAACTTTACTCCAATGTTGCCAGCCAGCACAGTGGGGCGGGGGGTTCTCTAACCAAAACGCGAAGGCCAAACCAAAACAGGCGCCACTTAATTTTTTTGGTAAAAGGAAACGCGTGAAAAATTAAGAAAACACGTTACGTCCAAAACATGAACACTTTTATTAATCGAAACAACAAAACAGATAAAACAAATTCAACGCAAGTCGATCGATCTAAGTACACAACAAGGCCATAAACATGATACGTTATTACCTAACTTTTCGGATCCGAAATCGCTACACAACTATATTAAAATAATTCAAGCCGTCACTAATGCAACAGAATACAAAAGACTGCAACCTTCGGTTATTTGCACGCGTCAACGCTCGTCTGCTTATATCATATTTAAATTACACCGGCAGTTATGCAATAAGTTGCAAGTTTTATTGCGGCAAAATCAAAGTAATGGATCCGAAATAAAATCCGCGAAATATCGCTCAAAACTACGAAAAGAAATTATAACGCTCCGACCTTTATTCCTTTGATGTCCGATTCGTTTGTCGGTGTCTTTGCGGCAATGTCGCAGCGGCACTTTGTAATGTGCCGGCTTCCGCGTAGAGGGGCGAGGGAGGGATCTTCCAACGCCGTAATTCGCGATGCACCCAACAAGAAATACCTCTTGATATAGGTCCCAGATTAAAGTCTAGGATTAATGATAGCTTTTGCTAGAAGCTCACGACAAAAGCCTATAAGAAATGAAATAAAACGAACACATAAGTCAAACCGAGAGTTGCTGCGTATAGAACTTACCTCGGTCTATTACCGAAGCTGGGACACCCACGGGACACGCGGTTTTCCTGTCTCACAACTGGGTCTAATCAGAGTCGGCAATTAGCCGTAGAAATGCACTAACATCCCTTCGATGTAATGGCACGCACAAATAAAAACATTTACGAAAAGAGAGTGTGACCCAAGAGACGGCAAGTTTCGTTCTGACAATGGCGCAACATTTCTCGTTTGACAAACAAGGAACGATTATAAACAAGCGAGACACCTTCTAATCTTACCTCCGGGGAACTTTCTTAGTAACAGTGGGAACCAATCGGCTGAAAGGGCAAAGGTCACGCATAATACGCGTCCAGAAGTAGAACTTCGTTATAATTCGTTCAATTCCTCACATACACGCGATTTTGAACTCAAATAAGGATGGATTACGTATATAAAATGAATTTGTTTAAATAAATGAAGGTTCTGTTAATAGAAATATGCTAAAGCGAAAGTTTAAGAAAATTACGCCGGCGAAATACGGGTATTCCTACACTGACTGCAATGTGTACAACGACGCGGTCCAAGGAATAATCCGACACGTCGAATTTCGCATATACAGGGCGTGTTCGGAACAGAAATGAAGGCTGGACGGTGGCAATGCATATACAGGGGGTATTCAGAACAGGAATGAAAAAAATGAACTGTAACACAATAATCATAACGAAAACCAACAAAATTTTAATAGAAATAATAATAATAACTATCAAAGCAAAAATAATAGAAGTGCAAATACAAATCAAAGTCCAAGAAGAGAACAAAGAACATTCAAACCAAGGTTTGAGGAAACGCAAAAAACATTTGAAAATAGACGAAGCAGCGATTACTACGAAAGAATGGGAGCGATACCAAAGACGAGGAGACCAATACAATACCCTGATGAGAATATAGAAATAGCAGAAGTGGAAGTACACAACCAGGTAAAGCCAAAAGCCAAAATACAACAACATCTACACTTGGACAACTACATTTTATATTTTGTAGATGAACATTTTATAAATTATGAATTGCCATACATTAACATGCAGATAAATAACATCAATATCTGTGCATTAATAGACACTGGAGCTGAAATATCTGTAATAGATAAAAGTATTGTAAATAAACATAATTTGAAAAACGTCGTACCAATCAACAAAATAAACTTTTTAACTGCTAGAAGGAAGAAATTAACGGTTACTGTTAGAATCCTAATAACAACAATGAACATTGAGGAAAAGAAAGTGGAAATGGAATTTGTCATAGTCACCGGCTTACGAAATAAATGTATCTTAGAGATGAACGTATTAAATAAATTAAATATAGAAATAAATGTAGAAAAGAAATTAATAATAATTGACGGAAAATCAATAAATTGGATAGAATCGTAAGATGATTCAAGAGAGGAGGAGAAAAGAATTATTAATAATATAGAAATTAATAAAAAACTCCAAATCCAAGAGATTGAAGATTTAGAAAAAATAAAATCTTAAATGTGATGAAGAACAGAAAGATGTTCTGCGAAAAATTTCCCAATCGTAAATGACAAGCCAATGATTGCAAAAAGATACATGCATAAGCTAGAAATAGACGACACAACAGGTTTCAACTGCAAAAATTATCCCATTCCACAAAAATACGTAAATCAGATTAACCAAGAAATTGAAGAATGATAACAAACGGTATCATCGAAAAATCTACAACAAATTACATAAATCCAGTAGTAGTAGTAAGGAAAACAGACGGAACGATCAGATTATGTTTAGATGCAAGACATCTCAATAAAATTACAAAAGTAGAATACAGGCTCCACATACCATAGAAACATTATTAAACAGATGTGGTAATTCAAGATTTTTTACAAAGATCGATTTAAAAACATCATTTTGGCTTCTACCATTACATCCAGTTTCGAGAAAATACACAGGATTTATGATAAATTGGACGAGTATACCCATACAGAGTGGTTCCATTCGGCTTGAGTTCATCAAGTGCAGCACTAGTAAGAGCGATGCAAATAATTCTTGACCGATATGAAGAATTTTGTTTACACTATGTGGACGATATATTAATATTCTCCAAAACAAAGGAAGAATATTTAGAACATGTCAAAATAATTATAAGAACATTGTGTGAAGAAGGATTCAAAATTAACATCGGTGCGCTTTGAAATCTGCACAAAAGAGAATTTCTAACTCTTAACAAATTATTTTCGTATTTCAAATTTCAGCAATTTCATAATTTCTTTCAAACACCGTTTAATTGTCACAGGTCACAAACACATTGATAAAACGTTACTTCCATAAAATACCTGCAGATGTCGTGACCAAATATTGAATTCGCCAGTTCTTCAATAATTTGTTTCATCCAATTAAATATATTTTTGTTTTCAAATTGTAAATTTCTTTTTAAAATAAAATCTTTAAATAAATAAAATTTAAATAAAAGTTGCAGTCTTGTTGAAACGATGGGAATGGAGAACAACTCTCATCGCGGCTTAATCCCGGCGTTCATGACCGCGCTCTCTATTTTGTTCTTGTATCCCCCTCGCATTCCTCGACGCGACGGTGGGGGTAGGCCCGTTGGGTACGTCACGCGGGCGGCAGACGGATTTCAGAGATTGAGCCATTCTTATACAATTAACCATCCTTGCTATAAAGTGATGTGCATCTCGCTAGCGTAATGCTAATTATTCATTTATTTATATTTAATTTAATTAATTTTGGCTAGCCTTGTATACTATTCTATATTTTAATTTTTTTCCCTACTTTTGTTGACCGTAACTGCCTTTTGCGATTAATTGTGAATTTATTATCATATTACATTTTGTTTGATTGGTGACAAAACAAGTATTTAAGTTAAACACTACGTTGTATTTAAGTATAACCATAAAGGCATTAGTTTGATTTCTCCCCTGTTTTCGCAAAGGGTGACATTTGTTATAATTTTTAATTTTAGACTTTTATCTAATTGAATTAATATGTACATGTCTAATTGTTAAATTCTTGTGAAACTTGTAATAATTTTCTATCTTTTTATAGAGATATGCATGTTGTCGGCGGTGTAAAGTCAGCATGATTAAATTGGGCGTTCTAAATGTACAATCATTAGTGCCAATGTATGTATAACAACTTCAGGCAATTGGTGGAAGCAACCGATTATGATGCAATTTGTATTACGGAAACTTGGCTGCATTCAGGTTATAATTTAATAAGACAGGATCGTGTTGGGAGAGGTGGTGGAGTGGGGATCTATTTGAAATGTCATTTAAATTTTACCCTATTAAAAACCCTTAACGATATCGAGCAATTGTGGATATCGGTCACTATAAATAATTATAAATTTTGTCTTGGTGAAGTTTATAGACCACCTAAATTTAATGTTCTAAACTTCGTTTCTACCCTTGAATCAACTTTTTCACATGTCATTCCAGCACATAAACATGTTATTTGCACTGGTGATATTAACATTAATCTTTTAGAGTTTGATAGTGTGGCTACAAAATTATTTCAAAGCATGTGTGACGGTGTAGGTGTAGAACAAATTGTACGGTATGCCACTCGTATTACGTCTACTTCATCTACTCTAATTGACATAATTCTAACTTCAGATATTGTTGTGGTGAAAAGCTTAAATACAAAGGTGTCTTACATATGTCTGACCATATGCTTGTTGACTGTTGCATAGAGTTAAATCTTCCAAAACCTCCTCCTATTTTTAAGACATTTCGAGAGTTCAAAAATATTAATTACGTAATTTTCTTAGCTGAGCTACAAGCTATACCTTGGAGTAATATTTTTTATTGTGAAAACATTGATGATAAAGTTGAAGTTTTTAATTAATTAATTTGATTACAACCACTGGTTTAGTCTTGCTTTGTGATTACCTTTAAGGTCAAATGATTATCAACTTTTATTTTTCAAATGGCTTTGTATATTTTTTATCATTATATTATCTGGTAGAGATTTTTTTCTACATCCAATAATGTGCAGCACTTTGATATTTAGAAAACATTTTTCGTAAAAAAAGATAAATAAACTAGTCTACCTATTACGCAAAACGTACTTTTTATAAAAATGTTAAAGTTTGTCGTGAAAACAATATGACTGAGCGTTATTTTTCAGTTGTTTCAAACTGTCAAGTTATTCTCTTTGTATGATTTATTGTTTCCTAAAAAAGCTGATTATGGATAATACTCAGTTGATTGACTTACTCCAAGTATATTTTGAATGTAATAAAAAATAAGCAGTGGGTCTCTATAGACAGCGATTTTTTCTCATAGCAACTTACACAGTTGTAGACTTAATTTTAATTATTTCTTGAATTTTTTTAAAATGGTTAAATTAATATTAGTCATTCCAGTTTTTTGAAAGTTTTTTAATGTTCCAGTTGCATTGTACTTTCGGGCCTGATCGGGTCCTTCTTCAGTGCAAAAATTAAGTTCTCGACGGCTTGGTGGTCGGAAGAGTTTTGTTTCTAAATCCAATAATGTGCAACACTTTGATATTTAGAAAACATTTTTTGTAAAAAGAAAAAATAAATGAACTAGTCCAGGGACGGGCACGAGCTCGCCGAAAGCTCGACCCCCACCCCCAATTATTTGCGACGACCTCGATGTTTCAGACAAACAAGCGCCGGCACATAACTGACTCAGTCGTATCAACGAAATCAAAAACAGAGAGCGCCGAGCGAGTTAGTTCATGTTGGTTTATTAGCGTTTAACAGTGTCGTACAAATTCTAGACCATTTTAAATTGAAAAACAAACCTTTTTTAAACAATATTTATAATAATTTTCGGTTTAATTCAATATGAACAGCATCAAAACGAATACACCGCGCCGCCGCACTATGGGACCAAAAGCACTTTCGCGTCTCAAAAATCTGTAACTCTTTTATTTATTGACTTACGTTAATAAAATTTGGTACATAGATTAAGAAAACTGTAGGCTTTATGGCTGTGATGTGATTTTTTAAAAATTTTTATTTACTTCTTTATTATAGATGTTGTAACACCGAAAAGTGAAAATTGCTTAAGAGTAAAGTGCCCTTATTTTAAAAGATACATAAAAATGTCATAAGAAAATGTTGTTTAGAATTAAAGGTTGTAGTCAAATACAAAATTAGAGCGATTAATTTGAAGGTTGAGAAATTTAGATTTCGATGCGAATCAAATAGCGGCTACTCTGAAGCTCATTTTTAATGAACGATTACGTACATAAGACACAACTAACATGTAACGTGTTATATATCATTGGAAAGGGCATTTCTTCTAGTTTTCAACTAACTATACAAACATGTGAAATGCTTACTCGTTTGTCAAATAAAAAAACATAAACACAGGCACGTTTAATTTGCCGTTTTCAAATTTCGCTTAAAGATTTAACTGTTATCGAAATTTGCCGAAGTTGAGTTCTTGGTTGCAAATAATAGAGAAAATAGTCCTCTAGGTGAAGCAGAAAAAAAAGTTTGCCCATATTTGCCCCTAACATAAAAAAACAGGTTGAAAGGTGGTGACCTACGTTTAGTGTAAGTAACTACTCATATTTTATGTTTAACCACAAAAGACGAACACAACCACTGAAAAGGTAATCATACTTATTTATTATCAAAAACCATACATTTTTTTTTCCACCATATCACCAGCAGAAAATACGAGTAGCTACTTAAACTAAACGTAGGTCACCACTTTTCAACCTGTTTTTTTATGTTAGGGGCAAATATGGGCAAATTTTTTTTTCTGCTTCACCTAGAAGACTATTTTCTCTATTATTGCAACCAAGAACTCAACTTCGGCAAATTTCGATAACAGTTAAATCTTTAAGCGAAATTTGAAAACGGCAAATTAAACGTGCCTGTGTTTATGTTTTTTTATTTGACAAACGAGTAAGCATTTCACATGTTTGTATAGTTAGTTGAAAACTAGAAGAAATGCCCTTTCCAATGATATATAACACGTTACATGTTAGTTGTGTCTTATGTACGTAATCGTTCATTAAAAATGAGCTTCAGAGTAGCCGCTATTTGATTCGCATCGAAATCTAAATTGCTCAACCTTCAAATTAATCGCTCTAATTTTGTATTTGACTGTAACTTCTAATTCTAAACAACATTTCCTTATGACATTTTTAATGTATCTTTTAAAATAAGGGCACTTTACTCTTAAGCAATTTTCAGTTTTCGGTGTTACAACATCTATAATAAAGAAGTAAATAAAATTTTTAAAAAAATCACATCACAGTCACAAAGCCTATAGTTTTCTTAATCTATGTACCAAATTTCATTAACATAAGTCAATAAATAAAAGAGTTACAGATTTTTGAGACGCGAAGGTGCTTTTGGCCCCATAGTGCGCCGCCGCGCCGTCTACAATTTTATATTTCGTGGGACCAAGCTAGCTGCAAATGACACTCGTTTGACCTATTGCTTAGCGTAGTGGGAGATAATTCCCCTTACCATGCCCATGCCTGAACTAGCCTATTACGCAAAGCGAGCTCTTTATAAAAATGTGGACCAGTAAAAAACGTTAAATAACATTTTAAAAAAATTAAAAGCCACCGGTCAACAAACGAAGAAGCCTAAAATATCTCATTAATATTTTCTGTACTACTTGATTGCGACGGATAATTAATAGTATTATTAATCGCGCGGGCTAGTCGATTGGGGGCCGTCTGGGAAGGTGGTAGCTCGGCAAGTTGGCCCAATAGTGAAAGGTAGTCGCAGGGAACATGACATCTGATATGCTTCAGATTTATTTTGAATGCCAGAATAGTATATTTTGTTATACCTGCATTAAAATCCCTGTTTTTAAAACTAAAAAGCGTGTTTTAAAGTTGCCTAGGAAACAATACATACAATCTCCACGTTAACGATTCAAAATGCGATCCACAGGCAACTTTACAAAATGAATTTAAATTTTAATGTCATTCAAATTTTCACATTTTAGCACAGGTATAATAAAAAATATCGTATAATACACGTGCATAAGAGCCTTTAAAGCACTTGCGCCGTTAAACCCGTCGCACGTGCTTTAAAGGCTTTCTTATGCACTTGTATTAAGGGTTCCACAAACCGAAGCGGCCGCGGTGGCGGCTGCGGTAGCGGCCGCGGTGGCGTTCAAACGCGGCAACAGCATGTTTATGACAGTTTCCACATCGACACGGTTTGACGCTCACAAACGCGGCCTGTGCAGCGTTCTAATGTGCGGCCGCGGCTAAACGCAAATTGCTCAGTTTGACCGTTGATCGCATGGTAAAAATGACGTCAATAACGGAGTGAATTATTAAAGAAGTCTTTTAATTTGGTTGTTTAACCAAAAAATGACATTGTTTGTTTTTCAAAAAATGACATGTTGATAATACAAATTGAACTACCTGCCTTTTCTGTACATCTTCTTCCAAGAAAGCTGCTAAAAGTAATCCTTCTTCTATAACATCATTTTCAACATCCATGTTAGCAAAATAGTTAATAATGAACGGGTATGGTTTGCGCTGAGGCCGCCACCGCGACCGCTACAGTTTGTGGGCCTTCTTTCGCGTTCACATCCGCGGCCGCGGCCGCTACCGTGGCCGCCACCGCGGCCGCTTCGGTTTGTGGAACCCTTTATAAGATACTATTGTGTAACAAGGTTAGAATGAAAATTCGATACGAGTGGAAGATTCCGAACGCGGAACGAGGAACCACGAGTAGACCGAATTTTCATTCTAACCGAGTAACAGACTATATTTTCTCCACGACCATCAGTAAATTCTGATTCTCCACAATCAGAAAATAGGGATGGAAACCCAATATTGGAACTGATCCAATGGAACAGGTATTAACACTGGGATTGCTGGAATTGATCCACCGCAAATCGAGAAACGAGTACGCTTATGAGTACGGACGGTGTTGCCAGATGGAGGGATTTTACCCTCTTTCGGGGATTTTTTATAATAAAAAAGGTAAAGGAGATTTTTATAAGCTGGTACTATGCTTTTAGGGGGTAATCTACAATAAAATAATAAAATACCTACTACTTATACATATTATACTATTGTATTATTATATTCATACTTCTGTGCGAAAAATCTGGCTGAAGTGGACAAATCTCCCTACAACCAATTGATAGATGGGCGGAGTCAAAATTCTACGTCATATTCATATACAGGGAGGACCAAAAGTAATGGGACACAGAGCAATGGTAGATTCCTCACGTCAAAATATTACGATTTAGCCGAACTTACTTATACCAAAAGTTGATAATGAAAAAGATACGGACTATTAAAGTAAGAATTTTAATTTCAATTATCCGTAATAATTCTTCAAATTTTTGACATATCATCTTAAAAATTTAGATACGGGTGTTTCTTGGGACGAGAAATAATATTATGCAATTAATTTTGATGTAGTGGATAGAGTGCGCTACGTATGCTGTTATTCTGCTCTTTAATATGCTCTAACTTTTTTGTGAGTAGGTTTATGAGACTTTTAATAAGAAAATATTATTCCACTGTCTTTCCTTCAGATCTGGGCGGCTACATGTATCGCAATACTTAGGTCATTTATTATGATTACTAATATCCTCATCTGATAATTAAAAAAAAAACTATTATTTATTGAAATAACGCAATTCTTCTTTTTGTAAACAAAAGGAAAGAAAAAAAAATTAAGAAGTTAAAAGAAAACTAACTGAAAGCACATGTTGATTATTTTAACAACACCGAATAAAAATACTTGTTGACTATTTTAACAACTCCAATTGAAAGTATTTGTTTATTATTTTAACAACACCGATTAATTGCTTAAAGTTTCAAAAAAAAAAAAAAACAAAAATAAAGTCAATAGAAAACTTATCTGCTACCGACCATTTCCTCCCGAATGCAGTGGTTAATCCTGATGTCCTCGATGTGTGTCGATTTCCAAGAAAAACTTGAGCCAAAATAGCAAATTGCAAACAGCAACAACAAAAGGAAGATGAACTTCAAACTCTCAAGAAAAAGAACCTAGAAAACCCCGCAGCAATAAGTAACGGCATTGTAAAAAAAGGAAAACTTACAATTGAGTAAAAAAAATTAAACGTACAATCAAATATGTGATGAAACGTTAGCAATACTAAAAGAGAAAAATTAAATTAAATTAATAAAATTAAATCCTTCCGAAGAAGTTACACGTACTCGGAATTTACGTACTTCGATAAATTATCTGGCTTAAAATCCAAAATTTGTATGGATTAAATGGTCCCCAAAAGAACTTATCCAAATTTATCTAAATACAATAAAATCGAAAATAAAATCAAAACCAGAAATTTGAATATTCTGCTATCAACAATTTCAGACGGAAACACGTTTTAAAGTGAATAAAATCACACCGAATTAAATTCGGCTGGACCAGGACACGTTGGAAAAACGAGACAAACAATCCCAGAAGCGATGCGACACAATAGCCTTGACCGTACGAACGATTTTAAATTGAAATTAGAATAAAGAGCATTTTAAACAAATTAAAACTGAACGTAATTGTTTTTAATTTCAGAACTTGATAAAAAAATATTAGAGCATGGAATTTGAACGTGACAATGACTAGCGGCAATGAAGAAGGGTACGACACTTTGCAGGAAAGTAAAACGTGGATTCTCGTACCCAGAACAATCAACAAAAGGGCTTTGACAAACAGATGGGTATTTAAGACAAAACTCAACCAAGATGGTGTAATCGACAAATACAAAACGAGGTTAGTCATCCGAGGACATACGCAAAAATTCGGAATCGATTATGAAGAAGTTTTTGCTCCAGTGACACGATTCGAAACCATTCGAGCTTTATTCGCGGCATCCGTTAATGACGAGATGCATGTGCATCAAATGGATGTAATTTCCGCTTACATTCAAGGTGAGTTGCACGACGAGGCATACATGGAACAACCGGAAATGTTTATTCAGAGCAGATACGAAGACAAAGTGTGCAAATTACAAAAACCTTTGTATGGGTTGAAACAATCTGGTCGCGAATGGTATAAAAAGCTCGCTAGTTTTATTACAACTAATGGTGGAAAACGTACTCCCGCAGACCCCTGTGCTTATGTATTTGGCGAAAACGATGATCGAGTTATAGTACTGTAACGATCTTTATGGTTCTATTAATTTTTATTTTAAGAACAAAACACGAAATAGTTAATAAAGTAATTTATTTAAAAGCAAACTAATTAACACTAAATTACACACTACTTATACCTAATTTATTTTAACAGCCGAGCGAAAGTATAGCGCGAAGTTTAAAGCCGAACTGTTCAACGTCCAATTTCTTGCCGAACGCTGTGTCCCACTCCCGGCCGCGTGCATTTATAAGCCGAGCCTGTTGTTCTCGTACTTTCTAGACCGCGACAGACTGTCTGGTCTAGTTTATTCTGCCGCCAACATTCTCTCAGCTGTCGCCTAAGGTGCGTCGGCTAGACGGCTGTGACGCAAGAGACACTCTGACGCCGGCTGGTGTCGACGACTCATTACACTGCCCCGTTCTTAAAAACGTTTCGTCTCGGAACGTTCCTTGTGACAGCCTTGAAGGAGGATATCGAAAGCGGCATACTGGAGCCTTTTTACAACTTCCGGTTTGGAAAAAATAGCAGTCCACGGTTTTCTTACTGCCGACAGCTGCCTGTGGGTGGTGACTGCAGACTAGGACTTCAATTCCCGTTCCGTTGAAGATGACTTCTATCATGCTTCAAAATGACCCTCCAGTCCAGTCCGTCTAGTCCGCAGCCCAACTCAGCACCAGTTGTCTCCTCAGGCTCCATAAAGCTTTCCAAATGTTGCGATAGTCGGGCTTACCGCTTGATGTCCTCTTGGTGACTAAGTAGTACGCGTGTCGTATTTGATCTGCTTCCGTGTCGATGATCTGCAAGCTCTTGCCCACCATGAGATGCTGTCTTCGGAGTTCCTCGACCTGACCAAATTTGTTCCGGAAGACCTGGGCTATCCCCTTGGACATTCTTAGGTGTTCTGCCACACAGTGGGCCAGACTGTACTCCGGTGGTACTTGAAAAAGGTCTTGCTGCCTCTCTGTGGTCACTCCGAATCGTGCCTTACTTCCAGTAGCGTGATGAGACATAAAGGTTTCGAAATTCACTTCGGAACCTTGCGTCCTTTGTACGGCCCTTCATTTTCTTCTCCGTTGTAAGGAGCCATTCGGTTGAAGTGGATAACTTTGGGTTTGCCATGCGGAATCTTTCTGATGCGGTAGATGACATCGTTGATCCGTTTCATCACACTATAACGACCTTCCCAAGATGCCTGCAATTTTGGGGACAGACCTCGACGTCTTTGAGGATTGTAAAGCCAGACCAGTGCTCCAGGTTGGTATCCCCCATTCTGAGCATTGATGTCATAATGCTCCTTCATTCGGTCGCTCGCCGTCTGTATATTGTGACGCACTTGATTGTGAATGTCGTCCATTTTCCTGCGTAGACCGCTCACGTAGTCTTCGTCGGCAGAGACCTCACCAGGCTTCACGCCGAACTTCAGGTCGCAGGGCAGTCTTGGCTCTCGCCCAAATACCACTTTTGCTGGTGTCTCTCCTGTGGTCTCATGAACGGACGAACGGTATGCCAGTAGAAAAAGGGGAATGTACGTGTCCCAGTCTCTCTGATGATCGGAGACGACTTTGGACAAATGTCGGTTGATGGTTCTGGTGAATCTTTCCACCATTCCGTCCGACTGTGGGTGAAGTGCAGTCGTTCTAGTTTTCCGGACGCCGAGCAGAGTACAAACTTTCTTGAACAAACCCAATTCAAAGTTCCTCCCTTGATCTGAATGCAGCTCCATGGGCGCACCATACCGACTGATCCATTCTCGGACAAATACTTCAGCAATAGTTATTGCCTCTTGGTTTGGTAGGGCGTATGCTTCAACCCACTTACTAAAGTAATCCATCACCACGACGATGTACTTATTTCCACTATTCGTTTGTGGAAATGGGCCAGCTACATCTACGGCAACTCTCTCAAAAGGACTTCCCACGTTATACTGTTTCATGGGAGCCTTGCCTTGTTTGTGGGGGCCGTTACTGGCTGCGCAGACTACGTATTTCCTGCACCAGTCCTTTACGTCTTCCTTGCAGTTTACCCAGTAGAATCGCTCGCGCACCTTTTCCATAGTCTTCTTGATTCCCAGATGCCCCCCGAAGTTCCATCGTGAAGTTCCCTCAGAACTTCCGGCACCCTATTCTTGGGAATCAGTAACTGTGTCTTATGTTCCGTGCCCTCCTGGTTCTCGACAGTTCGTTTCAGAAGACCATGTTCCAGCACTATGGAGTCCCATTGCGCCCATTACGATTTTACGGATGGTGCATATGGTGCTATCTCTTCCCAAGTAGGCCTTACCTCACTACTTTTCAATTCCAGCACCAATTTCAAATCCTGATCGCTCTCCTGGTCTCTTCGCAATTCTTCACCTTGCCATTTGTCGTCTATGACGGCCGTCCTCGCAGTCGTGGCTACTTTCTCCTCCAGGCGACTACAGTGCTTACAGTCTTCAGCACAAGGTCTTCTCGACAAAGCATCGGCATTTCTATGGCTAGTTCCTGCCCGATGCTGAATTTCAAAATCGTATTCTTGAAGTCGTTCGATCCATCGTGCGACTTGTCCTTCAGGATTCTTGAATCGGAGGAGCCATTTTAAAGCGGCATGGTCAATTCTCAAGAGGAAGTGTCTGCCATACAAGTATTTGTAGAATTGTTCTATCGTCTTTACCACGGCTAGCAATTCCCTTCTAGTGACACAATAATTTCGCTCCGGCTTTGACAGGACTTTACTGAAATAGCCGATCACCTTCTCTTGCCCATCTTGTATCTGGGAGAGTACGCCACCGATACCAACGTTGCTAGCATCTGTGTCTACGACGAACTTGCCTTCTGGGAGAGGGTAACTCAGAATTGGAGCACTTATCAAGTACTGTTTAAGTTGTTCAAAACTAATTTGGCAGTGTTGGTCCCACTCAAACGGGCGTCCTTTTTCGGTGAGTCTTGTCAACGGCTTAGCGATGTCTGCAAATCCGGGAACATAGCGCCGATAGTAAGTGCACAGGCCTAGGAAAGTCCTTATCTAGTGTTTATTTCTAGGAGTTGGCCAGTCTTTCACTACCTGAATCTTCACTGGGTCCACGGCGATTCAATTCCCATTAACAATATGGCCTAGATAATTCACTTCTTTCTGGAACAGGTGGCACTTCTTGAGACTAAGCTTTAGTCCAGCTCCGCGAAGCCGCTGGAACACTCCTTCCAGGTTCTTCAGGTGGTCGTTGAACCAATTAAGTAGACCATGCACGTTGTACAGGACAGACCCTTCAGAACCGTCTCCATTAGCCTCTCGAATGTCGCTGGGGCATTACATAACCCGAACGACATCACTGTGAATTGCCATAGACCCGTACCAAGGGAAAACGCCGTCTTTCTCGATCTTCGGGCGCTAGTTCCACTTGCCAATAACCACTCTTTAAATCCAAGGTTGAGAAGATCTTTGAACCGGCCAGGGTGTCCAGGGTGTCATCTATCCGTGGCAGAGGACAGCTGTCCTTTTTGGTGACGTTGTTGAGCAGTCGATAGTCTACGCAGAACCATGTGTATCCATCCTTCTTCTTCACAAGCACTACCGGTGACGCCCATACGCTCGATGGCTCTATTACATTGTCTTTTTCCATCTCGCGAATAATGCGTTCTGCTTCTTCACGCTTCGCCAATGGTAACCTCCTTGGAGCTTGACGAATGGGTCTTTCTTCTCCGGTCTCTATCCTGTATTTGACTATGTCGGTTCTTCCCTTACGTCCATTTTCCACCTCAAACACGTCTTAATAGCGACAGATCAGGTTTTTCGCTTTTATCTTTTGCTCTGGAGTTAATTCCTGGGCCGTCGACATGACTGTTTCCAACAACTTCTTAGGGGCCTTCCTCTCTTGCATATTTACTTCTAGTTGGCGTGAAATGGAGGACACCATGGCGCAGCTTCCCAAGATGGTACCTTTCCTGATGTTGACGGGGAAACAGTTCACATTCATTAGGCGGACTGGTATATCTTTCTTTGCTGTTAACAAAGCTGTCCGGGCCGGGGACATAGATGACAGAAAATCATGTACGGGAAATGTGATTACATTATCTGGAGGTCCAATTAGTTGGAAATCGAAGAAACAATCGTCAGTAGCGTTATCCACCATGGAAGCGGAATATGCAGCGCTTTCCGAAATTTATCGTGAAATTGTTTATGTGAAAAGACTCTTAACGCATATGGGTTTCGAAAAGTATGTAAAGACTCCGATTAATACTTATTGTTTTGTGAAAAACCTGAGCTAAATATTAAATTATCCGAACTTCTTCGTGCGGAATAATAATTAATTTGTTTCAATTAATTATTTATTTAAAGTAGTGCAATAAACTGTGTTTTACTTTTTCTTCTGCGACAATTTTTTTTATTATCACCCACGTACACACACACACACACCCACTGACATTAGATAATTTTGAATGTGAAGGCTCGCGAGTGCCCTCTACATCCAAAATTTATCACACAATAAATACACTCTACAACAACGAAATTGGTGTACGAGATACACTGCAAAATTTCATCATCGAAAAAGAGCCGACGAGAGAAAAAAACAACAAAGTAAGATAGTAATATAAAATAATAAGAAATCACAAAATTTGCACAATACCCTGAGAACAGAGTTTTAAATTGTCATCCAAACTAAGAGCATATCATAGCAATATTTTGTGATAATTTTCAATGGAAAAGAAAGTGCTACTGATTTATCAGGTCGTCCTCGGTCAGGCCGGTCCATTGAAAATATTGCCTTAGTGACTCAATGGACCGGCCTGACCGAGGACGACCTGATGATTTCTCGTTCACAACCGAGCCCGTTCGATTGAATTTCTCCATCAATCTCTTAACCGTTGAAGATTTGGTGCGTTTTGTCGACCAAAAATTGCACGCATGCTGCGAACTGTTTGCGCTAAACTTTTACCATTTTTGAAATAAGTTTTCACTATTAAAATGCGCTGTTCGGTCGTGTAACGTTCCATGACTGATAATCGGGATGCGTCTACTTGACAGTAGTCAAATTTTTAGAGCAGCACTTTTGATCAAAAGAAAATGTCGCGAAATTCAAATCTTGCGGTCATTTTGAAACACCCTTTATTATCTTCATTAAATTGTTGTCTGGAAGTATACTCATGGTTTAGGTTTGGTTGTATTTTATTTGATTTGATATGTACAGGGTGTCCCATTTTTGATGGTATTCCATAGGTATCTTCGTTAATAATGGAAATAGAAAAAAACCGAGTACGCAATATTGGGTCAACTTTTTATGCTAATTTGAATGGCCAACTTAAAAATTTGCTGTTCCTTGCCATTTTCGCGGTACAGTTGAAAAACGAAAAATTCATCAAATTTTCAAACGCGCATATTTTTTTTATTTTTAAAGATATCGAAAAATGATAAAGGCATTTTTTATTCGACTTTTAACGTAGATCATGATTCAAGCATAAAAAATACCCTTTTTAATGATGTCAAAGCCAACTATGACTTCCATTTAAAAAAACATTAGTTGTGGTTATATCTCGGATATGTCACCCAAGTTTAAATTAAATCTACTTGTCTCTACTTACCACGGTTCCAGGTGACAAGTCTGCCGATACTTAGATCAGCTGTGCCCCAGCTAGCAACAGTGGAAATGGGGGCAGGTTATCTTAAAGATGATGTTATAACGGGCGCCAGAAGACGATTTAAAACAACTAATCGAAATTCGACTGGCCGACGTCTTCAATCGACCAGGTCGTGCAGAAAGGAAACTACTAATAGAGACGAGACTACTACCCACTGTGTGTGTGAACGTAGAAAAATTAAAATCGTACTTAAGTTAACACAATTTATTGCACAAATAAAATAAAATAAATAATGCATACACAAGTCGCTAAATGTGCTTAATTTCTAGCGTAACGCTTATTTAAATAAAATCGGCGTGAAAAGGCCTTAATCCGCTAGTAAGAATGCATGCGCAACAAATGTCAAAAGTTTACCTCGCAACTGATATGTCTTTTACCGTCTGAAGTTGGCTGTCACTACGCCATCTAGTGGTCCTGTCCGAGTCGATGATCGGTAGACTTCAAAATGGCAACAAGAATTGTCGGGACACCAACACTCGATAAACTGGGAAATCCCTCGCGTATAAGCTTGCGGGGATTACCTGGGCCTGCGCCGTAACTGGCACCCAAACGCAAAACCAAGTAGGAAAAGGGAAAAGCCAAAACTAAAAGCCTACATAGAAGAAACGATATGCGTTAGCGGCCATTTTTGTCGGTTGGTATGCGTCGTTACATGTTACCTGAGAGAACTGGAGCCTCAGGCTTGGTACGGGGATTAAAACTGTCCCCAATCGGTGTTCGGCAGTGTCGAATGATTTTCCAGCCTTCGTTATTTATTTACATTTCGCCTTGAATTTTTGTAGGTACTCAACACAATATCTTTTCTACAGAAATTTCAAAACAGCTTCAGCCGATCCGTTATTATGTGTACAGGGTGTTGAGTTTTGCAAAAGATAATTTTTCTCAAAATTTTCAAATGGAACACCCAGTATATCTAGACTCTCGTGAAACACTGTTTTAATAAGCTTTCATAAAACGCCAAATGTATTTGTCTAAACTGAAGAAGTCGTGAGACAAAAATTAATAATTTTTCTTTCCTTCAATATTGACGTTATTTAGTCTTTCCGACCGGTTCTTCTGTTTTAATTTGCTGATAAATCAATGAATATGTTTTATTTTTTGTTCAAAGTAATTGAATATGTTGCTGTTAAAATAATTCCTATCTTTCTTCACTTTGAAAATATCTAAATATCGTTATAAGAATAATTTAAAAAAATAAAATTTAGAATCACGTTACCGTTTGCTATAAAATAGGAAAACAGTTGCTATAAATTTTTAATTAACAGAACAATTATTTAATTAGTAGATGACACTACTTTTACTTTTGTATTTTTTTATGATAACAAAATGAATGAATGAATTTTAATAATGAAGAGTTACATGACATGACATACCTACTAGGAAAAGACAACCAAAACTGTCTTTTGGCATCAAGATTATATTTGCAGCGTTATCCTATGAGAAGACACCCGGATTATAGAGTTTTTCAAAGATTGTAAACGCCAGGAAACATTAAATACAGTAAAAATGTTATTAAAATAACGTTATGTAAATATTTTCAAAATAAAGAAAAATAAGAATTAGTTTAACAGAAAAATGTTCAATTATGTACTTTGAACAAAAAATAAAACATATTCATTGATTTATCAGCAAATCAAAACAGAAGAACCGGTCGGAAAGACTAAATAACGTCGATATTGAAAGAAAAAAAAATTATTAATTTTTGTCTCACGACTTCTTCAGTTTAGACAAATACATTTGGCGATTTATGAAAGCTTATTAAAACAGTGTTTCACGAGAGTCTAGATATACTGGATGTTCCATTTGAAAATTTTGAGAAAAATTATCTTTTGCAAAACTCAACACCCTGTACACGTAATAACGGATAGACCGAAGCTGTTTTGAAATTTCAGTAGAAAAGATATTGTATTGAGTACCTACAAAAATTCAAGACGAAATATAAATAAATAACAAAGATATAAGCACTCATATTATGGCAATTTTTTACTCTTAAACATCAATATCTTACAAACTCTTAAGTAAAACTTCCTAAATTTTTGGTTGTTACCTATTCGTTATGCGTACTTTCGAAATATGTAAAAATATACTGTGTGTACCATTTAAAAAAATATAACTTTGGTAAGGTTCTCAGTTACTGAACACTCTGTAGAGCCAAAAATAATTTTATGAAGTAGAGCTGACCGAGTTACATCTTAGCTCGTTTGAATTTTTTTTTCTATCTTATATACTATAGACGGTAGAGAAGACCGCGGCACTCGGTGGACACCCTGTATATTTACTAAGCTGTTAAGTGAATTAGAGAGCTGTTTAAGAAATACTGAAAACTCGGAATGTGGTGATCTGTATATTGTGATTATGCACAAAGATTTGTTAATTTTAATTGCTGAGCATTCGAATGACAATTCAATAGGATCTGCTAATAATTTCACAATATCTTTGTATTTAAACTTAAGAGAGATAGAATCTTTGATAAAGATTGCGGTGCCGCCGTTTTTATGCTTTTCACGACAAAAATAAGAGACTAGTGTGTAGTTATTTATCTTCAAAAGTTTAATACTTACATCATTCTGCCAATGTTCACTTAAACATAAGATCGTTGGATGATATTCAAGTAGGAAAGTTTCAAGAACACCAACCTCATTACGTAGACATTGTATGTTTATATGTATTGCTGTGATGATGTCCTCGACGTTTTTTAGTGGTTTATCCTTTCCCGTGAAACATCGCGAAAATTTGTTCTAGGAAGAAGTATGTGATTTACCATCCGCATCGACTTCGTTAGGTGAAGGAGTCATTTTCGTCGGCCGCGTGATGTTGTTGTTGGAGATGTTTAGTTGAATTTCGATTAAGTTGCTACGGTTTATATATGGATTTAAGATTAGTTTTGAAGCAGATGTACAAACTACGCTAGATATGTGTTTGGTTATCAAAAACTTTCCTGAGGAATTCAGATGTAATCCAATTTTTGTGAAGTGCTGACGGTTCAATAGTGCATTGATTTCAATGAAATTCGCTTTGTTGTATGCTAATGATTCTGCGTGTAATATTGTATTGTTTTTGCCAACAAATTTATTAATCACTGGTCTATTTTCCCAATACGGAATGGATGTCATAATAACATTCGTTGCTTTCAAATTCTCCAGAGTAGTCTTTATTAATAATGTATCGATGGTTTTGCAGTTTATTGCATCATTTGATCCAGCCATAATTACAACATAATCACGTTTGTCAAGTGTCTTTGACAAGTTGGCACAATCAGAAACCACATCCGCAAATCTACCATTTGGCTTGAATATAGAGGTTACATTGAATTTACTACTGGGAAAAGTATCAATAAACTTTTTTGCTAATCCTCTGCCATGACTATCAGCTAATATTAGGATATTAGATTTTTTTCTTCATATGGTTTTTTATTTAGTTCAAACCTTGCATCAAAAGTATTTATTTCGTATTTCGGATCCCCAATAGTACTTTTTTGGTTAGTATCTTCTTGGGCGGGATGGACGTTTGGTTGCACTTGTTTATTTGGATCATTTTCCTTATTTTCACATGTTTTCTTTTTATTATTTAGATTCTTTGTAAATGCTTTTTTAATTTTAGTGACAGTAGTTTCTAAGAGTTTTATTTTGTTCTTTAAAGTCGTTATTTCGCGTAAGAGTGAAAAGTAAATCTTCTTTTGTTTCGGCGTTTTTTTAGGGTCCCTAGTAATTACAGTATCTACTAAGGCTGGGACTTTTCTCAGATGTGGTATTCGAATATTCAATTGAAATTTTATTCGAATATTCGAATAATTCGAATAATTCGAATAATTCGAATAATTCGAATAATTCGAATAATTCGAATAATTCGAATAATTCGAATAAATCAAATAAATTCGAATAATTCGAATAATTCGAATAAATCGAATTAATTCGAATAAATCGAATTAATTCGAATAAATCGAATTAATTCGAATAATTGAAATAAATCGAATAAAAATTCGAATATTTAAATAAGTATTCGAATAATGAAATGGAAATTGCCCTGTACGGGCAAAATTTACATTGTATTTTGTCACTTTCATTTTAAACTTAATTTAAAGTATTTTCAAACATCGCTTCTGGACAATATTTTGCGAATAAATGATGTGAGAAATACTATAACATGTAGCTGCCGACCAGACTTCGTAAAAAAAGGGTCTACATTTTTGTGTCAAATATTGCAGGGATACCTTCTTCTGAGTGGTGCAATACGATTCTATTAACTTTGTTTGTCGATAATGAAGACAACTAGAAAAGTAGTTACAAAACATATTCGAAAAATCGAATTAAGTTAATATTCGAATGTTTGAATTTTTCAATTCACTGAATAATTAAAAAATTCGAATGATTTGAATTATTCGAATAATTTAAAAATTCGAATCATTTGAATTATTCGAATAATTTGAAAATTCGAATTATTTGTATTATTCGAATTATTTAAAAAATCGAATTAATTGAATTATTCGAATAATTTGAAAATTCGAATTATTTGAATTATTCGAATAATTTGAATATTCGAATTATTTGAATTATTCGAATAATTTGAATATTCGAATTATTTGAATTATTCGAATAATTTGAATATTCGAATTATTAAATTTGAACATATTCGAATACAGAGTGCACATGTATTCGAATATTCGAATTATTCGAATATGATTCCCAGCCTTAGTATCTACGCTACGAAAAGAGTCCTCACTTTCAGAGTCACTGACATCATTGTTTATAAAACTGGAGTTCTTAGCCACCTTTAATTCATGAATGAGTTGTTTCTTGTTTCCAGTTGAGGATTTACCTAACTTCGATAGTTCCTTTTTTAATTCGGTCACTTTTAAGTCACTGATTTTCTTTTTTTCTGCCATTTGTAGGGTAGAATGATTTGACAGTTTAACAATATTTATAAACAATCAAGAATTCTGCCGGTGTAAAACACAAAAACTGGATACTACAAGTTCGTGCGGAGTGGAATATCGAGCGCGTATCAATCGATCACCAATTTGCCCGATATTGCTTTAATACATTTATTAATTAGAATCTTTGATTCGTTATTTATGGATTTATTTAGTAATACATCCGGATTTTATTAGCACATATGAGTTTGTCTAAGTATTAGCATCTATTACATCTATGTTAACTTAGATAAGGATCACTTTTAACACAGAAATAGTACTTTAAAGTAAGAGATAAAATGAGCGATACATGCTCGACATGGCTAACGAATGATAGCATGATAGCATGATTTGCATTATATGTAGGTACTATCGCAACCTTCAAATTTCGCACGATTCAATTTTCCGCTGTAAATACAGCTCCCGGCAGGGGGGATGCCCTGCTAACTAAAGCGTGGATCCAACGGCTTCGGCCGTAGGTGACCATTGTGGACGTTTGATAGAGTTCCTATGGGTGTGACGAGCCCACCGTCCCGAGTTGGCGTACCAGTGCCTGGGTTGCACGAAACCTAATCTGTAGGACGCGGCCGACTTGTTCGGTCGTGGCCGAACTTCCAACCAGTGAAGTAAACTGGTACCATGGTGACCGGTTAGCCCGGAGGATACCCTCCCCTCCTCTGGAGTGGAGCGAGCAGAGGGGACCTCCACCGGTCGACTGGGTTGGACTCACGGGGGCAGTGGTTGCTGGCCCGCATGCTAGGGCTAGCATCCCGACGTGTGAGCTGCGGATCTCAGTTCCGGCACTAGCCTGGATAGCTAGTAGAGATTAGATAGGTCTCCCTTGACCAGAAGGGGCGAGGGGCGTGCAACCCCGAACCAGTCTGGTAGCAGGACGACACTTTATAGTGTCAGCCACCGAAAGATAGGCTGCCCTGCGCGTTGATTGGGCGTATCTCAATCCGATGGCTCTGGTCGGGGCCCGAGCGGAGAAGGGCTAACTCGCTCAGGTGCCGCTCGTAGCGTTTTAGGGTTGATTAGGGAGCTGGTCTGTCTGTCTGTCTGTCTGTCTGTCTGCCTGTCTGTAAATACAGCTCCCGGCAGGGGAGATGCCCTGCTAACTAAAGCGTGGATCCAACGGCTTCGGCCGTAGGTGACCATTGTGGACGTTTGATTGAGTTCCTATGGGTGTGACGAGCCCACCGTCCCGAGTTGGCGTACCAGTGCCTGGGTTGCACGAAACCTAATCTGTAGGACGCGGCTGACTTGTTCGGTCGTGGCCGAACTTCCAACCAGTGAAGTAAACTGGTACCGTGGGGACCAGTTAGCCCGGAGGATACCCTCCCCTCCTCTGGAGTGGAGCGAACAGAGGAGACCTCCACCGGTCGACTGGGTTGGACTCACGGGTGCAGTGGTTGCTGGCCCGCATGCTAGGGCTAGGGATGATGCCCACCCCATCCCGACGTGTGAACTGCGGATCTCAGTTCCGGCACTAGCCTGGATAGCTAGTAGAGATTAGATAGGTCTCCCTTGACCAGAAGGGGCGAGGGGCCTGCAACCCCGAACCAGTCTGGTAGCAGGACAACACTTTATAGTGTCAGCCACCGAAAAGTGGGCTGCCCTGCGCGCTGATTGGGCGTATCTCAATCCGATGGCTCTGGTCGGGGCCCGAGCGGAGAAGGGCTAATTCGATCAGGTGCCGCTCGTAGCGTTTTAGGGTATGATTAGGGAGCTGGTCTGTCTGTCTGTAAATACAGCTTTCTTTAACGGCTTGTTAAAAATACTCATTTCAAACGTCAGATTTCAAATTTAATTCTAAAGTTGTAGCATCACAATGCCAAATCACGTGCTTTCTGGGGAGAAGGGTTTTGCAATCGCAAAATTAGAAGGTGGTTGGTCGCTACTTTTATTCTCCACTTCAGTTCTAATACTTTACTATCTTGCTGTTCTTAAAATATAATATGATAATTTAAATTTAATAAAAAAGACTCTTGTTCAAAATTCTTATCCAATAGATCTTATAGAATCAGTAATAAAAAAATCGTGTTAAATATTTACAAAATTCAAAAATCCACAATAACAATAAACAAACTTCAAACAAAAAATACATATCATTACCCTACATTGAACCACTATATGACACATTTAAACACATATTCAAAAAACACAATTTAATTTTAGCTAGCAAATCTGTAAATAATTTAAATAGTATTTTCTCAAATTTAAAAACCAAAACACCAAAATTAAAACAACCTAACGTAGTTTATGAAATTAAATGTTTCAATTGTAATTCATGTTATATTGGAGAAACAAGCCAAATTTTAAAAAAACGTCTAGACCAACATAAATATCATATCCAAAAAAATAATCAAAATCATTCAATGCTTGTAGAACATTTATTAGAAAATGACCATAATTTTGATTTTGAAAATACTAACATTTTATATTACGAGTCTAATATTTTCAAAAGACGTTTTATTGAAATGTGTAAAATAAAAATGTCGTCGAATTCTATTAATAAACGTACTGATTTTGCAAATTTAAACGATACATTTTGTAGTTTTCTCGATTCCTTAAATAGAACATAGATCTGTCAATTTTTTAACATTTGTAATGTTCAAATTATTTTTAGATTAAAAAATAAATATAATATATATACAGGGTGTTTCATTGAAGATGCACCAAACTTAAGGGACACGTTTCTGACATTATTTCAAACAAAATATCTTAATAAAAAATTTTAATTGGTGCAACTTGAAATTTGCATAATTTGGAGCCGATGTTTTTAGAAATACCGTAGCGATTTAAATTTCTGCAGCCGTGAAACAAGACGAGCGATTTAAATTGTTTTATGAATGGCACGCGCCTGCAAGAAGACAGTAAATAACTATCGTAAACGAAAAAATTTATGACAGGCTTTTAAGTTTGGCCTTGACCGCAAGACGTGTTAAAGACGAACACTTTGAAAAAAGCGTGCGTTTTCACCGCACTAACATTTATGCAAACCGTAATTACATCAAATTTGCCGAGTCTTAATAATGTACGATAAATAATTAACGCTTGTAACGTTTTTATTTGTCTCTGTATCCAACAATTACTACAATTATGTACAATTAATAAATTGGAATTGTTGCTTCCGCCACGCCGGTCTGTTAAATTATTTGCCTATCAGACTGAACTTGATCACATGAGGAAGAAACAATTTCGGAAGCGGACGAATTACGTAAATGGCAATTACCTTACATGTGTTCGAATAACCTGCGTATTCTCGAAATGTGTAATTGCCCATCGCACCACCAACACACCCACACACACACTTACATAATAAACTTAAAAATGAAAAGTATAAACTACACCAACTAATTACTCGCCACTACAACGTTAGTGAACGAACGGAGTGAACGAACTAAATGTGTTTCATCATATCATCTGAGGCGCGACAGTTTATGGGGTAATAAAGTAAAAAACCGAACGTTAAGGTAGGTTAAGAATTCGGGCCGCTCTCATCTATTGTACGTTTTAAAAATATACGATTCTCCTTTCCCTTCGATTATCTCAAAACTTATTCATTTAAAAAAAAAAATATTATAGGAAACTTTTATTTCTTTTCACGATATCTACCAACATATCGAGTTTGGTGCATCTTCATTGAAACACCCGGTATATAAAAAAAATCAAGTTACTTTTTCAGTTTCCGTTGACAACCTTGTTTATTTTGACAACATATTTTTCACTTCTGACGAAGCAGTCGAACGACTGCGAAACGTAAAGTGTATAGTGCGCGATTTAGTGTCCGCTTAAAAGATTTTGTGATACAAATTTCATCGGACAAGAACCAACTGTAAAAGTTAAAATATAACCAAATAATCTGACTTTTGGTTAAATGTATTTATTGTCAAAATAGAGGAAAGAGCCTGTTCTACAAAACTAGAATTTAGAGAAATTCTGGCTACCATGATAAAAAATCGTGCGAAATTTTAAGGCCCGATAGTAACATGTGTTTTTTTTTAAAATGCCATAAAGGTTGGCCATGAAAATTAAAACTCATGTCGTAGCTTGGCATCTAACACATGCCAAATCTGAAAATTTAGAGTAAATGAATGGAGCTAAGATATGAATTTTCTTTTCCACAGCCACCCCTTATGGCATTTTTAAAAAAACACATAGTACATACTTATTATAAATTAGGTAGACATGTATTGGTAGGCATAAAATTAATTACACCTTTTCAGAATAAGAGACGCTTTACCTAAAATTAAATCGTTAATTATAAGGAAAGTTCGATAAAAGGAATTTCTGGTATTGAGATTTTCGTAATCTGAAATTCCTGAATCAATTCATTCCAAAATAAGTTCCGATTCCGTTTTCCGATATTGTAACAACCAAAGCTAGCAAGAAAATTAATACTTTTACTATTGTGAATGAATTGATTTCACGTAAACATTGTAGTGTAGACATTAATTTGAAATTATGATCAAAGAAGTGCCGGAGACGCAAATATCGCCTGTGTAACTAAACCAGAACTTCATCTACCTTGTAGGACGCTTAATGTATTATTCAGTATCCATATACTATTCAACTCCGAAAAGTTATGAATCCTCCTTTGAGAGTCGTTGGTACTAATATACTTTAAGAAAATACTGAAAAAGGTCTTATTTATTTATTTATAACTTACTTACAACTTTTCTTTTTGTAAAAAATGTTTGATCTCTCAGACCATTGATACCTTAATAAAGAATTATTACCAACTTTGCATAAATATAACTATTGCGCATATCTGACTATATCATAATATACAAAAAAATTATGATTAAACCAATAAGTCTATACAAGCTTTCGAATTTAAACTATTCATCATTGCTAACTTTTTTATTTTTAAATATAGAAATTCAGTTAAATTAAAAGAAACAATACGCTGCTGCTTGTCAAAACCATGTGCAGCCATATTTTTTTTTAAATAACAATTTAATAATTTTTGTAATTCATTCGGTAGACATTTCCTTCCTCTTTACAGCGATACCTAAAAAATGTTCTCGAATAAGTAGGCCATGTTCATGTATAAAATCAAGTTGTCCCTAAATAAGTGTCGTAAACAACAACTAAATGAAAGAAAACATCTTTTATTTGTTCGTTGTTTACGTGTACATTCGATAAATATCATTTGTCAATTATGTAGGCAACATGATTTTATGCAAGAACATGACCTAGTCATTCGAAAATAATTTTCTTGAATTATTTCGTTATTTTGTAAGCAGATTTAAGATATTTTGATAACGCTGTAAAGAGAAAGAAAATCTCTACCGAATGAATTACAAAAATTACAACATTGTTTTTAAGAAAAGGACAGGCGTGTTCATACTTTGGTGTTCAAATTGAACACCCGATGTAGGTACAAATGCCTAATTAATAAATAAACAGAACGACAATTATCTAAACAATTTTTATCTATCTACGTCATTAAAAATAAAATAAAATAGGAAAGATGTTATATATATTAATGTAAAAATGTAGATAGTGTGCTAGTGTAACAAAAGACACATAAATAAATTACATTCTGAACATGTTCAGAATATAATTTATTTGTCTCTCTTCTGTTACACTAGCACACTATCTACATTTTTACATGAATCACGCTGTATTAATGTAAAAATGTAGATAGTGTGCTAGTGTAACAAAAGACACATAAATAAATTACATTCTGAACATGTTCAGAATATAATTTATTTGTCTCTCTTCTGTTACACTAGCACACTATCTACATTTTTACATTAATACAGCGTGATTCATAATAATAAGTGTCCGACCCCACGTAGTACATGAACAAACAAAGCAAAAAGTTTATATGAATAGGGGGTCTTAGGTATATAGTTTTTAAGATAAAATGAATTGAAGATGCACATGTAAATAGGTTCGTTGGCACTGGAATAACTGACCTAACTCACAAAATCATTTACCCTTGAATAAAATTCTAAAACGCCTGTGTTTACAACTTTTCCGAGAGATTTATGACGGGCAATTCAATTATTGCAGACACGTGTTTGAGAATGCAGACAAAGCGACGGCTGCAACAAGCTATTCATATTGGTATTTATAAATATCGTACCTATCACATTCAAAAAATTGTTGTCAGTGATACTCTAACGGTTTCAATTTGGGATTCAATAGCGTTAAATTTTTGAAATGCTTCTGATAAATTTATTTCTTGTAATTTCGTACTTACGTAACCGTAGTAGCCCGTTAGGAGGGATCGGACACATATTATGAATCACGCTGTATATATAACATCTTTCCTATTTTATTATTTTAAATGACGTAGATGGAAGCTGTTTCTTGTTAATATTGCTTCTTTTCCGTTTCCACTACGTAGGATCTAGGCTTATCAAGAACTTTAATTATTTTTCCTTGAATACAAGTTTTTTGAGGTAAATTTTGAACCCAAACAATCTCATTTTGTTTGAAATCCGGCTTTGATTTGTACTTTTATTATAATTTTGAACAACTGGTTGCTTGCTTTTAATATGAAGTTAGTACGACAAACAGGACAATTTCTAAGATTCAGTAAACCTATATGGAAATCAATATTGCTTTCTTTACATTTTTTCATTAAATTTTTTATAATTCCTACTGATTTTTCAGCAAATCCATTGGATTTTGGATAAACTAGGACTTGAATAAACTAATTTTATGTCCTATTCATCTGCAAATACTTTAAATTTATAACTATTAAATGGTATGTTGTCACTAACAAAAATTTTAGGAATACCAAACGTAGAAAAAATTTCTTTTAATTTTAAAATTACATTTTCTGCTGTTTTAGAATTTAGGGGTTTAACTTCAATCCTTGTACTTAAATAATCTGCTACTACTAAATAATCTTTTCCACTGAAATAAAAAATATCGTATGCAACTTTTAGGAATGGTATAAATGGGATTTCATGAAATGTAATAGGTTCTTTAGTACTTGATTGGATAAATTTTTCACATACTTTACAAGAACCTATTAAGTTTTCTAAATCAGTTGACATTTTATACCAATAAAAAATTCATCTTGATCGCTTTTTGCATTTAGATATTCCAAGATGACCATCAGGAACAATTTCACATTTCTTGCCTTAAAGATTTTGGTAGAATGATTTTATTCTTAAAAAACACAATTTTTTCTTTAACATATACAGGGTGCTGTAAAAATGGCGAAACAACGCCATTCTGGACTATTTAGGCCCGATTCAGGGACACCCTCTGAGCATGGGAAAAATGTTAAAAAAATTCTACCTTATACAGGGTGTTTCAGTGATGATGCACCAAACTTCAAGGAAACGTTTCTGACATTATTTCAAACAAAATATTTTAATACAATTTTGCAATCGGAGCAACTTGAAATTTGCATTATTTTGAGTCAATGTTTTCATAAATACCGTAGCGATTTAAATTTCTGCCGCCGTGAAACAAGACGAGTGATTTAAATTGTTTTATGAATGGCACGCGGCTGTAAGAAGACAATAAATATCTATCGTAAACGAAAAAATTTATGAGAGGCTTTTAACTCTGCCCTTCACCACAATTCGTGTTAAAGGCGAACACTTTGAAAGAAGCGTGCGTTTTCGTCGTACTAACATTTATGCAAACCGTAATTACATCAAATTTGCCGAGTCTTAATAATGTACGATAATTAACGCTTGTAACGGGTTTTTAGTTATTCCTGTATCCAACATGTACTATCGGCGCAACTAATAATGTCATAGGGAAAATAGCTTATAAGGAACAGCATATCTTCTTTAAAGTTTACGCAATAAGATCGGACCGCAATAAATGTAACACCTGCAGCACTCACGCTATTTTTAGACAAATACATTTGGCGTTTTATGAAAGCTTATTAAAACAGTTTTTCACGAGGGTTCAGATATACTGAGCGTTCCATTTAAAAATTTTAAGACAAATTATCTTTTGTAAAACTTTACACCCTATACACATAATAACTGATAAACCGAAGCTGTTCTGATATTTCTGTAGATAAGATATTGCATTAACTACCTACAAAAACTCATGACGAAATGTTAATAAATAACCAAGATATAAGCGCTCATAATACAGCAATTTTTTACACTTAAACATCAATTTCTTACACTTAAACATCAATTTTTTACAAACTCTTAAGTATAACTTATTTTTGGTTATTATCTATTCCTTATGCGTACTTTCGAAATATGTAAAAATATACTGGGTGTTCCATTTAAAAAATATCACTTCGGTATGGCTCTCTGTTACTCAACACTCTGTATAGCCAAAAATAATTTTATAAACTAGAACTGATCGAGTTACTCTTACTACGTTTGAATTTTTGCATCTTATATACTGTAGACGGTAGAGAAGACCGCGGCACTCGGTGGACACCTGTATAAATGGTTTCTAAAAACTCTAATCTACTTTTACTAATAAACTACTTTCATTTGAGGAATTTTTTCTTTGTTTAGTTTACATCTCGGTTTACATGTTCAAGTCAAGAAAAATCTTCTCATTTAGGCAACTGTAAAACAACTTTTACAGGATTTTTTCTGTAATCCATTAACAAAGTTAATTTTTTGAAAAATCAAAAATAAAAATGTTTTCCGTTTGATGCCGACTTTCTGACGGTAACTGTATATATTAATTAAAATAAGAAACTTAATATCACTTCCTGCTAAACCGACAGTCCTATGATGTTCAATTGTATTGTTCTTATAGTGTTCTTATGTTTAATTTATTTTTTATCAATCGATTAAAAACGAAAGATTTAAAAAGGGGACCGTGGATTCTATGAACACTCAGCAAGAAATACATACAGGCTGTCCCTGAACCCTGGTTTGAGACTGAAACAGTATATAGAGAGACGCAAAAGAAACAACTTTTCTCAGTACTTTTTTTTTCCAAAAGTCAATAATAAGGGTGTTATAATTCCCTGAAAGAGGAATGAAACATATTTTTCTTTTAGCAACATCTTCTGAGTACATTAAGTTAACAAACTAATATTTGAAACTCAGATATAAAGCACCTAATTGAACATTTACAACGCATTTGTCAGATCCTTCCTCCCTTTTAATGGGTAGTTTGAGGGAATTACTTTCAGTATTTTATGATAGCAAAATACAATGGACGTATGTTAACTTTTAAACCTCAATTACTCGAAAACGGTTCGGTTTATCGAAATGCAACAAGAAGACCTTCTTATGCCAAATAATCTAAAGAATATTCTCTTCGTAAATTTTTGATGAAATATGTAAAAATAAAAAGCTAGGAATAAAATAAAAATAAAAATGAAAAGTTACCCCCTAAAACTACCCTTTAAAAAGGAGGGAGGATCTAACAAATACGTTGTAAATATGTACGTAGTTAGGTGCCTTATACCTGAATTTAAAATGTTAGTTTCATAACTTTAAGGATCCAGAAGATATTGCCAAAAGAACAATATTTTCCAACCTCTTTCAGAGCTTATAATTCCATTACTATTGACTTTTAGAAAAAAGAAATATTTAAAAAAGTTGTTTCTTTTACGCCTCTCTAAATACTGTTTCAGTCTCAAATGAGGGTTTTGGGACACCCGGTATGCTTACAGATAAACCAACTTGTTCTGCTATATTACGTATTGATGTTCCGGATGCTGCTAGATCACAAATATATGCCCTTTTAGCAATAGACGAATCTCTTTGACCTAATGCTCTTCCCTTTTCGTTTCCAATATCAAACAACTGTTTTCTATTACTAACAATTTACTAAAGTGAGTGATGACATAAGTGATGCCAGCTTAATAACAATACCGAAACTCTTTTCGGATAATCATTGTATTTGCGTGTCATAAAATTTAAGTACTGCAGGTGTTACATTTATTGCGGCCCAATCTTGTTGCGTAAACTTTAAAGAAGATAGGCTGTTCCTTATAAGCTATTGTCCCTATGACATTACTAGTTACGTGCTAATTTTAAAATCTCGGAAGTCATGTAAAGGCATTTTACAGGGGAGCATAAAAACCATCTCATTTTCCAATAAACTGCCGACTTACAAGTTTTGATTAAAGTCTTACAGATGTTGCTGCGATCGAAGACAACTTACGAAATTTTAACATACTGTAGCCTTGAATCACCTTAACAATAACATTCTCATAACTCAATTTTGTCAATTTTCGGACTTACAAGGTTTTGAAATTAGGCCAACGACAACTAAGTAATTGAACAGATGACTAAAATCGGGAAAATTAGTAACTAGAATTATTGCTTCCGCCGCGCCGGTCTGCCAAATTATTATTTGCCTATCAGACTGAACTTGGTCACATGAGGTAGAAACAAATTCGGAAGCGGGCGAATTACGAAAACGGCAATTACCTTACAACATATGTTCGAATAATCTGCGTATTCTGGAAACGTGTAATCGCACATCGCACACACCAACACACTCACACACACACTTACATAATAAATTTAAAAGTGAAAAGTATAAACTACACCAACTAATCACTACAACGTTAACCAGAACGGAGTGAACGAACTAAATGTGTTTCATCATATCATCTAAGGCGCGACAGTTTATGGGGTAATAAAGAAAGCAATAACACGAACGTTAAGGCAGATTAAGAATTCGGGCCGCTCTCATCTATTGTACGTTTTAAAAATATACGATTCTCCTTTCCCTTCGATTATCTCAAAACTTATTCATTTAAAAAAAATATATATTATAGGAAACTTTTATTTCTTTTCACCAACATACCGAGATTGGTGCATCTTCACTTAAACACCCTGTATTTATGTTTCTGTCAACTGATATTAAATAATACAAATTCAGTCAACGTAAATTCATAGATAACTAAATGCAATTACTTAATAATTAATAGCTTGGTTGCCAGATCATTTTTATGATAATTTTTGTGTAAAATATGCACTATTTTTTTCACTATTTTTTATTAACTGTGGGCAAAGTCCGGTCATTTCGGTTTTTTTTTTTTTTCAAAAATTCAAATTCAAATTTTAAATAAAAATTATTGTCGTTTTAGATTGTTATTTTAAATGTCTTTCACTATAAAAATTATTGAAATATTCAGAATTGGTAAATAATAAAAATTTCAAATTCCGATCTTATAACCTTCATATCTTTAAGGAATCACAAGATAGAATCTTTTTAACATTTTTCCCATACTTAGAGAGTGACCCTGAATATTGCAGAATGGCGTTGTTTCGCCATTTTTACAGCACTCAGTATATCATCTTTTAATCTCCAATATTTTTTTAATTCGATATTTGAAATATTTTTGCAAGTTTTCGGCCAACCTTCATTATACCAAATTAATATTTGTTGTAAATTATTATCTCTTTCTGTTTCAAAACTAAATTGTTTTAGTCTTTTCTCTGAAATTGGAAGATCATTTTCAATGCAATGAACAATTTCAAGCAGCGAATGATCTTCTTTTGCATTAGTTTTAAAGTAAAAAAAAAAAAAACTAGTGATATTAAATGAAGTACACGAAAACTTTAAATCTGCGTTAATTGGAAAGTAGAAAAATTCAGTTACGAGGTTTTGCCAGAACACGATCGATATGCAAACATTTTTCGTAAATTAAAGGAAAGATTTGAATGAATAGGTAGTGTTGTAAATGTTATTTGTAATAATATTAACTTACATAGCACCCTAAAAATGACAAAAAACATGAAGCAAAATGAAAACCAGAATTATCTCACAAACCGAAGGTTTTAGGTATAGGATTTTGTTTGGGAAAAAGGTAGCAAATTTAATTCTACATCGGTCGATGATTATAGGTACGGGGTGTTCCATAAGAAAAACTTGAAATATTTCACTTGTAAATTCGGCAGAAGGAACTGCCAGCCACCAACAATCTATGTTAAAAGTCGAATAAAAAATGCCTTTATCATTTTTCGATATCTTTAAAAATAAAAAATATGCGCATTTGAAAATTTGATGAATTTTTCGTTTTTTAACTGTACCGAAAATGGCAAGGAACAGCAAAGTTTTAAGTTGGCAATTCAAATTAGCATAAAAAGTTGACCCAATATTGCGTGCTCAGTTTTTTCTATTTCCATTATTAACGTAGATACCTATGGAATACCATCGAAAATGGGACACCCTGTACATGGATCAGGTTTCACTCCATCTTTTAACATACCTAAATACTTAACTTCTAAAATTTTATATTGTAATTTATTAGAATTGAATTTAACATTATATTTTATTGCTCTTTTAATTAATTCCCCCATTACTCTATCGCGATCTTCATCATTATTTCCTGCTACTAACGTATGTACAGTTGAAAAAAAAAACTCGCAGCAATCCATGGAATATTAACATGTGTCTTAACTTGATTGTCCACTTTCTCAGTGACATTTGTTAAACGTAACCCTAAGTGTCAAATTATTCATCTTCAGTTTTCACGTTAAATTTTCTATTCGGCAATCTGTTATTTTTAGAACTAAACAAGCACAGACTTTCGTATTAAATTTCAGTCATCATGGTTTACACAAGTGAATAAAAAGCATTTTTATTGGGATCCGTGGCGTAGATACAAAATTTGTTTCGGGGGGGGGGGGGGCGAACAAAAAAAATCTAACGAGTACGGACTACTTAACATTTTATTTATGAAATGTACACTGGCGTGCAATAAAATCGCGTACACCTTCAAAATCAAGTAACAGAGTTTTTACCTATTTTTGGCTTTGTAAATTGGTATTTTGTGAATTTTGACATACTATCAATATGTAGGTTATAAACTAAGAATTTAGGATTCGTGTTACGATTTATTTAAGTATGAATTTGTTATTAAAGTATCAGGAAACAAACGTAGGTGCATTTATTTTTGTAAAATAGAATTTATGAATAAAGGAAATATAAAGTTCAATATTTTATCATTTCTCCATCGGCTTCTAATACTTGATTCGATCTTTCAGGCATAATATGATAACGACTGATCAAATGAAAAACGAATTAGAGTTGGCGTTGCAACCAAACACGCATGTGTGCATTTAGTTCATCGGACGTTCCTTCAATCACCTTTTCAACGTTTCTATTCGAACTTTTATAATTTATAATTTATATCATAATTAATTGACAATAAATGTTAGTATGTCGTTATGCAAGACCCACTTTTAAATTCCAGCGCCTGCTCTAATTCGTTTTTATTTTGATCACCTCTTATAAGATTTCACCAATAATTTTCACCCTGGCTTAATTCTACCTTTATTTATAATCCTTCGACTTGCAGTTGACCATAATGCCGGAAGGTTTGTCACAAATAACGAGATCTCCTATTATTTGAGATGGATTTTACTTCAAATGCTTAAAGGGTTCCACAAACCGAAGCGGCCGCGGTGGCGTTCAAACGCAGCAACAGTATGTTTTTAACGGCTTCCCCATCGACGCGGTTTGACGCTCGCAAACGCGGCCTGTGCAGCGCTCTAATGTGCGGCCGCGGCTAAACGCAGATTACTCAGTTTGGCCGTTGATCGCATGGTAAAAATGACGTCAATAACGGAGCGAATTATTAAAAAAGTCTTTTAATTTGGTTGTTTAACAAAAAATGACATTGTTTGTTTTTCAAAAAATGACTTATGTTGATAATACAAATTGAACTACCTATCTTTCCTATACATCTTCTTCCAACAAAGCTGGTAAAAGTAATCCTTCTTCTATAACATCATTTTCATCATCCGTGTTAGCAAAATAGTTAATAATGAACGGGTATGGTTTGTGCTGAGGCCGCCACCGCGACCGCTACAGTTTGTGGACCTTCTTTCGCGTTCGCATCCGTGGCCGCCACCGCGGCCGCTTCGGTTTGTGGAACCCTTAAAGAAGGCTTCATCTTGCTCATGAGTTGAATTTTTTTAACGTCCCAAAACTACTTTTCTACTTACACTTTCTTTCTCTAACTACATCTTCTCTGTTCGTGTAAGAGTACATTTATTTAGACCATAATTATCCGCCACTGCTCTTATTCGTCATGCATTTTCAGAGTATTAAAATTGATTCTGTTTGTGTCAGTTCGCCATTTTTATTGTTTGACACAGACAGATTATAAATAAGACCGACTTAATACAACAAAAATTGGGTGTACGCGATTTTTTTGCACGCCACCGTAAAACGGCGAACAAAAAACAACGTCATACGAAAAACTTCTTTAGTATGAATTATGCGGAACATAATATTTTAGAACGATTTCGGAGGGGGCTCGGGTCCCCCGGGCCCCCCATTATCTACGCCACTGATTGGGATGTTATTTTCGAAATGAAGAGCAGGTCAATGGAGTATGGATGTATTCTTTACTTGATGCTTAGAAAAATTTCGTGAGAAATTTACACAAGTTGTCATTGTTTATGAAGAATTTAAAAATACAGTTCACTGATGTGTCATTCTACTATGTGTTTTTTTAAAAATGCCATAAGGAGTGGTTGTGGAAAAGAAAATTCGTATCTTAGCTCCATTCATTTACCTTAAATTTTCAGATTTGGCATGTGTTAGATGCTAAGCTACGACATGAGTTTTAATTTTCATGGCCAACCTTTATGGCATTTTTAAAAAAATACATTGTATTTCGTGAAACGGGCAGTGTACATACATCGTAAGCCAGTCAACAAGCCACCTACGAAACGTACTGCTGAAGTTATTGAAGCTGCTCAACAGATTATGGAAAATGAACCTACCACATCACTTCGTCATTTATTTCAACAAATCAATTTGTTTGTCGGGACTTGCAATAAACTTATGCACACTGACTTAAAGCTGTATTCGTATCGTTTAACAGCAGTTCAGGAATTGTTACCTGTTGATTATGCTAGGCGATTGGAATTTTGGTGGTTTATGCATAATCTAAATGATGACGATACATTCCAGAACGTGCTGTTTACAGATGAAGCGTGGTTTTATAAATCTGGCTACATCTTTTCACAGACGATGGGAATTTGGTCTGCTGAAAATCCACATGCGTTCGTTCAAGAACCTTTGCATCCCGGAAAAATTGGTGTGTGGGCAGCAGTAAGTGGAAGAAGAATAATAGGACCGATATTCTTTGAGGGTAAAATCCTTTGCATAAATTTATTCAATGTAAAAGTTTTTATTACTGCATTAATTTCTAGGAACTCTAACTGCAGAACGATGTCGTAATGATATTTTAACTCCATTTATGGAACAGCTTCACGATGATGAGCTGCAGGAGGGTTATTTTCAACAAGATGGGACCACTACACACTGCACTCATGAAACATGAGTTTTTGAAGGAATATTTCGGCGATCGTATTATCAATCGTAATGCACCTATTGTGTGGCCTTCGAGATCTTGCGATTTAGCACCATGCGATTTCTTCTTCTGTATTGAACAGGGTGGAGGGCATTTTCAACCCTTTTTATAAATTAAAAATAAAATGTTAATTAGTAACATTGCATTTTTTCAATGATATAAAATTGAGGTTATTTTCGGTGTCAAGTGGCATTTGTAGGCCATTTAAAATGGCAAATAGTGTGTAGGCAGAGCATAACCAGCATGGAAACTGTTTGTCGGCACCTTTGATCTGGCAGAGTAAGATTTTTTTACCTTGGCGCCATTTTGCAGATGGATCCACCGGTGCCGCAATAAAAATATTTTTGATAATCGAATTATTTAGGTTATTTTGATAATCGGATGACAGATTATTTTTAATTTGAATTATCCGATCACTACTTGAAAGCCTAGAGTTTAAGTTTACCCCAGCATGCATAATCGAAAACACCTATTATGCTGCTAATTACACGAGACACCACTGATCGTATTCGTGCAATTTAAGGGCACATTCGACATAATGTTTGATGCACGCAATGAGCAGAAGTGTGAGGAAGAGCGACTGCGTTTCAATACATGTAAGAGTGAGAAAAAGAAACACTCCGTGCCTCCAGTCGAATACAGGTTAGACAGATATGGCTGCTTAGTTTGCGCGGGAAATTTTCCCGCCAAGGAGAGTGAACCTGCTGTATGTAACTATTTATGCTGTGGTGTAGGTGTGTACCAAATCGCTGCCGCAATTTTTCTCTATTTTTAAGTGTTTAAGTAAATATAAAATACAGTGATAATAAAAACATTGTTGTTTATTACAAACCGAGTAGTCATTCCAAGCAACTGGTTCTTAAATAGTGTTTTTCTTGATAAAAAGTTATACTGAAATTAAAATGACTTTAACACGTGGAGAAAAAGCTGAACTGTGCGAGTTTATTAAGGAAACACTCACGTGCTTGTTAGCTGGTACAGCAATTTTCTCTAACATTATTGATGCAATCATGCAACGATTGGACAAACTAAGCGAAACAGTAGCGGGAAAAACTGCTGAAATTCAGGAATTACAATCGAAAAACAAAGTGTTAAACTGGACTCTCTAGAACAATTCACGCGCCGTAACTCAATCCGAATTTATGGAGTCCGCGAACAAGATGGTGAAAAGGCGATTGGGGTAATCAGCAATGTTTTTACGAAAATAGGTGTTCCAATATATGCAAGCGACATTGATCGTGCCCATCGTACAGGCAATAATAATGTAAAATCTAAAAAGTCTCGTCCTCGTCAGTTTATCGTAAAATTTACAACCTATTTATGTAAGCAGCAAATCATGCAACACAAGAAAAAGTTAAAGGGCACCGGAGTCTTTATCACGGACGACCTTACACAAACACGATACTCCTTATACACCGTGATTCAATAGGACCGCACCATCACTTAGGTGGTTTTTAGACCCACTTATTTGTTCTCAAAAGTGCAAATAAAAATTTTCTAGATGTTTTTTTTTACGAAGATATAGGCTTTCAAAGTTACGAAACTGATGTTGATTTTATAGTAATTAGATAATGTAACTTTATGTTTTTATTAATGAAAGGTGTAGATAAACGCCTGTAAAATTATCCATGCTAATAAAACATAATATTTATTAAGTAATAAAGCAGGAAAAGTCTTTGGAAATGTTAACATTATTATAGAAGTCAAGCCGGCAACGGTGCACCGAAAATTCGGTTTTACTATGGTTACCATAGTGTGACCTGACAAATAAAATTTATCAATGATGTTCACATTTTGAAAGTCTAATTTTTTGATTGATTTGAAGAATTTATCCAAATTCAAAATGTTTACTTTAAACGAATACTGTGATATGTATCTTCTTCTGGAGAGAGTGGAGGAAACTTTCGACGGGCTGCAGCAGCTTATTCTGAACGATACGGTGAACGTAGACATCCAGACAAAAATATTTTTCAACGGCTTGATCAGCGTGTGAGGGAAACAGGTCGATTGGATGTAATCCATGAAGTGATAGGTAGGCCACGCTCCGCCAGAACTCCCCAACTCGAGGAAGCTATTCTACAAGTCGTTGAAGACAATCCTAACGTCAGCATTCGAGATATTGGACGAAATTTAAACGTAAATTACAATGTTGTTCAGCGTGTATTAAAAATTCTTTCCACTATACAAAAGTGCAATCTCTGTGTGAAGCTGATTTTCCTCTTCGTATTAACTTTTGCCATTGGATGCCGGATCAAATCAATTTAAATCCAAATTTTCAAAATCTGATTTTGTGGACGGATGAATGTACCTTCACTCTTGACGGTGTGTTTAACATGCACAATCATCATTATTGGGCAATAGAAAACCCTCATGAAATACATCGACGAGCATTTCAACAACGTTTTTCCGTCAATGACATTTATTATTATGTCAAATTTTATTTCCAAAGGTTTTGACAAACCAGCGCATATGCAGTTGTCAACAAAAAAAGAGGGTACCCGTGATCTATGATTTCAAATTTGTAAGTGCATCTACAAGGTGCAGCGTTGCCTATTTGCGTTATTTTTAAACATTCATATCTTAAAAACTATTCATGGCAAAAAAATTCTGAAAACATATTTGTGCTCCTGTTAATGGTCTGTATTTACACCAAAGCGATGGTGCGACCCTTTTGAATCACGCTGTATAAAGCCGTAAAAAATAAAATTGGACATACACGAACTTGGACGTATGATGGCCGAATTTACTGTTCAGTTAAAGATACATGATTTGAAATTGCATCTTTGGAGTCTTTGGAGTCTATCAACATAGATGACGTTGGTGCAGCAAGGCAGAAACAAAGGCGTAACTAACCTTTTTTTTGTGTATTAAAAAAATATATATCTTTTCTTTCTTCAAATTTCGTTTAAGTTAAGTTATACGTTAGTTCTTATTTGAAGATTAATTCATTTCTTTTTTTTCTGCAGTAGGCCTTTTTATTTTTATAAACACAATTTTTTATAATAGAATAAGTAGATTTAGTTCCATTATATTATTTTGGACTTTGTATTGATAAATTGTTTCTACGGATTACTGTGTATTTTTGAAGGTTTGCTGCTTTAGTTCATGTATTCTTACATCTAACGTTTGCGTACTTATTTACATATACATATATTTTTCTTTTACTTATTAGTTGATGAATTTAAATATTGTAATGATCCTCCGACACCAGCCGGCGTCAGACTGTCTAGTCGACGCACCTTAGGCGACAGTCGAGAAAGTGCTGCCGGCAGAATAAACTAGACCAGACAGCCCGTCGCGTTCCAGGCCATTCTCGAAGAGAGAGCCGGTTTATAAATGCACGCGGCCAGGGGTGGAGGACAGTTCGAATTGAATTCAGCGTTGGATAGTTCCGCGTTAAAGTTCGTGCTACATTTTCGCTCGGCTGTTAAAATAAATCAGACATAAGCTTGTAAATAAATTATTGTAAGTTATAAATAAATTAGTGTTACTTTTAAATAAATTAGTTTATTAACTATTTCGTGTTTTGTTTTCAAAATAAAAAATAATAGAAACTTTAAAATCGTTACAATATGTTATCTGTAGCGCACATAAATGCTAGGTCGCTGGTTAGGAATGTTGATGTTTTGAAGCATCACATTTTATCAAACAATTATGACCAGAGAGATGCGGAAAATAGTTATCACCTCCCACTACTTTTACATGCGGCAGTAGCGCCGAGCGCAGTCCTCATTCGAACCGTGTAGACTTCGCAGTATTGCTGGTATATTGAAGAGGATCGTTTGAGTTTGAAATTACACTTGCAGGCACATAAAAAGCTATTGTTTTGTAGGCGTATAATTTTGTTAACTGCAAAACAAACAAATCTTACCCGAGAAAATTAAAATTAAAAACATTACTTACTTAGGTATGCACTTGCATACCTACATAGTTTACTTCTGTTAGAGTCGGATACCTAAAAATGATTTTCAACTCTTTTCGCACAACTTTTTTATAAGCAGTCAAATTCTCGCAAAATTTCATTGCAGTGATTCATTCTTCAAGACGAATAATAAAGCAGAGTAATAGAATAAAGCATACCTATGCATTAAAAATCAACGACAATAATTAATTAAATAATTTTAAATAAATGAAAAATAAAATTCATACTTTCAGCGTAAAACTGAACCGTGCGATATTTTTCAGTCGCGGTTAGTAGCCACGTTGTTGCATCGAACGCACGGTTCGAGCGTAGGGCCATAGCTTACGGCACTGGACAAACATGCGATCTCGATTTGTGATTCTGGTGGGAGGTGTTCCGTGACGTTTCAATATTTTTAGCATCTCTATAATTATGACATAATAGGCATTTCGGAAACTTGGCTATCACCTAATGTAAATGATGAAATAGTTTCTATTGATGGTTATCATTTTCTGAGATTTTATAGAAGCGATTTCAATGCCAAGTCGCACATATTCGGCACCATCTCGGACAATCAGAAAGGCAAACTTATAGAGGAATAGTTGGACATCCTGGACCTCACGGTCCAGAATAGTGGCAACACGCCAACCTTCTCTAGCAGTCTAGGTAGTTCTATCATAGACATCACCCCTACTACGGCTGCCCTGTTGGTAAGCGTCAACCAATGGAGGGTGGAGGAGAACTGGAAAACATGAGCCTTCACAGAATCATTACATACACAGTGACCTCAAACCACCCCAGGAAAGAAGCACTAACAACTGAATGGCGCGTCTCAGAACGACAGATAGAGAAACTCAGGGAAGACTGCAAACTCCCTGATCTGCAGAGGAGGTACATCCCGGAAGATCTCGTTTTGGGCTTCAAAACCTGTGCAGGAAACACTTAACTCCAATAACAGCCCTCCACAGCGGGCGGCGACCCTTCTACTGGTGGACAGAGGTAATCGCAGGCAAAAGGAAAGACTGCATCACGCGTAGACGGGAACTAATCAGAGCCAATAGAAGTCAACTCCATGGGATGCAACTGGCACATATAATGCAAGAATATGTTACCAGCACGCATTATTTAATAAAATAATTAATCTAGTTCGTTGCGCCGAGTTACGGCTTCCGGGCAATAAGTAAGCCTAGAAAAACAATACATATTTTTGTAATTAGTTACGACAACATAAATTCTGTTATCAAAAGGTTTTTAAAATAAAAAACGTTTTAAAGCTCTATTCAAAACCATATTATTAAAGTTCCGTTCCGGACCTTCGTAACATTTGGCGTCCATCAACGTGGGGCCTATTTGGCGAAGTTTCTCCTAACGAACCCATAGGTAAAACAAGAAAACGAAATTCTGAGGACGTTCCTCAGTGGCGCCCAACGACAATACTTAATATGGATAAAGCCACCACCTCTCGTCGAGGTGGCACTACAACAGCGTCTTCCGGGGAACCCGCTAACGTATGCTGTCAAACTGTCAAAACAGAGGATCTCCCTGCATTCCATGGTGCAGATTCCGAAATTCCGTCCGAATTCTTAGAAAATATACAGCAGTACTTCCTCTCAATGGCCAAGCCAGAGTGGATGTGGGTCCAGATTGCATCTAAGAGACTCACTGGTCCAGCAAAAGATTGGTACGTCAGATATGAATCCATTCATCTCACCTGGCCGGAATTTAAATCTCGCTTCGTAGATGAATTCGATGGTACTCACGTCCGTATGAAATTGAACGCAAAACTCTATTCTGAAAAACAAAAACCGACGGAGTACACCGAACCCTTTGTCCTTCGAAAGTGGAAATTATTCGATAGAATATCTCCAATGACCACGGAAGAAGACAGAATTGTGATGATCGCAGACATGGTCCGTCAAGATTTATGTAGGGCAATAACCAGTCCACTGCCGACAAATCTAGATAAATTACTACGCAGAAGTGCCAGACTAGATAGGACAGCATTACCAGTTTTACCGAAGAAGCCACCACCGCCGTTTCAAACCAAAAGGGAAATAAATCAAGCAACCAGGTTGCCAGATTGCCATTACTGTTCGGAACGACATTTCCACCGTGATTGCCCGGTGCTCAAGAACCGTCTTAAAAACCAGGGAAAACGGACTGAGGGTTGGCAGCAACAATGTAAGCCCATCCACCGGCCCAATCCGGAAATAAATAGCCTTGGAACTGACAATCTGCCTCGACTTCAAGTAACGGTAAACCAGCAGGAATTCACAGCCCTGTTCGACACCGCCGCTTCCGCCAATTTTATCCAGGCAAGAATCGCAGGAAATCCAACCCAGGCAGACGACGTTAATATCTGTATGGCAGACGTGTCGACTAAATTGAAGACCTGCGGCACTTCATCCATGCCATTCCAGATCGACAAGCAGACATTCGAAACTGATTTCTACATTTCACCAAACCTTCGTGAACCTATCATCCTCGGTCAGCCTTGGTTAAAGCAACAGAGGGCCGTGCTTGATATGCACAGAAGATGCATTCACTTCGGTACCGACAGTCGTCGAACGAAACACTTTATCTCCTGCCAACTGAAACCGCAAGAGATATCCGAACATAGGCTAGACGTCAAATACAGCGTACCCATTCAGCGGCAGATATTTACAAGAAGAAACGAGTTTCCCGACGCACTTTCTCGAAACCCGGAAGATTTATCAGTTCCAACGAGCACGACAGAGATGGACAGACTCTTGCCGCCTTCTGTTCAATTCTTGGATGCGATCAGTTTAACTACCGAGATAAAAGACGCTCAGCAAGTTGATGAATCCGTAAGACAGTTATGCATGCGTTGGGAACATATTTAAGAGAACGGACCGGTAGGACCAGGCGAAAAAGCTTTCAGCCGACTGCACATCGTCGAAGGCGGCTATTTACGGCGAATAGAAGGAGAACGAAAACTGTTGTTCGTTCCGCTTACGATGAGAGAAAGGGTCATGTATGGTCATCACGACAGTCCTACTGCTGGACATCCTGGAGCAAAAGAAACGGAGCGTGCAATCCGAAGACATTGCTATTGGCCAAGCATCCGGAAAGATGTCAAGGGTTACGTTAAGAAGTGCCTTATCTGTCGATCCACCAAGAAGGGACCGCTGCAGAAGAATACTCCACAACCATACCAACCGATAATTGCACGGGCACATCAAAATCAACATCGGTACCGAGCCAGGTACGCCATTGACCGACCAGTACCAGCACGATTCACACCTGGACCGGGCCACATCAGTCATCAACAAAGCCGGAGCAGTTGCTTACTGGATTGACAAATCAAATCAACCTACCAATATTCACGTAGATGACTTACGACAGGCGCCGGAACAGCCGTAACCGTGGCAACAAACTTCTCTAAGCGGGGGAGATTGTTGCCAGCACGCATTATTTAATAAAATAATTAATCTAGTTCGTTGCGCCGAGTTACGGCTTCCAGGCAATAAGTAAGCCTAGAAAAACAATATATACTTTTGTAATTAGTTACGACAACATAAATTCTGTTATCAAAAGGTTTTTAAAATAAAAAACGTTTTAAAACTCTATTCAAAACCATATTATTAAAGTTCCGTTCCGGACCTTCGTAACAAATACAAGGATGGCAAGAATGACATGAAACTTGCCACAAAAATGCAAAAAGCGACCATGGGGAAAAGGGTACCAGATTGTCACAAAGAAACTAAGGCTGAGACCTGTTTCAATAAGTGACGACTCCAGGCTATGGCACTCAAGAAAGCAAACATCAGCAGCCTCCTGACCAAACTACTGCAATCTTACCTGGAAGATCGGATCATCATTAAGCCTAATGGCGAAGAGATGACAGTAACTTGTGGCGTCCCGCAGGGCTCTCTCCTTGGACCAACCCTGTGGAATGTCCTATATGTTCCATACGACGGAATTGGGTCGCGGAGTCAACACAATTGCCTACGCGGACGATCTAGCAGTACCAAGGCCCGGTCTTTTCACCTCCAATTAACTTTATATGGTGACTAATTTCCATAGTAACGATTGTGATCACAATTGTTAATATGGTAGTAAACCGTCAGATAAAGTTAACTGGAGATGAAAAGACCGGGCCTTATAGTTATAAGTACTGTCTTGGCAGTTGCCAAGACTACGACACTCCTGGAAGAAAAAAGCCGATACGCCGTGGAAAGAATTAACAACTGGCTCGAGGAGCACAATCTGAAGCTCGCAACAGCAAAAACAAAAATGATAGTCCTGACGGAAAGGCAAACTTATAGAGGAATGAGTGAACTTCCTGGACCTCACGGTCCAGAATAGTGGCAGCGCGCCAACCTTCTCTAGCAGTTTAGGTAACTGTTATAGTTTACGAGATCCCTATGTTGAGCCTTTAAGTATTGTGACCTTGTATACTTTCCTCCCTTTAGGAGGTTATACCTCAGAAAAGAAAAACTCTTGAATATAGATAAATTAGTTCAAATCGTAATATTTTGATGTCTTCTCTACATGATACAATTATCGGCCACCTTATTCGATAACATCCTGTATACAGATAAACGGTACAAATGTACACTGTACAAATGGAAATAAAAGTAACTTTGAATTCTTATTGATTTATGACACATTTTCAAAATAAATTAATGACATGTATTATTGCAGGAAGCAACTGTTTGGAGTTGATCCGGAGTTAGTAAAAACAAGTCCATGGCCCTCTGGAATAACGGCACAATTCAAAAACTGCTCTTTTTGGGATATTGCGCGTATTATAATCCTTTTGCAAGTATATTTTATGCATCGTTATTTACATACTGAACCGCTACACAGCACACAAGTAGAAAAGTGTCAGCTTATTTCAGCGTAAAACGGTATAGATATGAATTTTTTTAAATTGCTTCCCTGAAAATTTAAGTTTTTGAGTTGTGCCATTATTCCAGAGGGCCATCGAAATGTCCTAGCATTTTAAATATTCTAGAAAGAGGTTGCGCATGTTTTTTGTTAAATGCTTTTATGATGTTGATTATTCATCGTCTTCATAAAATCTTCAAAGATTTAAGATTAACATTTAACTATGTGCATCGTTTTATTCAATGCATTTATTAGATAGAATTTTCGGCGGAAATAGTATATTATTTTACAAGTTTCACAAGAAGGCTTATTGTAACACGAGTGGGGTTGGGGGTACGACGAGCGAAGCGTAGCGAGCTCGGAGTGCCCCGACAGAACAGTGGCATTAATGTGCAGTTCTTTACACAGCGTTGCCATATTTAAAATAAATTTGATAGGTTATATTTTGCAAACTATGTTTTATGAGAAAATGGTATTATATTTGTCGATACACAATCGCATTTTCAGTTTTAATTCTTTATCTTGAAGTTTAAAGCATTAAAGAGTGAAAGTTGCTTAAATTTGCATTATGAATAGCCACCATATAAAGGGTAAGTTTTTAAGCGCCCTTTCTTCCATAGCTCATTTATAGAACGAGATAGAATATTTTCTTTCACAGGGACATTCTACGTATTGAGCACTATAACCTAAAATTATTTTGATACATACAGAGGGTTAACGTAAAATAATGGCAGCATGCAGCAGGATTTTTTTAAATGGAATATCCTATGTATTTTCTTATAGAAAGACATAACACTCGATCCTCTAAACAGTAGCATATAAAATATTTATATTTATTTAACCAATTAAGAATAAATTAATATTTTGTTGGAAACGGTCCGATTTTCAACTTCTCTTGAAATATTAACTGTAAACGTGTTGTTTGTCATACAGCAATAAAAATCGGTAGTGTTATAAACTATAAGGAATAACCCAGATATAAGTCTTGCGCATATTCAGTGTCCGTCTCAAAGAATTTGTATAATGTAACTATAGCCCATTTTTCTTGCAGCTTCACACAGCTAAATACCGCTTCACACAGCTTCACATAGCTAAAATATCTACTAACGTAGCAGGAATTAAGTTAGGAAACTGTAACACATTTTGTCTAAATTCGAGATATACAGGCTGAGTCCAAAAAAACGCCTACGCGAATAGCGTCGGTGTTTATTGTCGTATTTGAGCGGTCAAGAAATCAAATGAAATGGCAGAAAAAACTCCATAAAATACCATACTTTGCGTCTTTAATACATTTAAGACAGCTGCATGACAGCTGTCAACTTTTGTTTTTTAAATGCAATGGTTTGATTACTGTAATAAATTTCGAAAGAACTTTTTTTTCTGCGTTCAATGATGTGCTGCAACAAACATTAATTTTTCAAAACAATAAAAAAATTAAAAAGAAATAAATTAATTATTAACATGAAATGACGTAATAAATAGTTAGTGAACAACTGGTAATACCTGTTTTACGGTAAATAGTGTAGTATCTATAAATATTTACTCATAGGCAAACAAAAGACGATAACTGTCAAAAATTTTTTTTGTTGTCAGCAGAAGCAAAAAAATGATTCCATGTATATGTGAACGAGACAAAAAATTAATATTAAAAGATTTTTGAATAATGTGATATCAGAAAAGGGTGCAATTACGAATGAATTAGTAATGTATGGAATTAATAAGATAATGTTTGATATAAGTATGCATAAAGTTATTACGGAATAAATGTAAGTTGTTACTTTATTAATGTATGAGTGAATTATTGATATGTAAACATGTTAGTAATAAAATAATTTTATAATGTAAATTTGGAAGCTTTTTATTATATTAGTATTTAATGTGACTGTTAGATCATAAAAGAACAAGGTAAAAGAATACTGAGGTAGTGTATAGTTGTTATCGTCCGCTGAAGGGGATATAGAAAGATATAAATGCAGTATCGCGTCAAGAGAGATCGCATTTATAAGGATAAAGTAAAGCGAAAAGGTCGTGGCTTACTTAATACTTTAATTAATAAGCTGCCTACATATACCTGGTTATAACTATTGCGGACCAGGTACAAAATTGGACCTTCCACTGAACAGAGGTGATAGAGGCGTTAATGCATTAGACGAAGCCTGTAAAGACCACGATATTGCGTATTCATTAACTAACGAGTTAGAAAAGCGTCACGAGGCTGATAAAAAATTGTACGAGGTAGCAGTGGAAAGAATTAAGAACAAAGAAGCAGGTGTGGGAGAAAAAGCAGCTGCCCTATCTGTAGCGGTATTAATAGGCACAAAAAAGAAACTCGGAATGGAAGGTCTAAGAAAAAGAAAACATAGTAAGAAGCGTCAAAAGCGAGGTGGCAAATTATTATCATTTGCAGTGGCCGTTAAAAGAGCTCGACATGCAATTTCACACGGTGGTAAAAATAATCTCTTAGACAATGTCAAGTTGGTTCGAAGAGTTTTAAGGAAACATCACAAAAGAATAAGACCACCACATCAAAGAGTGATACCAATTCCTAAAAGAGGTGGCTTTCTACCTTTAATTCTATTGTTTGCAGCTTTGGGGGCATTAGGATCGCTGGGAGGAGGAGCAGCTGCAAGTGCGAAGGCCGTGAATGATGCAAAATCTGCAAAAGAACAATTGAAAGAGGCGGAGAGGCATAATCGTACTATAGAAGCAAAAGCTGTGGGAAGTGGTTTCTACATTAAACCTTACAAAACAGGTTGTGGCTTGTATTTACCAGCCAATTCAAAAAACTGAAAAATTTACCTCGTCACCCGTTGACTAATATTGATATAATAAAGTACGCTAACATATGGAAATTACCATGGTTTTGAGGTGTATTTATGAGAGACACATTACCAAGAAAGATATGGAAGTGTGAAAGTGGCATCGTATATTTAGATAACGAGTCTGGAAAATGAACACATTGGGTAGCATACTAGAAAAGGAACGGCGCGATAAAATATTTTGACAGTTATGGAGACTTACAGCCTCCAGTCGAAATAGAGAAATACCTTTCGTCGAATGGGGTAGGAATTATTACGTACAATTATAACAGATATCAAAAAATAAATTCAGAAAATTGTGGACAATTATGTTTACAATTTTTAAAATCCATGGAAGTTAAGTAAGGATTTAGTTGTAGAAAGGTGGGCAACATGGAATCGTCACCGATTTCGTACACATTTACCCTGACGGGTGATGAATCGGTTCTGAGTTGTGATTTTAACCCACCAATATATCTTCCCGAAGATACGGCGTATGAAATGTGCATGTTAAATTTCGAAACGTTTAATGCAATACTTAACATAGACGAAAGCAATAATTTGATACATTTTCAAGAAAGAGGTAAAACATCCGCGTGGAAGGCCATCGAGATACCTACAGGGACGTATGAACTCGACGATATCAATCAATATTTGCAAGACTATTGTCACGAGCTCGCGGTGCTCGGGGGTTGCGTAGCTCAGGGTTGGAAGGGAGCAACAGGGGTCACTGTAAACTAACACATTAAGAGCAACAAGATTACCTTTATTGTCTATAAGTTTAGATCACAAAATCTTTTAAGCGGACACTAAATCGCGCACTGTAACACTTTACGTTTCACCGTCGTTCGACAGCTTCGAACGACGGTGAAACGTAAAGTGTTATAGTGCGCGATTTAGTGTCCGCTTAAAAGATTTTGTGATACAAATTTCATCGGACAAGAACCCACTGTAAATATAAGTTTAGAGACACAGATCATTGTACTCCTCCGAAGACGATCAGATAACTGATAATCATTACAATAAATGCATGACTTATGTACTAAAGATGTACGTGATGTCATGACCAAAGGTCCACGAAATTCGGTGGACACGCGTAGTTACTAAGCCGGAAAAGATGTTGTCAGGATTTCTTACGCGGTTACCAATTCATTTAGATCGCAAGCTAATTGTTTTTCGTTAAACTAATTACACATTGCCCCAGTTATTTTACTTATGTTGCTAACTCTGCAAGTTCAGTGCAATGGTTCGGTGCTTGCTGAGCGTGCAGGTCTGCAAATAACTCGGCATTACGAAAATACTTTTCTTTTTTAAATTAATTAGTAAATTACAAATTTCTCGTAATCGTGACAACCTTCCTTTCTAAGTTTGCTCGACTCTGAGCAAAGAATCTTATACGAATTAGTCATGATATCAGTACACCTGTAAACAAATACAAAATGAAACATTCACATGAATAAAAACACTCGTAAGCATTACGTATTTGCGAGTGAAATAATTACTAAAATTATATTCCTTTATCTAAATGAATTTAAAGTAAATTCCCCCAATTAACTAAAATTATTCCCAAACTATCTTGAAAATAAAAAAAGAAAAATTAAATGATTTTATACACTGTCATCCGATAAGATCCTCAGATTAAGGTTTTCCAACGAAAGTCTGGTAATGGCTCCTCCTTCCGCTACCTCTGCAATCAGTTGTGGGTTTCCCATCTTCCTTGGCTGAGCTGGTCGATCCTTTTTTGGCTTTGTGGAAACTTCAATCTCTTCATATGGTTCGTCCATATCTTCAAAGTTACCTCTGCTTGAACCTGCTAATTCATGGAGAGTTCCATCTTTTCTCCGGGAGCTTCTTGATCCTTTGACGGCCTTTTCTTTAGGTCGTCCACATTTTTTAGCATGCCTTTTTCCTCCCTCCGCGTCTCTCTCATTCAAGGGTTTTTTGGCCGACGCTTGATGAGTTTTCTGACGTTTCTTCTTTTTCTGCAGAATCTTTTTTATACACAGGCCTAATAACACCAGCAGGGTAATTGCAAACGTAGTAGTGGAAACATAAATTATGATTTCATGTTCCATTTCATATCCATGGGTGGGCGTAGCTAATACCATTGCATGGGCGGGTGTTCTTCTTAGAAGAATAATTACAGCAATGGTTAAGACGATGTTCCATAACAAGAAGATGGTGTTGCCATGAAAGGAGTTTTGGCTCTTCCGTGACATCTTCTCTTTTATTTCTTCCATCAAACTTTCAAAGTGTACTTGGAACTGACTGGTAGTGATGTTTAAATGCGGAATTGTTAGACTCCAATTTTGATTTACACATTCGCTCATATTGGTGTAAGTTGGTTGTGACCATATGGATGGCTTCATAACAAAGGTCTTCAGATTGGTCCATGTAGCTGGTAGAATGTGAGTGACATCGATGTTGCTTATTCCTTGGCCACAGGGAAATCTTGTAGCGATGATGACTTCTTTCCCTGTTATCAAACTACAATGACAAGGTATATTGATTTTTACTGCTCCCTTCTTGGCATCGTGTTGGGGTTCCAGTTTGGGGTTCCAGTTTCTACACTTGATGGTCGTATCTTCTGCTGGATGAGTAATGATGAATTCCGTGTCCGTAAGTTCGGTGATCAGCATGGTATGACCTTTATGACATCGGAATGGACACTATTGGCTTATTTCTTCTACAGTTGCTCCTCGGAAGAGTAGTTTAGCACATTGTGGTCCCTGTAGCGGATCCGACGAAAAGCGAGGCAGGAAACATAATTTGTCGTGGAATGGCCGGCATTGATGTAAATAAGCGCCTGTGATCGACGCTAGTGATTCCAATCCAAATTGCTGCTTTCCTACTGCTAGATACAGGCTGTTGTGGTTGACCACGCAGGTGCTGTCCTTCCAAGCGAACGGTGTTGATGTTAATTTGTAGAGGGTCCATTTCCTTGATTTGGTCTTTGTTGGAACTTTGACTGTGATTGTTAGCTGATTACTTCCGATGCTGCAGTCAGTAATGGGCAGCTGGTAATATCTTCCGACGTTCTCTACTGGAATGACCAACTCCTGTTCTTCCTTGGATAGTGTCATGTCCAGTCTTCTTAAATCATTACTTAGTGCGTCCGGATTCACCATTAATATTGGAAGCTGATGTCCTTTGCACGAGGAGATGATGGATGTGAATTTGATGGAATTACTCAATGCGTATAGACGTCTGACGTTCATGAAGATGTGATACAATGAACGGTGTACTGCATTGGATAATTCACGTCTTGTTGTACGATTCTCTTCGCTCAGTGCTTCCATGGCCTTGATTCTCCTTTGAACAATTTCCATCGAGTTTGCCACTTGGTATTGATAATCTTGGAATTTTTTGGAGTTGGTTCCAAAATCTTGTAATTCCTCTTGAAGTCCCTTGGTTAATCTTTTGATGACTTCTTCAATGTCCTCGTCTTCTGATATGATGTCATCTAATTGATGCTGTGTTGCTACGCCGCAACACCAATTTAGAGCGTCACCCATAAAGTTAAGTGACCTCTTCAAAATATTTTCTGTCATGTCTTCCACTTCGCTTTCTGGGAACTTGATTTGAAATTCGCTAAAGGTCCACCCTTGCTGAAGGATTTTCAGTTCTTGGTCCAGTGCGAATCCTAGTTGTTCCAACTTTTGACTCATTTAACATTCGAGGGTCTGGTTTGTACGACATTCGATGTCTTTAACGTAGTTGGCGTCGAAGTTGGATGGTTTCCACGGGCTTGGTATATCACTGGCACAGTTGCTTCATAGACCATTGTTTCCGGTAGTGGTTTCCAGTAGAGATGGAACGGACATACTGCCGGCCGAACTTTCGAACACCGATGGTCCTGCTACCGGACCGCACAGATTCGGCCGAATCTTCTGCCACTAATTTGAGAGACAGCTTACATATAAAATACTTATTTTCAACTGTAAATAGCGGTGTGGCTCAGGTGTAGCGTGAATGTCTCGCAGTCAGGGAGTTCATGGTTCAAATCTTATTGTACGTTTAATTTTTTTTACATTTACAAAAATGTTTCCTGATTCTATTTTAATGGCATGACATTACTTTTTTACATTTACAATTGTGTAAATTATTTTTACCAAATAATTTTTGTTCACGGCATTTTCAGTGCAAACGGCAACTTATAATCGTAAAAGTGTTCCAGGTTTGTCATGTTTTTTGAAAATGCTTAATGAAATAGCTTAATGATTAATATTTTATTATCCATCACGATTAAAGAAAATGATAATATCATAATACATAAAATCCGTCGACTAAAACGTTTTTACGCAATGTTATTATTTTGTAAACAAATTTAAGATATGTTGGTATAAGATGAAGAAATTTTTTCATTTTAATTAATATAAATTCAAAGAAAATTGTAACGATGATGCTTTCTTTAATTTATTTATTTTATGTGTACTTTAGATAGATATCATTTGTTAATTACATATTTAGGCAATTTGATTTTATACATGAACATGGCTTACTTGAAAATTATTATTTTTTATTATTTCGTTATCTTGTAGGCAAATTTAAGAAATTTTGGTACCGCTGTAAAAAGATAGAAAAATCTTTACCGAATGAATGACAAAAATACTATACAGGGTGTTTTTAAGCGCCCTTTCTTCCAGAGCTCATTTATAGAACGAGATAGAATTTTTTCTTTCACAAGGACATTCTACCTATTGAGCACTATAACCTAAAATTATTTTGGTACTTACAGAGTGTTAGTAAAGTAATGGCAGCATGTAGCAGGATTTTTTTAAATGGAACACCCTGTGTATTTTCTTATAGAAAGACATAATAATCGATCCTCTAAACAGTAGCGCATAAAATATTTATATTTATTTAATCAACTAAGAGTAAATTAATATTTTACTGAAAACGGTCTGATTTTCAACTTCTCTTGAAATACTAACTGTAAACGAGTCGTTTGTCGTACAGCAATAAAAATAGGTAGTATTAGAAATTAAAGTATAGGGAATAACCCAGATATGTATAAATTCATTTAGTTTCTTTGTTTTTTCAAGTGTTGAAGCCTGTGTAATTGTCAGATTTTCAAACTGCCGTTATTCAATTTTTTTAAATGCAACCCCCCTATCTCTTTTCACGAATAGATAGTGTTCATGTTCCTCTTCAATTCTGTTATAGGTTTTCTGCATCTAATTTTTACAGTTTTTTTGCTATAATAAACATTTTACATTTTTACTCTGAAATCAATATTAAAGTTATTTAATGTATTGTATTTAAATTTCTTTAAGACAACACCATAAAACAGATGGATAATATCAAGTTTACAATTGATTACAGACTTTTATTACATTATAATCATCGTATTTTTGTTATAATATAGATCTTTTATTTTGTTTCAGTTAAGAATGCTTTAAAATTGATTCTATGTAGTTCCTAAGTTTCAGTTGTCTTAATTAACATTTAATTTAATAAAATCGGAATACTTGAACAAAAGAAATTCACCAATTTTCATTTATTTGTTAGATTATTAATTTATCATTTGTATATTTTTTTTAAATACAACAATTTTTACATTAAGGTAATTATTTGCAAACACTGATGTTTTCTTTTGTTGTTAACCACATCGAATCAATTTTAAGACATTGTTAATTAGAACAAATTGAAAGAACTGTATTACAATAAAAATACGATGATTATAATGTAATAAGAGTCTGTAATCAATTGTAAACTTGATATTTTCCAGCTGTTTTATGAAAAAGAGGGCGCTGTCTTAAAGAAATTAAAATACGGTACGTTAAATAACTTTTTAATACTGATTTTAGAGTAAAAATGTAAAAAGTATATTATAGCAAAAAAATTGTAAGGATTAGATGCAGAAAACCTATAACAGAATTGAAGGGGAACATGAACACTATCTATTCGTGGAAAGATATAGGAGGGGTTGCATTTAAAAAAAATTGAATAACGACAGTTTGAAAATCTGACAATTACACAGGCCTCAACACTTGAAAAAACAAAGAAACTAAATGAATTTATATCTGGGTTATTTCCTATACTTTAATTTCTAACACTACCTATTTTTATTGCTGTACGACAAACGATTCGTTTACAGTCAGAATTTTAAGAGAAGTTGAAAATCAGACCGTTTTCCATAAAATATTAGTTTACTCTTAATTGGTTAAATAAATATAAATATTTTATATGCTGCTGTTTAGAGGATCGAGTGCTATATCTTTCTATAGGAAAATATGTGTATTTTCAATCAAATGAGCAGCAGGATTTTTTTAATGGAACACCCTGCTCCATGCTGCCATTATTTTACGTAACACTCTGTATGTATCAAAATAATTTTAGGTTATAGTAGGGATGTGGGCTCAGAAATTTTCCAATTCGGAAATTTTTTAAAACGGAAATTTTCCAGAAACTTTCTGAGTTATTATTTGTTGCGCTTGCGCAGTTTAACATAAAATCATTTATTAAAATGTAATGCCTAACCTAACTTCAAAAGATTATGCGCCCAAAATGCGGAAAAATACCTATACGTACAATTTATGAATTATACGCGAACGCGAGAGGGTAAGTTTGGTTTGGGAATACACATTATTTTGTCATTTCTGTCATTTTTATATTACCGTTGTACATGGAGTCCCATTTTCGATGGTATTCGAAACATTAGTTGTGGTTATATCTCGGTTATTATAAACTTTTGATGCGATTTGATTAAAGAATCATGATCTACGTTAAAAGTCGAATAAAAAATGCCTTGTCATTTTTCGATACCTTTAAAAATAAAAAAAATATGCGTTTGAAAATTTGATGAATTTTTCGTTTTTCAACTGTAAGTTGGCCATTCAAATTAGCATAAAAAGTTGACCCAATAATGCGTGCTCAGTTTCTTTCTATTTCCATTATTAACGAAGATACCTATGGAATACCATCGAAAATGGGACACCCTGTACATGAGTATTTGGTACTATTTTAACTAGCGTTTGCTCCTGAGTTTATAAAAAATATTTTTTTTTTAAAATACGTTACTATAATTGATTCGGAAATTTTCTGGTAAATTACCGGGAAAGATCGTCGGAAAATTTCCTTCTTTTTTATTTTTCCGGAAAAATTACATCTCTAGGTTATAGTGCTCAATAGGTAGAATGTCCTTGTAAAAGAAAAAAAATTCTATCTCGTTCTATAAATGAGCTATGGAAGAAAAGGCGCTTAACAACTCACCCTGTATTGCTATTTAAAAAAATACGGTCGTTCAAATATTTTTACAATTAGCAGTGCAATTGCTTTTTTTAGTTACAAATTCAGAAACAGCATGATAATGAGAGAATATTTGCTAATTTAACCAAATTTCTATTTTTAAAAATACAAAGAAAGCAATGGTGAATGGTTCAAATTGAACATCTTAATTCTAAAGAAAATATTCTGTTTTAACAGTATTACTCCAATCCCGTTTTTGCTTCAAACAATTACGATCAGCCTACTTGTAATTTAAAAAAATATGTATTATATATATTAAATCCGGTCAGTACACCGAAGGTCCGGCCGAAACCGAACTGTTCGGTTTACAGGCCGAATCGGCCGGATTCAGTACCGCGGCAGGAGATTCGTTCCATCTCTAGTTTCCAGTGAACTCCAGCATTGATTTCCACGACTGCTCCAATGGGGAAGGTCCACATTAGGAAGAGTAGGATGACTTTCGCAGGTTGGATCATATTTGAAATATTTATAAAAAAAAATTGGGAAGAAAAGGAAATTTGTAAGATGCATCTGAATTCTGGATATTAGTGATGGAGTGACTTTCGGAGTTTTTAGATCATTTCGGAATGTAGGTGATGTTAACTTTCTTTACTGGCATCAGGATCAATAAAGTAACAATATGTCAGACAATATTATTATTCGAGGAAATAACAATACTTTAAAAGCGACCATTAAGAACATAGTTAAACTAGATTTTAGTAAACCAAATTCGGTGGGGAGAATGTTGGGCTTTAAACCGAGAATATTACAAGAAGATGTAAATAATGAGGGCGATTATCCCGTAGATATAAACAAAGTGAATGCTATAAGAATAGAGTGTAATTTGACCAATGGATCCTATAATAACGGGCAATCTGGTCACATTTTGTATCATTTTTTTTTCGAACGTACCTCCCGGATTTAAAATAATAGAATCCCCTCTCGAAGTTATTTATTTACCAGTGACCGTGAAGGTGATTACAAGAGTAGTCATCCGGCTCTTGGATCAAGAGGATCGTCTTCTTAATTTTAGAAACGAGTTGATCACTATAAGACTTCACTTAAGGAGATTTATATAATGTTTATTTATGAAAGCGGCCCTTCAACACAAAAAAATTGGAACAGAGTAAGACGTAATGTATTATTTAAACCACGAAAATACGCAGTGTTGGATGGAAAGAAAAAATTTAACTTGAAGAGAGAAAATCGATTATTTTTACAGAGTTTAGGTTATAAAGTGTTAATATAGAATAATAGAAGGAAGACGTTGTAAAAGTGGCTCTTAGAGAGAATTGCACTGTAGAAGCGAGATAACCGTGAAAGGGTGAGCTCATACTTACACGTAAATCAATCATCATCTATTCGGAACGAAATGGATATTTTGGGAGTGACTGACAAAATTAAAATGGACACTTCAATACCTAGTGTGGAGTACCATTCACACTTACCATTCGGGTCAATGTCTTTCGATAACAACGATGAAGTCCGAATAGCAGTTCCGGAAATTGACAATTACACTTTACCATGTGAAAGTTATTTGTACGTAGAGGGAAGATTTCGTTTGGCTAGCGATAATACCAAGCACAGTCCTACAGCACAGATGATGGATAATTCAGTGGCTTATATGTTTAGCGAGATTAGATATCTTCTAAATGGAGTACCGGTGGATTCTGTACGAAATGTCGGCATAACTTCAACTTTAAAAGGTTTTTTCTCGTTCACCCCCAATGATGCAGTGAAGCTGGAAAATGCAGGATGGCTTCAGAAAGGAACAAGTAACGTGCTCGATAAGAGAAATTTCACAGCCAGCGTACCTTTAAAGACATTGTTGGGCTTCGCCGAAGATTATAAAAAGATCATGATGAATATGAGACAGGAATTGGTGTTGATCAGAGCGAACGACGATTTGGACGCAATTATCGAAACCAATCCGGCCGAAAAGGTCAAATTAACAATCGATATAATAGTGTGGAGGATGCCACATGTGTCAGTAGGTTTGCGGGAACAGTTGGCTTTAACGAGGATAACCGAGAGAGATATCGCGATACAAATTCCTTTCAGAAATTGGGAATTGCACGAATATCCATCGCTTCCAACTACAACAAATCATTCATGGACGGTTAAAACAGCTCCACAGTTAGAGACGCCAAGATATATAATCATCGGTTTTCAAACAAAAAGAAAGGGCGTTGCCGATATGAACATGAGCATGTTCGACGACATTAAGTTGAAATCCTTGACAATATTTCTGAACGGTTGCTACCTACCTGCGTAGATAGGCAGAAGTTTTACATTGGAGCGAAACTTTACTCCAATGTTGCCAGCCAGCACAGTGGGACGGGAGGGGGTTCTCTAACCAAAACGCGAAGGCCAAACCAAAACAGGCGCCACTTAATTTTTTTTGTGAAAGGGATCGCGTGAAAAAAATTAAGAAAACACGTTACGTCAAAACATGAACACTTTTTATTGCTAAAAACACAAATAAAACTAAAATAAAACAAATTCAACGCAAGTCGATCGATCTAAGTACACAACAAGACCATAGACCTAACTTTTCGGATCCGAAATCGCTACATATCTATCTTAAAATAATTCAAATCGTCACTAATGCCACAAAGTAAAGAGAATGCAATAAGTTGCAAGTTTTTATTGCGACAAAATTAAAACAATGGATCCGAAATAAAATCCGCGAAATATCGCTCAAAACTACGAAAAGAAATCAAACGCTCCGACCTTTATTCCTTTGATGTTCGGCGTGTTTGTCGGTGCCTTTGCGGCGATGCCGCCGCAGCACTTTGTAATGTGCCGGCTTCCGCGTAGAGGGGCGAGGGAGGGAGCCTTCACCGCCGTAATTCGCGATGCAACGAGAAATACCTCTTGATGTGGTTCCAGATTAAAGCGTTAAAAGCTTACGATAAAGCTCACGCTAAGCTCACGAGAGAAAAGCTCACGAGAAAAGCTCACGAGAAAGCTCACGAGAAAAGCTGACGATAAAAGCCTATAAGAAATGAAATAAAACGAACACATAAGTCAAACCGAGAGTTGCTGCGTATGGAACTTACCTCGGTCTATTTCGAAGCTATGACACCCACGGGATACGCGGTTTTCCTGTCTTACACCTGGGTCTAATCAGAGTCGGCAATTAGCCGTAGATATGCACTAACATCCCTTCGATGTAATGGCACGCACACATAAAAATATTTACGAAAAGAGTGTGACCCAGAGACGGCAAGTTTCGTTCTGACAATGGCGCAACATTTCTCGTTTGACAAACAAGGAAGGATTCTAAACAAGCGAGACACCGTTTCTTAGTAATAGCGGAACCAATCGGCTGAAAGGACAAAGGTCACGCATAATACGCGTCCAGAAGTAGAACTTCGCTATAATTCGTTCAATTCCTCACATACACGCGATTTTGAACTCAATTAAGGAGGGATTACCTATATAAAATGAATTTGTTTAAATAAATGAAGGTCCTGTTAATGAAAATATGCTAAAACGAAAAGTTTAAGAAAATTACGCCGGCTTGAAATACGGGTATTCCTACACTGACTGCAACATGTACAACGACGCGGTCCAAGGAATGATCCGACACGTCCAATTTCGCATATACAGGGCGTGTTCGGAACAGAAATGAAGGCTGGGCGGTGGCGATGCATATACAGGGGTATTCAGAACAGGAATGAAAGAAATGAACTGTAACAATCCCACCCTTACTAAGATGGAAATTTTGCCCACAGGTAAAATTTCTGATATCCACTATAATCAGCCGAAATGAAATGGCACGTCGGCGAACGACAGATCTCGAAGTTGGGTGTTCGGCAGCAACATAAACGAAACACGGACGAAATGATACTACGCGAAACGATTTGGTCGGAGACCACGAAAGAAATTGCAGTCAGGAGAACTAACTGATTCACCCCGGAGATGTTGCGTCCTGACGTAGAGACGACTTAGAAGGGGAGAGATCTACATTCTCAGATCACAACTTCGATAGTGACGAATGTCACATTTGACAACACAAGACACGTCAGTAAAGTTGAATAAATAACAAAAAAATAAGTCGAATCGGTATCAATCAGTTCAGACGGAACAGAATTTTTCTCCCAATTTCCGAAAGTAGAGACCAAAGAGAGAGAGAAGTCGAGAGAGACAGAAAACAGGAAAGATAAAGGCTTCCTCACGGAACACACCATACTACAGACGTGACTTCCATGAGCGTATCCCACAGCGGTACATCAGAGAGAGAGAGGCAAGCCATACCTTCACGAGATCCAGTACGCTTGGCATTCCCACACGCTTTGACGATTGCAGAAGGATATCTCAAAGCCGTCAAGGCTGAGCTGATCAATCCGAAAAGGAGACAGAGCTAGAGTAGAAGAAAGGTTGAAACAAGAAGAAAAGAAAAATTCCCGGGCGAATAGGCGTGATCCACGTCACAATCAAAGAGGCCTGTCAGACTTCGCTCATACGCAGATTCACAGAGAGAGGGCAGAAGAGTCTTCACGAGATCCAACTCTCTTGTAACTCCCACAAACTCAGTAAATCGCATCAGGCGACATCTCTGATCAGTCAACGAGACTGATCGTTAGGGCACCCATCGCACGCGAACATCCGAAGACGTTCGATTCCACAGATGGTGTGAGGAATGTACAGAATCTTTTAGGAGCCTTTACTCCACGCAGAAGATACGTCGGAAGAATTAGAGGCCACAATCCGCAGGCCGAAATATGAATAAGACAATCTCTACTCATCAGGGGATCAGGTTTAAGATGTTCACTGTTCCAAGTACCAGGAAGTATGTTACCATCAAGATCCTAAGTTCGTAAGTGTCCGCAGACGTACGTCGACTAATGAGGAAAGGCCCAACAAATTTATTGGCCAACTTGGCCGCGAAATGTTTGAAGCATCGGACAACACGAAATTTTTACGCCACACCCGCTGCTCGGGCTGGTAAACAACCTTTCGCCTACGAAGATCATATCGTACTTAGCCTTTTCGTAAGCCTTTGCAACCTTTCCTGTACGTTTTTGTAGAGGACTGCGAACTTTCCGGTACGAGATTGTAGATCCTTAGGATCTTGAGGAGCAACCTCAAGGATTCATCTTTAACAGGGTCATTGTCAGGGGTTAAGCTACCTTTCAAGCACATTTCATGACCAAAATTGAGGAAGTATGGAGTCACACCAGTAACTTCGTGACGTGCAGTTCGTAAAGCACAAGCGACTTTGGGCAGGAATAAATCCCATTTGCGGTGGTCTTCCGCCACATAAGCAGTCAACATGTGGACTTAATTACGCGATTAACGCGTTCGACAGGGTTTGCTTTTGGATGATAATACGAAGTGTACGCAGGGCGCACGTGGTATGACGTCAGAAGTTTTTGATATTCTTTGGACTTAAACTGGACTCCATTGTCCGAAATGACCGTACGAGTACTCCGAAAACTAAAAGATATTTTCCTCAATGTGCTGAACGATCTTAGGGGCGGTAGCCTTTCGAAGAGGAAACACAAGGTGAACTTACTGAAGCAATCAGTTGCCACAAGGATGTATTGATACCCACGAGAAGATCTAGGTAGTGGTCCAACAAGATCGATGCTAATGACCTCCCAAGGTCGCGAAATTCGAGTGACCTCCCATTAGCCCTGCCGGAGCTTGCTGTTCTGGTTTGGTGCGAAGACACGTTTGACACCTATGAACATATTTCGCAACATCGGCGTGCATTTGGGCCAATAATAATTTTTGGGCGATCCTATTGTAAGTCTTGTAGACACCTAAGTGACCACTAGTCAGAATCATGATGTTCGTGAAGAATCTGTAATCGAGATTCCTTAGGGACAACAGGCTTCCAGTGAGAGGCTCATCCTCAGCTAGTCGATAATAGGTGTTTCGAACGAGTTTATAAATGATGTTTCCTTCAACACGAAAACTCAGGAAACTTTTCCGGGGCCAAACGAATTTTCTTTAAGAAATTCAAATACCAACTATCCTTAACATTATCGAAGTCGATGGAGTCGATAATAGGGACAGTTCGAGAAAGCATATCGGTACGACATGTTCTTTTCCTTTGCGGTGTATGACACTGAAATCGTATTGTTGCAGGCGTACAGCCCAACGACATAATCGACCAGAAGGGTTCTGCAACTTGTTCAGCAAAGCAGGTGAATGGTGATCTGTGATAACTTTGAAGTGAGAACCTTCCACGTAGGGCCTAAGTTTTTCAATCGCCCACATAACATCGCAAGGAGTTCTTTCTCAGTCGTCGAATAATTGCGCTCAGTTCGAGATAATGAGCGACTTAGATAACAGATGACTTTCTCGCCATCATCGAGTTGTTGAGTCAGGACAGCTCAACGCCATAATCAGATGCGTCGGTTTGAATCGTGAATTCTTTAGTGAAGTCAGGACACGAAAGGACTGGAGCGGAAACCAAATGCTCACGGATCTTTTCCCACGCTTCATCAAGTTTCGTCCCACCGATGCTTAGAATTTTTCTTGAGCAACTTGGTCAAGGGGCGATAATTGTGGAAAACCAGGGATGAATCTACGATACCACGAAGCGGTTCAATTAGTCTACGTACTTCCTTAACCGTTGTGGGCTTAGGCATTCGTAAAATTGACTGAACCTTTTCGGGATCCACATGAAGACCGTGGCGATCCACCACGTAACCTAAGTACTTCCAATTCGCTAAGGCAGAAACTGCACTTGTCCTGATTCAGGTCAAACCAGCCTCAGTCAGGCGTTTATGGACTTCAGATAATACTTCGAGATGTTTGTCGAAGGTTTGCGTGACAATAATGATGTCGTCCAGATAGACGAACACGTGAGGATCAAGGTCAGCACCAATTACTCGATCAATAAAACGTTGCCAAGTCGCGGGAGAATTGTGCAGGCCAAAGGGCATTCGTCGGAATTGATATAATCCACGATTAGGTACAGTGAATGCTGTATATTGGCAGGATTCTTCGGCGACTGGGATCTGCCATTAAGCGGTCTTAATGTCGACAGATGCCAGGGTTTTAGCATCTTTCATTTTGTCAAGGGTGTTCGAGAGACATACGGTAGTGGGTATGCGTCTTTAGTCGTGACCTGGTTTAACTTACGGTAATCCACACAAAGCGAAAACTTCCATCTTTTGGCACAAGAAGAATGGGAGATGACCAAGCACTTTGGATTTCTCCACGATGCACGCTTTAGCATTGTCATCAAGTTCTTTGTCAACAACAGTTTGCCTAGCTGGCGAGATGGGATAATAACGTTGTTTTATCGGGGCACTATCTGTGTGAATAACGTGTTCGACGAGTTTAGTACAACCCAGTTCACCATGTGGAGAATTTGTAAACAGCTGATTAGTTAGAGTCTCCAGCTGATTTTTGTTGCGGATCAGTTAAATGTTGCCGAGAGGTAAGATGTTCTACCACGTCAATTGGCTCTCTACCGAAGGTCCATTCACCGGAACGCAGATCAGGGACGATGTCCATTAACTTCAGAAATCTGTTCCTAAGATGAGTGAATGAGGTAACTCAGGGACAACTAAAACATTTATAACTTTCACACGATCACGCAGTTGGATAGGGTGCCACGTTACAGGACTAGAACAAGGTTGTCCATTCGCCACGGTACACGACGTTACATGCTTATTAAAGGTAAGTTTAAAGTTTGAAGAACTTCCCATCCCGAGCTGCCAACGATTGTGCGAGATGCACCAGAGTCTAAGAGGCCAAGAAACGGGATGCCCAAAATCGACTTACGGTTAAATAAGGACGCTCATCATTTTAGCATGAGCCAAGACATAGTCAAGAACAGGTTGGACTGCCAAAGGATCGATCGGCTTTGATATACTGAAACAACGTACTAACCGATCATCTAGCGCGTTGTTCTGGAGTTTTTGAACACGCCGGGCACGTCTTGGTAGTGACGTTGGGACGACCACACCGATAACAATGCCTCTTTAAGGGCTCGGAACAATCTCGAGACAAATGACCGATTTTCTGGCAGTTCAACACTTAAAAGTCTTATTAGGTTTGGGAGGCTCCACCTTACATTCGGATACAACCGGTGCACAGGTTTGGACGTACGCTAAGTCCGGTTCTAAGACCATATTTTTACGTGGGGTGGAACGTATGCTTCAACAGCTGACTTACGAGCTTCCAACTGTCGACCCTAACCTTAACAAGTGTGCTACCGAAGTAACCTCGACCAATCCTAATTGTCGTTGATAGAAAGAATATTGTTCAGAAGAATTTTGACCTGAACGCTTTCAGCAACGGAACGCTCAACCTATTAAATAAATTGATCATGACCGACGTATAAATTCCCATTGATTCGTCAGGGCCTTGAGTGCGTTCTTAATTTCTTCGAACAATTTGTCATCGTAATTATAGGGTTGGAATTCCTCGCGAAGACGTTTGACGAGGTCAGTCCAATTATCGCAAAAACTTTCTATTAGCCCTAAACCAAATTAATGCCTTCTCTCGAAATAAATCGGATGCGGAAGCGAATAACGTGATTTCGGACACGTTCCTCGAAACGCAGGGGAGTTCGTCAACACGTTCGAGAAAGCATTTAAAGACAGGACTTTATTATTCCCATTGTAAAGACAAACCCCATTTAGAAACAGGCACGGACTTAATTTCGTTACTGGCCGCAGAGTGGTAGCAACCTTAACTGTGAGAGGCGTGGCTTCAATTCGCGATTTATTTGCTTTTGGCGGCGATAGAGTAGCAAAGGTGTTGAAGTCGCACTCGGCGGCGAAATAGAGTCCGGAACTACGCAAGATACCGATAAAGGATTGTTCTGAAAATGCTCGGCAATCGCGGTTAAATCAAGTAAAGGGATGCTGTTACCCCAGTAACTTCCGGTTCTTTCGGCGCAAAATTGAGCGCGGTTTGTTCGAAGTCGAACGCAAAGTTCGTCTAGCGTTCTCAAGATGGCGGCACGTTGTCGCGTCTCGTCACTATTGGTCGGTTGGGAGCGCTGAGCGCGTCCAATGGCATGAACCAACTTAGCGGAAATTTTATCGTGAATGCACACAGCTGTTGAGCCGGGAAGCGACTCTATTAAACAGCGAATCTCGCTAATCTTTTCCTGCAAACTGTCACGTCATCGTCAAAAGTCACGTCGTATTTCGGCACAGGCAGGCGTAAATCTTTTTCCAATCGCATTTGCCGTCTTAAATTAGCACGCTTTTGCGCAACTGTTCCGTCAATTTGGATACCTCTTACCAATAATTCATAATTTAATTCCTCAGAATTAAGACGGTCCGGTAATAGTTTATATTCCATTATAATGCGCAACTTATTCTAACAAAATAAATGTTCTGGACGTAATACTCTTAAACGACAAACAAAACAACAAAACGCAAAGCAAAATCGAGCCACACGCGTTTGGGCGCCAAAACTTGCTACCTACCTGCGTAGATAGGCAGAAGTTTTACATTAGACGAAACTTTTACTCCAATGTTGCCAGCCAACACAGTGGGACGGGGGGGGTTCTCTAACCAAAACGCGAAGGCCAAACCAAAACAGGCGCCACTTAATTTTTTGTGAAAGGGATCGCGTGAAAAATTAAGAAAACACGTTACGTCCAAAACATGAACACTTTTATTGCTAAAACACAAATAAAACTAAAATAAAACAAATTCAACGCAAGTCGATCGATCTAAGTACACAACAAGACCATAGACCTAACTTTTCGGATCCGAAATCGCTACATATCTATCTTAAAAATAATTCAAATCGTCACTAATGCCACAAAAATGCAAGAGAATGCAATAAGTTGCAAGTTTTATTGCGACAAAATTAAAGCAATGGATCCGAAATAAAATCCGCGAAATATCGCTCAAAACTACGAAAAGAAATCAAAACGCTCCGACCTTTATTCGCTTTGATGTTCGGCGTGTTTGTCGGTGCCTTTGCGGCGATGCCGCCGCAGCACTTGTAATGTGCCGGCTTCCGCGTAGAGGGGCGAGGGAGGAGCCTTCACCGCCGTAATTCGCGATGCACCCAACGAAATACCTCTTGATGTGGGTTCCAGATTAAAGCGTTAAAAGCTTACGATAAGCTCACGCTAAAAGCTCACGAGAAAAGCTCACGAGAAAAGCTCACGAGAAAAGCTCACGAGAAAAGCTGACGATAAAAGCCTATAAGAAATGAAATAAAACGAACACATAAGTCAAACCGAGAGTTGCTGCGTATGGAACTTACCTCGGTCTATTTCGAAGCTGTGACACCCACGGGATACGCGGTTTCCTGTCTTACACCTGGGTCTAATCAGAGTCGGCAATTAGCCGTAGATATGCACTAACATCCCTTCGATGTAATGGCACGCACATAAAAATATTTACGAAAAGAGAGTGTGACCCAAGAGACGGCAAGTTTCGTTCTGACAATGGCGCAACATTTCTCGTTTGACAAACAAGGAAGGATTCTAAACAAGCGAGACACCGTTTCTTAGTAATAGCGGGAACCAATCGGCTGAAAGGACAAAGGTCACGCATAATACGCGTCCAGAAGTAGAACTTCGCTATAATTCGTTCAATTCCTCACATACACGCGATTTTGAACTCAATTAAGGAGGGATTACCTATATAAAATGAATTTGTTTAAATAAATGAAGGTCCTGTTAATAGAAATATGCTAAAACGAAAGTTTAAGAAAATTACGCCGACGAAATACGGGTATTCCTACACTGACTGCCTTGTGTACAACGACGCGGTCAAGGAATGATCCGACACGTCGAATTTCGCATATACAGGGCGTGTTCGGAACAGAAATGAAGGCTGGGCGGTGGCGATGCATATACAGGGGGTATTCAGAACAGGAATGAAAGAAATGAACTGTAACACGGTGAAAGGTACCCATACGATAATTTAGACATCGATTTTGAAAATAATAAATACGCCATCGTTTACGATATATATTCAAGATTCCAAGAACATTATTACCATCACGGAAGTAGTCAACCTTGGTTTACTCCGAAAGAACTGGTCGCATGTCCGATGATTGGGGTTAACTGTACTTTTCAAAAAGACGCTGTACATAAAAGCGCAGTAGAAATAAGAATAGAGTTCACAACTAAAGAAAACGTCAAGGCCGATACTATCGCTTATTGTTTAATTCTGCACGACAAAGCATTCTCTTATTCACCTCTTACAAAAATCGTGCGTCAGTTGATGTAAACGTTGACGGGTAATATCATCATTAACAGAGAAGATATAAACTAAAAGTAATTTGATTTCACATGAAGCAACATCAACGAAACCATAAGTTATAAAAGTAATTGGATCTTATAAAAAGTAGCATAAACTAAACCATGAAGGAGTTCATTATCGTCGATATCCAAGGTTTTAAAGTAGAAGACAATCAGTTTATACCAAAAGAGTTGGCTTCTTACGATAGTGAAAACAAAGTAAGTCATTTTATATTTCAACCACCTACCAGTTTGTCATTAGTGCCCAGAAAATATCAGAACGTTGCAAACTGGTTAATGAGCAACCACCATTGCATTAATTGGAATATTGGATTCGTCCCCTTATCGAAATTCGACGCAATCATCGCTTCTTTGTGTTGTACAGCTAAAGTTGTATACGTGAAAGGAATAGAGAAGACACAGTTTCTACGTGGAATTTTCACGCGAAGTAAATGTGTGATACTCGTAATGGACTTAAACGAAATTTACAGCAACGTACAAAAATTGCAAAAATCGGAACCGAGGTGTTCATTTCATTTACAAAGAAATTGTATGTGTGCCCTAACCAACGTGTACGATTTATATACAGATTCCGCCACATTAAGTAGGAACACCCGAGTGCTCACGAAGCAGTCCAGTCTTAGTGTGAGCGTGCGATCCTTTCGAAACGGTCGGCGCGCGGCGGTCTCGAGAAAATCTCATTTCTTTGTAATCTGATACGTAATTACATTGCGTATAAACATATTAATAATTGTTTATAAGAAATGTAAATATTCACGTAAATTATAAATTTCCATTGTTGATACGATAATTAAAAATAAGAATAATAAATAAATTTGTTCTTGGGAAACTAAAAAAGTACAAATAAAATAAAAAGAATGCTAAACCGATAACAGCCTTATGACATAAAAACTGAAATAAAAGGTAAAGTACCCTAATGAAAACAAAAATAACGAGAAATACTGTAATGTGATCGCAACGCGTGTAATCCAAACGCTAGCATACAAGCGACTGCCGGTGCTTGACGATTTAAATTCTGTGCCTAGTTAGAGTGGTTTCACCTGTAGATTTGTTCAAACAAAGTTACAAGAACGAATTTTTTCGAGAAGCATATGCGATATATTATGAGGGAACTTGGGTTCCACAGTTAGTGTAAGAAAAGTTCATCTTCGCGATGGATTTGTTGTGCCGTCTGTTCTGCAAGCAAATTATAAAGCACACTGTAGATAAAGTTAGTGAAGTAATTAATAAATATGAAAAAGATGGTTCGTTTAGTGGTATTGAAGACAAGGATTTGATCTATTTCCCAAAGTCGTGTCTGTCTCAGAGTTAGGGCCGTTGATCTGGAGTTCGTATGGATTAGACTACCAGATAATTATAAAAGAGACAAGTATTTACAAATCCACAGAATTTGTCAAAAACATTGGAACCATATCGAACCTGCTTAGATGAAATAGATGCCCCCCCCCTCCACGCAAGAAGAACTGCCACTTGTGTATTTATTCTTAAGTGTCATTGTTTAATTATGATGCAATAAAGTAAATCTGAACGGATCCCTTGTATTATTTGACATCGGCAATAACGTGCACAATTCAAGTGTTTAGTACGGTACACAAGGAAAGGACTATTTTATGTGGAACTTTACATTAAAATTATTACATCGTTTTATTATTTACTGAAAATGATTTTTTGTATCTCGAAATATAAAATAACGCTGTGATATATAGAGAAAACTTAGATCCTACATTCATGTAATATATTTCAAAACTTTTCAATTGATATACAATTTAATTTTCTTTATACAATATTACATTGATAGACAAGTAAATTTATTAAATTGATATACAAGTAAACTTTTTCTAATAAAATTACACAGAGAAAACTAAGGTTTCTACTTTCATAAAATATATTTCAAAACTTTTCAATTGATATACAATTTTATTTGGCTAATAAAATATTACATAGACAAGTAAATTTTTCCGCATACAATATTCAATTGATATACATGTAAATTTTTTCTAATACAATTACATAATTATTACAAAAGTAAAAGAAAATGTTCGCAAATTTGATACACAAGTAAATTTATTAAATTGATATACAAGTAAACTTTTTCTAACAAAATTACACAGAGAAACTTAGGTTCCTACTTTCAGAAAATATATTTCAAAACTTTTCAACTGATATACAATTTCATTTTCCTAATAAAATATAACATTGATAGACAAGTAAAATTTTCTCCACACAATATCAAATTGATATACAAGTAAATTTTTTATAACAAAAATACACAATTATTACAACAGTAAATGAAAATGTTCGCAAAATTTGCAAGTAATTTTTTCCTAACACAATATTACACTGATATACAATTAAATTTTTGTAACATAAGACTGTTAAGATTATTACATCAGTAAATGAAAATGTTTGTAAAATCATGGATATTTGACAAGTAAATTTTTTCTAACACGATATTACATTGATATAAATTTTTCTAATACACTATTAAACACAGAATTATCATTGATAAAATTATTAGAATTTACCATTGAATCACTGCAAAAATAATTATGTTATGAAAACTGAACAGGAATAATTGCTATTTAACATACCCAACTTTCATCCATGTCTTGCTGGCGTTGCTGCTCTCGCTCCTGTTTCCGTTGCTGCTCTTGCTCCTGCAACCTCCTTAGTGTGCTCAGGATTAACCTGGTCCTATTTCCTATTTTCCTATTTCCTATTGGCATATTGTGATATTATTCCTCCAACATATACACCCGAAAACCCCCCAACCTCAACACCTCAAAATCAAATACCAATGGCGGCGCCATTGGTGCCACCATTGGTATTTGATTTTGAGGTGTTGAGGTTGGGGGGTTTTCGGGTGTATATGTTGGAGGAATAATATCACAATATGCCGGTGGTATATCTTCAAAATGGAAAATACCACTCTCTGCGCTTATAGTGGTACCGTTAGTTAACTAAAAGAGAATGATTAAAACCAACTCTCTTGTTAATAGAAATGAAAATAACTCACTTTTATTTCCACATTCGAAATTTCGAGATGCATCTGTAAGATAAAAATGTGAATAAAAGATTAATGTCAAAATATAAATGTACCTTTTCTTGAGGGTTCCAAGTTGGAACGAAGAACAATCAGAAAAAGAACTTTCGCCACAGATATATTTACCTTAAAGCATTTATATCTGTGACAAGATCACGCAATAAATTTTGAATTTGTTGAACACGATCTTAAATTAATTGTATGAAAAATATCTTCACACCACCTCAATCGATATTCAACTTTTCTCACTCTCGTTACACCTATTTATAACGTCAGGAACAATTTTGTTCAAACAATCCTGACTTGCCTTTACCATAATGTCCAATAAATCGGATGTGTCGGGATTTTTAGGAGAAGAAACGGGTTGTGGTAACATCATATCCTCTACACCTATTACATCATTTTGAGGTGCTTCGTCCTGAGGTAACTGTGCAAGAGATGGTGAATTGTGAGCAGACGTCTCACAGGGAGGTTGTTCCGGTGCTAAGCTATGAGACAGTTGAGCAAAATTTCCATTCTCTGACTTATAATTTGTAATTGCTTGTCCAGGAATAATTTCAGCTGAATTTTCTGTAGAATTTGAAACTAAACTTGAATTTGGAACATTTGGTGCTTGAGTAAAATCTAAAATAGAATTTGGAACTGAATCTGAAATATTTGGAACTAATTCAGGTGAGACACCACAAAATGTGAAATTCTGTTAACTTTATTGTTAACATCAGTGGCAGGAGTAGAGGTAGATAACTGAGATATCCTCATCGACGAATCGGATATTTCACCTAACCCCGAATTAAAGGACGAATTTAGCGAAATATTATCTGTAAGGACTCGAGGTCCTGACTGACGTGGCATCCTCGAAGTCATATATAAAGATCGTTGCTTAGTTAAAAGTATTTCTTGATTTTAAGGTGAACACATGTACGATGAGATAGTTCGTCGATTAATTCTCTGTTCGGTCGTGTGTTCACACTTCAGTTTCAGATACTTTTTCCTAGGCACACACGGTCTTTTGCGAGAACAACCTGCTTTGACTTGAGTGATAGTAGATTGATTAATTTCTACATGAGAATGAAGAGTTTTAATCATTTGATGCGCAACAGATGGTAAAATATGCTTCACCTCTTGAGAAACTAAACAATCCATCATTTCACCCACTGTATTCAATGCTGCGTTTTCGTCTTCATCATCCAACTGTGTCATGAGTTCATCATCACGACTCTTTTCTTTAGTTTGACTATCTAAATGCAACATGAATTCATCGTCAAAGTAGTTCAACAGCTCCCCTTCGGCATACATATCTACATTAGTATTTGTAGATATGTTTGTCAAAGTCGTTGTAACAGGCACTCGAGAGTGATCTTGTGACATTTCTAATTCCGATTTTTGTCCTCCAACCTGCATTACTTTTAGAAAAGGCCTTTCAATACAGGACACAATTCGTAAAGATGAAGACAAAAGAAGCACATCTGAAATTCAATATAAGAGAATTAATAAAACGGTTTTTTACGACCTTATAAAAAAATCATGTGTTAGAAGAATATGATAACATTACTTCTCCAGAAGAATTGTACCGGGTGTCCCAACGGTGTGTATTTCTTCTGTGGAGCCTATAGGAATAACAAGTAGAGAAAAATGGATTAAGAAAGTTATACTAGACATCATGCGGCACATTTTAAAATTATTTTCAACTATACAGGGTGTTCCAGAAAGTATTGGTGCATACAATGCGATTTTTTTAAATGGAACACCCTGTATATTCTTATAAATTTGGATGTCTCGCGGAGAGATGATTACATTAATATAAAAATATATTGAGTTCGCTTAGCTATTTTCGTAAGAAAAAAATTTTTCTTCGAAAATTCCTTAAAAATTTACAAATTTTGAACTTATGTTGCTGACTATGGAGATGGCACAGACTTACGAAAATATAACAAAATATTCTTAGGACTTTGGGATTTATGAAAACATGAAAAAAGTTGAAATATCTTTTAGCATTATACGGGGCAAACAGTACTTGCGAAGCACTCAGTATCTCATTTTTTTTTAATGGAATGACCTATTTTTTATTTCAGAAAGGGGTAGTTCTTAAACTTAGCTTTCTACTGATACCAGGTTATATACCTATATTTCTAGTATTTCTTTCATTAGAACTTTGTTTTTACTACTATTTGAACTTTTTGGTCTTCTATTTATAATTTTTCTATAGTAAATGAACAAAAAGTAAATACCAGAGTGTATTTATGTCACACCTGAAGAAATATCCAGGTCTAAACATTTAATGTTTTACGATACACACATTGATATGAGAAAAACAAGTAAATATATGAAAAAAAAATTCATCATAGTCAGCCATGATTTCATATTTGAGATCCTATAACAATTCTGAACAACTTTTTCAAATAATATTTCCGCGTATCTTGGAAAATAAAGGTACTTTACTCTTATCTCCACTTCAAATATTTTTATTTCCTCGGTATGTGACCAATGGTATTCGAATTTTGATATCTGAATTTTGAGTTTGGGAAGCTCTAGGAACTTTCATAAAGAATAACTTTTTCTGAGAAATCAATAATAAAAAGGTTTCCCATATGTGTCCAACTTTCTGCCGGAAACTTATAATATTTACTCATTGTTACATGATTAGCAATAATGAAATGAAAATTTACTTAGAAAAATGTATTTCTTAGCTTTCAAGCTTATTTCTTAGCTATGGTTATAATTTATATCCAAAAATAAAAAGTAAAAAACCAAAAAATTCTAATGGTAGTAAAAACAATATTTCTAGTAAAACAAATGTTAGAAATAAAGGTATATAACCTGATATCAGTAAAAAGCCAAGCTTAAGTACTATCTATTTCTGAAATAAAAAATAGGTCATTCCATTAAAAAAAAAATGAGATATTGAGTGCTTCGCAAGTACTGTTTGTCCTGTATAATGCTAAAAGATATTTGAACTTTTTTCATATATTCTTAAAGTCCAAAGTCCTGAGAATATTTTGTTATATTTTTGTAAGTCTGTGTCATCTCCATAGTCAGAAATATAAGTTCAAAATTTGTAAATTTTTAAGGAATTTTCGAAGAAAAAAATTTTTTTACGAATAACTGAGTGAAACCAATACATTTTTATATTGTTGTAATCAGCTCTCCGCGGGACATCCAAATTTATAAGAATATACAGGGTGTTCCATTAAAAAAAAATCACTTTGTATGCACCAACACTTTCTGGAACATCCTGTATAGTTAAAAATAATTTTAAAATGTGCCGCGTGATGTCTAGTATAACTTTCTTAATCGTTTTTTCTCTACTTGTTATTCCTATAGGCACCACAGAAGAAATACACACCGTTGGGACACCCGGTACAAGTACATCGTAGATTCGTACCATTCTGCAAAAATCGGTGCCACTTTCATGGAGAAGGTTCAAAGAAAGAGGCAAAAAGTGCCTATTAAACCTTGGCTCAACGATGAGATACTCGAAAAGATGAAATTTCGAGATAAAGCCTTTAGGATGTGGAAAAAAAGCTCCACACATAATAAAGAATTTACAAACAAGCTAAAAATCAAGTAATAACATACATAAATAAGGCAAAACATAAATATTATGAAAATTTATTTAATAAATACAAAGGAGGTATGAAAAGAACGTGGTCCGTTATTAACGAAGCATTGGGTTCAAAACCTACTTGCTCGGTGAATGATGTAATTATGAAACATATGAAAGATACCTTACCTGTAATTATCAGAAACTTCAGTAACACATTTCAAAACCAAGTGGCAGCAACAACTCATGTATGCAACATCAAGCTCCAAGATCACACAAGTTCAAACCAATCCCAATCCCAGTCGATGTTTTTGCCTCCTATAACAAAAGAAGAAATAAAAAAAATTATCACTTCTATGGATACACGTAAATCAGCGGGAATAGAAAGTTAAGGATTTGATTGAACATGTTGAACTTTTTACTCACCCTCTGCAAAAACTGTTGAACCTATCCTTTAATCATAGTGTATTCCCCAATAAGCTAAAAACAGCTCTAGTACGACCAATATATAAGAAAGGACAGCATACTGATTGCGGAAATTATAGGCCTATCTCAATCTTATGTGTAATAGATAAGATATTCGAACGTTACATTTCCGACGCATTCCTAAAATATTTTGAAAAATTTAAGATACTCGACTCACATCAGTATGGATATCAGAAGGGAAAAAGTACTTCAAAATTATTGGAAAAATTCACAAATGATATAAATCAAAAATTAGATCAGAACATACATGTGTTAGCCTTACTGATGGATTTTACGAAAGCCTTCGACTCCATCAACCATGATCTGCTATTGGACTCGCTGGAAAAAATCGGAATTAGAGGGACTCTACTCACTTGGTTTCAAAATTACTTAAAACAAAGACATAACGTGGTCAAAATATGTGAAAATGTCGGTGACGAATATGAAATAAACCGTGGTGTTCCACAGGGGAGCATCTTGGGCCCACTCTTATATTTAGTGTACGTCAACGATATGGGTAAATGTTTCAAAAACTGTAATTATTATCTTTATGCTGACGACACAGCAATTCTAGCCTTTCACAAAGATCTAAAAATTGCGACAAACTATCTGGTAGAAGATTTTTATAATTTTCAATGTTGGGCACACGACAAACAACTGACCATCAATCATACAAAAACTAAATTATTACATATACACTCTCCACACTTACGGACAAATTATAAAGCAAAAATTGTGCTTCATTCAGTTGAGTGTCTACTAGGGTGGGTCATTTTTGTATGGAAAAAAATGAATATTGCGCTTTTGATTTTTAATAGCAAAATTATATTGCCTTTACATAAAAACAGTGTAATGCTAAAATTTAAAGTAAATAGCACCTCATCTTCAGGTTGCGCTTTGCCTTGGAAATACGAGTAACTTGAATATATTCTGGTAGTCATATAACATAGAGGTCTCAAGGAAAATAGGGTTTTTAGAATAAAATAATCTTTTATTAATAATTAAAAAAATAATCCAACAGAAAAATTAATGAAAATCATTCAATATTGAAATCTTTCTTGCTATCGAATTTAGGCGTTGCTGCAAGATTCGAGTTTTAATTTTATCCACCTTCTCTTGCCCTTTTAGTATACAGTTTTGATCATAACTCTGTTATTATTATTATTGCAAATACGAACTTTTCATGGCATACTATATGCCCTTTCTCGTATCATTTCAAAAATTCAAACGTAAGGCGCACCCTCTAAATATTAATTAAATTCAAAAATATTTCGTAGGTGTCATAATATCACTAAAAGACAACATAATTTTGCTATTAGATAAGATTATCTCAAAGTTTGGTTTTTCGACCCACCCTAGTGTCTACATAACAAAATAGATCAGTGTGACTGTCCCAATGTGATTGGAGAAGTTGATTCATATACCTACCTCGGAGTAACACTCGATAATAAATTCTTATGGCACGAACACATCAATCTGCTTTGCAAAAAACTAAGGACAATAGCATCACGCTTTTATTATCTTCAATTTTTTATGCCTGCATTCACCTTAAAAATACTATATTTTACAATGGTGAAGTCGGTTATCAGGTATGGACTTACTTCATGGGGATGGGCACCTCGGGTACATCTTCAAAAAGTTGAATACCTACAAAACCGAATAACTAAATATATGTCTCGAAGTCACACAAATATAAAAGATAATTACATCAATTGGAACATCTTACCTGTCCGCAAGCTACTTCTTTATATAACGATAACGCAGGAATATTTTTCATCCGCCCATAAACTACCTGTCGAGCATGAAGCTGATACACGAACCAGAGCTAACTGTAATTACATGGTACAGTTAAATGCCCAAGGGGAATTTATTCTTTCAATTAGAGGTAATCAAACAACGTATACGATCCAAGAAACTTGTGTTGTGAAAAAGAAATTTTTCATAAACCTAGCAGCAAAAAAGTATTAATCAACGGTATAGATTGCACTGACACTTTAATTGGAAGAACGTTGAACGTGGGAGATAAAATCTCATTTGCTTGTAGAGCTTTACTGTGTGCAACTACATTATTTGTTGAATTTATTATAAGAAAACGAATTCTAATTGAAAATGTCTAATTTGTCATCGAATGTAAAACGTGATCTTGTTGATGAACTGCACAAACCAGCAAGGAAAAACTTTCATCGTAGTCGAGTTATAATAAAAGGTCTCAGAGATCTTTCCAAGCAGACTTAATTGAAATGCTTCCTTATTCAAAGATAAACAGAGGATACGAGTACATTTTGGCTGTGATCAACACATTTTCTAGATATGCTTGGGGTATAGCATTAAAAAATAAGACGGTAAAGAGGTAACCAAGGCTTTTCAATCAATTTTATCTGAAGGTGGAAATTCTATACCGAAAAGTCTACAAACAGAAAGGAGTTTTACAATACAGACTTTCAAGATTTAATGAATAAGTATAGAATTAATCACTACAGCACATATTCTAATTTAAAAGTTCGATAGTTGAACGATTTAATAGAACATTAAAACAAAAAATGTGGAAAGAATTTAGCATGCAAGGAAATTTCGGTTGGCTCAATTTATTACCACAACTAATAGAAGAATACAACAACACAGTTCACAGTACGACTGCTTAAAAACCCAGCAAGATAAATCAAAGAAATGCAAAAAAATATTTTACACTCCGTCTACAGCAACATTAAAATTGTGGATCCAAGAATTGCAAAATTTAAAGTTGGAGATCATGTACGCATCAGTAAATATCGACAAGCATTTTCAAAAATGTACACTTCAAATTGGTCTAATGAAATATTTACCGTCATATCAGTGAAGAATACTGTTCCCAGAACTTACCTAATTAAAGATGCTGATGATGAAGTTATACTCGGTGGATTCTATGAATACGAATTACAAAAAGTGAAACATCCCGATGTGTATTTAATTAATGTTTTGAGAAAAAAAGGCAATAAAGTCCTCGTTAATTACCTAGGGTTGAGCTCGAAACATGATATTTGGATACCAAAACACAATATTTTATAATAAATTTTTATTAACTACAGCTGTAAGATACAATATTTAAATAACTAAGGACAATAGCATCACGCTTTTATTATCTTCAATTTTTTATGCCTGCATTCACCTTAAAAATACTATATTTTACAATGGTGAAGTCGGTTATCAGGTATGGACTTACTTCATGGGGATGGGCATCTCGGGTACATCTTCAAAAAGTTGAATACCTACAAAACCGAATAACTAAATATATGTCTCGAAGTCACACAAATATAAAAGATAATTACATCAATTGGAACATCTTACCTGTCCGCAAGCTACTTCTTTATATAACAATAACGCAGGAATATTTTTCATCCGCCCATAAACTACCTGTCGAGCATGAAGCTGATACACGAACCAGAGCTAACTGTAATTACATGGTTCCCATATGTTGTAATAAATATGGAGAACGAACGAGAGAGGTGACAACTCCGAGGATCTCTAACACCATCCCTAAGGATCTAAAGGATCTGCAAACATTCGGTGTGATGAAGGAAAGAGTAAAGAGGTGGCTATTGCACAGTATGGACATTTAATTAAGTTCAGGTGACTTGTTATACATTACACTTTTTTATTTATTTATGTTGCTACTTACTGACACTGCTGACAAGCCGATTACGGCTTAGCGGTCTGTATATAATGGTATTTGACCGCCGAGATATCAATTTAATTTATACTGTTTTTCATGTTTAACAACTAAGCTATTTTTTTTTGTTGTTGAAGGTTTTTGATACAAATATCAATGTTAATTTCATAATTGCATACGGTTGTATTTATATGCAGATGTGAAATGTTATTCGCTAGATTTGTTCATACTGTTTGGATTGTGCATGCAAAGTGTGTGAACTGCTTTGTAATTTGATGTTTTTTTTTTCTAATGTTGGGTAAATAAATTATTATTAAAAAAAAAAATTAAAATTGAAGAAAATAAATTATTATACTCACTTTAATATTGGGAATAATTAAATTGTATATCTGAAAGAGAATAATTGGAAATAAATATAAAATAAAATTATTAAAATTAAAAAATAACTGACAACCATATAACATGCAAACAGTTTATAATAATATAAAAGTACTTACCAATTGAAAAGATGAAGTTGTTACACGAGTACTTAACCAAGCATAAGTATGTGAGTTGGATAAAACACTCTTGCTTTTATAACAAAATTTTTGAACGGAGAGGGTGTAAAACTTGTTGGCCTCCATTCTAGGTCAACGAGTTTTACCAGACGTTCCACGACTCGCTTTTTGCAAAACAGCAGGTGTTTACATCTTCGTTCTAGTTCAACCAATAACTTGTTGGCCTCCGTTCTAGGTCAACGAATTTTACCAGACGTTCCGCGACTCGCTTTTTGCAAAACAGCAGGTGGTGTTTACATCTTCGTTCTGTCTCAACCAGTTTCACGCTTACACTCTCGGCATCTCGATCTCTGCGAAACAAATCTTTCAACACCTGTTGAATTTTTGTGACCTACTTTCCGCGATTCGACTTTGCAGCTTGAGTCGACCTCCGATCTAGATCAACAAATTTCACACATACGACATTCCGCGACTCGCTTTCTACAGAAACACACCTGTGCCAACAGGTGGCTGCCTGGAGCTCCGTAGATTAACCAGTTTCAACCTTCAACAAATTTCACAAACAAGTCTTTCATATCTACTTTCAAAATTTTCATTATAAAAGCGGGAGTTAACTTATCGAAGTTTCAGTTGTGCTAAGTTAAGAAGTTGGTTGCAGCTCCATTTTTCACTTGGTAATATTAGTCCTTTAAAAGTGTTTGCATTTTATATCATTACATAATTCTTAGCATTTTTTACTAATTTTATTTTACATTTATTGTCAACCCCAGGGGCCTATTTCATAATAAAATACAAGCTAATACCATTAGTATTGAATAAAACGTTTGATGATTGGATTAAGGAAGAAGTAACAAACTATTCGTTCATTTAGCTGACAGTAAACCGAAACTGTCAGCTGTAGTTTCTTACTTTAACCTTAATCCGATCATCAAACGTTTTATTCAATATTAATATTATTAGCTTGTATTTTATTATGAAATACAGCCCAAAAACAATTGTTTCTATGGGAATAAACTGAAGATTAAAGTTAAACGGTGACCGAAATACCGGGCCTTAGTTGTTTTGTCATTTTAATTATTGTATTTCAATCGCCAATTCCCAGGTAAATTACACATCCAATTATATTTAATATATGAATTAATTTTTGTCTTAAATAATGGCAGCTGTTACTAATTGCAACACATTACTATAGCGTGGTACACCGTAAAGATGAAGTTTAAGCAACAGTCACAATTACCTGTACAAAACTTCGATGATGCAATAGCAAGTGAAACTTTTCGGTGGAACAAGTAAACGTGCAATTATCAGCGGGCCTTCGGAAACAGGAAAAAGTAATGCCCTTTTATCATTACTAATGCATCCGAATGGGTTACGTTTCAAAAATTTATACATTTGTTGTAAGACCTTATCTCAGGAAAATATGAATTTCTTCGACATTTGCTATCAACAGTGCCAGAAATTTCTGATATTGATAACATGGTGTCGCCTATAAATGTAAGAGAATATTTAATTGTTGTTTTTGATGATGTTCAGTGCACAACACAAAATGTAATTAAAGAATACGCCATAAAAATGTCGATTGTTTCTATTTAAGTCAAACTTATAGTGCAATCCCCAAACAAATGATTCGTGATAACTGTAATTTCTTGGTATTGTTTCGTCAAGATTTCACAAATTTGAAACATATTTATGAGGAACATGTTAGCGGAGATATGACCTTCGATAAATTTCGCGATATATGCCACACTTGTTGGAAAGAACCGTTTGGATTTTTAGTTATTGATACTGACTGTACCATCAACGCCGGTAGATATCGTAAAGAATTCGACAATTACATACATCTTTAACATTTTAACGTTGTTCTTCAGTGTTGTAAAAGGCGTTAAAGGAAACGAATGGCGCAATGAGTAACAAACTTAAAGCTGAATTAGCTTCTGCACGTGAAAGTTTGCATACTAAATTTAAAACACTTAAATCCGATATCGAACGATCAAAACATCGTATTGAGCAATCAAAAAGATACCTTCAGGCGACTTATTCACCTATTGTGGAACCACTAAGAGATATTCAGGCCTATTCTGTAATTTTTTTTTTGAATCGAATCGGAATCTATGAGAGAAATCGGAATGTTTTTAAATGAAAATATTGAACTTCTATTGTATTTCTTGAATATGGTCTCTGGTATTCTGTAAAGAAAGTAGAAGAGATCAGCTATTTATCATTCTATAAAACCTTTTAATATAGAAATCGAACAGAATTACGGCTTACTAATTCCACTACATTACGATTTGATCTGTCAAATTTATTGATTTCGATTCGATTTGAGTTACAGAATAGGGGGGGTTGTCAATAGGCTGGATGTTGTTCGCAGTATTTTACCTACAAAAGAAGAGCAGCAATCGTACGAAGTCAGTGAAAAAGGCTTTAAAGGGGAGCCGAAAACTTCTTTCTTACGAAAAAGATCTATTTATAAATTAAAATCTGATCCTTCATCACAAATTACATAGTCAGAAAAGCACGATCTGAGTACTTCAACACAGTTGGTCGTGAAATTAGAAAGAAACAATCTTCCATCTTAGAAGAAGAAGAAATTCACGACATCTCTCATGGAGAACCTGAATCTTCACCATCAAAATCTGCTTATGAAGAAGCTGAAGAGTTTCATACAGATAGCAGTAGTGTCTCTTTAGACGAATCCGAAGCTCATGCTCGTACTCTTTTACAAGAACGGAAATCAATACTACAATCTAAATTACAATCACCAGAGCTACAGGCTGCTTTACAACAAATTGATCCGTTACCACGTGATTATATTACACGATTTAATGTTGATGTGGAAAGTGAGTTTGACACCAAATATGGTGTAAGAAAACATGATGGGAAATTGTTTATTGGTACCGCGGAACTTGCGTTTGATATTATATGAACTGATTTTTAAGAAAGCTCCTGAGAAATGTACATTTCACGATGTACGTGGCTATAGAGATATATTGAGAAGAATTGATGCATTTATGATCCTTCTGGGCGAATATCTGCAACTAGAGAATATAAGTATACGCATATTATAAAACCAATAATGCAGGGAAAACCACCAAACGTTTGGTGGGCTCGAAGCTGGAAAACAGGTGGAGCTTTAGAAAAAGAACTTATACCTAGCAGATGTACACAGTATCAATACTGGGATAATGCTAATGAACTAGTAGAACGGTTACGTTTATTAAAAGCATCAGAATCTGCAGGTCATACAGGACATACCAATGAGATCATAGCTATTATCGAAGAATTGAAAGAAGCCAAAATTATTCTGTAGCCCTTATTATTTAACAAGACATCACCGAGGATATTCTCCAGTGCGACGACGTCGTTGATCAGTTAACAATGACGATTGATAAATTTGGAAGACATATTCACAAGCACAGTGTTGTGAAACATATTTTTGCTTCACCATTATTTTACGAGACATTATTGGAATTTCATAGTGACCAGTTAAATGCCCAAGGGGAATTTATTCTTTCAATTAGAGGTAATCAAACAACGTATACGATCCAAGAAACTTGTGTTGTGAAAAAGAAATTTTTCATAAACCTAGCAGCAAAAAAGTATTAATCAACGGTATAGATTGCACTGACACTTTAATTGGAAGAACGTTGAACGTGGGAGATAAAATCTCATTTGCTTGTAGAGCTTTACTGTGTGCAACTACATTATTTGTTGAATTTATTATAAGAAAACGAATTCTAATTGAAAATGTCTAATTTGTCATCGAATGTAAAACGTGATCTTGTTGATGAACTGCACAAACCAGCAAGGAAAAACTTTCATCGTAGTCGAGTTATAATAAAAGGTCTCAGAGATCTTTCCAAGCAGACTTAATTGAAATGCTTCCTTATTCAAAGATAAACAGAGGATACGAGTACATTTTGGCTGTGATCAACACATTTTCTAGATATGCTTGGGGTATAGCATTAAAAAATAAGACGGTAAAGAGGTAACCAAGGCTTTTCAATCAATTTTATCTGAAGGTGGAAATTCTATACCGAAAAGTCTACAAACAGAAAGGAGTTTTACAATACAGACTTTCAAGATTTAATGAATAAGTATAGAATTAATCACTACAGCACATATTCTAATTTAAAAAGTTCGATAGTTGAACGATTTAATAGAACATTAAAACAAAAAATGTGGAAAGAATTTAGCATGCAAGGAAATTTCGGTTGGCTCAATTTATTACCACAACTAATAGAAGAATACAACAACACAGTTCACAGTACGACTGCTTATAAACCCAGCAAGATAAATCAAAGAAATGCAAAAAAATATTTTACACTCCGTCTACAGCAACATTAAAATTGTGGATCCAAGAATTGCAAAATTTAAAGTTGGAGATCATGTACGCATCAGTAAATATCGACAAGCATTTTCAAAAATGTACACTTCAAATTGGTCTAATGAAATATTTACCGTCATATCAGTGAAGAATACTGTTCCCAGAACTTACCTAATTAAAGATGCTGATGATGAAGTTATACTCGGTGGATTCTATGAATACGAATTACAAAAAGTGAAACATCCCGATGTGTATTTAATTAATGTTTTGAGAAAAAAAGGCAATAAAGTCCTCGTTAATTACCTAGGGTTGAGCTCGAAACATGATATTTGGATACCAAAACACAATATTTTATAATAAATTTTTATTAACTACAGCTGTAAGATACAATATTTAAATAAAATGTCTTAATATTTTACTCTCTTTTATTTACTTACTAATAAATCTTATACTCTATTTAGAATTTATTATTTTTTTCCAATTCTTTCTCCAAACCTTGAATTAATTCTTTTAATTTTCTATCTTTTTCGATTTCAGCTATTATGTAGTGCCCCCATGCCAGAGTGTGAATTTTGTCCTCTAAAATATAACGTTTATCATCATAGGATGATAGTGCAATTTTGTTTTTTAATTCTGTGTCTACCATATGAAAATCAGAACGAAATACATACATTTTTCTATAAATAAAACCGTCTTGTTCTACGATTTGTTTATAATCATTTACAGTTAAATATTTATCTATTGCCTATTTTTTAACACCTTTCGCTCTTTTAGTACAGTTTGAAATAAGGTCTATGCAGTAGGCTTTCGCACCTGTGCCAATAAATGATTTTAATCCTGCGTATTCATCTTTAAATCGTCCAATCACAGCCGGAGTTTTAGGCATTTCGTGTAATTTATTTACTGTATAATTTGAAGTATCAAATTTATCTAAATTCTGTTTTATATCTTCATATACATTATTAGTAATAATACTCAATATTAAGCTGTCCGTATCTGTATATAATAAGTTTGCATGATTATCATACTTTTGTTTTATGAAATTATAATAAAAGTCGTACATCACCGTTTTTGATATGTCTAAAACACAAAATCCCACATATAGAGGTTTATTATAATTTATTTGCAGTTTAGCTAATTCTACTGCGACTAAATGATCACTAAAAATTTTGCTTGACTTATAGTTTGGTTTCACGATCAAAACTTCAGCTCCCAGTCTTCGATTATGTGTTTCCCAATGCGTTGCTAATTTAATGTCAACTCTATTTTCAACATTTTCCCTAGTTTTTCCGAAAATACTGTTAATCAACAATTTATAATAATTTTTTTCAAATTCATTTTTTGCATCGGCTCGCTTCTTGGAATTAAAATCTATGTACATTTTTAACCATCGAGATTGTAAAAATTTAATTGCTCTGTGAATTCGAGTTAATACTGTTCCAAACATTGTTTCAAGTTTAAATAATGAATTACGTAATTAGTTTTATTACTAAGATTTGGAATAAGCTTACTATACATTGAATTCGGTGGAATAATGTTTTCAGGACAAAATGGTATATCATTATGACGGTCATGTAAGTGAGCAGGATATTCCAAATCCACTTCGAAAACGTATCCGATATCTGAATCTTCCTCTAACTCTAAAATATTTAAATTATTAATTTCATCTGTGGATAACCAAGCAAAATTTCCCCATGGAAACCTTGAACACATTGCGAATCCATATAAGTTTGTAGCATCAAGATATATTAAAAACTTAGTCGGTAATGTGGAGTCGGAACCTTGTAAAAATCTGCTATTAGCGTTTTCCATTCTTTTACTACACATTAGGGTGGGTCGAAAAACCAAACTTTGAGATAATCTTATCTAATAGCAAAATTATGTTGTCTTTTAGTGATATTATGACACCTACGAAATATTTTTGAATTTAATTAATATTTAGAGGGTGCGCCTTACGTTTGAATTTTTGAAATGATACGAGAAAGGGCATATAGTAAGCCATGAAAAGTTCGTATTTGCAATAATAATAATAACAGAGTTATGATCAAAACTGTATACTAAAAGGGCAAGAGAAGGTGGATAAAATTAAAACTCGAATCTTGCAGCAACGCCTAAATTCGATAGCAAGAAAGATTTCAATATTGAATGATTTTCTTTAATTTTTCTGTTGGATTATTTTTTTAATTATTAATAAAAGATTATTTTATTCTAAAAACCCTATTTTCCTTGAGACCTCTATGTTATATGACTACCAGAATATATTCAAGTTACTCGTATTTCCAAGGCAAAGCGCAACCTGAAGATGAGGTGCTATTTACTTTAAATTTTAGCATTACACTGTTTTTATGTAAAGGCAATATAATTTTGCTATTAAAAATCAAAAGCGCAATATTCATTTTTTTCCATACAAAAATGACCCACCCTACTACACATACTAATACCTCCATAATACCGTTTTTGAAAAAATGTAACATATCAACATCTTGTAATAATTCTAATTTAACTTTTGTCATTCGCAACATTGCCTCCCAACTTAATCCTAGAGCTGTATAAAAATGACAAGGATCTAATTTATAGTTATTAATACATAGATCTCTAACATTTTCAAAAACGTCTGCTAATAGTAAGACATGAGATGTTAAATATACATCACTATAATCACCCATTGTTTTACAATTAAATGAATTCCAAACACGTTCCGCTCTTTCATAATCCTCATCACTTATATTTTCATCGTTTAGTGCATCATAAAATTCTTCTTTACATGGCAAATTCGGAAAATCTAATTTTACATATGAATCTATGTAGCAGTACGGAAATACCCCTTTTTGACGTACTAATTTAAACAATTTATCATCACTGAAATGTTTCCTAATTTCTCGACACTGCCAAGCTTCCAAATATGAACTTAATTTCTGCAAAGATGATTGCATGAAACGAAAAGAATCCACAAATCTTATTTTAAAATTTATTTTACGTTTTCCTCCTTTACTATCAATGTATTCTCCTACATGGATTATCTTCGCGAAAGAAATATATTTCTCTTTATTTTGTGCGATTACGTCAACATTTTGCCCTTCTAATGCCATTGTTTTTAGAAATAAGTGACTGTCATAATTAGAGAGATTATGAAAGAAAACCGGAATGAATTTTGGTACTTTATAATTAATGTTACATACAGAATGTGCAACACCTCTAAACGCCCCTGTTAGATGTTCGTGATCATGAACTTTTTCCTTAATATCCAAAATTGGTTTTTCGCAAATATGACAAATTGTTGCACGATCGTATGCCTCCTTCTCCTCTCACGTTAACTCACTCATAGGTACAATCTTGCTTAAATACGTTTCATACATACATTTAATATCATTTTCTAAAGACCTTATAAATTCAATCGCAACATTCTGCTCGCGATATACCTTTAATTTTGACAGGTTATCATTAAAACTACATTTAATGTAATACGCAAAAGAACGAGGTTCATGTTCAAAACATTTAACTGTAAAAGCCTTATTCGGATTTGGTGCTGCCCTATCAAACGGTTTCAACAAAGCTTCGAAATCAGCATACACAACAAATGGTAATTTCAATTGTTTTTCAAAATTTTCAAACTGTAATATATTCTCTGGCATAGATTCACCATATTTATTTATCTTCAATTCTGCCGATGGTAAAATGGTTTTCATAATTTTGCAGTCTTCTCTTTTATGTCTTCGTAATTTTTCCTCAGATGTGAAATATACCAAACACCCCTCGCATATATATTTCTCGTGACCATGGTGTGAAGTTTGCCTTGACACTAAACGTGATAAATTTTTGATCCAACAATAATGCATGTTTCCATCATCATCAACTAACAATAAATTTACATGAATATCTTTCTGGTTTTTTGTAAAATATAAGGGTCCCACTATTTCATCCACCATAATATTACCATTGTAATAAGAACTGAGACCATATACATTTATAGAAATATCATTCTTACTTTCAAAATATTTCACATCGCTCACTTTCAGTGGAAATTCTAAGTCTGTGAAGCCTGCTACGGTGTTGTAATGCAGATACGAAGACATTCTTTGAGGAGGACCTGTTGGTTGGCACACTACAGATGTTATCGCCCATGCAAAACATGCATTATCATTATTTTGAACATTTATGACAGCTTTCTTCGCTCGTATTGAAGGAGGTAATGATACAAAACTGGAAGCCTTTAATGGATTGTATTTGTTAATGTTAACTTCCATATATAAAATCTTGCGCAAAGCCCATTCTACAACATTATCTAAAGTTATATCTACTTATTAACAATTCAACAGCTTTTACCTGAATCTCGTTCTTGAAATTCCGACATTTTCGCACACATTTCGTTTACAAAGTTCTGATGTATGCTATACAGTGACTTTCATAAAGTTCGTAACAAATGGGGAAAATTTTTATTATTGTTTTTTGTGAAAAAATTTTAGTACAGTTAGTTCGTGCACCAATCAAAATGAAAGACAACACAATGCCATCCAACCACTCGTTTAAAATGTGGCTGAAAACTTGAAAAATAGAAAGTCTCGAAAATGAAAAATTGCGATAATTCAAAAGTTATCAATCTTTTTGTTCTAGAATCGATGTACTCAGATAAAATTAAGTGTAACGAACAACGTACAGTGTTTAAATACAATAATTTGCTAGAATTATGACCAAAAATCCATTTTCTTGGAATTTTATTTTATGTGATCTTAAAATTAAAATGCTGTTTTGAATCCTTCAAAAACAAATATAATCTCGTTCCTTGATCTGTGTATACTAAGATAAATATCACTAATCTGAAAATATTACTTTAGATAGGACGCTTTTTACAAAAAATAGAAATTTCGCTTTAAAAAACACGTTTTTGTTACATTGCGTTTTTAACAAATAAAAATAAATTGTTTTAATTTATTTTTTGCATAATAGAAAGCTAAGATGTAAATATGCTCTTTTTATAGAAAAAATGTTCTTTACAGCATATTAAATGCACACTTCTGGCCTTTTGAAAAGTATTGTACATTTTAAGCGAAAACTCATAAAATAGTGTTAGCCATGACGTGAACTTAACGTCAACAAGCGAAAACATCAGTTGGTTCGTTGATATTTCTTGTTCATAGCAAAGTTAATCTTTATACATGTTCCATTAAAGACAAAGTTGACTCAACAAGAAATATCAACGAACCAACTGATGTTTTCGCTTGACGTTAATTTCACGGCTAATATTATTTTACGGATTATTGCTGAAAATTCACAATATTTTTCAAAATACCAGAAGTATGCATTTAATATGCTGTAAATGACATTTCTTGTACAAAAGAGCAAACTTACATCTTGTCTTTCTATTACGCAAGAAAGAAACGGAAACAATTTATTCTTATTTGTTAAAAACGCAATGTAACAAATACGTGATTTTAATAGCGAATTTTCTATTTTTTGTAAAAGGCGTCCGATTTGAAGTAATACTTTCATATTAGTGGTATTTATCTTAGTAAATACAGATCAAAGAAAGAGATAATATTTGTTTTTGAAGGATTTAAAGCAGTATTTTAATTTTAAAACCACATAAAATGAAATTCTAAAAAATTTGATTTTTGGTCAAAAGTTTAGCAAAATATTGTATTTAGACGCTGTAGGTTGTTGATTACACTTAATTTTATCTGAGTGCATCGTTTCTAGTAGGAAAAGATTAATAACTTTTGAATTATCGCAATTTTTCATTTTCGCGAATTTCTATTTTTCAAAATTTCTGCCATATTTTAAATGACTGGTTAGATGGAATTATGTTGTTTTTTATTTTGATTGATGCACGAACCAACTGTAGTAAAATTTTTTGGCAAAAGTCAATAATAAAAATTTTTCCCATTTGTTACGAACTTTATGTAAGTCACTGTATATATCTGTTCCACTGCAAATTATTTTATTTTTCGTGTTGAAAGACTTTATCTCCGTATTATCTTTAGAATCTAAGTAATAAAGTACAAACACTTCCATATTTACCTTTAGTGCTTTATGGATATCTAATATGCTTTGGATCAGAGCTAATACTTTTTCTTTAATATTATATGTAAAATCATCAATATCCACATTATTATAAGGCTCCGTGATTCGATATGTAACTATTTTGTCACCGAATGCCCCAGCTATTTTTTCTACTCCATCATCAATAATTACAAATGCATAATTTTTGTGCACATTGCTACGTAAATGTGCTGAGAAACATCTTTTGCTGATGTATATCTTACACACGTCACATTTTACAGCATTTAATATTTCAACACTTTTAGACGGTCCAGCACCTTCATTTACTTTATGACGTTTTCCATGACAAGCTGTACCCATATGGCGATTCTTATTATCAACTCTAGTAAATTCTTTTCCACACTGCTCACACTCAAACATGTTTTTTGTAAGTCTTTCTATTACACTACCGAGAGAAATCACATTACTTGTATCACAACGAGATAACTCAAGTGTAATTCACTGACGGTAGATTTCAGCTTCTATACCCTCCTCATTAGTGGGAGTAACGATTCAAACATATTTCCCCTCACGATTCTGGAACATTCTCTGACCTTGATTTTTTGGGTTAATAATTTATCTCCGCACTGTTTCTGAAAACCTTCTGACTCTCTATGCCGATTCTAGAATCTCCTCAACCTTCAAGGTCCTGGGAAGACCGATTCTGCAACCTACTCAATGAGGAGAAACAACTGGAAAAATTCTAGGTCAAAGTCGGAGGAGGTTCCAAGTCAAAATCCTCCTCGGGGTTCAAGATCCCCATTTATCTAGAATTTAGATCAAGGTCAAAATTGAATAAGCCGATTCTGGGAACTCCTCTAACTTTGACTGAATAAGCCGATTCTGGAACCTCCTCTGACCTTGAGAGAATTTTTAGGTCAAGGTCAGAGGAGGTCCCAGAATCGGCTTATTCCCTCTACTGTAGTATTTATTTACTTCGATATTAGTGAAGCTGGTCCCACAGCAGCTTCAGCTTGTCATTTTTATGTTGTTGTGCACTTTTATTATAATTTCTTTCTCTATTTGAGAAAGGTATCCTAAAAAATGTTAAATATGTTTTATAACGTAATGTCACTTTCCATATTTGCTATGCAAAACAATACCTCGTGCAAGTGCAATATCTGGTGTACTTAACAATTGTAGTAATAAACGGCTGGAACGTTGGAAACTTAAGCAAATACTGTGCGAAAATGAAGCGAAGGCGATACTGTGGATGATTCAAAATAATCTGTTAAAGGTGTCAAATATATTAACTGCCATTTTATGCTATTACATTTCTGCTAAATTTTTTCGCTTCCGTTTGTTCTGTGTGAACAAGACCGGTAAACAACCTATAAAATATAAGTATTTTGAAATTCCCGCCAACCTATTATTCTCTGCAGGAAAAATGAACTATAACTCCAATTAACTTTATCTGACGATTAATTCCCATAGTAAAAGTTGTGATCACAATCGTTACTATGAGAATTAATTGCCAGATAAACCTAATTGGAGATGAAAAGACCGAGCCTAAAACATGTTTTTAAGGAAAAATTTCTAGTTTCTGTAAGAGAATGTTTTGACGCTGATGGAGTTTTTCTCAGTAAATACAAACTAAAGAAATGCCTTTCAAAGATTTACGATAATATCTGAATTTTAAAGCCATAGAAGAAAAAAATTCAGAAAAGGACATTTTCGGTCATATTAGTTGTACTTAATATTGTCCAACTACATCTATTCTACAAGTATAACCTTTTTGAGTGATTGCTCCAAAGCACTTTGAGAGTATCTCCATCCCCCGTTATTACATGAATTTAAAAGATGAAGATACTCTGATGCCCGGTTGCATTAATTTTTTAAGCAGAGCTTAAATTTAAGTGGTCTTTAGACCATGACATTATTTATAGATTTAACAAAAGTTAGTCACATTCTAATTGATACTTAAGTTGAAGTTTAAATGTCAATCAGAATGTATTTGACATTACACTGACAATACGTAAATGTCACATTCTAAACATAAATTTAAGCTCTGCTTAAAAAGTGTTGCAACCGGGCATGAGAGTGCCCTTTTCCAATTGTAATTAAGAACTCAGTTGCAATTCAGAATTTAAGTTAATTTCAGAATATATCATTTGTAATTCAGATTTATCAATTTAGATTCAGAATGTATCATTTGTAATTCAAATTTATCAATTTAATTTAAGAATTCGATATTTATAATTCAGATTAATCAGTTTAATTTCAGAAAGCATTAAATAAATTTGAGATTATATCAATTGTAATTAAGAAATCGTCGGTTTTAATTCGGGCCTAAATTACAATTAATTTAGTCTGAAGTTTATTTCATACTTTCTGAATTACAAGTGATGTTTTCTGAAATTAAACTGACTATTCTGAATTACAAATAACGCATTCTAAATTAAATTAATAAATCTGAATTACAACTGACACGATCTGAAATTGATTTGATAAATCTTAATTTCAAATCACATATTCTGAAATTAAATTAACAATTCTGAATTACATTCGAAAATCTCTGAAATAAAGTTGATTTTTCTGAATTACAGTTGGAAATGGAGTAGAACAGTCAATCGCAAACTACTGCAATTTTTCATTATTGAGACATTCGATTTTCCGGGTTTCTCACCAAATTTTAAAAGATCAACTAGGTATCGTTGTGCTGTACTTTGTTTTGAACAGCACAACGATATCTAGTTCATCTTTTACAATTTCCCAGAAATCAATAATAAAAAATTTTCCCACATATTACGAACTTTATAATAGGCACTGTATATAGAGTCTACGGTTTTGAACGTGTATTGAAGGTACACGTGTACACGGAAATCCGTGTAACGATATTCGCGAATTAAATACACGTGTTATTAATTCACGTGTAATTAACTCTTATTCTACGTGTACACGGATATAATTACACGTGTATTTTAATACACGGGTCCGTTGGGTACGTTCAAATTCAAGTTACCTAACAACGGATGAGTTCTTGTATTAAATACACATGTATCCGTGAAATTAAAATTCACGGGTACCCGTGTATTTAAAATTACACGGACTAAGGACCATATGCACCAAACACTTTAATCGAGCTTAAATTTGAGTGACGTTTATATTGTGACATTTGAAGTTTCATAAAGTTGTGTAAGTCACATTCTAAGTGACGCTTAAAGTTAAGCTGAGTTAATTCGTTCGGTGCATACGACCATTAGATCATGATTCGTGTATTACACGTATACACGTGTAGTGACATATACGTAAAATAGAGAGCTCTACTGTATACCTATGACGAATAGGACAGGACTCAAAATACCAATTTGTGCAATTCCGAGAAAGGTCTTTAGATTTTAAGAACCCCTTTTTAGCAAATTGTAAACTATCTTCCTTCTTACACTTTCTTCAACTATCAATATTTCAACTTGCCATTTTTCCATTTTAGCTGAACATTTAGATTTACCAAAATTGTTAAGAATCGACCATCCAGACGGTGATGACGTTTGGTCTGCCATGAATATTTGTGAGGCTGGGCTAAGAAAAGGGGCTATTTAACAGCTAAGCAGCTCGATTAGACTCTTATAGAGCAGCCAATAGTCTTTTACGAATGGCTTCGGATGGTATATTGTGTTTGCGTTTACGTTCGCCTAGTTATCTACAAATGACGGATATTTTCTTGAATGTTGCAATTTTCTTTTGCTAAGAGTTTAATTTATAGAATTTTGAAGTTCCCATCCGGAAATGAAGGTGGTTAAATGGATCCATGCGAGAATAAGTGAAAATGAAGCAGCTGCAGTAGATGTTGATATATAAGAGTCAGATACGTCTGACGATGAAAAAAAAAGCTTCTGGCTAACGTAAAGTTAGGCAATCTGAAAGTGAGACCGATGAAGAAAGTGAGAGAGATTTTCAAATTGCTTCTAATAAATTAGCGGCTTTACGTACAGATGAATAGCTTACAAAAATTGAACAAACCAATTTAAACATGTATGTGCCTTAATGTTTACAATAATTACACACCCGAATTAAATGTGGACATTTCTAACATAAAATCTTATTTTATTTCAATAATATATAGGATTAAAAAATATTTTGCAAAAAGTACACATATCTAGTATACAAACATGACTGTAATTTAGTTAGTTTAGTGCTGTTATTGATTTCTTATTTTTTGCCTTTTCTCAAACCTAATTCCTCTTCTTCGCTGGTAGTGTTTGCTAGGACTATTTCTAGACTCTGGGCCTTGATAAATTCGTTTGTAGGTATCTGTGCGTCTTCCATTGTGATTCCTTCGAGGAGTACGCCTACAATAATATTCACATATAAGTTTTCTCATCAGAAACACGAATTTATATTCGTGTTTCTGATGAATTATTTCAGTGTTATTCAAGTACTGAATAAAATTTAAAAAAAAAAACTAAAATGTTTCAACCTACAATGTTATTTCTAACGTAGGTACAGGGTTAGTTTTATTAATGTTAACCCCCTTTATTATTTTAATTATTAACCGATTCATGCCCGGTAGCACCAACTTTTTAAGCAGAGCTTAAATTTAAGTTATGTTTAGAATGTGACATTTACGTATGGTCAGTACAATGTCAAATACATTCTAATTGAAATTTAAACTTCAACTTAAATATCAACTAGAATGTGACTAACATTTTGTTAAATCTATAAATAATGTCATAGTCTAAACACCACTTAAATTTAAGCTCTGCTTAAAAAGTTGGTGCAACCGGGCATCAAAAAATTTAAAAATTGCTGTTATATGAATTTTTATGTAGTTTCACTCATACTATGAGTTCTGCGGTTGTACAGGGTGCGTTAACAGTGCGTGGACGGAACATTGTGGCGTTACGATTGAACATTTTTAAAATCTGTGAACGCACTAAGAAATATATCGGTTAGTTGCACAATCTAAAATTATTTAGATATATACAGGTTGCCCACCAAGAGTGCGGCAACCCTAACCTGTATTTTTTTTAATGGAACAATACAGTGCATTCGCGCTAACGTGAACTAAATAAAACCGACTGTGTTCATGTTTGCGCGATTGTTCATGTTGCCGAGATTTAGGGGCAAATTCAGAAACACCACTCACACTCAAACTTGACCTTCGTCGTTATTTGAAAGTGAAATTTGCTTTTATATCTACTCGTTTAATCAAGTTTATGGTCAGTATAGGTACTTTGACCATCAGTGATTTACGATAGAAAGTTAAAAAAAATCATTAAACGGAAAATTAAACCTTCTCTGAATTTCAAAATTTCAGGTGAGTGGAGTGCTCTCTCAACTCAAGGGAGGTTTCTGAATTTGGGCCTTCATCTCTTAAAAACAATTAAAAAAATGATACATCACTTTCAACCTTTATTTATGTACTACATGTATATATTATGTATTTTTGGAAAGAAATGAAGTAATAAATGATTGTTTGGACTTATGTTGCAAATTTCTGTAGTACATAAAGTAGCTGTTCATGTTAGCTGTTCACGTTAGACAGTGGCCAATGCTAAAATTTAGATGTTCACGTTATCCAGGAGTTCATGTTAAGCAGTGTTCACGTTAGCGCGAGTGCACTGTATTATTGTACAATTAGATAGCTCATTATGAGTGGATGATAATAATGTAGGGTTTTATTGATCTAAAGTTTATGGTTCTCGAGATATAGACAATTTATCGCTAAAAATGGCAAAATTTGTTGCTCTGTAAATACTAATTTACAGAAATTTACAAAAATAACTATATTTTTAAATATTTGGTTTTGAATTTTAGTAAATACATTATTTAATTGTTGGGAAACAGAAAGTCATTCTCAGTCGGAAATTTCTTTTAAAACTTTATACAGGGTAATGTATACAGGGTGATTCTTTAATAGACCGCCAAATAATAATCCGTACAAGAATAGAAATCACAGATTATAGTCAAACTGGTAAAAAAATTTACGTTCTTTAGTTCTCGAAAAATAATTAATCAAAGATTTTACCCAAATACACGATATTTCACTGGTTAAGAACCAGCACCTAAAGAAATTAAAAGAAATACAGTCATTAATTTTATCGTTTTATGGCTGTTGTGGCGAGAAACCGGGCGAATTTGACCTTCAACGAAATTCAATGTAATCATCTTGTGTTAATAAATTAATATATGCTCGCATGCGCGTTCCCTCTATTGAATAAGTTTCACGGTTAACTTTTATAGTTTTATTTCTCTGAGTAATAAACACAATAAAACCTACGAAAACACGATATCAATAAACTTACGATTGCGACGAACTCCATACACATTGGCGTTACGTGCTTTTTGGGGTCATTTTTAATTAATTATAAATTTTCCCAAAGAATTATTTTTAACATTTTCCTCATAATCTATGATTTAATTCTTTTCACAGGTTTTTTTTTGCGGTTTATTCAAGAATCACCCTTTATAATAACACGGTCTTAAGGGCGATTTACACGAACTAGTTTTACTTGACAAGTGACATTAAAAGTTTTTCTCTCTAATATTTGCATGCATTAGAAAGAAACAACTAATTGCTTAAAAGTTTACTTGTAAGTACAAGAAAACTTTTACAGAAAAACTGGAACAAGCGCTATTTTCTACAATTTTCTGTAGAAGTTGACGGTTTGCGCAAGCGCAATTTACTGATTTCACGATATAACAACTTAACTGTGATGTCCTTGGATTTAGTTAAGGTGCATATAATGAAATAAACATATTATTATTTTACCACTTTTTAATAAACCGTAACAGGTATCACATTCATACCAGAGTGTCGCTAATTGCGCACGTTTTCACACATGAAAATATATTCTTAGGGGGGGACGCGCATGACACACAAGAGAAATAAACAATTCTACATTTGAACATTACATTAACTTTACAAGTGATTCATTATAAAATTTAATTCCGACAATTAGAAGTTTGTGTCTTTATTCCAAATAATATTTTCGCGTATCTTGAAAAATAAAGTTACTTTACTCTTTTGTCGATTTAAAATATTTTGATTTCCTGGACATGTTTGTATTAATAATTTCTCAGAAAAATTTATTCTTTGTGAAAGTTCTTGTGTCTTCCCAAACTCAAAATGTACTTATCAAAATTTGAATACCTCTTGTTATACAGGGTGTTCTGCAAGTTCATACAAAAAAATTAATGGCATATTTGGTAATAGATATTTTCACGAATGCACCAAAATTAAATCGAAAAAAAAAATCAAAAAATTCGTACCGACATCTGACAATTCCTTGTGAAATGCTTAGAACCGCTAGATGCAACGGACGGTGACCTTCACCCACAATAAGTGTTCGAAGTTCCCCCCCTGCGCGAGACGTAAACATACCGATTAAAGTGCCGTTTAACATACCTGCCCACACATGCATGTTGTGAAAATTAAACATACCATCCCTGTAAACATTGATTCGTCGGTGAAGAGAATGTTATTAACAAAGTTCGAATTGTCCGTCTATTCCCGGAGTAACCACCGACAAAATCGCATGCGTTGGAGCTAATCTGCGGGCATCAGAGCTTGCACTCTTTGAAAATGGAACGGATAATTGTTACTTACGAAAAATTTGGCAAACAACAAACTGCACAACTGACACAAAGGATCTGCTAACTCTAGCTAACAATACTTTGAATGATCTGTATCACGTAAAAAGGAAAGAATATCACCAGCTTATAAAGAATACTAAAATAGCATATAATAACAACAGAATTCTTAATAGCTCGTCATCAAATAGAAGTAAAACTATATGGACCATCATCAAGAAGTCTTCTACACAGCAACAATTTTCTAATATTGAATTGACAATTAATGGTGTATCTACGACGGATCCTTATAATATTGTAGCAAACCTTTTCAACGAACACTTCATCCCGGATCATCAATCTATGCAGACAATACAGAAGTACATTCTAGTTTCAATTTAGGGTCAAACTTTTTTCTATTTCCTACTGACCATTGTAGAAGTTGAAAACATTTTGAAGAAGTTATTTTCAAAAAAGACGCCAGGCTGTGATGGAATTCCAGGTACCATTCTTGCCGATGTCAAGGATATAATATCTTTTTTCCACTACTAGTACTATAGCCTGTCATTTTGACATGTGTTAGGTTGCTGTGAAAAACAATTTCTCGACCTGAGGTAAATAATTTTATTATTTACCGGTAAATAATGAACATCAATTAGGCATTTACGAAAATTCATCCGGTGGATGCACCGTACTCTATTTTTCTCGCTCTTACATGCACTAAGTCTATAAATGTTCTCTCTCACATTTCTAACCCGGTTATGAACCCGGTGAATTTTCGTAAACGCCTAATGTTACGTACGCTTTCAGGTATAAATCTTTTGATTTTTCAGGCAATAGATTGTTTGCCACTTGTCCAGCAATTTCCCGCATTTCAGGCGGCGTATAATTTAAATCGCCGTACATCGTTTACTGTACTTACTTTATTTAATTGACGATTTGGCAAAAAGATCGACGTAATGTTTGTGACAAATTAAAAAATTTAAATCAACTGTCATATCGGTAATACAGAAAACTGTAAACCTTTCGTAATTTGAAATAAATATTTGTTCAAATTAAAATTATCATTTGCACTAGTAGTGGAAAAAATAGTATATACACCACGGTAGAGAAGTCTTATAACCCTCGGTCCTATACATCCCTCGGCCCTAAGGGCCTCGGGATGTAATCATACTCTCGGGTTATAACACTAGACTTCTCTACCTAGGTGTATAATATACTATTAAACTTGCAGATGCAGTAAATAAGTCCTTTACAACAGGAATTTTTCCGGATTCTCTTAAACAAGCTAAAGTTATACCTGTTTACAAGAATAAAGGGTCCAAGCTGGACATAAACAATTACCGCCCAATATCATTACTGCCAATTTTTTCTAAATTGTATGAAAGGCTTATTTATAATAGATTGTATTCGTACCTGGTACGTTTCAATATTCTATCAAAATGTCAGCATGGTTTCACTAAAGGCCGCTGTACAGAATCTGCTATTTTTGAATGTCTAAATTACATAACTTCTTGTCTAGATAATGGTAAGTCGCCTGTTAGATTATATTTTGACCTATCCAAAGCCTTTGACACGTTGGATCACGAAATCTTACTGTCCAGATTGTCTGATATTGGTGTCAAAGGAATTACACTGACGCTATTTCGTTTTTATCTTTCTGGAAGGTCCCAACAAGTATGTATTAGGCATATGAAGCAAGGTGAATTTGAAGAAATTTTAATTGACCCCAAAGCAATTAATAAAGGTGTACCCCAAGGCTCAATTCTTGATCCTTTGTTATTTATAATATACCGGGTGTCCCACGCCATATGCTCACCCATCTAGATGTTTTATTTTTTAATCGATTTCAATGAAATTTGAAAATGAAAATTAAGCAAAAAAGCGCATTTTCCGACATACTATTGAGGACTTCCGGTGTCACCGGAAGTGACGCCAACTTTCACATTTTAAATGGAACACCCTGTATATTTTTACATATTTGGAATCTGCAGATCATTGCGAGTCCGAATATGTATAATTTGGTACTTTTGGTTTCCATGACAACGAAAAAAAACTTTTTTGTTTTTCAATCTAGGAAGCTTTGAATCGTGTATTTTCCTTCTAATGCGATCAAGCAATTCGAGAAAATCACTATTTTGATTGTATTTTGATTTTTAACATTTTTACGGCATTTCAAATTTTCATTAGGTCGTAACTCATTTTTTTTTAATGGAACCTCATGTACTCCTTAGCTTAGTTCGACAGAATATTTTTTTCTGAGTACGTTGATATCAAATACTTCATACTTTCTTTGAAAGGTCATTTAAAAGAGAACATGATTTATTGAAGTTTTATGCCCGCTCTGTTTTAAATGACTTTCAAAGAAAGTATGAAGTATTTCGTATCAGCGTACTCAGAAAAAAATATTCTGTCGAACTAAGCTAAGGAGCACATGAGATTCCATTTAAAAAAAATGAGTTACGACCTAATGAAAATTTGAAATGCCGTAAAATTGTTAAAAATCAAAATAGTGATTTTCTCGAATTGCTTGATCGCATTAGAAAGAAAATACACGATTCAAAGCTTCCCAGATTGTCATGGAAACCAAAATTACCAAATGATACATATTCGGACTCACAATGATCTGCAGATTCCAAATATGTAAAAATATACATAGTATTCCATTTAAAATATGAAAGTTGACGTCACTTCCGGTGACACCGGAAGTCTTATGTTGCTCAATAGTATGTTGGAAAATGCGCTTTTTTGCTTAATTTTCATTTTCGAAATTTCATTGAAATCGATTAAAAAATGAACCTTCTAGAAGGGTGAGCATATGGCGTGATACACCCGGTATGTTAATAATTTAGGACAACAATTTCCATTTGCGTCACTCTGTCAGTATGCTGATGATACGTCTTGTATAGTGACTAGTGATTCTCAGGCCTTATGCTCAGAACTTGTTTAATCCACAATTTCCCAAATGTCTAATTGGTGTGAAACCAATCACCTTATACTAAACTCAAATAAAACTGTTGCATTACAATTTAAAAATGATCCGCTCCAGTCTAATGTTCTTATTAAGTTTAATGGTAAATCTGTACCAGTGGTAGATAACGTAAAATTCTTAGGCTTAAACATCGATGCTTCATTAAAGTTTAATGCTCATACTGATTTTATTTGCTCAAAACTATCCCAGTTTCGTTATGTTTTAAGAAATCTTAGAAACCAAGTCACGTTGGATATATTAATAATGTACTATAAGTCCTTTGTACAGTCTACATTATCGTATGGGTTAATATTTTGGGGAGGATCACCAAATGTGCAGCAGGTTTTCATTTCGCAGAAATCTATTATACGAACGATTTTAAGTAAGAAGTCTACTGATTCTTGTAAACCTCTTTTTCAATTGTTAAAAATTTTACCATTGCCTTGCCTTTACATCTATAACTTAGCAATCTTTGCTAAGACCAATCTCAGTCTTTTCCCGAAAAATAAAGACAATTATGGGACCAGTTTATCAATGCAAACTAGATACTGTGACAGTCTACAATTCCCAAACATAACACCAGTCTGTTTGAACGTGGAGTGTATTACAAGGCAATAAAAGTATACAATAATCCGCCTGCTTCAGTAAGACTGCTAGAACCGATTACTAGGTTTAAACAAAAACTAAAAGTATTTTTATTGGAACACTGTTTCTATGATTTTAAGGAATTTATTTAAACTAATTCTAGTTACTGTTTGTACAAATACAAATTGACGATACCGATTTCTCCTTTGAGATCTTTGGATGGAAATAATAATAATAATAATAATAATAATAATTATAATAATAATGTTATTATTTCCACTCTGGTACTGTTGCACTGTTGCATGCACTCAGCAGTCCTCTTTCGTGTTTAAAAAACGTTAGAAATTTAATAATTAACATTAGGTAATACGAAAACACTTAAATAGCACTTAATTTCCATGTCAATAATTTTTTAGATAACTTTATTTTTCAACTTGTGTACCACCAAGTTATCCAAATTCAGCAGTCCCGCATTTTTTTTTTTCTTGTTGTGTAATATCATTTCAGCACTAATTTTTTTTTAGCGCACTAAAATAACACCTAAAAAGCACTTTATTTTGATATAATTGTTTAGAATAGATTCCTTCTATTTGGATTGCTAAGTTTACGGAGCTCCTTTCATTTCATATGCGACATGACGTATTTATCTCTCGCGCAGCGATTGTCGATCGCGGCGTCGCCATCTTTGATTCCGAGACGGCATCGCTATGACATTCGGATTCGCCCCGTCGAGACCTTTCATTTGATACGCGACATTACGTGTTTATTTCTCGCGCGGCGATTTCCGATCGCGCCGTCGCCATCTTTGATTCCGAGATGGCGCCGTCGCGACCGTCGAAATTTCGTCGTGGAGTCTCCATTAATTTGTCGTGGGATGCTACGCGTTTATTTCTGCGAACGTCGCGGGAAACTTCGTCGCCCGGAAGCGGCTCGTCAGTTCCCATCTTTTTATTGAATCTGAGTCCGACGAATTCGCTATTCGTTACGAACGAATCTCACGAAGAAAACCCCCGTCCGACGCCCCCGATTTAAAAAATTCGCCGTTCCGTTATTTACTGTACGACCGGGTCGAAACCGACGTCTTCACGTAGAGGGAAGAGGCGGCCGTCCTCCCGTCGAAAAGCCCAAACGACATTTTTTCGGATTTCGGAGGAAAAAAATTCCGAAAAAAGCAAGTCGGCGGAATTTTAAAAAAATTCGTCTCAAAATGTCGCGTTTTCCCGTGGTGCGGGCCCCACGGGTCGGGTACCCGGGAGGTCCCCGGCAAGCGAGAAAGTTTAGAGTTCACGTTTTCGAGAAATTTTCGATAAAGTGCGAAAAATCTATCGCCTCCGGTGAGGTATGCCGGTAAACTTCTACGCGCCGCGGCGGCCGAACGGCGCGTCCCAGGGCGATTCCGAGCGAATTTTTAAGTCGGAGTTATAACTATCGTTATAAGTATCGTTAAAACTATCGTTATAACTCCTGGTTGTTGTAGCGTATTTTGGTTATTAATGAACCACAAAGTAAACTTTAGGATAGTTTTTAATGTAATCGTCAATTTGACATTTTATAATCAACAACTAACTGAAACTGCTTTGTAACTACGTAAATTATTTTACTAGTGTCTATCTATATACCTCAGTCGTCGGTCGCCGTCTGCCATCAAACCGCCCTTTTCGCGTCGCTTCGCCCTTTTCCGGGAGTACGGTCCCGTAGCAGCGTTCCGAGCGGTTTGATCTTCGAACACGCGGCGACATCGCGTTCCTCGTCATTTTCTGCCCTACGATCACATGCGGCTCTATTCGATTCGAGCACCCCTATGTACCGTAAAAAATTCTCGAAAAAAGCTTACAAATTTCATAATTTTCAGAAAATCATATCTCGAAAAATCGTGTTTTCCCAGGGACGGGCCCCATAGGTCACTTAGGTGGGAGGGTCTTCTGGCCTGCGAGGGAGTTTAAAAAAATTTCGAGATCACGTTTTCAAGAAATTTCCGCCGATCTGTAAAAACGTCGGTTTTCGGGTCCTCGTTAAAATCCAGGACCGGACGTCCGAAGGTAGAAACCGCAACCGGTCTTACGTTGTTACCGGGTGAAAAATTAAATGGATATTTAGTTTCGGTACGTGCATTGCTCTAACTGCCGATTTTAGCCAGTAAGTAACGTTCATTCGATTTCATCGCGATCCGAGGTGGTAATTGGCACACAGAAGTCCGCCGAAGGCATAAAAGGAAGCAGCAGCCGCCGTAACGAGCAGCGTGGACCATGATACTACGAAGCTTAAAGATAAGCTCTTGCGCATTTGTCATCCGCTGACAAAAGCGCCGCGAATTCGTCTTACGCCGTGTCTAACGTAGGCGATTTAAAAGCGGCGCGAATTTGGAGCGAGGCGAAGCGATGCGGCGCGAAGCGATCTGCTTGTCTAACGTACGCGAATTTGAAGCGAAGCGGTGCGGTGAGAGTAGTCAAGTCGTACGTCATTTTTATTGTAAGTCATGTATACGAAGAAAGTCGATTTTTGTTAGCTCAGATCGTCCTTAACTGATTTTAAAAAAATGTTGAGTAACTTACCAAAATTGAAACTAAATAGTTCGATTTGGATATAATTTTTTTCTTCTTTCGCCCACTTTTACCCCAAGCTCAGTGCTTGTCGGGGAGGGGTGGCGGCTGCGATAGACTGAGATGTTAATTTCTCCTTCGGCATTCGCCTTACAAACTGGAGAAACGCAAAAAACCCAGTTCGAATGAGCCGGTATGAATCCGAAACACAATCCGACACATAAGTACTCTGTCTCTCACATAGAGCCCATATGCACCAGGAGCGGATTCGAACCCACACCTAATAGTTGCTGGGCCAAGCGTCAAGCCCGTTGCCAGCGGCCTCAACCACTCGACTATCAACTAACACGTTAGTTCAGATTCCGTGCTTTTTAACCATATAGTTTATTTAGTTTCAATTTTTGCTTAAGTCTTTTTGTTTGTTAACTGCTCAATTAATAGGAAATTAGCATTGTGAGAGGACTTTTCAGGATTCAAAAATTTTGGGGATTAAGATGTATATTTTCTTTCTTTTTCTTTCATTGTGTATTAATAAAGAATTTTTATTTATTTTGATATTACAAAAAGTTGCATTTAAAATAAAGTTGATATTATTATTTAAATGCGTCTGAAATGTAATAACTCATTCAACAATTAATTATTTAGAAACCAGAAAGAATATTATTTTGTTAACTAAAATGTTTCTCATAGTAAAAATTATCCATAAAAATTTATATTTTGAGTTTTGACCAAACCTTTGTATTAACAGTCCCAGTGTGCGACGAGAAATCGGGCGAATTCGCGCGAAAATCCCAAATTATTTGACCGCTTCGTTTTACTTTTCGCTTCGCGTCGCTTGAAATCGCTCACGTTAGACACCCCTATGAGAAATTATTGGTTTGAAATGTTCGCATCGCGACGTAACCGCATCGCTTCGCTTCGCGTTCGCTTTGAATCGCCCACGTTAGACACAGGGTTAAAATGAGAAAATAAGAAAAAAAATTCGCACATTTAATGAGACCGGAGACCTAACTAAAGCATTAAGCTGACGATAAAGTATATAAAAGCATCATAAATGGACATTTATTAATTTTGTTTCTTTCAATTATAGCACACAAAGTTTGATTTTTGTCACTCTGTGACACTATGCGTAAACAAAACGTAAACTCGTCTGTTTATGTATCATATCTTTAAGGTCTTAGTATCATGAGCGTGGACGGTGGTGTTTGTCGCTGAAGAAGCTGGAAAAGTGGCCGCGGAATGAAAAAGTGCTAGTGCGCGGTGAAAGACCGATGAAACTTTCGTTTACCGAAGTGTACACGCGGACTTTGTAAGCCTCGCCCCTTTTGGGATTCGCGTTTATACGAACTCTGAAACACGTTCTCATTGGATGTCTCGTATTTATATGTATTAATCACACTTTGTAATCGTTTAACTTTGTTTTGAAATAAATGTTCTTATTTCTACGCTTTGTTTATCGCTCTCTTATTTAAATAAACCGACGAGTATAAAAGTTATCCCGGACTTAGGTAAGGGTACGTTTATGTTGGAGCAACGATAAAAGGCATAAACGCGACGATAATAGCGACGATAAAAGCAAAGCGCATAATTCTTTCTTTGATGTGTTTATATTGGAGCTGTGAGAATATAGTTTAGCGATCATGAGTGCAACTTTTTCAAGTACTGTTCATTGGTATTTTCTGAATAAACAACGTAACAAACGTAAATATTGTGTGCATCCTATAAATGTTAAACGCCGCAAATTGGGAGAATATCATCACTTATATGATGATTTAAGAAGCCATCCTGAAAAATTTCAGGAGTACATGAGAATGAAAATAGAGACTTTTGACTATATTTTTACTAAATAAATCTATTATGGTGATTTTTATCACGTTGATCACACAAAGGTGTCTGATGAACACTTCACTAATTAATTTATCTACGTCCATCGCGGCTAGCAAGCGAAGAAATAGAAATGAAAGTATATCGTCGCTTTTATCGTTATTCGGCTAGTGCGTTTAGCTTAGCATGTGTCTCCAATATAAACAGGAACATACAAATCTACGTTTTGTTTTTCTTCGCTTTGCTTTCATCGTCGCGTTTATCATTTATCGTTGCTCCAACATAAACGTACCCTAACGAACTTTACACCAAGTTAATTTCTTGCTCTACCGCTGATTTTGAAATGCTGCCGCGCAAACCGCCGACCAATCGCGTCGCGAGGACAAAAATCTCACAAACATTCGTACCGGATCCGCCGTGGTGACAACGTCTACGTTCCGAGTTCGGTTCGATTCGGTCGGTAACTAAGGGCAGTGGAATTTTTTGAAGCCTCAAAGAAGGCATCCTGCGGAAACCCCCATACAAAATCTTTCCCCCCCGGCGTCTGATCGCAAGACGGACTCCGGTAATCAACAAGATGAATTAACTTTTTTAATTTGCTAAACACTAATTTATCCAGTTCTACCTCACATTGGTTTTTAACAATTTTCACTTTCAATTTTCCCTTCGACTGAAGAAAAATTAATTTTATTTCACCTTTGCAAATATCTAAATCAGAAAATATAACTTCTACTATTGTGCATTGAAGACATTTTGAACTTTTCAATTTAAAATGTTCTTCAAAACGCGGCACGTATTCTAGAAACTCTCTCTATTCTTCCCCGGATAATGTCAGGACTTTTTGTTTTGTCCCTTGCGATATATTCACGCTCGGTTGGAAATTTGTACTGATGCACAACCCAATCGAAATTTCTAGAGATTTATTCAACACATAAATTATTTCGTCGATTAATGGACCAACTTGTTTGCTTTCTCATACAATATTTTCGAACAATCCAAATATTAAAGAAGCCATTACTTAAAATATATACCGTCACCGTTGCCTCTAAGCGAGAAAGAAGAAAAAATGTATTTAAGTGTTACGATTTTTTTTTTAGACCAATAAAGTCTTTTTTGTGTACATTTAAATTTAAAAATTTAAGCTTGAGCAATGAAATGAGCGCATTTCATAATTCCTTTTACAGTTTTATATGAATTATGTCGAACAAGCATTTCTAATTATGTTTTGATGCATCACTTCGATACTTTTGCTCGTTCGTAGTTCATACATGTTTGAGAAACATGTTTAGTCGACAATTTCAAAGTATTGCAGATTTTCCTTCGCACATTACTGCCAAGAAAAGACAATGTAAAAAATGTGAAGCAACAAGCATTCTCGAATACGGGGCATGGGTTCGAATCCCACCGCTGCCGAGTTGATTTTTTTTCTTGATAATTTTAATCCTTTTTAAAACCAAATACCAGTGGAATTAAATAAAAAAAAACGTACGTTTGTTAATCTTTTGATGTCAATGAGAATGCATTCCAGAAATTATTGTCGCACCACCTAGTGGTAAAGTCTCGTAAATTATTTTCTGGGCTAGGCATTTATGTTCATTTTGCCGGGCTAACCGTGGAAACGTTTGCTTTCTCCTCTCTGATGAACCGGTAAAATTGAATTTTCTACTAGTGTAGGAAAAAAAAAGTTTTTTGCTGAGCGGTTTGAATTTATTGACTTACTCGTCGCTGTGGAATTTTTGTGATTATTATTGCATTTATACCAGTCAAAGAAGCTATATTTAATCATTTTATTGTGAAACATTGACAAGTGCAGTTATAAACAAATTCGCGCGATGGATTTCGACAGTTTAAATAATAAACTCTCTTTGGATCACCTGCCGCTGAAGAAAGTTAATGAATTGGAAGCTTTTCGAAAATATAAATTATCAAATTTAAAATTTGTGAAAACGAAGTTTGGGAAATTTTTACTGGCTGAAATAGAAGATGAATTCGCTGTGTATCTCCCGAAACGATTCGCGGAGGTTATTACAAAAGATCAGATACCAAAAATTTTGGAGGGCGAAGTTGGTATTGAATTTAAAGGTGAAAAACCGATTCCGGGAAAGCAGTGCTCAGCATTCCTGGTAGAATTTGTGCATATCGATTAAGGAAATTACATGTAAGTAAGACACACATTTATTATTTGTTTTTTGATTAATTTTTTCTTTTTTTCTTTTTAGAATGATAAACATTTAGATATAAAACAAATAAATAGAATAGTTATAAAGTTTTTAATTTGCTTTTCAAAATATTTCTAGTTAAAGCGTTAAAATAAGTAGATTTTAAGTTTGGTTTTTTAAAGATTGATATATTTTTTAAATTTCCAACAAAATGAATCAGAACTCTGAGAAAAATAAAACTAATCGTCTGGAATGGAAAAATGTAAGTAAAAAAATTAATAATTAATGTTAATTTACAGTTGCAAGCAGCATTTAAAACTAGAATTCAGACAGGTGTAATAATTAATAAAGTGCATGTACTACCCCGAAATTTCCTAGAGGATGCTGCTTCTCTCATTGTGAGCCGACTTCAGAATCTCTTAGTGAAAATATCTGCATTGAAAATGAATCTAGTATTTTGCGGACAGTTTATGAAACCGAACAGAGATATAATAGAATATAAATATTTCGAGATATAATAGAATATAAATATTTCAACACCAAAAATCATGAGATCAACCTTGGGTCGGACCTGAACGAAATATTGTGCACATTATTTAATGAAATTATGATAAAGGTAAATTTAAAACAAAATCATGTTTTAAATACTAGTTTTCTATTTTTGTGTCTTAAGCTCGAGTCCTTTCAAGAGAGAAACAGCGGTTGGGGCTTAGCAGTTGTTAATTTGGTGGTAGCATTTTGCAAATATTCACCATTAAGGGGAGGGACAGGAGCCGCAGCCACATGGAATCACCTGTGAAACTACAACGCAGAACTAAAATTCTTCTAAACATCAAGAATCAAGATCGACGGTGTTTCGCCTATTGCATTTTGGCTCATCTATTTCCTGCAGCAGTTGGTAAAGACGAATGCGATCCTGCTTCATACCCGCAAAATATTTATGAGATTCTTAATTTCAAAGGTATCGAGTTTCCCACAAAGTTATGTCATTTACAGTAATTTGAAAGTAACAATAAATTTATATCAGTCAATGTTTATGGTTATGAAAATAACACTATAGTGAAACCTCTTTATCATTCAAAAAATATTAAAAACTGTCACATCAATTTGTTATATTTGAAGAAAAGTCAACGTGTTGATCATTTTTGTCTCATCAAAAATTTATCGGAATTATACAAAAATCAAATTTCATCGAATGAGCGAGTAAAATTTATTTGTGATAGATGTTTATATGTTACTTTCCATTACAAGATAAATTAAGTACTCATGCATCAGATTGCTCCCACCATGAGCCTGTAAAAATTGAACTACCTAAAGACGGTGAAAATATTGTTCAGTTCACACAATTTACAGCAACGATGAAATTGCCATTTGTTATTTACGCAGACTTTGAAGCTTTAACGAAACCTGTTGCCTCTTGTAATAATGCCAAAGAGAAAGCATTTACAAATATAACGTATGTCCAAATAAATTTCTGATAAAGGTAGAAGGATGGAAGATAAATTATTACATTATTTACATTAAAATATTCTCCAGTTCTTGAGTAGTTAAGTAAAATTGAAGTTTAATTGGCCACATCTTACAGCTTGATATGTCACTGACTTCAAAAACTGCTCGGTGTTGTAGATTTTTAAATTTCCATGACCTACCTTTATCAAAAATTTATTTGGACATATGGTATATTAATATCATGAAGCCTTTAGTGTTGCATATTTCAGAGTTTCTTCTTATGACGAACATCTAAATCATCTTGAAATTTATCGTGGCAAACAAGTGGTTCGTAAATAAATTGATAGATGAAGCAAAAACTATTCAACAAATTCTAAAAAATTATATTGTTCCAATGAAAAATTTAACAGCTGAAGAATCTATTGCACATGACAATGCTGAGAATTGTGAAATTTGTGATTGTAATTTGCAATGTCGTTTTAGAAATATTATTCCAGTAATTTTACACAATTTATCTCATTATGATAGTCATTTTATAATAGAGGAATTGGGCAATGTAAATAATGAACCTGTAGGAATTATAGCAAACACTAGCGAAACTTATATATCGTTTTCGAAAAAAGTAGGCGATGTAAAATTACGTTTTTTAGATTCATTTCGTCTCATGCCGTCATCAATTGAAAAATTAGCAAAAAATTTAAAACCAGAGCAGATGGGACTCACTCAAAAAGCATTTCCTGATGAAGATTCTTTTAAATTAGTAACCCGTAAGAGATGTTTTCTATATGATTACGTCAACTCTTTTGAAAAACTAGAGGAAACAAAGCTTCCCGGAAAGTCGTTTTTCTATAGTAAATTATAACGCGTGATCAATATCTTTTATAATCAAGTGACTTATGGAAAAAAATTATGTCTTCGTTTGGTTCATTATTTCAAATGCCATTTGAATTATTTTTATTGCATTCCTATCGTTTTGTATAGGAATGCAATATAAATATGTAATTCAAGTGGCATTTGAAATAATGAACTAACCAAAGACACATGATTTTATTTCCATAGGTCACTTGATTAGAAAAGATATTGATCACCTGTTATAATGAAGACATTAATGACGAGGATTACCGACATGCTCAAATGTTTTTCAATGCAAATGTCTCGGTGAATACACTGATTTATATTTAAAAGTTGATGTATATTTACTAGCTGATATTTTTGAAAATTTTAGAAAATTAACATTAGAAACCTACGGTCTTTAAAAATTACAAAAATTAAACTTCCTCTTTTACAAGATATCGTTATGATTTTATTTATAGAAAAAGGTTTACGCGGTGGTATAAACTTAAGTCAGTTCGCGTTATGCAAAAGCAAATTCTATACACATGGGTCCCTATTGTGATCCAAAAAAAGATATTTGTGAAATTATTTACGTAGATGCAAACGGGTTGTATTCATATGCCATGACATCAAAATTACCTTGCGATAATTTTAAATAGGTGAACGATAAAAAATTAAAACATGTTTTCGAAATGATCACTGCCTAATAATGATTGTTCAGCATACTATGCCCCTGAAACGGAGAAGTCGTGTATCTTAGAAGTCGACTTAGAATATCCCGATTATCTACATGATTCGCATATACCGGGTGTCCCACGTCATATGCTCACCCTTCTGGAACTTTTATTTTTTAATCGATTTCAATGAAACTTGGAAAATAAAAATTAAGCAAAAAAGCGCATTTTCTGACATACTATTGAGCACCGTAGGACTTCCGGTTTCTCCGGAAGTGACGTCAACTTTCTCATTTTAAATGGAACACCCTGTATATTTTTACGTATTTGGAATCTGCATGTCATTGCGAGTCGGAATATGTATCATTTGGTAATTTTGGTTTCCATGATAACGAAAAGAATTTTTTTTTGTTTTTCAACCTAAGAAGCTTTGAATCGTGTATTTTCCTTCTAATGCGAACAAGCAATTCGAGAAAATCACAATTTTGATTGTATTTTGATTTTTAACATTTTTACGGCATTTAAAATTTTCATTAGGTCGTAACTCATTTTTTTTAAATGGAATCTCATGTGCTTCTTAGCTTAGTTCGACAGAATATTTTTTTCTGAGTACGCTGATACCATACTTCATACTTTCTTTGAAAGTCATTTAAAACAGAGCAGGCATAAAACCTCAATAAATCATGTTCTGTCTTAAATGACTTTCAAAGAAAGTATGAAATATTTGGTATCAGCGTACTCAGAAAAAAATATTATATCGATCTAAGCTAAGAAGCACATGAGGTTCTATTTAAAAAAAATGAGTTACGACCTAATGAAAATTTGAGATGCCGTAAAAATGTTAAAATTCAAATTCAATTTCTCGAATGCTTGATCGCATTAGAAGGAAAATACACGATTCAAAGCTTCCTAGATTGAAAAACTAAAAAGTTTTATTTTCGTTGTCATGGAAACCAAAATTACCTAATGATACATATTCGGACTCGCAATGACCTGCAGATTCCAAATATGTAAAAATATACAGGGCGTTCCATTTAAAATAAGAAAGTTGACGTCACTTCCGATGAAACCGGAAGTCCTACGGTGTTCAATAGTATGTCGGAAAATGCGCTTTTTTGCTTAATTTTTATTTTCCAAATTTCATTGAAATCGATTAAAAAATAAAAGTTCTAGAAGGGTGAGCATATGGCGTGGGACACCCGGTATATTTTCCGTTTTGTGCAGAACACAGGTCCGTCACAGGTAAAAACGAAGACAAAAAATTGATGTTGACATTATATAACAAGGAGAAATATGTTCTTTATTTACGTGTTCTACAACAATGTTTGAAACAGGGCCTAAAATTAAAAGCAATTCATCGCGCAATAGAATTAGATGAGAGCAATTAGTTAGGAAAATATATTCATTTAAATAATAACTTGAGAGCTTTGTCTGTAAACGCTTTCGATAAAGATTTTTACAAGACCATGTCGAATATGGTTTTCGATAAACTGAGTCCGTGCGTAAATATCGTAATATTGTTTTAGCAAATAATTGGAAAACAGCAGAAAAATATATAAGCAAATCAAATTTTAAAGGTGTAACGACTTTTAATAAAAGTTTAGTTGCCATTGAGTTAAGTAAGTTAACTGTGAAATTTAATAAACCAATGTATGATATGACAGTTCTTGATATTTCTAAAACAGTCATGTATAGCTTTCTTTATGAACATATTCGAGAAAATGTCGAACCATTATTTAACGTCACTGTCTGTTATACGGACACAGTTTTATTTTAAAATTTACACCGAAATACCCACAAAGTACATCCAGCATTTACGAAATAATAAAACGGGACGCTAATGACAATTTCGACACTTCCGATTATTCTATAGAAAATTCTTTTGGCATACCACGTGTAAATGAAAATTATTAGAAAATTTAAAGATGAACCTTATGGAGAAATTATTACGGAATTTATTTCTATTAGGGCAAAAGTTTATGCAATTAGGTCAAGAGAAATTGAAAATTTCAAAAAATTAAAGGGGGTGGGTCGCTCAGGCATTAAAAAATTACTTTCGAAAACTATCATGATTGTTTATTTCATAATAAAACGTTAATGTCATCATTTAATAGTATTAGATCTATAAATTATCAATTATTATCCGTTAATGCAAACAAAATTGCATTAGACGCACGAGATGATAAAAGGTTCTATGCTTCTGTAAATGACATAGACTCGTTACCTTGGAGTCATTATAAATTAAAATAATTTCTCAATATTTTCTTCTTAATATGAAAACTGTAACTGAAACCTTATTGCATGAAAATAAAAAAAAATGTGTCAATTATAAAACTATTTTAATTGAAGTAAAACGCTTTAACTTGTAACGTACATCTATCATTTCTCATTATCTCCCCTCACCCTTGAGGCTACAAGATAGCCGCCCCACCCTTGTTGTAGCAACCTACCTCAAGCACTCTGAGTCAAAGCCGACGCGCGCGCGCACCCTTAGCGAACGAACAACGGTTCAGTTCTTTTTTTTTTATTCCGCTTGTTAAACTTGTTAAAATTTGCCCGGTGGTCAAGTGCGTTAGGTGGACGGCTTTGCAAACAGCCAGCACTGGGTTCGAATCTTCCTTTCCTCTGCGAAACGGCGAAAAAAATTTTCATTAAGCACGATTAACCAACCACGTCACGCAACCGACCTCTAACGGACGATTTCAGAACTTCTATATTCGCGTCTCTCCGATTAACCATGGCCAACTCCATTAACATTCACTGACGTGTATGTATGGCCGTTTCAATTCGACTTTTAAAATTTTTGACGGTACTCCACTCAGCGCCTCTTGTGAGTTTTTAAGTAATTGCAGTTGCCATTACGTTACTGTCAGTAGTTCTGTAGTATCTTTAATAGAGAGCGCTGAGAGGAGTACTCCACGGCATGCTTTCCGGAACCGATTTTTAGGCGAATTGACACGGCCATACATACACGTCAGTGAATGTTAATGTTGCTGGCCATGGATTAACAGACCACGTCACGCAACCGACCTCTAGCGGACGATTTCAGAACTTCTATATTCGCGTCTCTCCTTGTCTCTTCTGTCTCTCTCTTATACACGCTCAGGTATATGACTAAAAAACTTGAGCGAAAGTCCGTAAGAATAACATGGGAAAAAAGGGCGTGGCTGTTTTTCTTACCTACTTATGGGTAATTTTCCATGTGCGCAATTTTCTATGTGAGCATTTATCGATGTGAGCAATTTTCCTTATGCGCTTTTTTCGCTGTGGGCTTTTTTTTTGTGCGCAATTTTCGTGTAGGTACGCTATTTTAATGGAATCTTTAATTATGCATTACAATAATGTTCTGGATTTATAAATTTAAAGATCACAAATAGATGAAAAAGAAATTTAAAAATTGTTTCAAAATTATTTTAAAGATTAAATTGCATTGACAAAGTTTAAAGTTGAAGCTGTTCCCCAGGAGCTAATTGTTCAGATTTTCAGCATAACATAAATTCTTCAAAGAAATTTCAAACGATGGTCTATTTTTTTAAGGGTTTGTATTAATCAGAAATTATTTTTCAATGACTTCTCTAGAAATTTTTTTTGTAAGACTGGTTTTATTTACTAAGTACACATTTTCAAGTGATAAAACTACAAGAAAACGGATAAATTACCTTATAGTTATTATAATAAGCAAGAACTAGTTTAACTTACACTATAATATAAATTTAACTTATCAACTAAAAATAAATGTACAAATTCTTGAAGAAAAACGTAATAGCATAATAGAAGTAAAATGTGCATATTTTTATAAATTTATATGTATAATGACAGTAAATAAGTAAACAATTATATTATTTAATAAAAATAAACTGAAGGCCCGATTAGTGGTGTGTGTTTAGAAACATTCACCAATATAATTTTTGATTAATTTATGACTAAAACATTTAAAATTAAAAACTTAGTGTGGGCTTACGGTATAAGCAGAAGTGTATCATGCTTCATTTTTTTATTGTCCAAAAAATCCATGTAAGGTAGAATTAGAATCAAAGCTAATGTCTCCTCAATAAAATGCAAATACGCGGTCTTATCCATTCTGATGAGCATAGCATGCAGGCGGTCAAACAAACAAAAATTCGATACGTGATTGTCACCATACCCATCTATTCGTTATAGTGGTCAGAAGTGATTAGATCGCAATTTAATGTTGTTGTATGTAATGTTCAGTGCCCTGCGGTACGCAGTTTTAACAATAGGCCAATAGGCCACTCACAGTGAAATATCCTGTATTTTGTACCATTCTGTACAACTAATTGTAATGCAAAAATAATTAACTTACCAACATCTTGTTCGACCATACTCGTTTCAATCACACTGCTATTATTTAAAACATAAGCTCTGTATTTTTGCTCAGCCCAATCTCTGGCTTCTCCTTCTAAAGGTGGAATTTTTTCTGATTCCCGCACGAGCATTGATAATTTGTTTACTAGTATATTAATCATGTTCATTCCATCTTCTTCGACATATTCCGGCCTGTACATAATCATGGTTGTAGACTGCTTGATTTGGATTTTTCTTCTACTTTCCTTATCAGTGGTGATTGGTTTACATTTAGAGACGAGCTGTTGAAGATACTTGCGGATCAGCACCAGTAATTTACCACGGTTTGTGACTGTTTCTTGAATATTCTTTATTTTGTCGCACATGTCTTGTAAGTTGTCGGTTAGAATTTGTTTTTCTTGCTTATATCTGAAAAGAGAAATGAGGATACATTTTGACGTATAAGTATAAGGTTTCTTAACATTTGCTATAACAATTGTTTATGTATAAACTGTTTTGTTTGAAAAAAGAAATAATAAATGAATAATTGTAACATTTTGTTGAAGATCAACCATCACCCCTATAGATGGCACTTCAATAAACAAATGCTACTTAAATGTTCTGTACATAGTTAAAATCTCACTACGTATCAGTCTGTCACGTTATTGTGTTAGATAATAAGAAGTGATCAAATGAAAAATGAATTACAGTTGGCGATGCAACTAACACGCATGTGTGAATTTAGTTCATCGAACGTTCCTTCAGTCACTTTGACGTTTCTACAAAGCAAGAAAATAGTTTTATTTAAAAAAAAAAACTTAAAGCAGATGCGTAAAGTGACACCGCCTGCTGCATCAAGACACATTTGAACACTGAATAATTGCGTGAGTAACATTAAAGAACATTTCCGGCGTGTTATTTGTGTTACAATTGATTGACGATTAGTATTAATGACGTTATCCAAGACATGCATTTAAATTCCAACACCTACCCTAATTCACTTTTATATTGATCGCTCGTTATGAATCCGTACTACCGATTTAATTAATAAAGCCCAGGTTATGGACCCAGAATGCGCGAGGTGTACGGAAGTGTTATTTGGAAACGCGATACTTAAAAATTGAACAATAAAAGTTGTGAAAAGCTCGAAAGTCGGTTAATTTGTTAGTTATCAAATGACGAATACACGAATACGACGTATTCGATGCGACTCAAAATGTTATCACGTGAAAACTTGACACGTGGGTAATACAAGCTGAAGCTTTGCTCTTTTGAGAATGAAACGTGGGCATAGTTTCTGGTGAAATTCGCCAACCTGAAGTGAAAGGTAAAGGCGCAGAACTCAACGCATCAGAGACGAAGCGAAGGCATGGTCCATCCAACCTTCTGAACTAAAGCTGCGTTCGTTTATTCAACACCGTTCACTCTATTTACTCTTTTCGCAATTTTGTCTCACTCTTACTTGTATTAAAACGTATTCACTCTCACTCTTTAGAGTGAGAAAAGAGTAAACAGAGTGAATGAAGTTGAATAAAAGAACGCAGCTTAAAACAAATTCGAGGATGCGCAACTTCACGCGATGTATGGAACAAATTGAATATCAATTTATGCATCAAAGGGACCTGCGCGTAATGTTATGCACCTTACTTAAACGTACACACAGCATAAAATGCAAAAAGGCGACAACGTGACGGAGCATGTTGCTGAATTTTTCGACGCCGTAGATAAATTGCAAGCAGTGGAAGTCGATATCAACGGTGACCTACTGACAATTACGCTGCTATACAGCCTTCCCAGCAATTATGATAATTTTCGTTGTGGTATTAATGTCCGATTTCTTCACTGCCTTAAGCCTAGTTCTCATTACTAGGCAGCGTGAAAGATGTACGAATTCGCCCCACTACTGAACGAGAAACACAGCCCAGCGGCGTGTGATGTCATGTTTCCGAGCGCTACGCCCGTAACGAACCTGCACTGCGAGTCGTCTGTTTGGTGGGGCAACATTCGTGACGTTTTTGTAAAAATTCCCTGTGCTATACTCATTACGTCCGATATCCGACATCCGATGTACGAATCGGATATCTCAAACGGATGTAAAAAACTGTTTGTTCACATTATGTCCGAATTTCGTTTAAAATTGTAGTCCTTATCTGAAAGTCTTATTTTTTATAGTAAATTATGAAAATCTCCTTGCTGCCGTCTATTCTTAACAAATGTTAAGAATCCAATATTTTTCTGATTTCTTTTCGTTTTCATTTTTAATTATCAACATAATTAGCATTAAATTCACATTTAATAATGTTTGAGTAAACGCTGATTTGCAGCGATTCGTGGTGTTTAAAAATCAAGTAAGTTAGATTTATTAGATAAAAATGTCTGTCATAATTTATTGTAAATCAGTTCATGTTAAATGTTTTTCGTAATACTTGAATGTTATTTCATTTTTCGCCTAGCATATTGTAGTGATATAGGCTTTACCTTGGTGAAGCCAATTTATTATGTATCGATGAATCCTTTTAATTTCTTATTTAATTACTTCTTTCTTTTTCTTTTTTTTTATCTTTCAATAGGATTCTTCTTATTATTTGTGAGGCTTTATGTAAATCGTGAGTCCTTCCAGTTAAGAAAGTCTTTTTATAATTTATAATTTTGAAAAAGTGTATGTATTGTAATTTCTAATTCTTTTTATAAATCGATTACGATTGTTGCTAATCGTATCCAATCTACTGTTAATTAGAAATTTCAAGAATTTGTATATATTAAAATTTACTCTGTTTAGATGACCGAACTATGATTGTTGCGAAACGTATTTTGATACATCCGTTGAATAACTTAATATGGCTTTAAATTTTTATCAATTGGTTTAAATACCTCGCCTACGATTGTTGCGAATCGTAGACGATAGTATTCGTTAATCGACTTAAATTTAACTGTTATGTTTTGACAGTTCTCTAAAAATTTCTGACAATTATGATATAAATTTTGACTTTCTTTTACTCACTGTGATATTTCCTCCTTTGCAAGATCTTTCCTTATTTAAAATAATAGATCTAATTCAGTCTAATTAAAGAATTTATTTATAATAAATTGTAAATTGTCAAAGTAGAAAGAAAAACTATTAACGTCAAAATTAATGAATATTTAACTAGAAAAACTATTTGTAACGGGAACAATAAATCAAATTGAACGATTAATAATTAATGAATGAATTGAAAGTAATATTGAACTATGAGAATCAGAGAGAATTATGTTTAGATGTTATGTATTGAGAGGTATGATTGTGAATGAATTTTTCGTTTTCGTTTGCCTTAATTACAACTCGCATAAATATTGATTTTCCATGTTAACCGTTTTTATGGCAACATGTCGAGCTTTTTCAAATCGGATTTTAATTTCCTCTCTTTTTATTAAACTTCAAATTTTAATTCTGACGTTAATCAATGTCAATTTAGAATGTCGTGTAAATTTTGTTATAATACAGTTTTTTTTTAAATATATTAACAATTTGTAAGTATGTATTCAATATTTATCTGATCTTAATATAATATAAACTTTTCCTAAACAGATATCCCAAAAATAAACCCATGAGTAATTTTGACATCCCAAACTAATATTTATAATTTCAGGTGTTGATCCAAAGTTTTTAACATTCCGATGTCCTCTCTTTCTGCCGTCTTCATCTGCACGCTGTCAGTCCCTGTCATCTGTCGTCCTCAGCAGCATGCGCCGTCCGTCTACAACTTGAGGTGAGCATCGGATGCAATGCCCAAGGTGATGTCGTCGGTCAAGTTTATTCAGGAACCTTTCGTTCGTACGCCAGAATACCTCCTTGTTTTCCATTACATGATTTGGATAAAAACTTCTTGATTTGTTTTTAACGGAATTTACTTTTATCTAGTTTTGGAAAGTTTAATTGTTTACTTTCTTTGAATTTGGTTTTTAATAATGGTTTTATTTTCAGATACTTTGTTTATGATGTACGTGTAGATGTAGTAAAATAAATAATTTGATATGAATTAAAGAAATTTTAATTGGATTTCCTTCCTTTGATGGTATGGTATGTATGAAACTTTCATTAATTTGGGTAATATCACAGCAATATGTAAAAGTAACTCATATTAACCCTAAAAATGTGACGGAAAGTAATGTATATCTGCCCGTGGGCTACTGAACTCATAACTACACGATTTATAGTTCGTAACCTAATGACACATTGCTTTCATTTGCGCGCTTTGACATTTCACAGAATTTTTCATTAAACGTCAGTTTTAAACAAAGTTTGAATTTGATTTAGGGCTAGGCGAAAAACAATTGTGTGTCACACTTGCAGAAACGCATTAGCAGCCCTTAGCTATGAGCTGCCCTCGCTTCGCTTCGCTCGCTCCTGCAGCTCATAGCCGCGGGCTGCTAATACTCACTTTCTGCCCTTGTGACACAATATACTATATAAACTGCACTGTCTCCATGGTTGTTATGCAATCCATAACGGCCTTAAGGGGCTATTCTGTAACTTATAACAGGCTGTTAAAATTTAAGGGTACGTTAAAATTCAAAATAGAGTCTTATGATTGGCTGTTACCACGGTAACGAAATTTAACAACCCTTTAAATTTAACGTCTTCGATGCAGAATAGACCCTTTAGGCCGGTTAAATTTTAACGGCCGTCTATTTGCTCTGTCTCTCATATGTTGCTATACAGGCTGTTACAAATTCGAGGCTCACCATTGGGATCTCGGAAACGGTAAGAGATACGAAGTCGGTTAAATTGGGGCAAAGTTGCGTATTTTGATGCTTAATAATAATCCGTTCTGAAAAGTCTTGTAACATTTGTAGTTTTTGAAATATTCCCAAAAAACAAGAAAACGTAATTTTCTTTTTTATTTTTTTCTGAAGTTATTATTGCAGGGATCTTAACAAAATTAATACATTCTACAGGCACTTTTTTAAGCTCTTTACGATGATATCATTAGATTTTACTTAAAACGTTTCGTCTCGTTCTGACCATCATCAACTTAATTTTTTCTTATGGGCGCTACATTGGGTTTTAATACCATTGAATAGATCTATTTTTTCTGATGCTTTTCCATATATCACACATCCCTATTTAATAATTTGAAATAGCTGGAAATGAAAGAAATTGTTGAAAATAACACTGCAACGAAAAACATGGTATGCAATGAAAACAAAAACCAAAAAAAGCGTGATATACCTTCGGAGTCTTATTTCGTTTATCACAAAAACAGATTTTTGAAAAATTTTTAGATATAAAAATGAAGGATGTGAATCCAAGAAAGACGTAGACTTTTAAAACGTATTGTGCTGACAGCAACAATTTAGTAATAGCAAGAGAAATTTACTTCCAACAATGACGATGACGCAGTATTTAACTACTTTCGTGATTAAATTATACATTTTTATGATTAAAGCAAGAAAGTATTACAAGAAATTATGTCTTTAAAAATCTCTCATTCTTGTAAATTTAAAAATGTATTATGCTAACAATAATTTAGTAATAGCAAGATAAATTTACTTCCTATAATACCCAAAAAGATGCCATCCACACAGAACAATATTATTAAGTTAGATGGAAACATTGCACTTTATGGATATTTTCATAAAACTCGAAGGACTTATCGAGATCGCCTTAATGATGATGAGAATGGAGAATTATTAGAAGAGGTAATTCATAGTTATTTATAAAATGTTTAAAATTATGAGACTACAGGAAATAATGTTTCCTCGAGCAGTAACATCTTTTAAGATACGAGTTTTCTAAAGACATGCGCATAATTTAATTTGATATTTTCTAGCTTTTTAATAATAATAATAATGTATAATTTAATTACAAATCTAATCAACTATTGTTTTGTAGTTGTCTTTCTGGATACTGTTGGAAGGAAATTTCGCTCGCTATTACTGAATTGTTGTTGTTAAGACCACAAACATTTTTTTAATTTTCTTGGATACATGACATTCATTTTTAGATCTAAAAATTTTACTAAAATCAGCTTTTGTGATATATGAAATAAAACTCCGAAGGTATATCGAACTTTTCTGGTTTTTATTTTCACTGCATACCATGTTTTTCTTTGCAGTGTTATTTTCAAGAATTTTTTGCATTTCCAGCTGTTTCAAATTATTAAATAGGGATGTGTGATATATGGAAAAGCATCAGTAAAAATAGATCTATCCAATGGTATTAAAACCCAATGTAGCGCCCATAAGAAAAAATGAAGTTGATGATGGTCAGAACGAGACGAAACGTTTTAAGTAAAATCTAATGATATCATCGTAAAGAGCTTAAAAAAGTGCCTGTAGAATGTATTAATTTTGTTAAGATCCCTGCAATAATAACTTCAGAAAAAAATAAAAAAGAAAATTACGTTTTCTTGTTTTTTGGGAATATTTCAAAAACTACAAATCGTAGAGGATTTTTCAGAACGGATTATTATTAAGCACCAAAATACGCAACTTTGCCCCAATTTAACCAACTTCGTATCTCTTACCGTTTCCGAGATCCCAATGGTGAGCCTCGAATTTGTAACAGCCTGTAGTTACAACTAAATCACACTCATAATTCTGCCTAGTTATAGAAGTTTATTATTATGAATGTTTTAGCCAAAATAAATATTTATTTCATCATTTATATTACGAAAACTATAAAACAACATACGGCCGATATGCATATAACAAACTCGGATAATTTATAGCCTCGGCTGGCGCCTCGGCCATAGAACTTATCCTCGTTCGTTATATCAAGCATATCGGCCTAATACCGTTATATACTATTCTCGACTAAATAACGTTTATATACTGGAGCTTTGCTAATAAATAAGAACTTTCTTTGAGAGTAATTGTAATATTCACTTTCCATTTTCGACAAACATGTAAACACAACACTTGTAAGGTTATACAGTCGCGTCTGATATCGGAGAAAGTTGAAAATAGTTTAACTTTTTCCAACGTCGGACAGAAATTGAAAATTTTCGGACACATTTTAGCGCTAACATATTTTTAAAAGAATTGGCCAATAGAAACGCGTCTTTATCCTAAGGTGAAATTTATCTGTCAGTTAGAATGTGACACACAGTTTGTGTGCAGCCAACTGTACGCCACAATCTAATTGACAGATAAATTTACCTTAGGATAAACACGGTGAAGAAATCGGCCATAAGTCAGGTGACAAACTGCCGGAAACAGAAACATTGAAAATAAAAATTCTAGAAGAGTATAATGCAAGACAACAAAAAGGCGATGATGATTGAGGCGTGTAAGTGACTTTTTCACACGAATTGAGTTATGTGCATAAACACAACTTTATGGAATTTTTAGAAACAATCATAAAAAGATATTAGAAAGTAAAGTATTTTTACTTCATTAATTTTCATTTGACCGTGAATTTTTTATAGAACTTTAACTTTGAACCCCTTTTTCTTAAAATCACAAAAGTTGCACTTACACTCCTTTGCATTTAACCGTGAAAACGAGTCGGAAGTTTTCAAATAAATCAAAAGGTATTGTGAGTGAAACCGCAGAAACAGAAAACAAACGGAAACAGCCACAATCGAAGCTGAAACACAAGTGTGGTTTTTGTGGTAAGTAAGGACCTAAATAATACAAATGTTTTCGTAAAAGAACTGAAAGCAAATAGCCGATAGAGCAAATAAGGGTCTTTTCGTTGACAAGGTAGTGCCAAAGTCAAGGAATGCAAACAGATTTTGGTGTAACGATAGTGGTTGCACTTCGCACCTGTGCCTGTGCAGCGACAAAAGTGCATTCACAAACGCGAAAGAAATACAAACTGACTTGAGACTTGCAGATACTTCTGTAACGCGAGTGAGAGCGAAAGATGACGTGAGAATTATGACTGCGAACAACGCGAGTAACTTAGTTACGCTGAAAAACATATACATATTAGATTCGGTAAATGTTCAACTGGGCATCCTGTTTTAATGCGTGCGACAGGAAATGCACTAGAAAAATAAAAAGAGAAATTTGACTAATCACGCCTACTTGTTTTCGATGCCGGCGACCGCCCGCTCTACCGAGCCGCTTACAATTAGTTGTCCGCGAACCGAATCGAAGCAAACTTGCTATGTCCACTAATCAAATTTCCGATTCTGTATACAGTTCATTTTTTCTCTATGCCGAATTGCCGACCGATCGATAGATAAGTCAAAGATTTTTTATGTCTCCTTCTAATTTTCGTGAAACAGCCTTGTGGTTTTTGTCATGTCACGTCATTTCGTCGTATATTTTCTTAACTTATACTTTATATGATCGGCATATAGTAAAAAAAATAATCTGTACAGTTCACTTTTCCAATATATGCCGATCGATCGATCGATAAGTCAAAGAACTTTTATATAGTATCTCCTTCTAACTTTCGTGAAACAGCTATGCGGCTTTTATCATTTCACGTCGTTTCGTCGTATATTTTCTTAATTCAGATGTATACGATCGGCATGTAGTAAAGAAATGATCTGTTCGTGCCAGATCTCCGAACCACTCGCACTTCAGTGGCGAAAATTGTCGATCACGACAACGAAGTTACCTTCATAAGGGATTGACGCTTATCAAGGACCTTGATGGAAACGTGAAAATTGTAGCGGTTAGAATCAATGACTCATTTTACTTATGTGAAGCACATCAACAGACATGCACAGCATCTGAATCATCTGAATCAAAAATTTCCAAAAGTGAAATGAAATTGCGGCATAATCGTCTTGATCATTTGAATTCCAAGGACATGATCCACATGCTCGAAAATAAGGAAGCTAAATTTTTTTTGCTTTCGTTTAAAATTTGCAGTAACTGGAAGTGGAAAATGCAACTACTTGTTATTTTCATCAACAAAATTAAAAATATTTAACGTAATAAAATTGTAAATTTGTATGAATTAAATCAAAAATATCTCATAACTCAAAAACTGTTAAAGATAGATATAGGGAATGCTAATACAGATCGATGCAGCATTTAATTTTACATGTAAATATTAGAATATTGGTCATTCCATTTGAAAAAAAGCACTTTTCTGTGTTTGAATTTCTTCGGGCGGAGTGGTATATTTTAGATAGCCTGTAGCTTAATTATACTTATGGAATTTTTAAGAACCTTAAAGTGTCAACTACAATATCAGTTATTATAAATAAAATTGCTTCAATAATAGCTGTGATATAATTATTTGACAATCAGATAGCAGAATCCAGATTTCTAAGAAAAGTCAAAATATCTCAAAAATGATGCAATTTAAAGTTATGGAAATGTATTGCAATTTTACATATTTCTACATGTAGAATTCAAAAACGTAACCAAAAATGTAGCATCTCATTTAAAATAAGCGAGTTGATAACGTTTTCCGGTATAACCGCAAGTGCTTGGAAGTCAATTTTATTTTATTTGGAAACTTCCCATTGAAATATATCTGCTCTGTAAATTTCTATCTAAATCTCTTCATTGAAAACTTATAATGAAAGGGTTGCGTGAATAACCCTGTATAATTAGAAAATAGGAATGTGATAATCAATTTATTACAGTGGAATAATTACAGCAATTTCCCTGAACTTCAGTTCTTCATTAAGTAGATTATGTATACACATATTTTTCAAATTGTAATAAGTAAGGATCGGACTTTATATTTTCTGAGGTTCAAAATCAAACGAAGCGGTAACTTTTTGAAACCATATTGGTTCATTGGGGACCCAACACCGCATCGTGGTTTAGGTTCACTGGGCGACATTGAAACAACTACAATGCGTAGTACCACGAGATAGAGGACCATAAAATAATAAAAAGGGTCTTATACACTAATGTCCGATTGCCTTTTGTTTTCAAGATACAGGATGTTAAAATTTGGAAATTTTTTTTTAGAAAATTTATTTCTCTTCAATATCTTTTAACAAAAAAATCGCTACTTGGTCGACATGAGCTTTAAAAACAATAACATAACAAAGAAAAACAATGGTACTTCGTTCTAAAAAAGGTGTTCAAATTGTTTTTAAAGCTCATGTCGACCAAGTAGCGATTTTTTTGTTATGAGATAGGTACATTTTCTAAAAACATTTTTCAAACATTAAAATCCTGTACCTTGATAACAAAAGACAATCGGACATCAGTGTATAAGAACTTTTTTAGTATTTTATGGTCCTCTATCGCATGGTACCACGCGATCATTTAAATTTCTAATTAGAGTAGGCTATGAATTTTGATTTAGATTGGTAACACTAACTGTTGACAGCGTAATTTGAGTTTGAATTGTCAAAGTGACTCTTCAAAATGTTTAATTAATTGCCGGGGGCGAACACTTTGAACATTTGCTATGGTTGTAACTAAAACTGTTTCACTTCCTTTAAATTAAAACGACTAAACCCGATGATAATCCTATAAACGTCAAAATATTTATATAACCTCTAATCTACACAGCGAGTCGATTGACAAGGTGCACAACCGTATAAAAAAATCCCGCCTACTTTAATTATAAATTTAAATGATCGCATGGTACTATGGATTGTAGTTTTTTCAATGTCACTCTGTATAGAGATGCGGACATTTTTGAAATTATCATTGTCCGTTATCATTTTTTATTTGTTTTACTTTTTTTTATGTATTATGTCTTTAAAGAAATAAAATAAATGAGTGAAAATTAAACCGAAATAAAAAAAAATTATTAAAAATCAAAAATTTAATACGAAATAGAAACTTATACATATTTCTAACACCATAAGAACTTAGAAACTAAGGCAGTGGATGAACAGCAAAGGTTTCACATCAACAGATCGACAGTTGAAGCTATATTTACAGTATGTCAAATATTAGAACAACTGTAACCTAAAACGAGGGTCGCAAGTGGTCGCAGCTAAATAGTATGTTATACAGTTAACACCTGCGGAGAGATCCTCGACCTAGGAAGAAGTGCTGACCTAAGTAGATAGATAACTAGATAAGACTCGCTATAAAAATGCATGCTCTTGTTTTTACAGATTAGACTTTGTTATTCGTGTCGTCGCGCACGCTTCTTTTTATAACACGATAAAATTGTACTAAAAATCGTCAATTAATTTGTGCGAAATAAAAAGAAAAAATAAAGACTTCTTAAAAATTCCAAATATTTTAATAAAGTGTTAAGTATACATCTAGGTAGAGAAGTCAAGTGTTATAACCCGAGGGGTGAAAGGATCGACGGTTATAAGACTTCTCTACCGTGGTGTATATTCTATTTTTTTCCACTACTAGTGCAAATGATAATTTTAATTTCAACGAATATTTATTTCAAATTACGAAAGGATTTACAGTTTTCCGTATTACCGACATGACTTGTTTTTATTATAATAATAATAATGATAATGATAATGATAATGATAATGATAATGATAACGATAACGATAACGATAACGATAACGATAACGATAATAATAATAATAATACTTTATTTTTGCGCCCAACAGTACGACCAATATGGACACAAACAACAAAAAAGTGTATGCGTTGCAATTACATGAGTATAAACTAATCAAGTAATATAAATATATGTATATAAATGAACAAGAACTATTCTAGTAATAGATTTATATAATTAAGGCTAAACTTAATAATAAGAATATAAGTGAATAACAAAAATTATCTCGATTTTAATTTAATAAAAATGTCCTCAAAATGCTTATTAGCGTTCTTACACATTTGGTACACCGGACTTCGAATCATCACGTTCGTTCTACTCCTCGGTGTACAGAAAGTGTGGCTACTTCTCGTAGAAATCCGTAGAACATTAAAATTAATAAATTTCAGTAGATAGGAACGATCTATTTCATTGTGAATCAATTTACACAGGAAAGTTGCAGTATTCATTTCTCTCCTAAACTGCAAGGATTCCATGTTATGATGACTTAATAATAAATCATAACTAGTATTTCTCTCAGAATAAATACCGTTCTCCTTAAAACTAACGTATTTTAGCAGACGCCTTTGGACACGCTCAATTTGCAGTTGATGACAGGTGTAAATAGGTTGCCATGCAATGGAAGCGTACTCCAATTTGCTTCTAATTAGTGTAAATTACAAGCAATATATGGTATTAGCATCAGAAAAATGTTTGGTATTTCGGATCACAAAGCCCAACATTTTGATGTGTTTTACAAAATTAAGATGGGCGTCAAATATTACACCTAAATCGCGAATAGTTGTCACAGAAACTAAATCTTGATTGTCAATTTTGTAAGGAAATTCAGTTATTAGCTTTTTCTTTGTGTACCTCAATATATAGCATTTGCCCACATTCAACTGCAATTTATTTAACTGACACCATTCCACAACTATGTTAATGTTATTTTATCTACGACCACTACTGTAAATGACGAATTACGTACAACACATAAATTAAGTAAGCGGGTATTTACAAACGTCGTGCGTAAAGTAGGAAAAACGCACAACGTACCTACTTTACGAACATTTGCAGTTAGATCTACGTAGCCGCATCACATTAGATTGACAGTCGTCGAAATTGCAAGTGTCATTGCTGATTACTTTGGAGGTAATTTTTGTAGTCGTAGATAAAGTATAGTATAAAACTCGAGATGTAAAGCAATTACGCACTTGTGGAAATACTTGCATTCGCCGCTGCGCGGCTCATGCGCAACTTTTCCACCGTGCGTAATTTGCTATTTACAACTCTCGATATGTAATATACTATTGTAAATGCCAAGCAACAGTACCGTTTTCTACACAGTGATAGAGTTTTAAGTCGTCAGCGTATGCTAGCGCGGGACATGTAAGCTGGTCAAACATATCGTTTACATATAGTATAAATAAGAGTGGACCTAAATTCGCACTTTGCGAAACTCCGGATGTTGAAGGAAATTCAGTAGACCGAAAAGCATTGTACTGCACATAATTTGTTCTCAGGGATAAATAGGATTGCATAAAACGTAACAAATTAGGACTCAAACCAAAAGATTTCAGCTTCACTACCAGAATACTATTCACTAACAGAATACTTATTTACAGTTGGTTCTTGTCCGATGAAATTTTTATCACAAAATCTTTTAAGCGAACACTAAATCGCGCACTATAACACTTTACGTTTCACCGTCGTTCGACAGCTTCGTCAGAAGTGAAAAATATGTTGTCAAATAAACAAAGTTGAAATCGAACGAGTAATTGATTTCTTTTTAATTTTATTTTATCTGTAATACCTGAACATTATAATGAAATCAGATCTCATTCTATTTGAATCGAGAAAATCTGTAACGTTAAACAGCTACGTTTATTATCAGACGACATTTTCATTTTACATTTCATAAAACGTCTTTGAAAATATTAGACTGCAAATAAATATTAGCATTTCAAAATCAACATGGTCATTTTCAACGATCGACAGCATCGAATGATTTCGATTATTTTGACGATATGCGCCGGTCCAGACGTTTTTCACCTGGCTTTGCTCTCCAATATAACATGAATTACACACCGAGCATTCCAGGTCGTTTGTTTTTGCCTTGGTTTTAACCTGAGAGCATTTACAGATTTGCCAGCTAACAAAATCAACTGCGTTTCAGAACATGTGTTTAAATGCGTCATATAGCGGTTCAAGGTAACGATACGTATTTTTGCCTGAAGTTTGTTTGTTATTGTGGATTTTTGAACCCTGCAATTTACGACGATTACCGATTCATAAGATTTGCTGGATGAACCCTTTGAACAAGAGTCTTTATTAATTTACCGAATTATCGTAACGAAATATCCGAGTAAACAGTCGATAAGAAAGACTGTTGCACTTCAGTTTTAGCACGAACGAAAATTACTCACCGACCACGTAGGTTTATGAAACCAATCTGTTAATTAACGTCCGACTGATTCAGAATTCAGGCGAACTGTTAATTCTTTTCTGTAATTCTATTATGAAGAGCCAAACCACTTAAACCACTTACCTACTTTATTCACGTTAAGGCAAAATCAACAAAATATCATCGACGTAACGAAATATAAAACAACGAAAGGCACGAGCAACGATTACACTTTTTCAGTTCCCGCACGACACCTACAGTTGCACGAAAATCTGTTTATATACTATCACTGAAAGCGAACAAGATGTTCAAAAACATAGCAATACTTAAAATTTCGAAATTACCTTTCTATCCACCCACACGCTTAATGTGTTAACCTTTGAACGAAGAAACATCCCATGAAATTTACACAGTTATATTCATATCTTCAATTTATTCACAGTGAAATATAAGAATCCTTTATAAATATTTTGATTTACTAGTATCTCTGAGTACATTTTGAAATGATAAGAATAGCAGAACCTGGTTAGCAGAGGCCGTCAGAATCTGAATGCAGCACTTAGTGGGATGCCACAGATTTAGCATTATTGATTTCAACATTTTTCAACTTATTACCATTACTGAAAGTTGATACGTTGAATTTTTCAGGATCGTTATTTAATCTCCACGTATGTAGAACACTGCTTTTGTCTGCAGACAAAAGCCAAATGTTACTGTTTTAATTGACAAAAATGACTATTTTCAAAAGTTCCAAACCATGCTCTCTGACAACAATACATACGTAGAATTAAATAATGATCCCACAGAAAATTTCCAACGTAAAACTTTCAATATTATTAATTGTTAGAAAATCTGTTGAAATTAGTAATAATATTGCTAAATCTCTTAAAGTACAGCATCCCACATTTCCTAAATTATACTGCATTCCAAAATTCACAAACCTAACACACCTCTTGGCTAATAGTTTCTACTATAGGTTCTTCTCTATATTCTTATCAAAATTTGTTTCAAAAATTCTTACCAAGTTACTAGTAAATCAGAATACTTTATAAAAAATTCTTATGAACTTGTAGATAAATTGAAAAACATAGATATACCAAATAACTGTATTATAATTTCCTTAGATGTTGTTTCTTTGTTTACTAACTTTCCAAAAGAGTTAGCTTTAAAAAGCATTAATGATAGGTGGATAGAAATTAAAGATTTTACAGACATTTCCAAAGAAATTTTTTTAGAAATTGTTACTTTATGTTTTGAAACATCTTATTTCGCTTTCAATGATAAATTTTATAAACAGATTTTCGGTACAGCAATGGGGTCTCCTTTATCGCCTGCTTTAGCTGAAATTGTCATGCAGGAACTAGAAAAAAGTGTCATTAACCCATTACCTTTCAATTTAACTTTATATTTTCGTTACGTGGATGATATTTTATTGATTTTGCCTTCAGATAAAGTAGACTTTGTTTTAAGTAGATTTAACTCTTTTCATAATAGATTACAATTTACAGTAGAAAAAGAAATTAACAATTCACTAAGTTTTCTAGATGTAAATATCATCAGACGTAATAACAAATTAATAACAAATTGGTTTCATAAACCTACGTGGTCAGGTAGATATATTAATTTTCATTCGTATACTTTCTAAAACCATAAAATTGCAACAATTATTTCTTTAACAGATCGAGCTGTTTTACTTTCAGATAAACTTTTCATTTACGATAATTTAAATTTAATAAAAAGATTCTTTGTTCAAAAATTCTTATCCAATAAATCTTTATAGAATCAGTAATAAAAAAATCGTTAAATATTTACAAAATTCAAAAATCCACACAACAATAAACAAACTTCAAATAAAAATACATATCATTACTCCTACATTGAACCACTATATGACACATTTAAACACATATTCAAAAAACACAATTTAATTTTAGCTAGCAAATCTGTAAATAATTTAAATAGTATTTTCTCAAATTTAAAAACCAAAACTAAAACAACCTAACGTAGTTTATGAAATTAAATGTTTAAGTTGTAATTCATGTTATATTGGAGAAACAAGCCAAAATTTAAAAAAACGTCTAGACCAACATAAATATCATATCCAAAAAAATAATCAAAATCATTCAATGCTTGTAGAACATTCATTAGAAAATGACCATAATTTTGATTTTGAAAATACTAATATTTTATATTACGAGTCTAATATTTTCAAAAGACGTTTTATAGAAATTTGTAAAATAAAAATGTCGTCGAATTCTATTAATAAACGTACTGATTTTGCAAATTTAAACGATACATTTTGTAGTTTTCTCGATTCCTTAAATAGAATATAGATCTGTCAATTTTTTAACATTTATAATGTTCAAATTATTTTTAGATTAAAAAATAAAAATTAAAAAAGAAATCAAGTTACTTTTTCAGTTTCCGTTGACAACCTTGTTTATTTTGACAACTGCTACCTACCTGCGTAGATAGGCAGAAGTTTTACATTGGAGCGAAACTTTACTCCAATGTTGCCAGCCAGCTACAGTGGGACGGGAGGGTTCAAATCCAAACCGCGAAGGCCAAAACCCATAAGAAAATAGGCGCCACTTAATTTTTTTTGAAAGGGGGACAACGTGAAAATTAAGAAAACCCGTTACATCCAGAACACGTCAATTTACTTAGTCACAAACAACAATCATAAAAGAATATACACAAATAAATAAAATATGGGGAACACAAACGTTTACAACATATTCAACTTGGTCGGATCCGAACTTCGCATTAAACTATATTAACAAATTCAAATCGTAACTAATGCAACAGAATACAAAAGAAGGCAATCTCCGGTTATTTGCACGCGTCAACGCTCGTCTACTTATATCATAATTAATTTACACCGGCGGTTACGCAATAAGTTGCAAGTTTAATTGCGGCAAAATCAAAGTAATGGATCAAAAACTAAATCCGCGAACTATCGCTCAAAACTAAGAAAAGAAATTGTAACGCTCCGACCTTTATTCCTTTGATATCCGATTCGTTTGTCGGTGTCTTTGCGGCAATGTCGCAGCGACGCTTTGTAGTGTGCCGGCTTCCGCGTAGAGGGGCGAGGGAGGGAACTTCCAACGCCGTAATTCGCGATGCACCCAACGAGAAATAACTCTTGATATAGGTCCAAGATTAAAATCTAGGATTAACGATAGCTCTTGCTAGAAGCTCACGATAAAGGCCTATAAGCAATGAAATAAAACGAACACATAAGTCAAACCGAGAGTTGCTGCGTATAGAACTTACCTCGGTCTGTTACCGAAGCTGGGACAAACCACGGGACTACAACTGGGTCTAATCAGAGTCGGCAATTAGCCGTAGAAATGCACTAACATCCCTTCGATGTAATGGCACGCACAAATAAAAATATTTACGAAAAGAGAGTGTGACCCAAGAGACGGCAAGTTTCGTTCTGACAATGGCGCAACATTTCTCGTTTGACAAACAAGGAACGATTATAAACAAGCGAGACACCTTCTAATCTTACCTCCGGGGAACTTTCTTAGTAACAGTGGGAACCAATCGGCTGAAAGGGCAAAGATCACGCATAATACGCGTCCAGAAGTAGAACTTCGTTATAATTCGTTCCATTCCTCACATACACGCGATTTTGAACTCAAATAAGGATTGGATTACGTATATAAAATGAATTTGTTTAAATAAATGAAGGTCCTGTTAATAGAAATATGCTAAAACGAAAGTTTAAGAAAAATTACGCCGGCGAAATACGGGTATTCCTACACTGACTGCAATGTGTACAACGACGCGGTCCAAGGAATAATCCGACACGTCGAATTTCGCATATACAGGGCGTGTTCGGAACAGAAATGAAGGCTGGACGGTGGCAATGCATATACAGGGGGTATTCAGAACAGGAATGAAAAAAATGAACTGTAACAATCCCACCCTTACTAAGATGGAAATTTTGCCCACAGGTAAAATTTCTGATGTCCACACTATAATCAGCCGAAACGAAATGGCACGTCGGCGAACGACAGATCTCGAAGTTGAGTGTTCGGCTTAACCAACATAAACGAAACACGGACGAAATGATACTACGCGAAACTATTTGGTCGGAGACCACGAAAGAAAATTCAAGCCAAAAGTTGTGAATCCCGGCCGTACTCAATCGAGGCATTGGTCAGACTGATACGCAAAGTTCAAAGAGAAGAGAAAGGGTCAAGATGGGTCCGCATGTCAACAAGCGTCAACATCGTCTGACCAGGAAACCACCACGCATCTCGACGAGAACACAAGACGGAAGATAACTTTACCAGTCCGACCAACACGACGACCAATCACGACCTCAATTCCGCAACTTCCGCTGAAACGTTAAACTAATATTCATTGATCACGAAAGAGTTTCCCAGATAAAAGGTAAAATTTTGACGGTTAACAAGGATGCTGGGACATCCTGGAAAAGACTGACATCACTGAAAAATTTTCTTGGATTAAACAACGAAGTAAAATATAAAATAAACCCATTCGGCCAGTCCTTGGCCCAAACCAAGACCAACCGTGCGCGTGTCACAGACATTGAGAAATGGCCGAACCCTAAGGTTGTAACGACCAAGTCTGAACCGAATTTCGAAAATAAATAAAAACATCACCAATAAAATAAACTATTGCAAATGGTAAACTACTTCAAAGAATACGGAACGTTATGAATGGAGTGAGAAAATCATAAATAGCAAAATGAAGATCCAAACGATCTCGGTCCATCGAAAGTCTTTTCCGAAAAAGAAGAACTAGAAAAGTGAAAAAAAAACAAACGCGACGTTAAACGAAATTTGCTATAAGAGCAAGTAAAATCCGTGTCCGACTGATTAGGACGAACTACGAAACGATGAGGTAATAAAATACTTAATGAAACGTTAAAGACTCTAAATTCTGGGGGTCCCCTAGTCACGAGGAGTTGTCAGCTCCTGCTAAGCAGCAAAATAATGTCTTCAAAGAAGACCCAACGACGACGAATTCCCAACCGGAGTCCTGCCGAAAAAGCGCGATACGAAGCCATGACCAACCCAAGGGCGGCACAGCCTAACACGGGGATTCTGGAAAGAAATAACATCGACCCACCAAACGACAGTTAAATAAACTCCTCAAGATGAGAAAATTCTCATCCAATTGATTTGGCTCTTCATGACGTTGCGTGATGCAAGGCAATTCCCAAGACACTATTCCTACCGTACTCAAGAGAAAAGAGGGCATTCGTGCCTTCACGAGATCCAACACTCCAGGTGTTCCCACAGTTCCCTAGAAATAGGAAAGTGCCCAGCGGAAACCGCTTCGCACCACCCACAGTCACTACTTCAGCCGGATTAATATACGACACGGCCGGGTAAAGAAGAAGATCACTGGATAATAAAAATGATTCATTCCCCGGGGATGTTGCGTCCTGACGTAGAGACTAAAGAGAGAGAGAAGAGAAGTCGAGAGAGACAGAAAACAGGAGAGATAAAGGTTTCCTCACGGAACACACCATACTACAGACGTGACTTCCATGAGCGTATCCCACAGCGGTACATCAGAGAGAGAGGGCAAGCCATACCTTCACGAGATCCAGTACGCTTGGCATTCCCACACGCTCTGACGAATGCAGAAGGATATCTCAAAGCCGTCAAGGCCGAGCTGATCAATCCGAAAAGGAGACAGAGTGAGAGTAGAAGAAAGGTTGAAGCAAGAAGAAAAGAAAAATTCCCGGGCGAATAGGCGTGATCCAAGTCACAATCAAGAGGCCTGTCAGGCTTCGCTCATACGCAGATCCACAGAGAGAGAGGGCAAGAAGAGTCTTCACGAGATCCAACTCTCTTGTAACTCCCACAAACTCAGTAAATCGCAAGGCGACATCTCACAGTCAACGAGACTGATCGTTAAGACACCTATCGCACGCGAACATCCGAAGACGTTCGATTCCACAGATGGTGTGAGGAATGTACAGAATCTTTTAGGAGCCTTTTACTCCACGCAGAAGATACGTCGGAAGAATTCTAAGAGGCCACAATCCGCAGGCCGAAATATGAATAAGACAATCTCTACTCATCAGAGGGATCAGGTTTAAGATGTTCACTGTTCCAAGTACCAGGAAGTATGTTACCATCAAGATCCTTAAGTTCGTAAGTGTCCGCAGACGTACGTCGACTAATGAGGAAAGGCCCAACAAATTTATTGGCCAACTTGGCCGCGAAATGTTTTGACGCATCGGACGACACGAAATTTTTACGCCACACCCGCTGCTCGGGCTGGTAAACAACCTTTCGTCTACGAAGATCATATCGGCCCTTAGCCTTTTCGTAAGCCTTTTGCAACCTTTCCTGTACGTTTTTGTAGAGGACTGCGAACTTTCCGGTACGAGATTGTAAATCCTTAAGATCTTGAGGAGCAACCTCCAAAGATTCATCTTTAACAGGGTCATTGTCAGGGGTCAAACTACCTTTCAAGCACATTTCATGACCAAAATTGAGGAAGTATGGAGTCATACCAGTAACTTCGTGACGAGCAGTTCGTAAAGCACAAGCGACTTTGGGCAGGAATAAATCCCATTTGCGGTGGTCTTCCGCCACATAAGCAGTCAACATGGACTTAATTACGCGATTAACGCGCTCGACAGGGTTTGCTTTTGGATGATAGTACGAAGTGTACGCAGGGCGTACGTGGTATGACGTCAGAAGTTTTTGATATTATTTGGACTTAAACTGGACTCCATTGTCCGAAATGACCGTACGAGGTACTCCGAAAACTAAAAAGATATTTTCCTCAATGTGCTGAACGATCTTAGGGGCGGTAGCCTTTCGAAGAGGGAAACACAAACTGAACTTACTGAAGCAATCTGTTGCCACAAGGATGTATTGATACCCACGAGAAGATCTAGGTAGTGGTCCAACAAGATCGATGCTGATGACCTCCCAAGGTCGCGAAATTCGAGAGTGACCTCCCATTAGCCCTACCGGAGCTTTCTGTTCTGGTTTGGTGCGAAGACACGTTTGACACCTATGAACATATTTCGCAACATCGGCGTGCATTTTGGGCCAATAATAACTTTGGGCGATCCTATTGTAAATCTTGTAGACACCTAAGTGACCACTAGTCGGGGAATCATGGTGTTCGTGAAGAATCTGTAATCGAGATTCCTTAGGGACAACAGGCTTCCAGTGAGGCTCATCCTCAGCTAGTCGATAATATGTGTTTCGGACGAGTTTATAGATAATGTTCCCTTCAATACGAAAACTCGGAAACTTTTCCGGGGCCAAACGAATTTTCTTTAAGAAATTCAAATACCAACTATCCTTCACATTATCAAAGTCGATGGAGTCAATAATAGGGACAGTTCGAGAAAGCATATCAGGTACGACATGTTCCTTTCCTTTGCGGTGTATGACACTGAAATCGTATTGTTGCAGGCGTACAGCCCAACGACATAATCGACCAGAAGGGTTCTGCAACTTGTTCAACCACAGCAGTGAATGGTGATCTGTGATAACTTTGAAGTGAGAACCTTCCACGTAGGGCCTAAGTTTTTCAATCGCCCATAACATCGCAAGGAGTTCTTTCTCAGTCGTCGAATAATTGCGCTCAGTTCGAGATAATGAGCGACTTAGATAGCAAATGACTTTCTCGCCATCATCGAGTTGTTGAGTCGGGACAGCTCCAACACCATAATCAGAAACGTCGGTTTGAATCGTGAATTCTCTAGTGAAGTCAGGATACGAAAGGACTGGAGCAGAAACCAAATGCTCGCGGATCTTTTCCCACGCTTCATCGCAAGTTTCGTCCCACCGATGCTTAGAATTTTTCTTAAGCAACTTGGTCAAAGGGGCGATAATTGTGGAAAACCCAGGGATGAATCTACGATACCACGAAGCGGTTCCAATTAGTCTACGTACTTCCTTAACCGTTGTGGGCTTAGGCATTCGTAAAATTGACTGAACCTTTTCGGGATCCACATGAAGACCGTGGCGATCCACCACGTAACCTAAGTACTTCAATTCGCTAAGGCAGAAACTGCACTTGTCCTGATTCAAAGTCAAACCAGCCTCAGTCAGGCGTTTATGGACTTCAGATAATACTTCGAGATGTTTGTTGAAGGTTTGCGTGACAATAATGATGTCGTCCAGATAGAGGAACACGTGAGGATCAAGGTCAGTACCAATTACTCGATCAATAAAACGTTGCCAAGTCGCGGGAGAATTGTGCAGGCCAAAGGGCATTCGTCGGAATTGATATAATCCACGATTAGGTACAGTGAATGCTGTATATTGGCGGGATTCTTCGGCGACTGGGATCTGCCAATAAGCTGACTTGATGTCCAAAGATGACAGGTACTTAGCATCTTTCAATTTGTCAAGGGTGTTCGAGACATAAGGTAGTGGGTACGCGTCTCTAGTCGTGACCTGTTTTAACTTACGGTAATCCACACAAAAGCGAAAACTTCCATCTTTTTTTGGCACAAGAAGAATGGGAGATGACCAAGCACTTTTGGATTTCTCCACGATGCCACGCTTCAACATGTCGTCTAGTTCTTTATTGACAACAGCTTGCCTTGCTGGCGACATGGGATAATAGCATTGCTTTATCGGGGCGCTATCTGTGTGAATAGAGTGTTCGACGAGTTTAGTGCAACCCAGTTCACCATGTGGCGAGTTTACGAACAGCTGATTAGTTAGAGTCTCCAGCTGATTTTGCTGCGAATCAGTTAAATGTTGCCAAGAAGTAAGATGTTCAACCAAGTCAATCGATTCTTTACTGAATGCCCAATCACCGGAGCGCAAGTCAGGGACGATGCCCATCAACTTCCAGAAGTCTGCTCCTAAGATCAGTGAATGAGGTAACTCAGGGACAACTAAAACATCGATGACTTTTACGCGATTTCGCAGTCGTATAGGGGTGGCCACATTACCAGGACTAGAACAGGGTTGTCCATTCGCTACGGTACACGACGTTACATGCTTGGTGAAGGGTAAGTTTAAAATTTGAAGAACTTCCCATCCCGAGCTGCCCACGATTGTGCGAGATGCACCAGACTCTAAGAGGCCAAGAAACGGGATGCCCAAAATCGACACGGTTAAATAAGGACGCTCATCATTTTTAGCATGAGCCAAGACATAGTCAAGAACAGGTTGGACTGCCAAAGGATCGATCGGCTTTGATATACTGAAACAACGTACTAACCGATCATCTAGCGCGTTATTCTGGAGTTTTTTGAACACGCCGGGCACGTCTTGGTAGTGACGTTGGGACGACCACACCGATAACAATGCCTTTTTAAGGGCTCGGAACAATCTCGAGACAAATGACCGATTTTCTGGCAATTCCAACACTTAAAAGTCTTATTAGGTTTGGGAGGCTCCACCTTACATTCAGATACAACTGGTGCACAGGCTTGTACGTACGCTAAGTCAGGTTCTAAGACCATATTTTTACGTGGAGGTGGAACGTATGCTTCGACAGCTGACTTACGAGCTTCCAACTGTCGACCTAACCTTAACAAGTGTGCTACCCATGTAACCTCGACCAATCCTAATTGTCACTGATAGAAAGGGGCAATATTGTTCAGAAGAATTTTGACCTGAACGCTTTCAGCAACCGGAACGCTCAACCTATTAAATATATTGATCATGACCGACGTATAAATTCCCATTGATTCGTCAGGGCCTTGAGTGCGTTTCTTAATTTCTTCGAACAATTTGTCATCGTAATTATAGGGTTGAAATTCCTCGCGAAGACGTTTGACGAGGTCAGTCCAATTATCGCAAAATTTCCTATTAGCCCTAAACCAAATTAACGCCTTCTCTCGAAACAAATCGGATGCGGAAGCGAATAACGTGATTTCGGACACGTTCCTCGAAACGCAGAGTTCGTCAACACGTTCGAGAAAAGCATTTAAAGACAGGACTTTATTATTCCCATTGTAAGATGTAGCGTTATGTAAAATGCGTTTTGGCTGTTGTGTATAGTCAAACACAAGACTCCAAACTCTTGCTTTTTAGCTTTATTGACAATTCTATTTATTTATTAACAAAACATCTCTAAGCCTACTCAGAATATATAAACATGTATAACTCTAAACATACTAATCCCACATCATCTCCCTCAGCCAATTAGTTCAGCGGTTTTGGCTTCTTTTTCTGGTTTCTGATTGAATTCTGACCTAGCTGTTTGTAGCCATAACGATCGACTGGTTTTCTTTGCCGTTCACTTCGTCGCAATGGTTGCTGAGGAGTTTCAGATGATTTTTGTTTCTCTAAATTTTCAGTTGGTTGATTTTTATTTGGAGAGTCTTCAGAACTAGACGTTTGTTTCTCTAAATTTTCAATTGGTTGATTTTTATTTGGAGAGTCTTCAGAACTAGACGTTGGTGTAAAATGGTCCACATTCTTTTCGTTTTTAAACTTGTCAGGTGTATTTGCTTCTGTCATGCGATAACGCAGTTGGTCAGCGTGTTTCCTTTTTGTTTCACCGTTTATTTCTACTTTCTAATGCGTTGCTGTTTTACGTTTTACAATGCCCTCTCTGCATCCAGTTGGAGTTTTTTGAACACGCCGGGCACGTCTTGGTAGTGACGTTGGGACGACCACACCGATAACAATGCCTTTTTAAGGGCTCGGAACAATCTCGAGACAAATGACCGATTTTCTGGCAATTCCAACACTTAAAAGTCTTATTAGGTTTGGGAGGCTCCACCTTACATTCAGATACAACTGGTGCACAGGCTTGTACGTACGCTAAGTCAGGTTCTAAGACCATATTTTTACGTGGAGGTGGAACGTATGCTTCGACAGCTGACTTACGAGCTTCCAACTGTCGACCTAACCTTAACAAGTGTGCTACCCATGTAACCTCGACCAATCCTAATTGTCACTGATAGAAAGGGGCAATATTGTTCAGAAGAATTTTGACCTGAACGCTTTCAGCAACCGGAACGCTCAACCTATTAAATATATTGATCATGACCGACGTATAAATTCCCATTGATTCGTCAGGGCCTTGAGTGCGTTTCTTAATTTCTTCGAACAATTTGTCATCGTAATTATAGGGTTGAAATTCCTCGCGAAGACGTTTGACGAGGTCAGTCCAATTATCGCAAAATTTCCTATTAGCCCTAAACCAAATTAACGCCTTCTCTCGAAACAAATCGGATGCGGAAGCGAATAACGTGATTTCGGACACGTTCCTCGAAACGCAGAGTTCGTCAACACGTTCGAGAAAAGCATTTAAAGACAGGACTTTATTATTCCCATTGTAAGATGTAGCGTTATGTAAAATGCGTTTTGGCTGTTGTGTATAGTCAAACACAAGACTCCAAACTCTTGCTTTTTAGCTTTATTGACAATTCTATTTATTTATTAACAAAACATCTCTAAGCCTACTCAGAATATATAAACATGTATAACTCTAAACATACTAATCCCACATCATCTCCCTCAGCCAATTAGTTCAGCGGTTTTGGCTTCTTTTTCTGGTTTCTGATTGAATTCTGACCTAGCTGTTTGTAGCCATAACGATCGACTGGTTTTCTTTGCCGTTCACTTCGTCGCAATGGTTGCTGAGGAGTTTCAGATGATTTTGTTTCTCTAAATTTTCAGTTGGTTGATTTTTATTTGGAGAGTCTTCAGAACTAGACGTTTGTTTCTCTAAATTTTCAATTGGTTGATTTTTATTTGGAGAGTCTTCAGAACTAGACGTTGGTGTAAAATGGTCCACATTCTTTTCGTTTTTAAACTTGTCAGGTGTATTTGCTTCTGTCATGCGATAACGCAGTTGGTCAGCGTGTTTCCTTTTGTTTCACCGTTTATTTCTACTTTCTAATGCGTTGCTGTTTTACGTTTTACAATGCCCTCTCTGCATCCAGTTGGAGTTTTTGAACACGCCGGGCACGTCTTGGTAGTGACGTTGGGACGACCACACCGATAACAATGCCTTTTAAGGGCTCGGAACAATCTCGAGACAAATGACCGATTTTCTGGCAATTCCAACACTTAAAAGTCTTATTAGGTTTGGGAGGCTCCACCTTACATTCAGATACAACTGGTGCACAGGCTTGTACGTACGCTAAGTCAGGTTCTAAGACCATATTTTTACGTGGAGGTGGAACGTATGCTTCGACAGCTGACTTACGAGCTTCCAACTGTCGACCTAACCTTAACAAGTGTGCTACCCATGTAACCTCGACCAATCCTAATTGTCACTGATAGAAAGGGGCAATATTGTTCAGAAGAATTTTGACCTGAACGCTTTCAGCAACCGGAACGCTCAACCTATTAAATATATTGATCATGACCGACGTATAAATTCCCATTGATTCGTCAGGGCCTTGAGTGCGTTTCTTAATTTCTTCGAACAATTTGTCATCGTAATTATAGGGTTGAAATTCCTCGCGAAGACGTTTGACGAGGTCAGTCCAATTATCGCAAAATTTCCTATTAGCCCTAAACCAAATTAACGCCTTCTCTCGAAACAAATCGGATGCGGAAGCGAATAACGTGATTTCGGACACGTTCCTCGAAACGCAGAGTTCGTCAACACGTTCGAGAAAAGCATTTAAAGACAGGACTTTATTATTCCCATTGTAAGATGTAGCGTTATGTAAAATGCGTTTTGGCTGTTGTGTATAGTCAAACACAAGACTCCAAACTCTTGCTTTTTAGCTTTATTGACAATTCTATTTATTTATTAACAAAACATCTCTAAGCCTACTCAGAATATATAAACATGTATAACTCTAAACATACTAATCCCACATCATCTCCCTCAGCCAATTAGTTCAGCGGTTTTGGCTTATTTTCTGGTTTCTGATTGAATTCTGACCTAGCTGTTTGTAGCCATAACGATCGACTGGTTTTCTTTGCCGTTCACTTCGTCGCAATGGTTGCTGAGGAGTTTCAGATGATTTTTGTTTCTCTAAATTTTCAGTTGGTTGATTTTTATTTGGAGAGTCTTCAGAACTAGACGTTTGTTTCTCTAAATTTTCAATTGGTTGATTTTTATTTGGAGAGTCTTCAGAACTAGACGTTGGTGTAAAATGGTCCACATTCTTTTCGTTTTTAAACTTGTCAGGTGTATTTGCTTCTGTCATGCGATAACGCAGTTGGTCAGCGTGTTTCCTTTTTGTTTCACCGTTTATTTCTACTTTCTAATGCGTTGCTGTTTTACGTTTTACAATGCCCTCTCTGCATCCAGTTGTCCTTTCATTTTGTACCCAGACAGGTGCTCTAGGTAGAAATGATCTTTCAACTGCTTTCTTATCATGAACCACCTTCTGCTTTGTAATTTCTTTTTCCATGTATCGTCTTGATTCTGGCTTTAAACGATCCAATAAATTAGGTAGACGACGTTTCAAAAACATTTCTGCTGGTGATTGCCCAGTAGTTTTCTGCGTTGATATTCTATAAGCCATCAAGACCGATTGTAATTTTTCTTCTAAAGTACCTTTTTCCGTCGCTGTCAATCGATGTTTAAGGGTCTGGATAAATCTTTCCGCCAATCCGTTTGTCTTTGGATGATACGGAGTCGTCTTAACATGTGTAATACCTCGTTTCTTGCAAAAATGGCTAAATTCTGCAGATATAAACTGAGGCCCATTGTCACTTACAATCTGAACTGGATTTCCAAATCTCGAAAACCATTCCATCAGAACGTTTATTATTTTAGTTGATGTAGCCTTTCTCATGCTTTTCACTTCGGTCCATTTAGAATAAGCATCAATCAAAACAAATAGCATACGATTTTCAATGGGACCAGCGAAATCAATATGAACACGCTCCCAAGGAGCATTCGGTACATTCCACGAATATAAAGGCACTTCCATTGGCCAATTTCGATTTTGTTGACATGCTGCGCAAGACTTCACAAATTGCTCAATATCTTCGTCAATTTTTGGCCACCACACATAATGATGAGCTAATGAACGAGTTGCTACGATTCCTAAATGTCCCGTATGAAGCATTTCTAAAATACGCTGTTGACATGTCACTGGGACCACCACTCGTCCATGCCAAATAATAATTCCATGGTTAACGGATAATTCATGACGTTTATCGTAAAATGTAATCAATTCCTCGGGCAACCGTTTCTTTTCTGGCCATCCAGTCGCCATAAAATTCAAAACTTTCGATAATCTCGAATCCGTTCCAGTTTTCTTTTTTAGTTCCTTACTATCTAATCTAATGCCAAATTTTTCTAATCGTTCAAATGTAGCACGTAAATTCCGAAGATGTTCTTCGTCTGTGTCGCCTGTCACAATAATATCGTCGATGAACCATGCAGTTGAAGGTAGCCCTTGCAAAATTTGGTCCATAACATATTGAAATAACTGAGGAGCCGACGAAATACCAAAAGGACAACGTTTGTAAGCGTAGAATCCTCTGTGAGTTGCAATGACGAGATAGCGTCTCGACTCCTCTGAGACCGGAAGCTGAAGATAAGCATCTTTTAGATCAATGATTGAAAATTTCTTACCTCCGTTTAGCTTGGTCGCGATTTCTTCAAAAGTGGGCATCAGGTGTTCATCCACGATTATGAACGGATTTATAGTCACTTTGAAATCGCCACATATCCTGATTTCTCCCGATTTCTTCTCCACATTTACTGTAGGTGATATCCATTCCATAGGTGTAGACCCAGGATCAATTTTCTCTAAAATGTCTGCTTTCTCTAATCTGTCGAGTTCGTCGTCTACTCGTTTTCTCAGGGCAAAAGGTACGGGTCGGGCTTGAAATCGTTTTGGTATCGCTCCCTCCCGCAGTCGAATAACGGCCTTATGTTCCTTGATTAAACCGCCTTCGCCCGAAAATAATTTTGGAAAATTTTTCATTAGAACTTTGGCTTCTTCGCTAGCCAAAACTTCTTTTGCAGCTGGTGTCAATTTTCCTTTCTCGTTTGCTCTAATCGTCGTTTTAACTTTTTTTATCTTGACACCGTTCAGTTTTACTCCAAAAACACGTGCCCAGTCAAATCCGAATAAAGGCACATCCTCCACGTTTGCTACAACCAATTTCAGAACTCGTAGTTTGCCAAAAGCTTCGACATTTACTGTTGTCTCCCCGAGTAAATCGATAGGTTTTCCTCCGTAGGCCAACAGTGACTTTGTAGGTCGCAACATGGGTTTGCCTAATTTCTTCCAGGTATCGACTCCAACAGTCGATTGCAAAGCTCCTGTGTCGAAATCCATTGTCAGTTTCCGACCATTTATTCTTGTACGTACAACCGTTTTTTCAGTCAAAACATCTAATTTTCGAATAGATCTGTACACCGACACTTCGGCATTCTCGTTGCTTTCTGAACTCAAGCTGTCTGATTGTGAATAATCGTTCGATGTCTCGTCGTCATATATTCGCTTCAATTTATTTCTTGGCTTTTTCTTTACGTCACGCTGTTTGGTTTTCTTTAAACACATTCTGGAAAAATGACCTTCTAATCCGCACGAATGGCACAGAGCACCAATCGCTGGACATTTCTTTTCGCCTTTATGTTTTTCTCTTCCACATCGTCCGCAACTGCTAGTATTTTCTTGTTTCCAACGTCGGCGGCCTGAATAATCATGACTTATTCGTCCACTAGTCTTCTTGACTGATGTATCTTCTATTCGACCCTTCCGACACTCATTTTCCGCTCTTTCAATTGTTTCAGCGAAGCGCACCACCTGCTCAAAAGTCAACTCCGCTACTCCTTCACGTCCTTCAGGCCACTTTTGCCTGACTTCGATTTCAACTTTGTCGTGATTAATACCAGCTACGAAACGATCCCGTAAAATAAAATCGATGACATCCGCTGCATAACCAGCCACATCCGCCAGCTCCCGCAAAGCATTTGCATACTGTCCAAAACTTTCATGTTCCAACCGATTTCTTTTCATAAAATCCAATTTCGCTGAGAACATAGTCATTTTGGGTTTATAATAATCCCGTAAAGCGTTCTTTACGTCATCATAAGTTTGATCATTTACGTCATTAGGGCGAAAGTGATTTCTGACTATTTTCAATGGTTCCGAGCCAATACATGCCAACAAGAGGGTCCGACGAGCATTAGCATAATCTACGTGACTACCAATAATACCTTTCGCTCGAAATGCTTGTTCCATGGCAAAAATATAATCATCCCAGGATTCCTTTCGTTTATCGAATTTGTCGAATGAAAATCGTAGCATATCATTTCGTAATGTATTTGCCTGCGTTGCTTCTAGTGCCATGTTTTCTTTTACACTTACGAAATCAGCATAACTGTCAGATCTCCAAAATCAATTTATTCCCAAACTAATGGAATCCCACCGCTGTCACCAATAAATGTAGCGTTATGTAAAATGCGTTTTGGCTGTTGTGTATAGTCAAACACAAGACTCCAAACTCTTGCTTTTTAGCTTTATTGACAATTCTATTTATTTATTAACAAAACATCTCTAAGCCTACTCAGAATATATAAACATGTATAACTCTAAACATACTAATCCCACATAAGACAAACCCCATTTAGAAACAGGCACGGACTTAATTTCGTTACTGGCCCCAGAGTGTGTAGCAGCTTTAACTGTAAGAGGCGTGGCTTCAATTCGCGATGTATTTGCTTTTGGCGGCGATGGAGTAGCCAAAGGTGACAAAGTCGCACTCGGCGGTGAAATAGAGTCCGGAACTACGCAAGATACCGATAAAGGATTGTTCTGAAAATGGTCGGCAATCGCGGTTAAATCAAGTAAAGGGGATGCTGTTACCCCAGTAACTTCCGGTTCTTTCGGCGCAAAATTGAGCGCGGTTTGTTCGAAGTCGAACGCAAGTTCGTCTAGCGTTCTCAAGATGGCGGCACGTTGTCGCGTCTCGTCACTATTCGTCGGTTGGGAGCGCTGAGCGCGTCCAATGGCATGAGCCAACTTAGCGGAAATTTTATCGTGAATGCACACAGCTGTTGAGCCGGGAAGCGACTCTATTAAACAGCGAATCTCGCTAATCTTTTCCTGCAGAGCTGTCACGTCTTCGTCAAAAGTCACGTCATATTTTGGTACAGGCAGGCGTAAATCTTTTTCTAATCGCATTTGCCGTCTTAAATTAGCATGTTTTTGCGCAACTGTTCCGTCAATTTGGATACCTCTTACCAATAATTCATAATTTAATTCCTCAGAATTAAGACGGTCCGGTAATAGTTTATATTCCATTATAATGCGCAACTTATTCTAACAAAATAAGTGTTCTGGACGTAATATTCTTAAACAACAAACAAAACAACAAAACGCAAAACAAAATCGAGCCACACGCGTTTGGGCGCCAAAACTTGCTACCTACCTGCGTAGATAGGCAGAAGTTTTACATTGGAGCGAAACTTTACTCCAATGTTGTCAGCCAGCTACAGTGGGACGGGAGGGTTCAAATCCAAACCGCGAAGGCCAAAACCCATAAGAAAATAGGCGCCACTTAATTTTTTTTGAAAGGGGGACAAGGTGAAAATTAAGAAAACCCGTTACATCCAGAACACGTCAATTTACTTAGTCACAAACAACAATCATAAAAGAATATACACAAATAAATAAAATATGGGGAACACAAACGTTTACAACATATTCAACTTGGTCGGATCCGAACTTCGCATTAAACTATATTAACATAATTCAAATCGTAACTAATGCAACAGAATACAAAAGAAGGCAATCTCCGGTTATTTGCACGCGTCAACGCTCGTCTACTTATATCATAATTAATTTACACCGGCGGTTACGCAATAAGTTGCAAGTTTAATTGCGGCAAAATCAAAGTAATGGATCAAAAACTAAATCCGCGAACTATCGCTCAAAACTAAGAAAAGAAATTGTAACGCTCCGACCTTTATTCCTTTGATATCCGATTCGTTTGTCGGTGTCTTTGCGGCAATGTCGCAGCGACGCTTTGTAGTGTGCCGGCTTCCGCGTAGAGGGGCGAGGGAGGGAACTTCCAACGCCGTAATTCGCGATGCACCCAACGAGAAATAACTCTTGATATAGGTCCAAGATTAAAATCTAGGATTAACGATAGCTCTTGCTAGAAGCTCACGATAAAGGCCTATAAGCAATGAAATAAAACGAACACATAAGTCAAACCGAGAGTTGCTGCGTATAGAACTTACCTCGGTCTGTTACCGAAGCTGGGACAAACCACGGGACACGTGGTTTTTCCTGCCTCACAACTGGGTCTAATCAGAGTCGGCAATTAGCCGTAGAAATGCACTAACATCCCTTCGATGTAATGGCACGCACAAATAAAAATATTTACGAAAAGAGAGTGTGACCCAAGAGACGGCAAGTTTCGTTCTGACAATGGCGCAACATTTCTCGTTTGATAAACAAGGAACGATTATAAACAAGCGAGACACCTTCTAATCTTACCTCCGGGGAACTTTCTTAGTAACAGTGGGAACCAATCGGCTGAAAGGGCAAAGATCACGCATAATACGCGTCCAGAAGTAGAACTTCGTTATAATTCGTTCCATTCCTCACATACACGCGATTTTGAACTCAAATAAGGATTGGATTACGTATATAAAATGAATTTGTTTAAATAAATGAAGGTCCTGTTAATAGAAATATGCTAAAACGAAAGTTTAAGAAAAATTACGCCGGCGAAATACGGGTATTCCTACACTGACTGCAATGTGTACAACGACGCGGTCCAAGGAATAATCCGACACGTCGAATTTCGCATATACAGGGCGTGTTCGGAACTGAAATGAAGGCTGGACGGTGGCAATGCATATACAGGGGGTATTCAGAACAGGAATGAAAAAAATGAACTGTAACACAACATATTTTTCACTTCTGACGAAGCTGTCGAACGACGGTGAAACGTAAAGTGTTATAGTGCGCGATTTAGTGTCCGCTTAAAAGATTTTGTGATAACAGAATACTATTCTGTCAAACGCTTTAGAGAAGTCGGTGTAAATAACATCCATTTGTGTGGAATTATCTAATGCTGTGGTAATGTCCTGTGTAATACAAGCTAAATTCGTGACTGTTGTTCTCCCCTTCATGAAACCGTGTTGAATTGGTGATAGTTTTGAGTGCACAGCATCGTACAATTTATCGTAAATAACTTGTTCAAAGATCTTGGAAAAAATACACAGGATAGAATTTGGCCGATAATTACGCACATCGGAGACATCTCCTTTTTAAAACACTGGGGTGATGCTGGCCATTTTCCAAGTAGAAGGCAAAGTGTTGTCCATCAGCGCTAAATTTATGGGTTCAATAAGAACTTGACGACAATCTTTTATCAAAAACGACGGTATTTGATCACAGCCAGTAATTTGCTTATTTTTCATTCTCCGTCCATATTAGCTTCGGAAGATGTCTTCATTTGTAATACAAGAGATAGAAAAGGTGTCATTATACAATGTATTTTTTTAAAAATGCCATAAAAGTTGGCCATGAAAATTAAAACTCATGTCGTAGCTTGGCATTTAACACATGCCAAATCTGAAAATTTAAAGTAAATGAATGGAGCTAAGACATGAATTTTCTTTTCCACAGCCACCCCTTATGGCATTTTTAAAAAAACACATGTTATATCCCGACGTATGACGCGTCGTCCATAATAATAGGGAGTTTTTGCAATCACGTTTCACGTGCCCGTCATCCTTTAACGTTAACTTTATTAACCCCGGTGTAGGAATTTACGTAATTTACACTTTGAAAGTTTTTGCATCATATTACGTCGACGTAAATGTGAATGTGAATCAAGAAAGTAAATCACAGTATTTTGTCTTGTCAGATTTGATTGCAGTCATTGTCATTTAATTTATGTACCAAATCTGAGTTTTGTGACTTTCGATAACATATTCCAATGCTTTGAAATGTCAAATTTCATAAACTGACCGGCCCGTCATTGCATACGTGATGAACTTAGGTTTCACGTAGTCCGTCATACAAAAAACGTGATCGTAAACGTTGAAGCTGAATGTAACTAAGCAACTGGTCATTTACGTATACGTTTAATACGAAAACGTAATTGCAAAAACTCCCTAATATTTGTGACCAGTAAATAAACACTAGAGAACATTTTGGCAAAAGCATTCACTATATCAATTGGATTGTTGTACTGATTATCATCATCGTGCATCAAGGATGGAATTCGAGAACTTCCCTTCTTATGTTGCACGTACTGCCAGAAGTATTTGGGATCGCTCTTTAATTGAGATTCCGCTTTAGAAATATACCTAATCTTCGTAAGCAACATTGACTAAATTTTTCGTAATGTACCTCATTCTACTAAATTCGTTATAGAAACATACACGCCTCATGGATTTCCATTTGCGATGGTAGAATTGCTTGAGTTTAAGATTACGTTTTATCTCCGATGTAAACCAAGGAAGGAATGAATCACGTGATGAGGATGTACAGGGTGACTACACGAGAATTCCTACCCCCTTTAACTCTTTTATTTTTGGTATGTAGGTAAAGTGATCTTCCTTTTGAATTTAGGAGAAGATTTAGTAAGATAAAATGATTCTCATTTCAAATTAGGGAGATATACCAAATTTCAACATCCTAGAAAAAAAATTGAGAATCATTTTATCTTACTAAATTTTTCTCCTAAATTCAAAAGGAACACCACTTTACCAACACAGATTTTACTTCTTCTTGTGTTAATTCCGCCACCTTGAAGACTTTCGGCGTCAACTTTGACACAAATTCATTTCACGCCAAGCAGACCTGAACTGCAGAACATGAAATCTTAATTCAAAAATTTTTGGTCCATTATACGTATTGTAAACTCAATCCAGGGACATAATGTATAATAAAACTAATAATGTAGAAGGCTTCTATCAAATAATTCCTATTTAATTTTTTCATTTGTGAATTTAGAAAGAAAAAAGATAAAAGAAGTTGTAGAATTTGCTACAGATATTCACAAAAAACAATTGAGCGACGGATACCCAAAAAATAAACGAAAGTTTTGGTTTTAAATAAACTTTAAATAAAATTTCGTTAATTTTTTGGGTATCCGTCGCTCAATTGTTTTTTTGTGAATATCTGTAGCAAATTCTACAACTCCTTTTATCTTTTTTTCTTTCTAAATTCACAAATAAAAAAATTAAATAGGAATTATTTGATAGAAACCTTCTACATTATTAGTTTTATTGTATATCTAGTCCAATTAGAATTTAATTTAGAATCGAAAAACGTAATATACAGGGTGTTCCATTTAAAAAAATCCAAGTTTAGTTTATATCTCGTTTATCCGACCATCAATTGTTTTTCTGTGAGCACTCAGAGAAACTTTGAATGAGTCCCTATAAGTCTTGTATTAAACATTTTTTCCTAAAATCAAAAATAAAAAAGTTAAAGTGGGTAGGAATTCTCACGTAGTCACCCTGTACATGAAGGAACATTTCTGTCCAATAAGTTGTACAACTTTTTATAAAAGGCGTCAACACATTGATCAACATTTTCGTAATATCTCAAAGTTGACCAGTCTGTCGTAAAAATTTCATTATACAGTGAATAATAATTTCCTTTCCTGAAGTTATAACGCTTATTATTATTAGAAGGAAATGAAGTGTGATTATCTGTGCGCGTTATTTCCACATTTATTGAAATAGCTGGATGAAACTCATCTTCGGGGACCATCGGTGCTTGGTCGCGATAAACAAATATATGTGAACTAATGTTAGAGAATATAAGATCAAGTAACAAGCCACGACTGTTAAGGACATGATAGAATTAATTTAAATCTAGTACACTAGAGAAATTGTTTAGAATTTCCAATTTTGAATTTTCGGATGTAGCGCTGAAATATTGCGGTATATTAAAATCACCTGCTACTATCGTTGGATAGCCCATAAGAGACATTTCCAAATATTGAAAAAACGTATTCAAATAATCACTACAGACATCAGGTGGAACATATAATGTCACACAATATACTATGCCAACTGATAATAAGCATTGACATATACTGGTGCTTTAAAGTATCCGAATGAAAAGCAATAAAATAGTTCGAATTTGACCCTTGTGGTAAACTTCCACAGTGCCAGGCGGTCACGCCGGTCATCCGAATACTTTTAAGCACCAGTATACAACCGTATCGATCAGAGGTACAACAGAGTCGATTTGAGAGGTGTTAATTAATTCGCATTGTATATTATTACGAATGGCAATAAATAAATATTAAATTTTTATTTTTAATTTAAATATTTTAGTTTGTCACAAACATTCCGTCGATTTTTTTTGCCAAATAGTCAATTAAAGTAAGTACGGTAAACGATATTTTCTAATTAGTGAACCTAAATCATGCTTTCAATTTTAATAAGTTTTCTTTTTGTAAACAAAATGGCCAGCGACGACGGCGATTTAAACTGTACACCGCCTGAAATTGACGAACAATCTATTGCCTGAAAAATCAAAAGATTTGAAAAATATGTGTATACGTAATCTACATACTTAATGAAGAACTGTAAATAAAGTAATTCAGGGGATAATTGCTGTAATTATTCCATTGTAATAAATTGATTGTTATATTCCTGTTTTCTAAGTATATTTAATAAATTAAATTATATTTTTTATTCGACTCAATAATTAATCGGCGTGCAATAATTTATATGCAGCAGTTTATCTCTATACTGTCATGTTAAGCGAAAAAACGTATCTGCAAATTTGATATTTTTGAAATGTCTTAAGTTTTCTTGAAATAGTGCCCGAACTGAATGGCAAAATATATTATAATGATACTTTATTTACAAAATAGATACCTATTCAATGATTGAAATACGCCAATATTGTTTAGTATGTTGGCAATTATGAACCAAAAAAAAAGACGGTTGGCAGAACTGAAAGAGAAGAAACGGAAGTGTACGACTCGTGCGAGAAAAGAGAGGTTATAAAGAGATAATATAACAGAAAGCAAGATTTTTTTTGTGTGCGTGCGTTAGAAAATAGTAAGTTAATAAGTAAGCAAACGAGTGTTAAAGAAAATTGTAAAGAGAGTACCAATACATCTAAACAGATTTACATTGTATTATTTTATGTAAAGCCAAGTAACAAGTAAAGCAAAAAAAGGTTAATTTATAACAAAATCAGAAGTGCGATATCCGCACAAACAAAAAACAAGGAGACGTGTGATCAACTGCGTAATTATTTATCATTAGACAGTTATTTCTGAGAGTAACAGTAAGCAGTAAGGGAAACTTTATAGTTAAAAACAATCTTCGTATGTAAAACAGATAACCTGAGTGCGTCAATATACAGAGTGCTGATAAAGTCCCGCAACAAGCTCATAATTTGTTTATTTGAAGTTTTTTCGCAAAATCCTGAAACCCTGCCTTTTTAAAATTAAAAATTCACCTTCTATTGCAAAAATCTTTTCTCGATCGGCATTTGTTTTTCCGCTGTGACGTCATCATTTTTTTTAAATGGCAACCCTAACTTTTTAATGTAGATTTTGATAGTCCTTCTTATCAGCAAAATGGCGATGTAAAAAAGTTAATACTTTCCACAACAAATTTTTCGAAAAAATAGACATTACAATTCAAAAATACATTGTTATTTTATTTTATTTTAGTGATAATCTTGAAATTGAAAACAAAAACAAGTAGAAATTAACGAACATATTGAAACTGTTCTCCAGGAACCAATTGTTGAGATTTTCATTGCAGCAAAACATAAATTTTTCAAAAAAATTCTAGACGATGGTCTGGATCATGTCTATTTTTTCGAAAAATTTGTTGTGGAAAGTACTAAATTTTTTACATCTCCATTTTTCTGACAAGAAGGACTATCAAAATCTGCATTAAAAAGTTAGGGTCGCCATTTAAAAAAATTAATGATGTCACAGAGGAAAAACAAATGCCGATCGAGAAAAGATTTTTGCACTAAAAGGTGTCTTTTTAAAATAAAAATTTACCTGTCTCAGGATTTTACGAGAAAACATTAAATAAACAAATTATGAACTTGTTGCGGGACTTTATCAGCACCCTATAGTTCGATTACTGTATGTAAATAAAATAATAATGTAAGAACCTGATTCAGAAGACAGTGTAACAGGTGAATGTGAAATGGGAAATCCGAGAGTACCAGGCACATCTGAATCAGATATCTACATAGTTCGTATGATGGATCTCTTTATTCGCGAAAGCCAGAAAAGAGATTAACTGTTACAAGAGTTAGTCGATAAACTTAGTCCATCCAAAGCATCAAATGCTGACGCGATGACAGCCGGAGCATGTGAGCAATCATCAGAAATAACGAAGTAACACATCGTACAGCTAAACTGGGACATCCTGTATATTCGAAAGTAATTTTAAATTATGCGGAGCTTGAAAATATGATACTTTTGTATAAAACATTTTTCCATATTTTCATTAGAAAAGGCGTAAATGAAGAAACCCGGTTAAATGCCACAGACTGTATAATATAAATTCACAGATTGAATAAATCATGTAGGTATAATCATCAAGCAACAGCTGAACATAATAACAAGAACACATATCACATAAATGGACTAGTTGATTACAATATTGAAACAAAATTAATAATCACATACATACTAAAATTAGGCTTAATATTAGTTGATTACTACAATTGGATTAAGTTTCGTAAGCGATTTTGAAAAGCTTTTAAAGAAATACCTGTGAAACTTACATCATTATAGTAATTATTGGCTAAAGCCATCATCCTATTAATTGGCGACTGTTGAATGTAGTTTGCTTTGCAGTACCTAATATTAAACAGCAATTGGTTACGAGTATCTCGGAGTGGTACGTTTATATTGATGTCGTGTAAAATATCTGGGGCGTCCGGTAATGTATTTAATATCTGGAATAAAAATCCAAGTTGCATATACTCTCTTCGCTATTTTAGGACGGGCGGCCACTGAACGCGAAACTAAGCTAAGCTGAGCGAAACTAAGTTTTTTGAAAATTAGCTCCAACGTAATCTTACGCGGACGTGGCAACTAAAGCTAAGCGAAGCGAAGTTAGGATAGCAAAGATATAAAACGATGTTTATCTTTGCTCGGTTGCCTCGTCCGCGTAAAATCTTACGCTGGAGCTAATTTTCAAAAAACTTAGTTTCGCTCAGCTTAGTTTAGTTTCGCGTTCAGTGGCCGCTCGCCTTTAAAGTTGGTAGTCCTACATAGAGCATCGTGTCATCTGTGTTGAGATAAATATTCTAATTGCTAAGTTTGTATTTGATCGTTTTACAAAAATTTAACTGTAACTTCAAATCTTTGGATTTGCGTTCCGTGATAAGGAGACCATATCACGCAGCCATATTCTAGGACAAATCGCACCAATGAATTATAAATGATAACCAAGGAATTAATATCTTTCATATTGCGAGTACATCTTTTTATGCAGCCAAGTATTTTGGAACTTCTCGATAATATGTAGTCACAATGCGTTGTGTAATTTAATTTCTTGTCAAGAAAAATTCCTAAATCCTTTATTTCATGAACTTCCTTAATTACTACAGAATTAAGTTTATAAGAAGTTGAGCAGTTATTATTTTTCCTGCTGTAACATAACTATAAATATTTTTTTCATTCAACGTCATGCTATTTAATTCACACCATTCCTCGATCATTTTTAGGTCATTTTGTAAAATATCTACATCCTCTGCAGTTTCAATTGTTCTAAAAAATTTTAAATCATCCGCAAATAACAGGTATCTGGATCGAAGCTTGCTCCCGACATAATTTATAAACAGCAGAAACAATAGAGAGATATCGGTAAAGCGTATAACGCTTACGTTCGTAAATTACGCAAAGCAGTATTGTCTAAACGTATTGCAGTATTTACTTCCTAATTTACAGTTATCGGAACATTGAATACCGCGATACACAAATACATCTTATAAGTTTTAACTTAACTTTTTATATTTGTGCGAAATAAAAATTTAATTAAACTCTCAAAAACAGAAGCCTTTTTGTCTAAAACTAAGTGGTAAACAAATGTAAACAAAAGCCTGCCGTCAAAAGTTACAACAGTGCGCATGCGGGACTTATACGTTATGCAAGTAACGCACGGAATTATTTGCTCGTAAATTACTCCATGCGGTAACGGTATTAACGTTTTCGTCCTTCAGAATCGAATCGCGCATGTCTCAAATGTCAAATTAGCGCAGCGTAAATACTGCATAACGTTATTCGCTTTACCGATTTCTCTCTAATAAAGGACCAATATTAGAACCTTGAGGTACGCCAGATGTCATATCGTACCATTCAGAGATATGATTTTTTATTTTTACCTGTTGTCTCCTGCCTGACAAATAGCTACTTATCCATTTTAGTAGAGGATTACGTATGCCATATTCGGATAACTTTTGAATGAGTACAGAATGATTCACTTTATCGAACGCTTTGCAGAAGTCCATATAAATGACATGAACATCATGTCCTCATTCAAAGCCATTGAAAATATGTGTTACAAAAGTGGTCAAATTAGATGTAGTAGATCTCGCTGTAAAAAATCCATGTTGTTCTTTTACAATAAGGTGTTTCAAAGAATTAAAAAGATGCGATGATATCAAACTTTCGAATATCTTGATCGGAGTTGAAAGTATACTAATTGGCCTATAATTTTGTATAGGTATCACGTTTATTGCCGCTTTTGTGGACCGGCATTACGTGTGCATCTTTCCATTTCGTTGGAAATACTCCTTCTTGTAGAGACATATTAAAGATAATGGCTAACGGTTCGGCTAACGAATTAGCACATTTTAGATAAAAATATGGTGGTATACTATCAGCTCCTGAACCTTTTTTTGGATCCAAATTTTGCAATTTAACAAAGACCTCATCTGGGGAAATAGAGAAATTATAAATGTTGGTTATAGCATGTGTATCAAAATTTATCTTGACGCTATCCTTCTTGTTAAATACTGAAGAAAAAATCTTGCATAGGTATTTACAACATTCTCTGTACCAATGATGGTTTCACCTCCTTGGTGCATACAAGTGGGTATCTCATTGCATTTTGTTTTATCATTTACGAAATTCCAAAAGCATTTTGTATCAGAAGGCAATTACGAGTCTCTCCTTTAATCCAACACGCTTTACATATTTTTCAGTCATTACGTCTGTGATTGCACAACTATCGCGCACTACCGGTTTTCTCGGGCATTTATTTGCTAGATGGCCACCGTCGCCACAAGCGAAACATTTTCTAGACGGGCACTGACTTCTTAAATTGCCCTGACTACCGCATCCAAAACACGCTTTATTTTCAGACGATTTTTGTTCAATTGTTTTCTGCCGACCGCTATTCTGCTGTGCGTCACTTTGCTGCCAATAATTTTTCGACGTCTTCACCGTGGACTCGGAACCCGAAGCAGTCCTGTATCGTAGCGACACTTTTTGAAACGCTTCCGTCAACGCTTCTAAAGATTCAAACCGCTGTACATACGCGTGATCCCGTAATGAGACATCCGGTATGCCTTCGATTACATAATCAAGAAGTTCGTCTTCATCGTTAATTGGTATTGCATTTGCTAAAATAGTTTTATCGTGAGCGTATTCGCGAAACGTCTCGGTCGTCTTCCAGGTACGGTCTTGAAACTTTTTACGAACTGCTACTTTACTCCACCGGCACGTGAACATCGATTTTAATTCTGACAAAAGCTTATCAAATGTCATTGTGACGAATTCGGGACGTGAATGTAACCATTCGAGCGCCTGTCCTTTAAGCCGCATACTTAGTAGAATTTTTGCCGCATTATCGTCTACGTATAAATCGTACGCATTTTTCAAAAAGCATAGTCTTTTGACCCAATTATCGCAGTCTGTGTTTTTACCTTCAAAATGATTTAACATTTCTGCGATCACCGAAACATTAATGCGTTGTCTCGTATTTTGACAAATTGGAACAAAGTCACCTGATTCCGTGCTTGATTCCAACGTACAGTTGTTTGTCTGCGCTGGCCTCACGTTTTCCACCGGCGCATTTTCTTCCACCAACACGCTGACTCCAGGTGAGCCGCTGCTTCCCCGTCGCAGCCCTCTCACCGACGACGCGACGCCATCATCCTCTCTCAGCGCGCTCCCTCCTGCCAACGTATCAAGGTTACTAAAGAGACAAGGTTGCCTGGTAACTTTCAACGTCATCGCAACGTCACTCAGTAGGCCCATTTAATGCATGTACACAAATAGATGGCCTACTGGATGACGCGTCACTCCACGACTTACCGGGCAACCTTCTCTCTTTAGTAACCTTGCCAACGTATCACCTTCTACCGCTGCCTTGCGCACGCAACAGCATCACTTCTCTCTTCAACAACTCTATCTCCTTCTTTAGCACGGCTTTCTCTCTCCTCTCTAACGTGCGCTCTCTCTCAACTTCTCTTTGCCTCACTGCTCCGTCACTTCAGCCATCTTGGCTTATGCTTTCTTCTTCTTCTGGCCGTCTATTTATTTCGCGCATGTCTGCATTAGCACCGATGATGATTGCCTGTCCATTTGCTTCATCTTCATTAGTGCTATCCTCGATTTCCGTTGACCATGTATTTTCAGGGTCAACTTCCATTAAACGGTTTACCAACTCTTGTTTATTCCCCGACGTTGCTGCATTTCTATCCCGCAGGAACGTTTTCAATTGCGTAATCGTCAGCAGTCTTCGATCCATTTTAATATTTACTGTTCGTTCACAGGAAACAAAACAATACACAATTAAAACCCAAATACTTTTCAACTACGCCTTGGTTTCTTCCACGATCATCCGGTTGTATCTATCCCGGCTGAGCCCCCAAAAATTGTGGGTTTAGTGGTTTGTGGGTATTATTACAATAAACAATCACTGCACGTTTCAATGTTATTTATTTATGTCTTCTCCAAGAGACACACACCCTTAGCTAACACATGTAACCACTCTACTCGTATGTTCGCTAATGGCTCGACGCGGACTTTCCCCGTCAATTCGCGCTGCGTTATGCGCCCTGTTCAAACTCCCACACTACCAAACGAAGTTTCTGTACATTCTGCACTATATGGCCCAAAAAATTTCTACTATTAATGCTGCTGCAGCTAACATGACTTTTTCCATTATTTACTATACAATGTATTTTTTTTTAAATGCCATAAAGGTTGGCCATGAAAATTAAAACTCATGTCGTAGCTTGGCATCTAACACATGCCAAAACTGACAATTTAAAGTACATACATGAATGGAGCTAAGACATGAATTTTCTTTTCCACAGCCACCCCTTATGGCATTTAAAATAAAACACATAGGGCCAGTTTACAGAAAATTTAATTGCAATCAAATTTTAATGACGTTGTTAATTTGACAGTTCGCAATGTAATTCTTATGGCAACTTAATCGTGATTAGTTTAATTCGAAATTAAATATTTGATTTGCTTTCTGTAAACCCACCCATAGTATTACTTTATAATAGAAATAACAACATTGCGTCACGCAATTTATGAATCGCTTCGACTAATCGCTCGATAGACCATGCTAAGCGACTAATCGATGCGTTTTGTCCCAACGTTTAGTCGCTCCGACTTATCGCTGCAGGTAGACCGTACCTTAACTCACGATGCGACGATCGGGAACCGGATCATTTGAAGCAGAGGCTTCAAGTAGAGATGGACAGTTTGGGAACGAACTAGCTCAACTGAACTACTCATTCAGCTGAGATACAAGAGCTAGCTCGCAATAAATCACATTTGTAGCTCCTAGCTCGCAATGGCGAGTGTATGATGCGTCACATAAATAAGTTCAACAATCGTCTACCTACTTCTTTCGCTCGCTGACTCAAGAAGCTTTAAAGTAACTTCCAGGAATGCGTACGGTTTGTAAAATTGTAAAAAGCACTGGAATGGCATATACATATTTTTTTTAAATCCACTCTACATATAACCACATGAGTGTAAATTAATTTAAAAATTTTTTTTTAAAGATAGTTCATTATAATTTTTACACTTTGTATTTTCAAAAAACTTATTTAAATATATTAAATCTTATTTAAATAAGTAGCCAGATTTTCTCGAAATTTTAGTTTTATAAAACCGGTTTTTCTGTTTTAAACTAAAAACTGTGCTTTTGGCACATTTAATTTCAGTGTCCTTAAAAAACGGTATTTACAACGGTAAACTAAATCGTGCGAAATTTTAAGGCCCCAATGGTAGGTATATTTTTAATAAAACTATCTGTTTATATATTTTCATTGCAAATATTTTACTTTTATTTATATATAATTTAAAAAATTGTTAAGATGAAATATTTTTTTATTAAGTTGTATAAAATGTAGTTAAAAAGATTATTGATTTAATTATATTGCTAATGCCTATAATATGTTAAATTATAACGACTGAAGTACATAATCTAATAGATGTTTTCTTTTATTACATTTTCTTCAAAAGTGTTCCTTACCATACAGTTCACTTAATTGTATGGTTAACTACATTTTATAAACTTACCCTAAGAAAATATTATGATGAACAAAAAATATAGATACAGTATTACAGTAGCCAGACATAAAATAACTATTTAATCACAAAGTGAAAATTGTAATTTCTTGAAGTTCGCTTCGTGGTTTCTATTTTAATAAAACATGAAAATCATTATTTAATACATAATACGTTCTTTTTTCGCTGGCTATGATAGTACTTTTTGTTGTAAAATCCGTTAGAAAATTGATTATACGGATTCACAAAGAAGTACAGATTCCAAAATTATTTCTGTTTTACATACCGTAAAACTCCTTTAAAATATTTTCATAAAATTGATATCATTTTTATAGTGCATGCTACAACTAAATGCGTAATCTAAATCATAACACAACTCAGGTCGGTGAAGCAAATGATAGGTGGGCAACGACGGTGAAATATGTCTCGAATTGAGAGTCGAATATGAATTTGCGCATTGAACCGGTTCAGTTATGAAAGATGCAGTTCTTAAGTGAACCGCGAGTCGACTCACTCGAGAGTTACACATTTCAGTGGCATGCATTTGCGGCTCAGTTTCGAAAGACGCAGATCTTACTGAGTCGCGATCCGAATCACTAGAAGTAGAGAAGTGCGCAGCATCATGAACCGGATCGTGAGTTACTCAGCTCTAATTCGCTAGGATTATCGGTTTGTTATTTAACTGTTCATAATGCAACAGTAAACTCTTATGAACAAAGATTTCTGCTATAAATTAAACTTAATGACACTGACAGTTACAAATAAATGAAATAACACTTGGAAAAATGAATTAATCAAAGACATACAATTTTTTTCCATAGGTCACTTGATTAGAGAAGATATTGATTACGTGTTATATTCAAAGTGTTACACAAAGTCAAATTTCCAAAATTACTGAAAAATATGACGCAACAGTCATACACATGAAGGATGGAATATCGACTAAAATGCAATTCTTTGGAGCACATAAGGAAGGTAAAAACAGCAAACAAATTACTTCCTACAACAAGGAAAACAAATTAATTACTGAATATAAAACCAAGATGCATGAGGTTATTAATCTACAAAATGATATTAACGTATGTCCAAATAAATTTCTGATAAAGGTAGGCCATGGAAAATAAATTATTACATTATTTACATTAAAATATTGTCCAGTTCTTGAGTATTTAAATAAAATTGAAGTTTAATTGGCCATATCTTACAGCTTGATAAGATACCTTTATCAATAATTTATTTGGACATATGGTACAAGACATGGAAACTAAAGCAAGACAAAGGAAAAACAAATCATAAATTCGGAATAAAAATCGTTGGAACCAATAAAAAGTCCAAGGAAGGGTTACTTACACATAAGCCAACTAAGTCCTGAAACAACAGAGAAAGCATTGAAAGAGTTCATGTAGGAAACAGCCTATCACATAGACTTCAGTCTTAAAACGCTTAAAAAAACTGATGACTATGTGTCATATAAAGCGAGTTTTCCACTTAATGTGGTCAATGATGTCCGAAGATATGAGGCGCCTTCCAATTACATGTTTGTGCTACTCGGGGCTAGTCCGGAGATGATCCGAAGGGTTCCAATTATTGTAAGAGCGTGAAGCACCTGAACTGGTCGGTTTTGATTTCCCTTTTCCCCGCGAGCTCCTGTCAAATGCTTAGCGTTTCGAGTACCAGAGTCATGGGGAAAGGAAATACAGTTTGACAGTCGTTATTTCATAAATAGATTTAGCAATGCCTTGATTACAAATAATTAGTTTACTGTTATCGTGCCCTAGTATTACAGTGATAAATCAATGGCATTTAAAATTAAGTCACATAGGTTTTGCATTTCCTGCATTTTATACTTTAGTTACTATATACTATATACTAAAGTATAAAATGCAGGAAATGCAAAACCTATGTGACTTAATTTTAAATGATCCGCTATTAATTCATCTATTAACGGCTCGTTCATTTTCTAGTATTACTTTTTAGTGCAGAAGACCACAACAATGCTTTTTAGAGGTTAACCGGCCGTCACTGAAAAACGCATATAAAAATTGCGCTGTAAATACACCACGCATATACGTCACAAGTGACGCATTTCTAGCGTTCCCATTACGAATTCTAAAGTGTAGCTCAGATCAGATCAGTTCAGGTGCTTAGAAGTTCATGTGTTACATTTAAACATACAGTCGCTGAGGCATAAAACTACAAGTATTAGTGTATATTTGTATAATTTACCTACAGAAGTTGAGGTGCTTGCTTTTAGTGAACATCGGTTGCAGCCAGGTAAAGCAGACTCGATGGTTACCAAATAGCTACCCATTTTACCAGAGATAACCATAAAAATGGTGGTGCCATCATTTATGTTAAGAAGAAAATGAATTTCTCAACAAGGTCAGACATAAATGATGTGTCAGTGAAATGTGAATGTGAATTGGCTGCGGTCCAGTTAAAAGATTTAAATTGTTACCGATCTCCCAATGGGAATATAAAATTGTTTTTCCACTACTAGTACTATAGCCTGTCATTTTGACATGTGTTAGGTTGCTGTGAAAAACAATTTCTCGACCTGAGGTAAATAATTTTTTCCACTACTAGTACTATAGCCTGTCATTTTGACATGTGTTAGGTTGCTGTGAAAAACAATATCTCGATCTGAGGTAAATAATTTTATTATTTACCGGTAAATAATGAACATCAATTGTTACGTACGCTTTCAGGTACAAATCTTTTGATTTTTCAGGCAATAGATTGTTTGCCACTTGTCCGGCAATTTCCCGCATTTCAGGCGGCGTACAATTTAAATCGCCGTACATCGTTTACCGTACTTACTTTATTTAATTGACGATTTGGCAAAAAGATCGACGTAATGTTTGTGACAAATTAAAAAATTTAAATCAACTGTCATATCGGTAATACAGAAAACAGTAAACCTTTCGTAATTTGAAATAAATATTTGTTCAAATTAGAATTATCATTTGCATTAGTAGTGGAAAAAATAGTATATACACCACGGTAGAGAAGTCTTATAACCCTCGATCCTTTACATCCCTCGGCCCTAAGGGCCTCGGGATGTAATCATGCCCTCGGGTTATAACACTAGACTTCTCTACCTAGGTGTATAATATACTATTATTATTTACCGGTAAATAATGAACATCAATTGTTACGTACGCTTTCAGGTACAAATCTTTTGATTTTTCAGGCAATAGATTGTTTGCCACTTGTTCGGCAATTTCCCGCATTTCAGGCGGCGCGGCGTACAACTTAAATCGCCGTACATCGTTTACCGTACTTACTTTATTTAATTGACGATTTGGCAAAAAGATCGACGTAATGTTTGTGACAAATTAAAAAATTTAAATCAACTGTCATATCGGTAATACAGAAAACTGTTAACCTTTCGTAATTTGAAATAAATATTTATTCAAATTAAAATTATCATTTGCACTAGTAGTGGAAAAAATAATATATACACCACGGTAGAGAAGTCTTATAACCCTCGATCCTTTACATCCCTCGGCCCTAAGGGCCTCGGAATGTAATCATACCCTCGGGTTATAACACTAGACTTCTCTACCTAGGTCTATAATATACTATTTTCTACTTTGGGTTCACAATCAACTCATTGTGACACCAAAAACAGTTTCACAATGAAGCTCATTATGAAACTGTTTTTGGGGAAATTTTAGTCAATTTTTAATTGAAAATATTTAATAGATTTTACAAAATAATTCATTATTTATTTGATAAGAAAAATTAATAACTTGTCAATGTGATTTTTGTTTAAAACGAATGGTTGTCAGTGTTGCCTAGGGATGTGCAATGAAACAATCGAGGAAATTTCATAGAGGAAATTTCTTGAAATTTCAACACTTCTCGAAATTAGCAAAACAGTGGAAATTTCTAGGTTTTTGAAATTTCTGTGAAAATTCATTAGCTCTTGGAAATTTCTTTTTCGTTTGGAAATTTCAATGAAATTTCCAAGATATCGATCTTGTACAGCAAAATACTTACAAAAAAAAATATATGAACTGTAATGATTCATCGACACCAGCCGACAGACTGTCTCTTGCGTCACAGCCGTCTAGTCGACGCACCTTAGGCGACAGTCGCGAAAATGCTGCCGGCAGAATCAACTAGATCAGACAGCCCGTCGCGTTCCAGGCCATTCTCGAAGAGAGAGCCCGGTTTATAAAAGCACGCGGCCGGTGAATGGAAGACAATTCAACGTTGGGAGTTCCGCGTTAAAGTTCGTGTTACATTTTCGCTCAGCTGTTAAAATAAATCAGACATAAGCTTGTAAATAAATTATTGTAAATTATAAATAAATTAGTGTTATTTTAAATAAATTAGTTTATTAACTATTTCGTGCTTTGTTTTAAAATAAAAATTAATAGAACCTTTAAAATCGTTACATTGGTGCCAGGTTTGGGGTTCGTGAAAATAAATAAACAATTAAAATTAAATTGAATTTAAAGAAAGTGCAGTGTCGAAAAAGAAACAATGGCTTCAAAGAAAGTGCTGTTAGAAGATTTAAAAGTGACCGACTTGAAAGCCGAATTAGAAGAACGCGAATTGGAAATTTCCGGAAAGAAATCGATTTTGCAAGAGAGACTACACCAAGCGCTACTAGAAGCAGGGGAGGATCCAGAAGCCTTTCTTTTTGAAATCTCGGGCTGTCCTGCAGATTTAAGTAAGATATTCAAAGATGAATTGCTGGAACAATCCAGAAGTTTAGACGAGAAATTTCGAGAACAATCTGGAAATTTGGAAGATAAATTAAAGGAGCAATCCAAAAGTTTCAAAGATGAATTGCAAAATAAATTGCTGGAACAATCCGGAAATTTGAAAAACGATCTTGGAAATTTGAAAGACGATCTAGATAAATTAATGGAATATTCTAGAAACACGGAAGAAAACGTGAAAATTTTAGAAGAGAAACTTGAAAATAAATTAATACAACAGTCGACAAATCTGGAAACTAAATTGCTGGAACAATCTAGAGACTTAGACGAGAAACTTTTAGAACAATAAAAAGGGCTCGAAGATAAACTAGTGGTAAAAAATATCAGAAGAGACGAGGAATCTGCAGGAAAATGTTGAGGAACTACTATTCCAGCAGGATAACAAAATTAAGAATATTGAGCAAATCATGGCAGGGTTGCGAATGTTCGGGGATCCGTCACCAGCAGAAATACCAGAAAATAATGAGGCCAAAACTGTGGTAGGACCAGCGGAAATTTCTAAATTGAAAATAAAACCACCGACGTTCGATGGGAAGTCATCTTGGCCTAACTATTTCAAACAGTTCGAAGCGGCAGCAAAGGCAAATAGATGGACGGCCAGTGAAAAAGCCACTTCGTTAATTGTGGCCTTGAGGGGGGACGCTAGCGATGTGCTACAAATGATGCCGGCAGAGGAACAAAAAGACTTCCACAAGCTGGTGAACAGGCTGGAGATGCGTTATGGCCAGGCGCATCTGACCGAGGTGTACCATGCGCAGCTGAGAAACCGTTGCCAGAAATCCGGAGAGAGTCTTCAGGAATTCGAGGCTGATGTAGCGCGCCTAGCCCGGTTGGTATATCCTGCAGCGCCTGATGAATTCCTGCAATGTTTGACGATGCAGACCTTCGTAGATGGAATCCGTGACCCGGAAAACCAGCAGGCATTGAGAATGGCCCACCCCAAGACATCCAAGAACGCACTGGCCTACGCCTTGGAATACGAAGCGGCGAAGCGAGTCTCAAGAGGGCACGTCAAGGTACGAGCTGCCATGGACTCCCATGAAGAAGAACCCGCCCGCGTCCAGGTGCGATCTGCTGCAGAGGAGCGGCCCAAAGATTATACCACCACGGAGGATATTCGCCGCTTCGTGGAACAAGTCCTAAGGCAGAAGAATCCGCTGGTGTGTTGGAATTGCCAAGAAGAGGGACATGTTCGCAGGCGGTGTCCCAAGGCCAGGCAGGATCCTCCACGAAGGAAGCCACAGGGAAACTAAGCCGGGTCGGTGCAAAGGGGCAAACGTCGACCCATAATCAAAGGCCCCCAAAGACAAAAGCCACAAAAGCAATAGCCCTGCGGCGATTAACCAGCAGTGTCTTCGTGGATGCCACCATTGATGACATCCCTCACACCATGTTATTGGATACGGGTGCGACGAAGACTATCTTGAGGCCCGACGTTATCAAGTCATCAAGACGCACCGAGCCGACTAAATGGAGACTGAGGACAGCAACCGGAACATCAGCGACTGTCCATGGTGAAGTAGAGGTGACCATTACCATTGGATCGACCCCCATCAAACACCGTACGCTGGTAGCAGAAATAGAGGACGAAGCGATTCTGGGCATGGACGTCATGTGTGCCCATGGGTTCCAATTGGATCTAAAGCGTGGCGTGATGGAGGTTAACAACGAGGAGTTGATTCTACATCAACGAGAGGACGTGGCCGCTCGAATTGTTCTCGCAGAAGATGTCGTATTGCCTAGCAGAACCGAGGTTATAGTCGATGCAAACCTGAACGGCGCTTTCCAAGATGGGCAAGTCATTATGGTCGAACCTAATACTGACGATCAGAAAATTGGAAAAGGAGTTCTCGTTGGAAAAATGTTTTTGACAGCAAGGAAGGAAATATCAGCCCGCCTAATGAATGTGAACTGTTTCCCCGTCAACATCAAGAAGGGTACGATCTTGGGAAGCTGTGCCATGGTGTCCTCCATCTCTCGCCAACTACAAGCAAACGTGCAAGAGAGGAAGGTCCCGAAGAAGTTGTTGGAAATGATCATGTCAACGGCCCAGGAATTGACTCCAGAACAAAAGATAAAAGCGAAGAACCTGATCTGTCGCTATCAAGACGTGTTTGAGGTGGAAAATGGACCTAAGGGAAGAACCGACATCGTCAAACACAAGATAGAGACCGGAGAAGAAAGATCCATCCGTCAAGCTCCAAGGAGGTTACCATTGGCAAAGCGTGAAGAAGCAGAACGCATTATTCGCGAGATGGAACAAGACCATGTAATTGAGCCTTCAAGCAGCCCATGGGCGTCACCGGTGGTGCTTGTGAAGAAGAAGGATGGATCCACACGGTTCTGCGTAGACTATCGATTGCTCGACAACGTCACCAAAAAGGATAGCTATCCTCTACCACGGATTGATGACAGTTTGGACACCCTGGCCGGTTCAAAGATCTCCTCGACCTTGGATCTAAAGAGTGGTTATTGGCAAGTGGAACTAGCGCCCGAAGATCGAGAAAAGACGGCGTTTTCCCTTGGTATGGGTCTATGGCAATTCACGGTGATGCCGTTCGGGTTATGTAATGCCCCAGCGACATTCGAGAGGCTAATGGAGACGGTTCTGAAGGGTCTGTCCTGGACAACATGCATGGTATACCTGGACGACATAATCGTGGTAGGAAAAACGTTCGACGACCACCTGAAGAATCTGGAAGGAGTGTTCCAGCGGCTTCGCGGAGCTGGACTAAAGCTCAGTCTCAAGAAGTGCCACCTGTTTCAGAAGGAAGTGAATTATCTAGGCCATATTGTAAATGGGAGTGGAATCGCCGTGGACCGAGTGAAGATTCAGGTAGTGAAAGACTGGCCAACGCCCAAGAATAAACACCAGATAAGGAGTTTCCTAGGCCTGTGCACTTACTATCGGCGCTATGTTCCCGGATTTGCAGACATCGCTAAACCACTGACAAAACTCACCGAGGAAGGACGCCCGTTTGAATGGGACCAACGCTGCCAAATTAGTTTTGAGCAACTAAAACAGTACTTGATAAGTGCTCCAATTCTGAGCTACCCTCTCCCAGAAGGCAAGTTCGTCGTAGACACAGATGCTAGCAATGTTGGTATCGGTGGCGTACTCTCCCAGATACAAGATGGGCAAGAGAAGGTGATCGGCTATTTCAGTAAAGTCCTTTCAAAGCCGGAGCGAAATTATTGCGTCACTAGAAGGGAATTGCTAGCCATAGTAAAAACGATAGAACATTTCTACAAGTACTTATATGGCAGACACTTCCTCCTGAGGACGGACCATGCCGCTTTAAAATGGCTCCTCCGATTCAAGAATCCTGAAGGACAAGTCGCACGATGGGATCGAACGACTTCAGGAATACGATTTTGAAATTCAGCATCGGGCAGGAACTAGTCATAGAAATGCCGATGCTTTGTCGAGAAGACCTTGTCCTGAGGACTGTAAGCACTGTAGTCGTCTGGAGGAGAAAGTAGCCACGACTGCGAGGACGGCCGTTGTAGACGACAAATGGCAAGGTGAAGAATTTCGACGAGACCAGGAGAACGATCAGGATTTGAAATTGGTGCTGGAATGGAAAAGTAGGGAGGCAAGGCCTACTTGGGAAGAGATAGCACCATATGCACCATCCGTAAAATCGTACTGGGCGCAATGGAACTCCATAGTACTGGAACATGGTCTTCTGAAACGAACTGTTGAGAACCAGGAGGGCACGGAACAGAAGACACAGTTACTGATTCCCAAGAATAGGGTGCCGGAAGTTCTGAGGGAACTTCACGATGGAACTTCGGAAGGGCATCTGGGAATCAAGAAGACTATGGAAAAGGTGCGCGAGCGATTTTACTGGGTAAACTGCAAGGAAGACACAAAGGACTGGTGCAGGAAATGCGTAGTCTGCGCAGCCAGTAACGGCCCCCACAAACGAGGCAAGGCTCTCATGAAACAGTATATCGTGGGAAGTCCTTTTGAGAGAGTTGCCATAGATGTAGCCGGCCCTTTTCCACAAACGAATAGCGGAAATAAGTACATCGTCGTGGTGATGGACTACTTTAGCAAGTGGGTTGAAGCATACGCCCTACCAAGCCAAGAGGCGATAACTATTGCTGAAGTCCTTGCCGAGAATGGATCAGTCGGTATGGCGCGCCCATGGAGCTGCATTCATATCAAGGAAGAAACTTTGAATCGGCTTTATTCAAGAACGTGTGTACTCTGCTCGGCATCCGGAAAACTAGAACCACTGCACTTCACCCGCAGTCAGACGGAATGGTGGAAAGATTCAACAGAACCATCAACCGACATTTGTCCAAGGTAGTCTCTAAAGGTAGTCTCCAAAGAGACTGGGACACGTACATTCCCCTTTTTCTACTGGCATACTGTTCGTCCGTTCATGAGACAACAGGAGAGACACCAGCAAAAGTAATATTTGGGCGAGAGCCAAGACTGCCCTGCGACCTGAAATTAGGCGTGAAGCCTGGCGAAGTCCCTGCCGACGAAGACTACGTGAGCGGTCTACGCAGAAAAATGGACGACATTCATAATCAAGTGCGTCACAACATGCAGACAGCCAGCGACCGAATGAAGGAGCATTATGACATCAACGCTCAGAATGGGGGATACCAACCTGGAGCGCTGGTCTGGCTTTATAATCTTCAAAGACGTCGAGGTCTGTCCCCAAAATTGCAAACATCTTGGGAAGTGATGAAACGAATCAACGATGTCATCTACCGCATCAAGAAGGTTCCGCATGGCAAGCCCAAAGTGATCCACTTCAACCGGATGGTTCCTTACAACGGAGAAGAAAATGAAGGGACAGTACAAAGGACGCAAGGTTCCGAAGTGAACTTCGAAACCTTTGTGTCTCATCACGCCACAGGGAGTAAGGCACCATTCGGAGTGACCACAGAGAGGCAGCAAGACCTTTTTCAAGTACCACCGGAGTACAGTCTGGCCCACTGTGTGGCAGAAAACCTAAGAATGTCCAAGGGGATAGCCCAGGTCTTCCGGAAGAAATTTGGTCAGATCGAGGAACTCCGAAGACAGCACCTCATGGTAGGCAAGAGCCTGCAGATCATCGACACGGAAGCGGATCAAAGACGACACGTGTACTACTTAGTCACCAAGAGGACATCAAGCGGTAAGCCCAACTATCGCAATATTTGGAAAGCTTTGTGGAGCCTGAGGAGACAGCTGGTAGAAGGCAAGGAGACGAAATTAGCCATTCCTAAGTTGGGCTGCGTACCAGACGGACTGGACTGGAGGGTCATTCGAAGAATGATAGAAGTCATCTTCAACGGAACGAGAATTGAAGTCCTAGTCTGCAGTCACCACCCACAGACAGCTGTCGGCAGTAAGAAAACCGTGGACTGCTACTTCTTCCAGAACGGAAGTTGTAAAAAGGGTCCAGCATGCCGCTTTCGACATCCTCCTTCAAGGCTGTCACGAGGAACTCCGAGACGAAACGTTTTTAAGAAGGGGGCAGTGTAATGATTCATCGACACCAGCCGGCGTCAGACTGTCTCTTGCGTCACAGCCGTCTAGTCGACGCACCTTAGGCGACAGTCGAGAAAATGCTGCCGGCAGAATCAACTAGATCAGACAGCCCGTCGCGTTCCAGGCCATTCTCGAAGAGAGAGCCCGGTTTATAAAAGCACGCGGCCGGTGAATGAAAGACAATTCAGCGTTGGGAGTTCCGCGTTAAAGTTCGTGTTACATTTTCGCTCAGCTGTTAAAATAAATCAGACATAAGCTTGTAAATAAATTATTGTAAATTATAGATAAATTAGTGTTACTTTTAAATAAATTAGTTTATTAACTATTTCGTGCTTTGTTTTAAAATAAAAATTAATAAAACCTTTAAAATCGTTACAATACTTATTAAGCCTTTTGCTATTAACGAATTGTGATAGAATAGAACGCAATGTGAACGCGCCGATGATCAGGATAGCCAATCCAGCTCATTTATCATACATAAAATAGGCGATTTGATTTTTTACGTATGGCTAATTTTGTTCTGGTTTTGTGGGCGCATTCAGCAACATATATCAACAGTTACCACCACAACAGTTGAGACTGAGCACTCATTTCTGCTGAATGAGCTTTCAAGTTTCGGAACCACCACAACAAGATAATAAAATATGAAAGTTCTTGTTCGTGTCCGAAATTTTCTATCCGCAACTTTAATAATGCTTCTCGGAACGTTCTTTTAATCGGTATATCATTTTTATTAATTTGCATTCGGGTAAATTACTTAATTTAGTTTTATCTAAATAACCTTAGGGTGAGTTTACAGAAAGGAAATCAAATATTTAATTACGATTAACTATTTGATTGAGCTTAAAATTCGTGTTGCCATAGAAATCAAATTGTTAAACTAAGGCAACGCTAATTTTAATCTCAATCAAATAGTTAACCGTAATTAAATATTTGATTTCCTTTCTGTAAACCCACCCTTACTGTTTATCAGCATAAGCCCCAGTTTTATAAAGGCAAGTCAATTTTAACTATCGTTACCGTGGTAACAGTTGTGGACATAATTGTTATGGCAATAAACTGAAAGTTAAAGTTAATTTGTGTTTATAAAACCGAGCCTATATATTTACTAATTGCACATGGACAATTCAATAGTTAATCAACAAAAAAAGGTAAAGATGAATCCCAAAATATTTGTGGAAAATAACACAGGCATACAAAACCCCAAAGAAAACACAAAAACAGAAAACCATATTAACATAAAAGCGTACAAGCTAAAAGAAGTAAGCACAAGAATAAACTACAAAGAAGCAGTAATTAAACATATAAATAATACAGAAACACATAACCTGCGGGAGAAAAACATAGAGCAAGTATGGAAAACTTTTAAGGAGACAATCCTAAATGCAGCGAAAGAAACATGTGGGGAGAGCAGGAAAAACAATAAGAAAAAACAAACAGAGTGGTGGAGCCAAGACATCAAATGTGAGATACAGAATAAAAAAAAAATATGGTTAGAATATTTAAATAATAGGACAGAAGACAAGTACAAGAAATATAAAGAACAGAGGAAGATAGTGCGAGATATGGTGCGAGATGCTAAACAGAAGAGTTGGGAAAGATTTGGAACACAAATGGAAGAAAATAGCAAAGATAATCAAAAATTGTTCTATAAAGTGCTGAAAACAATGAGGAAAGGCAAAAATAAACAAGGAACAACAATTAAAGATAAAAGAGGTGAGATCATAACAGAAGATCGTGAGGTAATGGAAAGATGGAAGGAACATTTCCAGGAATTACTAAGAGCAAACGAAGAAGAGGAAAAAACAGATGTTGACGAAGGACAAATATTAGAAAAAGTGGAAACTGACGGACAAATTACAAAAGAAGAATTAAAAGTTGCACTGAAAGCAGTAAAGAACGGTAAAACTCCGGGACATGATAAAATAACAGGAGAAATGTTGAAATACATGGGAGAAAAAGGGGAATATTTACTACTAGAAGTCTACAGAAAGGCGTGGAGCGAAGGTAAGATTCCAGAAGATTGGGAAACAGGAGTAATTGTGCCTATACACAAAACAGGAGATAGACGCGAATGTAACAACTACCGAGGCATCACTCTACTGTGTACCGCCCTCAAGGTATATGAAAGAATATTGGAAAACAGACTAAGAAGCATCATCGAACCGACTCGTCAGAAGCGCAGAGTGCCTTTAGGAAAAACAGAAGCATACAAGACCATATCTTCACTTTAAAGCAAATAGTGCAAAAAACACTACAACGCAATACTAAAACATATTTCGCATTTATCGATTTGGAAAAAGCGTTTGACAGAGTGAGAAGAGAGATTGTCTGGGAAAGTTTAAATAATAAGAAAGTGGATCGTAGCCTTGTCAAAGCAATTAAAAGTCTATACAGCAGAAATGCGAACTACGTAATTAGTAGAAATAGGAAATCAGAAGTATTTGAAACAAAGGAAGGCCTCAGACAAGGCGGAGTGATGAGCCCAATATTATTTACCATACTTATGGATGACGTAATAAAGGAATGCGGATATAAGGTAAAAAAATTGCACGTGGGTTATAGAAATCTGCAACCCGTAGAGGTATCAGAATGTGCATTCGCAGACGACGTAGTCCTAATGGCAGGAAGCGAAGCAGCAATACAAAATAACCTGAACATATGGAACGAAACGTTGGAAAAATATGGTATGAAAATAAATGTGAAAAAGACGAAAATCATGGTAATATCAAGGCAGCATCAACCAGCCAAAATACATTTAGGAGGGCAGGAAATCGAACAAGTCAAACAATTTCAATATCTGGGAGTGACAATAGAAGAAAATGGTGCACAAGACAAGGATACGGACGAGAGATTAGAAAAGACATTAAAAGTTTACCATGCAATGAAAAATAACTTTATAAACAAGAAAGAAGTATCAAGAAAAACAAAAATAACTGTGTTTAAAACCATATTCAGGCCAATTCTCACATTCGGATGCGAAACATGGACCCTAACGAGGAAGACTAAAAGTAAACTACAAGCACTAGAGATGAAATATCTTCGCAAAACTGCAGGGATTTCCATGAGAGACCGAATACGAAATGAAAATATAAGGAAAGAACTAGGGGTTGAACCGATTCTAAAATCGCAATGAAGCAACTTAGCTGGTGGGGACATCTGATAAGAATGGATGGAAATAGAAATGTCAAAAGAGTTTGGGAAGCAAGAAATCAGAATAAAAGAAGTAGAGGGCGACCTAAAGCAAACTGGAACGACATAATAGGAAAAATACTGAAAGAGAAAGGGAGCACAATTAAAGAAGCAAGAACATTAGCAGAAGAACGAAAAGGATGGGTAAAATTCGTGCGAGGTGATACATGAATGTATAAACAAACCCTACACCCAAAGGTAATTGGGATATGGACTATATATATATATATATACCGTCTGTTTGATTATAAAGGCCCCAAGCTATAACTCATTTATTTTTGCTTAAACACCCAGTAAAGTGTATATATTCTTAAATGGGACGTTGTTTTCTAGAGAATGAAGTAAAACAATATTTTTTTGGCTACACTATATAGGAGTCATTACGTCATCGACATTTTTTTTAAATGGCATGATGAAAATTTTTTTGCGAAATACAATAGAACATCCTTTTCTCTTTTCAACCACATAAAATTTTTATATCCTTACATAAGAAAATGTTCGAGAAAACTGAAAAAAACTACCTACATAACTTACCATTTAACATTTAAGGCACGCTAATATTTCTAGCATGCTATGAGTAATTTTACTGAAATTTGTCATACTTTATCTAATTTGGTAAACAATTTCTAAAATACCGGCACTGTCAATCTGACTTATAATTAGTTTGAAACGGTGAGAAATGAGTAACATTAATGAAGAAGCCGATTTGCTAGAGGTTTACTACGAATGTAGAAAAAACAGTGTCAGTTTGACAGTGCCGGTATTTTAGAAATTGTTTACCAAATTAGGTAAAGTATGACAAATTTCAGTAAAATTACTCATAGCATGCTAGAAATATTAGCGTGCCTTAAATGTTAAATGGTAAGTTATGTAGGTAGTTTCCTTCAGTTTTCTCGAACATTTTCTTATGTAAGGATATAAAAATTTTATATGGTTGAAAAGAGAAAAGGATGTTCTATTGTATTTCGCAAAAAAAATTTCATCGTGCCATTTAAAAAAAATGTCGATGACGTCATGACTCCTATACAGTGTTGCCAAAAAAATATTGTTTTACTTCATTCTCTAGAAAACAACGTCCCATTTAAGAATATATACACTTTACTGGGTGTTTAAGCAAAAATAAATGAGTTATAGCTTGGGGCCTTTATAATCAAACAGACGGTATATGAATCCCATTGTACACATTTTCTTTATGTTAACTTTTTTGGCCATATTGCAGTGCATTAAAAATAATCTTCAAAATTAATTTGTAAACGTCAATCAAAATAACAGTAAGGGCTACTTTATATTGTCATGTCAGAGAAATCAACCCACTGGAAAGATCAGCAATGACCTCCGAAATTTTCTGTCCGTAACTAAATATACTCGTACATTATTTATACTTGTGTTAAAAAATTTGTAAATAAAACCGACTTGAGAATTTGAATTTTTTTTGGAAATTTCATTGAAATTTCAATATTTTCTTTTATTGTGAAATTTCATTGAATTTACCGTTGAAACGTTTCATATTAAAAATAATGAAATTTCCACTATTCTTTCAACAAAAATATTTTTTTGAAATTTCCACATCCCTAGTGTTGCCACGCATCACAACTAAAATTCCCCATATACTAAGGAGATCCGATTTTTAACAATATTTTTGTTCAATAAGTGACGCAAAGTAGAAAAAATAATATATTTTACACATTTCACAAGAGGCATTGTACCACTCGTTCTGTTAGGGCATTCCGAGCTTGCTTCGCTTCGCTCGTCGTATCTTAACCCCACTCGTGTTACAATAAGCCTTCTTGTGAAACTTGTAAAATAATATACTATTTTAGATGTAATTAGTAAGTATTTACAGTTGGTTCTTGTCCGATGAAATTTGTATCACAAAATCTTCTAAGCGGACACTAAATCCAACATAAATATCATATCCAAAAAAATAATCAAAATCATTCAATGCTTGTAGAACATTCATTAGAAAATGACCATAATTTTGATTTTGAAAATACTAACATTTTATATTACGAGTCTAATATTTTCAAAAGACGTTTTATTGAAATGTGTAAAATAAAAATGTCGTCGAATTCTATTAATAAACGTACTGATTTTGCAAATTTAAACGATACATTTTGTAGTTTTCTCGATTCCTTAAATAGAACATAGATCTGTCAATTTTTTAACATTTGTAATGTTCAAATTATTTTTAGATTAAAAAATAAATATAATATACATAATAAAAAAAAAAATCAAGTTACTTTTTCAGTTTCCGTTGACAACCTTGTTTATTTTGACAACATAATTTTCACTTCTGACGAAGCAGTCGAACGACTGCGAAACGTAAAGTGTATAGTTGCGCGATTTAGTGTCCGCTTAGAAGATTTTGTGATGTAATTAGTAAGATCTGTGACAAAATAAACTTGTTTCTATTTTGGTTGCTTAACAACTAGGGTGGGTCATTTTTGTATGGAGAAAAACGAATATTGCGCTTTTGATTTTTAATAGCAAAATTATGTTGCCTTTACATGAAAACAGTGTAATGCTAGAATTTAAAGTAAATAGCACCTCATCTTCAGGTTGCGCTTTGCCTTGGAACTACGAATAACTTGAATATATTCTGGTAGCCATATAACATAAATGTCTCAAGGAAAATAGGGTTTTTAGAATAAAATAATCATTTATTAATAATTAAAAAAATAATACAACAGAAAAATTAATGAAAATCATTCAATATTGAAATCTTTCTTGCTATCGAATTTAGGGATTGCTGCGAGATTCGAGTTTTAATTTTATCCACCTTCTCTTGCCCTTTTAGTATACGGTTTTGATGATAATTCTGTTATTACAATTATTATAAATACGAACTTTTCATGGCATACTATATGGCCTTTCTTGTATAATTTCAAAAATTCAAACGTAAGGCGCATCCTCTAAATATTAATTAAATTCAAAAATATTTGGTAGGTGTCATAATATCACTAAAAGACAACATAATTTTTCTATTAGGTAAGATTATCTCAAAGTTTGGTTTTTTGACCCACCCTATTAACAACTGCATTATGAAACTCATTTGGGTGTCATAAAGTAGCTCATTAAAGCATCCGAAATTTTATTTTATTAGGTTGGCGGTTAAATTTGTTCACATTACAAATTACAAAACAGCTTCCAAATTGACACATGTTTGAAATTATCGATATCTGTTGGCATTTTAAATGATAAACATAACTGAAGTATTTTCTTTTCCGTAGAAAATTATCACAAAATACAGGATGTTCATGGGAAGCCGCTACAATAGCTAACTTTTTTATTTGAATTTTTACGAGATACCTTAAATTAGAAAAGTTTCAGGACGTCACACCTGCTGGATTTTATGGCAACATCAGAAAAGCCAGGGTTTCGAGATTTTCAATTGTTTTCACCTTTTTTAAATGGAACGCTATATTTTTTAACATCACATCGCGTTCAAGGCGTCAAATTAATTATGTCTCTAAAATATTAGCTTCCAAGGCCTACTATCTTATGAATTATTTAGTAAATAAACATTGGTATTCGCGGGAAGTGCATAGCAACAACACCTTTTTTGTTGGCGAACACAATATGGTGTGCGTTGAAACAAGAGAACATCAAAATTGATTTCAAATTGTCAGTTTTGTTAACTATTTCAAGAACTAATTAATCAGAGATCTTGAAATGTAGTTCATATTAAAAATGTCAAATAGTAGGCCTTGGAAGGTAACATTTTAGAGACATAATTAATTTGACGCCTTGAACGCGATGCGATGTTAAAAAATATAACGTTCCATTTAAAAAAGTTGAAAACAAGTGAAAATCTTGAAAACCTGACAGTCATTTGTTTTTCTGATGTTGTCATAAAATCCAGCAGGTGACGTCCTGAAACTTTTCTAATTCAAGCTACCTCGTAAAAATTCAAATAAAAAAGTTAGCTATTGTAGCCATTTTCCGTGAACACCAAGATTTATTAATTAAATGATTTATAAAAATAGTCGGCCTTGGAAGGTAACATTTTAGAGACATAATTAATTTGACGTCATGAACGTGATACGATGGTAAAAAATATAACATTCCATTTAAAAAAGTTGAAAACAATTGAAAATCTCGAAAACCTGACAGTCATTTGTTTTTCTGATGTTGCCATAAAATCCAGCAGGAGAAGTCCTGAAACTTTTTTCATTTAAGCTACCTTGTAAAAATTCAAATAAAAAAGTTAGCTATTGTAGCGGCTTCCCGTGAACACCCTGTATGTAATTATGTATGCATAAACCCAACCTTCAAATTCACATTTGTCTGAAGTATGTTAAGCGTGAAACAATGTCACCAACCCGCCACATAACAAAACAAAATTTTCCTATATTATTTATATTACAAAATAACTCAGATATGGAATCTTTTTTTTTACATCTGAGAACCAAAATAGAAAAAATAGTGTAAAATACACGTTTCCTAAGACATTTTAGCGCACTTTCCATTAGAAAACTTGTTTTTTAATATACAAAGTGGTCAAGAATCACTGTTTGAGTTGGCAATGCTGAATTTTATTTTTAAATGGTACAACTGGGGCAACTTCCGGTTGTTGAAGGCTTGACACTGACAGCCGTCACTTTACAAGCGTTATTTGACATTTCAAATTCAAGTTAAAACGCTAATTTTCATTCACATAACCTATAACCATGTCGCTGTTTAGGTTACGTCAAATAAACCAACAAAATATATGTCCGGTTGCAGTGTTGCAAATAGTCGAATAAAAAAATGCTCATAATTGTATTGCCAACTCAAACAGTTATTCTTGACCACTTTGTACTATACCAAGACGGAGTTAATCCTAATGGGTGATTTTAACATAAACCTTAATAGATAATGATCTAATGATAATGATCTAGCTTTTAGAAATTTACTTTTAAGCTATAATTTGACATTAATAAGTGAAAATACGCGTCATACAAATTGTTTAAATTGTCTTGATAACATTATTGTTAAAATTAATAGCATTGCTACTACATTTGTTGACTGTCCAAGCTTGTCTGATCATTGTGCAATTTTTATTGAACTGGTTTTAAACTGTGTTGTTAAAGCAAAAAACAAAATTGTAAAGAAAACATGTAGGCCAGCAACTGAATTAGGCCTCTTTAATCTGTATCATTTACAACTAAATGTATAATGAAAATCACGGAACTTGAGTGCTGCGTGATCAATCGCCGAAGCAAGAACCGACAATTATTTCAGTATTTTTGTTAACGATGAATGAGAAAAAAGGACGGAGATATGATTCATAAGTCTGTTGATGCAACACCAGACAATGACGCAACGGTCTTCTCTTATGACTAATACTATAAATAATTTATCAACATAAATTAAATTTGGATTTTGTAAAATCAAATTATATAGCAGTTAACGGAAAATTTTTATTGTTAATTAATGCCTTAATCTATTCAAATGTAATTTGGTTTAATCAACAACTACATAAAATGAGAGAAAATATTGATTTATTAACTGATATGTGTAAACGTGTTGAAGATTGAATCATTATTCAACATATTTGCGAGATCATTTAAAAGTAGAGAGGATAAAGTATAAAGAGGAAATTGAAAAATGCAAAAAAAGTAGCATCTCAAATATACACTGCGTTCGTAAAGTATGGAATAAATTCATTTTCTACGAAATAAACGATTTTTATGTAAACTCCTGAAACAGGTCGATTTTTAATTAAAAAATGACACTATTTTAGCGGAATTTTGCATGTCCCCCTCCAACCCCCTCCGAGTGACAGTTGCCCATTTAAAATTTTTAAATGGAATGGGTTAACATGTGATACCTCATTTGAAAGGGCTTTTCATTCTCTATTCAGTAGTATAAGAATTTTTTTTTAATTCCTATTTCTTCTAAAAAGAATAATATATTTTAAAATCAACACACAAAATTTTAAAATAGATTATTTGGATGACGTTCTCCCCAATAGATGGATTGGTCGAAGGGGGGCAATTGAGTGGCCGGCTAGATCTCCTCTCTATTTCTTTTTATGGGGATTTCTAAAAAGTAAAGTCTCCAGAACTAAACCAAACAGTCTTGAAGAACTAAAAGACAGAATAAGAAATGAAATACGAGGAATCAGTCCGGAAATAATGGACAATGTTTTGGATTTCGTCTTGGTTATTGTCAAGAGGTAGGAGGAGGACATTTTGAACAGCTTCTTTGATATTGGTGTTATTACTTTTACTTCTACGTTGATTACATACATTAGTAACTACAGTTTCTACTCGTTTAAAAAAAAAATTTAATTAAAAAAAATTGGAATTAATCAAATTACCCTGGAAATGAAATGTTTTAGATGAACGTCAGCAACGTTTGTACTATTGTCATGAGTCAAACGGTTCCCAGTTCGGTCATTTCATTTAAATTATTTCATTTAAAAATTTTGTGTGATGATTTTAAAATGTATTATTCTTCTTAGAAAAAATAGGAATTTAAAAAAATTCTTATACTACTGAATAGAGAATAAAAAGCTCTTCTAAATGAGGTATCACATGACCCCCTATTCCATTTAAAAATTTTAAAGGGGCAACTGTCACTCGGAGGGGGTTGGAGGGGGAAATACAAAATTCCAAAAACATAGTGTCATTTTTTAATTAAAAATCGACCTGTTTCAGGATTTTACATAAAAATCGTTTATTTCGTAGAAAATGAATTTATTCCATACTTTACGAACGCAGTGTATACAAAATTCTGGAAATAGTAGTAAGGCAATGTGGGATGTGATTAATAAGATTAGAAATAGCAATGTGAAATCTGAACCAATCGGTATACCATGTAATGAATATTTTACTGGTATACCAAACATGATAATTAGTAGTATACCACATTTAAATAATGATGGTTTTAAAAAACCTAATATTGATGTGAATTTTAAATTTAAGCAGTCTCTACCATGGAGACCCGTCAAATTTTTACGTCTTTGAAAAGTAAATCCAGCAGAGGTTACTATGGCTTAAGCCAGTCTTTCTCAAAGTGGGCGATAACGCCCCCTTGTGGGCGCTAGAGGCCTACAGGGGGGCGGTAAAGGGCACAGAGAAAATTGGGGGAAACAAGATAAGACTCATATGGCAGGCTATAATTTAACTAAAGTTATTAAAGTAATGATTGCGATTGTGATTTTTAAGATGTGGTAAAGTTAAAAATTTTAGGGGGCGCTAGAAAATAATAGATTCTCAAAGTGGGCGGTAGACGAAATTAGTTTGAGAACCTATGGCTTAAGCAGTCGTATGTTGAAAAGTATGTTAAAAGAATTACTTGTTGTACCACTAACGTATTTAATAAACGAACGTATTGAATCTGGCACATTTCCTGATGTTTTAAAGGGTTTTACCAATACTTAAGAAAGGTGTAAACACTGACCCAACAAACTATAGACCCATTTCTTTGATACCTCTTGTTGGAAAGATTTTTGAATTGGTTTTCAAACAACAAATTTGTGAGCACTTTGAAAAATATAATTTATTCAGTTCTGGACAATTTGGCTTTAGGAAAAATAACTCTCTGGCAATACTACGTTTAATGGACAAAATAGTCGAAGGTTTGGAAAGGGGTAATTATGTTGGGATAGTCCGATGTGACCTATCCAAGGCTTTTGACTGCGTGTCCCATAAAAAATTGTTAGAGAAATTAGATTGGTATAATTTTGATATCATGAACAAAAAATTAATAGGTTCATATCTTCACAACAGAAAACAGGTTGTCTATGTTGAAGGTCGACAGTCTAAAATGTGTGACGTTTTGCATGGAGTACCACAGGGTTCTGTATTAGGGCCAGTACTATTTTTAATTCTTATAAATGATTTTCAATTAAATGTACAGAATACTGAAGTGGTGCTCTATGCAGACGATACAACGTTGATTAGATCTGCAGATAATGTTGAGCAACTGAGACATGACATGGCTGACTCGCAGTCAAGAGCTTTGGATTGGTTCAACAGTAATGATGTTCTTTCTACGGCGAGACATCGAATATTTGCACTACAAAGAAGGATGATTAGAATAATGGCAGGGGTAGCATACAGAGACAACTGCAGGCCGCTTTTCAAGCAACTGAAGATACTTACGCTACCACGTATACGGGGTGATTGAAATTCGAGGGCCAGCATGGGGATCTCGCTTATTATAAAAGATAGAGAATCGGAGGCAAAGTTGCCAAATTTCATGCTGATTAATAATCTGTCAAGAAATTTGAAATACATATCTCGAACGATTTCTTCACAATCGAAGAAAAACGAAATATTGCTATTTTCGAAAATCGGACAGAACTTCTTTATTTATGACTTTTTTCAAAATCTGTGAAAACATTCCTGAAGCAACTTTTTACGCCATTTTTTCTTCTGAATTCATTGGTATGCCACACTTGCTATTTTATATTAATTGTCATTGAAAAATTTTGAAAAAACTGAAATTAGGTTCATGAACACCCTAGAGACCTGTACGAGTAAGTACAGAATCGTCCGAGTACAGAAACGAATACTTGTCTGATAATTACAGCGGTGCGTATTACAATACGCATAATCGTATACGTCCGTGACGAGTATAGTAATCGGTAATCGGCATCGTGGCATCGTTATGATTAGTAATCGGCATCGTCAGTCAAGAGCAGAGTTGCCAGTTGGTCACTCACAGTAACAAGAGATTTCTTGTTTCTTACATCTGTTAAATTTTCTTCGTCGTTTTGGCGCTATTAGCATCGGTGCTTTTTTAAATTTGAAGGGTTACATCCTTTTCCAAACTTAAATATGTTTATCTACGACCACTACTGTAAATGACGAATTACGTACAACACATAAATTAAGTAAACGGGTATTTACAAACGTCGTGCGTAAAGTAACAAAAACGCATCTACTTTACGCACGTTTATAGTTAGATCTACGTAGCCGCATCACATTAGATTGACAGTCGTCGAAATTGCAAGTGTCATTGCTGATTATTTTGAACCATGGCCTTCTAAATTAAAAGCGAGTTCTAACTGGCCTAGGCATTTTGAAAAATTTACATTGAATTTTTATTTTTTGTCCTTCATATATACCGTCTATTTGATTATAAAGGCCCCAAGCTATAACTCATTTATTTTTGCTTAAACACCCAGTAAAGTATATATATTCTTAAATGGGACGTTGTTTTCTAGAGAATGAAGTAAAACAATATTTTTTGGCTACACTGTATAGGAGTCAGACGTCATCGACATTTTTTGTAATGGCACGATGAAAATTTTTTTGCGAAATACAATAGAACATCCTTTTCTCTTTTCAACCACATAAAATTTTTATATCCTTACATAAGAAAATTTTCGAGAAAACTGAAAAAAATCTACCTACATAGCTTACCATTTAACATTTAAGGCACGCTAATATTTCTAGCATGCTACGAGTAATTTTACTGAAATTTGTCATACTTTATCTAATTTGGTAAACAATTTCTAAAATACCGGCACTGTCAATCTGACTTATAATTAATTTGAAACGGTGAGAAATGAATAACATTAATGAAGAAGCTGATATGCTAGAGGTTTACTACGAATGTAGAAAAAACAGTGCAGAAGCTTTACGGTTATACCGTCAACGTTATCCTGATCGAATTGCTCCATGTAGAAGAAAATTTAGTAAATTAGAAATAAGTTTATTCATTAGAAAAGTATAAATCAGACAACTAAAGGCTAATGAAACAATTGCAGAAAATAATTAATTATTACCAAATAAATAAGTCAAATCAAAATAAAAAAATTATAAATATTGCTCAAACTGCTGTCAATTTTTTACAATGCATAATTTGCATCTTCTAATGACACTTGTTACAGCATTTAGTTTAGCAGCGTTTGAAATATTAGCGATTGCTGCACTTATTCTGTTTTTTAAATCATCAATATTGTCTGGTGGCGTTAGATAAACTTCATTCTTTATGGTGCTTCACAGAAAAAAGTCCAAAGGAGTGATATCGGGGGACCGTGCTGGCCAATGAATTGGTCCTCTTGTACCGATCCATTTATTTTCAAATAGGGTATTCAAATAGTTTGTATTTATGAAAGCATTGTGTGGGGGTGCGCCATCTTGTTGAAAAAAAAAATTAATGTATTCATTAATTATTAACTCATCTAAATACTCTTGGAATTGATTTCTTAAAAATTCGTTGTATCTTTGGCTATTTAAAGAGCCATTAAAAAAATAGGGACCCAATATTCTCACGCCCAACATACCACACCAAACGTTAACGCTAAATCTATTTTGAAAATTTCTTTCTCTTACAATTCTAGGATTTTCTTCACTCCAGTGATACGATGTATTGTGGTTGAACATACCATTATTTGAAAAATTACTTTCGTCTGACCACAATATTGTCATGGGAAAATTGTGATTATTATTTGCGCTGTCTAAAAACCATCGACAAAAGTGTATTCTGCGTTGAAAATCATTTTCATTCAGGTGTTGCACTGGCGTAACCTTATATGGTTTCAATTTATTTTTCCGTAATATTTTACGTACTGCATAGTTAGTTAAATTGTAATTTCTAGCCAGTTCCCGAAGCGAAGTGTTCGAATTTTCTTGTACACTTAATAATACGTCTAACTCCTGATTTTCAGTAAAACAATTTCCTAATGACACTCTCTTCTTCTTTAATGTTCCAAATCGTTGTAAATTTACTTCTAATTTACTAAATTTTCTTCTACATGGAGCAATTCGATTAGGATAACGTTGACGGTATAACCGTAAAGCTGCTGCACTGTTTTTCTACATTCGTAGTAAACCTCTAACATATCGGCTTCTTCATTAATGTTATTCATTTCACACCGTTTCAAACTAATTATAAGTCAGATTGACAGTGCCGGTATTTTAGAAATTGTTTACCAAATTAGATAAAGGATGACAAATTTCAGTAAAATTACTCATAACATGCTGGAAATATTGGCGTGCCTTAAATGTTAAATGGTAAGTTATGTAGGTAGTTTTTTTCAGTTTTCTCGAAAATTTTCTTATGTAAGGATATAAAAATTTTATGTGGTTGAAAAGAGAAAAGGATGTTCTATTGTATTTCGCAAAAAAATGCCATTTAAAAAAAATGTCGATGACGTCATGACTCCTATACAGTGTAGCCAAAAAAATATTGTTTTACTTCATTCTCTAGAAAACAACGTCCCATTTAAGAATATATACACTTTACTGGGTGTTTAAGCAAAAATAAATAAGTTATAGCTTGGGGCCTTTGTAATCAAACACACGGTATAGTCTTTTTGATGTTCTGTGTCTCTTCTATTCTATTATTTCAAGTCTAGAAATCACATTCTATTATTTAAAAAAATTATTCACTTTTGATTGCGGTACGATAATGCAAGTAGCAGTGAAAAATAAAACAGACATTCTATTTATTTACGCCACTGCTTTGTTGAAGAGCTGTTTATTGCCTCAGATTTGTTCGCGCGGTAGACCACTAAATTTGAATAGTGCTCCCTCTATCTTTTCCCACCTCTCTGGATTACTTTGCCTTGTATTTATACAGGTGATTCATATTAAGTGTAACAAACTTTGGCATTTCGTTGGGGAGGTCATTTTAAGTGAATAATGTGTACCTAGGTCCTATTTCGCTTCGTTACAAAATTACAACAGATCAAAGTTTTATTGGCGTAGTAACAAATAGGTAAACAATAGTATATTGTAGACCGAGGCGGTAAAGTGCTTGTTTTCCAGGTCAAGAGAAGATACGGACAGGCGAGGTAAAGCCGAGCCTGGCCACACTTCTCGAGACCTCGAAAACTGCTTTACCGCCATGGTTTACACATTACTTTTTTCCTACACAACATTATAATTAATTTTGTTAATATCACACAAACGTTCTTTTTCTCGAAGTAAAAATATTAAAATTGAGTTACTATTAAAATTATTATAGATGTTTTAAAAGACTATCTTGTGTGTCAGCGTGGCCGAGCGGTTAAGACGGTGGTTTAATACAACAGTCTCTTCGGGGGCATGGGTTCGAATCCCATTGCTGCCGAGTTGGTTTTTTTTTTCTTGATAATTTTAATCCTTTTTAAAACCAAATACCAGTGGAATTAAATAAAAAAAAGTACGTTTGTTAATTTTTTGATGTCGATGAGAATGCATTCCAGAAATTATTGTCGCGCCACCTAGTGGTAAAGCCTCGTAAATTATTTTCTCGGCTAGGCATTTATGTTCATTTTGCCGGGCTAACCGTGGAAACGCTTGCTTTCTCCTCTCTGATAAGCCGGTAAAATTAAATTTTCTACTAGTGTAGGAAAAAAAATATGTTATGAATGAACTTATAATTATCATTTAATTTAAAAACAAAACAGAGACTACGATTTATAACAAATGCTCCAAATGTGCCCCTTAAGCCTGAATGCAAGCACGACACCTACGAATCGATGAATCATAAACACGAACTATGGCATCGTCGTTGCGAATTTGATTGGCAGTATCAATTATCCTTTGGAGTAACTGATAATTATAAATTCAAAACATAATGTTTTGTTTAGCTATTTGTTACTACATCAATAAAACTTTGATCTGTTGTAATTCTGTAACGAAATTAAATAGGACCTAGGTTCATACAACATTATTCGCCTATGACCTCCCCAACAAAACGCCAAAGTTTGTTACACTCAATATGAATCACCCTGTATACAGCTGTCCCAACAGTGTGTTCTCGGACCATATCTCGATAACTACTGAAGATACAAAAAAATTTTCAACACAATTTCTTTTTTAATTTTAAAGGTCTACTACGTAAAATTATATTCACCTATACAGAGTGAATCAAAACAGTGGTGCCGGACAGACTTTTTTATTTCAAATGGCATGCCCTATACAGGGTGTCCACCGAGTGCCGCGGTCTTCTCTAGCGCCTATAGTATACAGGGTGTTAATAAAAAAACTGTACACCGCTTGGCAGGTGATAGTAGAGGTCAAAACAAGAAAAAAGTTATAATAAACCCATATCCAATTCTCAATACAGGGTGTCCACGCCATGTGTTCACTCTTCTAGAATTTTTATTTTTTACATAAAATTCGGGAGCGATAAATTAAATAAAAAGCTGAATTTTCCGGCATACCATTGGCCACCATAGGACTTCCGGTTTCGCCGGAAGTGATATCAACTTTCTTATTTTAAATGGAACGGTCTGTATATTTTTACATATTTGGAATCTACAGATCATTGTGAGTCCGAATATGTATCACTTGGTAATTTTGGTTTCCATGACAACGAAAAATTTTTTTTTTTGTTTTTCGATATGCAAAGCTATGTATGGTGTATTTTCGTTCTAATGCGACCAAGTAATTCGAGAAAGCAACTTCTTTGGTAGGTTCTTAAGTAGTGTTATCTACTAATCTGAATAATTGTTCTGTCAATTAAAAATTTATAGCAACTGTTTTCCTATTTTCTAGCAAACGGCAACGTGATTCTAAATTTTATTTTTTAAAATTATTATTTTAATGTTATTTAGATATTTTCAAAGTAAATAAAAATAGGAATTATTTTAACAGGAACATATTCAATTACTTTGAACGAAAAATAAAACATATTCGTTGACTTATCAGCAAATCAAAACAGAAGAACCGGTCGGAAAGGCTAAATAACGTCAATATTGAATGAAAAAAAATTATTAATATTTATGTTACGACTTCTTCAGCTTAGACAAATACATTTAGCATTTTATGAAAGCTTATTAAAACAGTGTTTCACGAGAGTCTAGATATACTGGGTGCTCCATTTGAAAATTTTGAGAAAAATCATCTTTTGCAAAACTCAACACCCTGTACACATAATAACTGATAGATCGAAGCTGTTTTGAAATTTCTGTAGAAAAGATATTGTGTTGAGTACCTACAAAAATTCAAGACGAAATGTAAATAAATAACAAAGATATAAGCACTCATATTGTGGCAATTTTTTACACTTAAACATCAATATCTTACAAACTCTTAAGTAAAACTTCCTAAATTTTTTGTCATTACCTATTCGTTTTGCATACTTTCGAAATATGTAAAAATATATTGGGTGTTCCATTTAAAAAGATATAACTTTGGTATGGCTCTCAGTTACTGAACACTCTGTATAGCCAAAAATAATTTTATGAAGTAGAGCTGACTGAGTTACACCTTAGCTCGTTTGAATTTTTTTTCTATCTTATATACTATAGGCGCTAGAGAAGACCGCGGCGCTCGGTGGACACCCTGTATATGAAACCAAAATTGGATTACCCATGAAATTCTACACATTGTCTGTATACCATTGCCTATACCTAAACCTAACCGTTCTTGAGATATTTGACATTTTGTCTAAAAACTGCAATTTGCAGCCACTATTTTATTTATTCATATTTTGTATATTTTTAACTCTAAGAAAAAGGTTTTTGGTACAGATGTAGTTGATACATAAGCTTATTATAAGCCATTCTTAAATATACTTTTATCGCTACAGCGCAGTCATAAACAAAATATCAGAAATTTCTAAATGATAAAACTCAATTTTCTTAAATAGCATGCCCTATACACCTTGTCCACGGATAAGGTTCACTATAGGAAAAACTTTTTTATTTTTCATTTTTCGGAAAAAAAATCATTCTTTACAAAAGTTTTTGCTTGACCTAAAAACCCAAGAAATATTAGAGAAAATAATAAATTCCCATTAATAACTGAAAAAGTTGGGAAATTTATCTTTTAACTTTTACAAAATGTGACAAAGATTAAGATTCTGTTAAAAATCACGTTAGCTAGAATCGGGCAATATCATGAATTTGATTTCTTATCACGTTTTAATGCACAAAAGTCTTTTTTTATTACCTCGCAGGTTCTTAAAATTTAAAAAATGAAATAAAAAAATTTAAAACTTAATTTTTGTAGAAAGTTTATTTTATATTATGTTCTTATTTCTACATAACTATCACCCAAATTACAGTAATTGATATTGCTTGAGTTAACCAGTTTACTTGATTATACTAACGAAATTTTTGAACATTGCCGTATTTTGTGAAAGTGTAAACAGGATTTTATTTTATTTTATTGTTATGAATGGAAATTTTACATTTTCTATAACGTTTTTAGAATCATTGGGACAAGCAAAAACTTTTATAAAGAATGATTTTTTTCGAAAAGTGAAAAATAAAAATTTTTTTCCTATAGTGAACCCGATCGAGAATTTTTCCATTGCATTTACATAGCAGAATTACTAAATGTAATTGACCAGATTTTTATTTAGACACGAGTTACTTTCCTAGTTGCCTTCATTCGACAAAGTTAATAGAATCGTATTGCGCCACTCAGAAGAAGGCATCCTTGCAATCATGGGTGCAACAATGTAGACCCCTTTCTTACGAAGTCTATCTACACTGCGTCCGTAAAGTATGGAATAAATTCATTTTCTACGAAATAAACGATTTTTATGTAAAATCCTGAAATAGGTCGATTTTTAATTAAAAAATGACACTATTTTAGCGGAATTTTGCGTCTCCACCTCCAACCCCCTACGAGTGACAGTTGCCCCTTTAAAATTTTTAAATGGAATGGGGGGTTATGTGATACCTCATTTGAAAGGGCTTTTCATTCTCTATTCAGTAGTATAAGAATTTTTTTTTAATTCCTATTTTTTCTAAAAAGAATAATACATTTTAAAATCAACACACTAAATTTTAAAATGGATTATTTGGATGACGTTTTCCCCAATAGATGGATTGGTCGAAGGGGGGGGGGCAATTGAGTGGCCGGCTAGATCTCCTCATCTAACATCTCTCGATTTCTTTTTATGGGGATTTCTAAAAAGTAAAGTCTCCAGAACTAAACCAAACAGTCTTGAAGAACTAAAAGACAGAATAAGAAATGAAATATGAGGAATCAGTCCGGAAATAATCGACAATGTTTTGCATGAGTTTGTATTTCGTCTTGGTTATTGTCAAGAGGTAGGAGGAGGACATTTTGAACAGTCTCTTTGATATTGGTGTTATTACTTTTACTTCTACGTTGATTACATACATGAGTATCTACAGTTTCTACTACATTTCATAAAGAATTTTTAAAAAATTTAAGAAAGTTGGAATTAATCAAATTACCCTGGAAATGAAATGTTTTAGATGAACGTCAGCAACGTTTGTACTGTTGTCATGAATCAAACGGTTCTCAGTTCGAACATTTCATTTAAATTATTTCATTTTAAACTTTTGTGTGTTGATATTAAAATGTATTATTCTTTTTAGAAAAAATAAGAATCTAAAAAATTCTTATACTACTGAATAGAGAAGGAAAAGCTCTTTCAAATGAGGTATCACATGACCCCCCCATTCGATTTAAAAATTTTAAAGGGGCAACTGTCACTCGGAGGGGGTTGGAGGGGGAGATACAAAATTCCACTAAAATAGTGTCACTTTTTAATTAAAAATCGACCTGTTTCAGGATTTTACATAAAAATCGTTTATTTCGTAGAAAATGAATTTATTCCATACTTTACGAACGCAGTGTATATATTTTGGTCGGCTGCTACGCCTTGTAGTATTTCTCACATCATTTATTCGCAAAATATTGTCCAGAAGTGATGTTTACAAATACATTAAAATCAAAATGATAAAGTACAGTGTAAATTTTGCCCATAAGGTGCAATTTCGATTTAATTATTCGAATATTTATTTAAATATTCTAATTATTGGAGTATTCGATTTATTTGAATTATTCAAGTATTGGATTTATTCGAATTATTCGAATTAATGTGATTTATTCGAATTAATGCGATTTATTCGAATTATTCGAATTATTCAAATATTCGAATAAAATTTCAGTTGAATATTCGAATAGCAAATCTGAGAAAAGTCCCAGACTTAGTTTTGTATTATTAATATCGAATTTGGATATGTATCGATATATTCCTGTATCTTAACCTGACCTGTATAAACAAAATTTGTCTAGCACTAATAAACTTTTTATTTATTTATTTTATACAGGGTGACTGTTCATTGTACCGACAAATTGAAACCACGATAAGAAGCGATGTCCGAGAGTATGGGAAAAATATTTAAAAAATTCTTTCTACTTTAGTTTTCGATAACTGAAATTTATCTCCGCCCACAATAGTTTTATATCCGTAGATACGTATTTTGGCAGCTAAGCTGCCATCTTCAATACAATTTAAAAATTTAAAAAACACTACATTAAATCTAATAGCTACCTACCTACCCACCTGATCATACTATCTATACTACTAATAGTATCTAAAATTAACAAAATTAACACTAAAAAGTAGTAAAGGAGACTGTGGTTTAAGAAATAATTGAAAATTATCTCCGCCCACAATAATAGGTCTGTTGGTTATCCTGAACTGGTGTACACCAGTGCATACTTTTTCGCAAAATTCGCTTTAACACAACCTGAAATGCTTGTGTGGTATGTTTTTCTTTGCAGTGTTATTTTCAACAATTTCTTGCATTTCCAGCTGTTTCAAATTATTAAATAGGGATGTGTGATACATGGAGAAGCATCAGAAAAAATAGATCTATTCAATGGTATTAAAACCCAATGTAGCGCCCATAAGAAAAAATGAAGTTGATGATGGTCAGAACGAGACGAAACATTTTAAGTAAAATCTAATGATATCATCATAAAGAGCTTAAAAAAGTATGTATTAATTTTGTTATGATCCCTGCAATAATAACTTCAGGAAAAAATAAAAAAGAAAATTACGTTTTCTGGTTTTTTTGAAATATTTCAAAAACTACAAAACGTAGAAGACTTTTCAGAACGGATTATTATTCAGCACCAAAATACGCAACTTTGCCCCAATTTAACCGACTTCGTATCTCTTTCCGTTTCCGAGATCCCAATGATGAGCCTCGAATTTGTAACAGCCTGTATATACAGTGACCGCCAAAAAGTTCACACCATATGGGGAAATTTTTTATTATTGATTTTTTCAAAAATTTTTTGCGCCAATAGTTTATGCATGTTCAATAATCAAATATAAACGGGACAGATCCGCTGAGCAATTCTTATGCCCGATTTCACCAACGCGGATTGCAGATTAAATCTAGTGTCAACACTTAGAATATGACTTACCACTACATTGTCTAACCTCAAATGTCACATTATAAATACTTAATCCGAGTGCTAGTGTCAATCCGCGTTGGTGAAATTCACCATTAGTGTGGCTAAAAATGGTACCTATTTAAAATACGAAAATTAAAAAATTGTTATAATTTGGAATTGTTCGACATATTAGACAAAATTTTACTAGGATCCGATAAGTTATTGCAAAATGTATCGTTTGGTATTCAAAAAACAAAATTTTCAGAGGCATAATATTTCAAGAAAAAGAAGATTTTTCATTTTCTCAGTTTTGTTCAAGATGTGAAACAGTAAATGGGTGGGCATTTGGTATTTATCTCTCAGGAGTAGTTAGCTTACACATTTATGTCCATAAAAAAATATTTAGGCTCAATTTATTCACCTATGAGTAAGTGCCAAGTTATAACTTGGCAGATTAGCACAATGCGTTGCCCTATCTTTAATCATCAAGTATTTTACTGGCCACTTACTCGGAGATGAATAAACCGGGCCTTAAAAGAATTAAATTTACTCTTGGGTTCTTAACTGTTGCATGAACAAGAAAATTTGACACGATCTTTCACGTTTGTGGTGCAAGGGCTCGTTTTACATAAAATTTTATGTTCTCATTTTTTATTTCTTGACAATACAATTCTAATAACTTCAATTTAGCATAAGCAAATTACAAGAATTTCAAGCACTTTTTAATTTGGATCCGTTTAATATCCGCACTTAAAAAATCGATATTTTTCATAGTAGCCATAAAATATTTAATGTCAACTTTATAAGTACGGATATTAAACGGATCTAGACTAAAAAGAGCTTGCAATTCTTGCAATTTTCGATCTCCCTAGGCTAAATTGGGGTTAGTAGAACTGCATTACCAAGAAATCAAAAATGATAACAAAATTTTATGTAAAAAAAGCCTTGCACCAGAAACGTAAAAAATCGTGTCAAATTTTCTTGTGCATGCAACAGTTAAGAACCCAAGAGTAAATTTGATTCTTTTAAATATTTTTTGTGAACAGAAATGAGTAAGCTAACTACTCATAAGTGCTAAACGCCAAATGCCCATTTGCCGCTTCACATCTTGAACAAAACCGAAAAAATTAAAAATCTTTTTTTCGAAATATTATGCAGCAGAAAATTTTGTCTGAGTACCAAGCGGATACATTTTGCAATAACTTATCGTATCCTACTAAAATTTTGTCTAATATGTCCAACAATTTCAAATTATAACACTTTAATTTTCGTATTATAAACAGGTGCCATTGTTAGCTACACTAAGAATTGTTCACCGGATCTATCCTGCTTATATTTGGTTATCGAACATGCACAAACTATTGGCGCAAAAGTTTTTTAGAAAAATCAATAATAAAAATGTTTCCCATATGGTGCGAACTTCTTCGCGGTCACTGTATACGTATATGTATACAGATGAAACCACTCTAACTAGGCACAGAAATCGTCAAGCACCGGCAGTCGCTTGTATGCTAGCGTTTGGATTACACGCGTTGCGATCACATTACAGTATTTCTCGTTATTTTTGTTTTCATTAGGGTACTTTACCTTTTATTTCAGTTTTTATGTCATAAGGCTGTTATCGGTTTAGCATTCTTTTTATTTTATTTGTACTTTTTTAGTTTCCCAAGAACAAATTTATTTATTATTCTTATTTTTAATTATCGTATCAACAATGGAAATTTATAATTTACGTGAATATTTACATTTCTTATAAACAATTATTAATATGTTTATACGCAATGTAATTACGTATCAGATTACAAAGAAATGAGATTTTCTCGAGACCGCCGCGCGCCGACCGTTTCGAAAGGATCGCACGCTCACACTAAGACTGGACTGCTTCGTGAGCACTCCGGTGTTCCTACTTAATGTGGCGGAATCTGTATGTATACACCTATATACAGGGTGCGTTATTAAGCGCCCTTTCTTCCATAGCTCATTTATAGAACGAGATAGAATTTTTTTCTTTTACAAGGACATTCTACCTATTGAGCACTATAACCTGAAATTATTTTGATACGTACAGAGTGTTACATAAAATAATGGCAGCATGCAGCGGGATTTTTTTTAATGGAACACCCTGTGTATTTTCCTATAGAAAGATATAACACTCGATCTTCTAAACAGATGCACATAAAATATTTATATTTATTTAACCAATTAAGAGTAAATTAATATTTTATTGAAAACGGTCTGATTTTCAACTTCTCTTAAAATATTAACTGTAAACGTATCGTTTGTCGTACGGAAATAAAAATAGGTAGTGTTATAAAGTAAAGTATAGGGAATAACCCAGATATAAACTGATTTAGTTTCATTTGTTTTTTCAAGTGTTCAAACCTGTGTAATTGTCAGATTTTCAAATTGCCGTTATTCAATTTTTTTAAATGCAACCCCCCCTATCTCTTTTCACGAATAGATAGTGTTCATGTTCCTCTTCAATTCTGTTATAGGTTTTCTGCATCTAATCCTTACATTTTTTTTGCTACAAGAAATTTTTTACATTTTTACTCTAAAATCAATATTAAAATAGTATAATATATAATTTTTTCTACTTTGCGTCACTTATTGAACAAAAAAATGAAAAATACTGTCAAAAATTTGATCTCCTTAGTTTATGGGGAATTTTAGTTGTAATGCGTGGCAACACTGAAAACCTTTCGTTTTAATCAAAAGTCACATTAACCAGTTATTAATTTGTCTTATCCAGCTTCATTGTGAGTATTCTGTTAAGTAACAAATAAATAATGAGTTATTTTGTAAAATCTATTAAATATTTTCAATTAAAAATTGACTAAAATTTCCCCAAAAACAGTTTCACAATGAGCTTCATTGTGAAACTGTTTTTGTGTCACAATGAGTTCATTGTGAACGCAAAGTAGAAAAAGTTATTTAACGTACCGTATTTTAATTTGTTTAAGACAGCGTCCTCTATTTCATAAAACAGATAGATAATATCAAGTTTACAATTAGTTACAAACTCTTATTACATTATGATCATCGTATTTCTATTGTAATACAGTTCTTTCACCTTCTTGTAATTAACGTCTTAAAATTGATTCGATGTGGTTTACAACAAAAGAAAACATCAGTGTTTGCAAATAATTACCTTAATGTAAAAATTGTTGTACTTCAAAAAAAATATACAAATAATAAATTAATAATCTAACAAATAAATGAAAATCGGTGAATTTCTTTTGTTCAAGTATTCGGATTTTATTAAATCAAATGTTAATGAAGACAACTGAAGCTTAGGAATTACATCGAATCAATTTTAAAGCAGTCTTAATTAAAACAAAGTAAAAGAATTGTATTATAACAAAAATACGATTATTATAATGTAATAAGAGTCTGTAATCAATTGTAAACTTGATATTATCCATTTGTTTTATGACATTGTCTTAAAGAAATTAAAATACGGTACATTAAATAACTTTTTAATATTGATAAAAATGTAAAAAGTTTATTATAGCAAAAGAACTGTAAGGATTAGATACAGAACACCTATAACAAAATTGAAGAGGAACATGAACACTATCTATTCGTGAAAAGAGATAGGGGGGGGGTGCATTTAAAAAAATTGAATAACGGCAGTTTGAAATTCTGACAATTACACAGGCTTGAACATTTGAAAAAACAAGTGAGACTAAAATAATTTATATCTAGGTTATTCCTTACACTTTAATTTATAACACTACCGATTTTTATTGCCGTACGACAAACAATACGTTTACAGTTAGTATTTCAAGAGAAGTTGAAAATCAGACCGTTTTCAATAAAATATTAATTTATTCTTAGTTGGTTAATTAAATATAAATATTTTTTGCGCTACTGTTTAGAGGATCGAGTGTTATGTCTTCCTATAAGAAAAAACACAGGGTATTCCATTTAAGAAAATCCTGCTACATGCTGCCATTACTTTACGTAACACTCTGTATGTACCAAAATAATTTTAGGATATAGTGCTCAATATGTAGAATGTCCTTGTGAAAGAAAAAAATTCTATATCGTTCTATAAATGAGCTATGGAAGAAAGGGCGCTTAATAACTCACCCTGTATATGCACAAATCGCCAAAAAGCAACCTACAGATTAGAGCAGATCAGACCCACACACCACAAGTTAAGAGCACTTCACGATATTTTTCTCGGGGAATCCTCTCCTCATCACATATCCAGTGCAAATGCGCTTAACTGTCTCTAACACCCCTTTATATAAAATTTAGATCGCGACATCTTGCGTCCGATTTCTGACTCAAACACACACACATACATATACACGGTGATTTAGAATTATCTCCCGATATCTTCAGGGTGAATAGGACATTAAAAAATAAGGTAACCTTTTTATATAATTTTTTTTCCAAAAGTGAATAATAAGGGAGTATAAGCCCTGAAATGGGGGTGAAAAACGTTGTTTTATTGGAAATATCTTCTGGATCCTTTAAGTTATTAAACTAATATTTTAAACTCAAGTAAAAGGCACCTAACTGCGCATTTACAACGTATTTGTTAGATTCTCCCTCCTTTTTAAAGGGTAGTTTTAGGGGGTGACTTTTCGGTATTTTATCCCTAATTTTTTATTTTTTACATATTTCATCAAAAATTTACGAAGAGAATATTTTTTAAATTATTTGGCACAAAAAGACTCTCTTGTTGCATTTCGATAAACCGAACCATTTTCGAGTAATTGAGGTTTAAAAGTTAGCATACACCTATTGCATTACGTTACTATACAATACCGAAGATCATCCCCTCAAACTACCCCTTAAAAAGGAGGGAGGATCTGACAAATACGTTGTAAATACCCAGTTAGGTGCCTTATATCTGAGTATCAAATATTAGTTTGACAATTTAAAGGATCCAAAAGATATAGCCAAAAGAAAAATACGTTTCATCCCTCTTTCAGGGGATTATAACTCCCTTGTTATTGACTTTTGGAAAAAAAATTATATAAAAAGGTGACCTTATTTTTATTTTGTACTAAGATAAATCGATCCAAATCGATTTATTTTGATCCAAAGAAGCCACCCTTGAAGTTTGACTCATTCTTTACCGGACACCCAGCATATATCCGTATATAAAACATACAAAATTAGAGTAAATCAAATAATACGGAACTAGGTATTGGTCCATTATTTAAATTCATTAAATTGTTTTTATTTTTTCGAATAAAAATACTTTCGTAAGCATTTAATTCCCTATTATTTGATACCGCCTTAATGAGTTTAAATTATCTTTAATAATACTATGACCAATATTGTAAATAAAGCTAATCGTAAGTTTTGAGTTTTAAAAATATGGTTTAAACTTTTAGTGCAAAGTGCATCGAAAGGCATTTTAACAAATTTTCCTAGAGATGAAGTTGCCGTTAGAGTGCTAGAATTTTGAACCTGTTTCCTGTGACTAATCTTCCTAATTATATTATCTACTACTAGTATAACCATTATGAACCGCAACATTTTTAATATATTTAAGTTCTTTGTCATATCGGGATTTAGTAAGTGGAAATGAGAGTAATCTATTTACTAAAAAAATTAGAGCCGCGAGTTTGTGTTGTACAGAATGTTGTGATTCGTTAATTATAAAAAACAAAATTGATGACAGAATTGAAGGTGTAAAAACTCAAATTGATACTAAAATTAACTTAAAGCTGGTTCTTGTCCGATGAAAATTGTATCACAACCTCTTTTAAACGGACACTAAATGGCACACAATTAGTGTCCGTTTAAAAGAGTTGTGATACTAAAATTAATATAATGAAATTTGAATTTGACGACAAACTTGATGAAAAATTTGGTAGTAAAAAATTCAGTTCCAGGATAAATTTGAAGACTTAGCCAAACAGTTGCACAAAGTGGGACTTGGCCGTTATTACACCATCATCTGCGTAGTCAAGTGAGAAATTAAAACCATTCAAATTTGAATGTGACTTTCCATGGTCTATTTTTAAAGTTTACAGTTTTAAATTGTTGCTGACGTGAATGATTGGAATGATTCTGATAAAGCCGCCGTACTTGTATTGGTTTTATGAGGACCAGCACTAAATGCATTACAATCCATTCCCGAAGAAATTCAGAACAACTTTGATCAACTGGTAGAACACACGTTTTGGCGATGCACACATGAAGCAATTCCATGCTATCCAACTGAAAAGTCGTACCCAGAAGAATAATGAGTCACTTCAGGAATATGAACTCGATATTGAGAGGTTGGTACGGATGGCATATGGCGATTTCTTGCCTGAACCAATGTTTCATCGTTTGGCTATCCAAGCATTCATCGACGGCCTTAAAGACCAATCCAGCAAGTGTTGTGACTGGGTAACTTCTCCATGTGCACAGATGTACTGGCCCGTACTCTGGAATTCGAAGCAGGCCAGCAAGCTTCTAGAAGCCTAGTACGAGAGCGAGAGGTGAAAGCTGCCAACAAGCAATGTCAATAATGTCAATAATGACTTGCTGGAACTGGGGTCAGCAAGGCCATCTGCGCTCCAACTGTAGGCGCAAGCGACCGCGCGACTACGATGATAGTAAATCGTTAAACTAATTCCGAAATTGAGATGAAAATTGGAAGTATGAAATTTAGTCACAGGATTTTAATGACCGATATCGTTGATGATTTCATACTTGGAGTGGATTTCATGAAGAGAAACAGCTTGGTTGTAGATCTAAAGAGAAGAGATACCTCTCTATGTCCCTGAAAGTAAAGCTGAAAGAAACTGGCAAGATAATCTTGGCAAAAGTCTCTACTTTTGCCAAGATTATCTTGCCAGTTTCTTTCGACTGGCCCTCTGGCCAGCTTGCCAGATGGATAGAAAAACTGCAGGAGTATGATTTTACAATCGATCCTCGCCCAGGTCATGTCCATAATAATGCAGATGCACTCTCCAGAAGACCGTGTACTGAAAATTGTCGGCACTGCTTGAAATTGGAGGACAAAGAAGGAATACTTCCCATTAAAAGAACACGTGTCGCAAACAACCAATGACAACCAGAGATTATAAGCCAAGAACTACGCCAAGAGGAAGACAAGACCAGACAAGACTTTCCTCTTGGAAAGTAAAAGGCAACGTCCAACTTGGGCTGAAATATCGGACAAAATCCCAATTTTCAAAAGCCACTAGGGACAATGGGGTTCTTTAAAGTTAGATAAAGGCATTCTTAAAAGAGAATGGGAGTCATGATGGCAGTGAAATTAAAGAGCAATTAGTCCTTCCTAAAGTCAGGATTGCCCAAGTTTTGGAAGAAATTCATGGAGGTACATCAGGTGGGCATCAATAAGACATTGGCAAAAGTCCAAAAAAGGTTTTATTGGGTGAAATGTAGAACCGTTGTAGAGAATTGGTGTGCCAGATGTATTACCTGCAAGGCAGTGTCTGGACCTACGAAGAAGACTCGAGGAAGACTACATCTGTATAACGTCGGTGCACCCTTCGAGAGAATTGCCATTGACATAGCCGGCCTGTTTCCAGAAATCGATCGTGGAAATAAGTACATCATGGTGATAACCGATTACTTCAATAAGTGGCCAGAAGGTTACGCGTTGCCTAATCAGGAAGCAACAAGATTTAGGGTGCCATTGGAGCTTCATTCCGATCAAGGTAGAAGTTCCGAAGGAAGCGTTTTTCAGAAATTGAGCCGGATGCTTGGCATTTTTAAAACGGACACTTCCCCATTACAATCAGGCGGCATGGTGGAGCGATTCAACAGAACCCTAGAAAGACATTTGGCCAAAGCAGTCTCCACAAATCAAACCGACTGAGATTTGCCCATTTTTCTAATGGAATGTCGTTCCACAATACGTGACACTACTAAGCAATCGCCGTATCGAGTTTTGTTTGGAAGAGAAATGCGTTTGCCATGTGATTTGAAGTGTGGTCGTCCAGAAGCTAGGAGGTCTGAATTGCACGAGTATCTGCAGTACCTCGAGAATCGATTGGCGAGCACTCACCAATATGTGCGACGAAACATCAATCTGGTTACCGACAGAATGAAGACCCAGTACGATAGACGAGCCAATCAAAATGGGATTCCAGCCAGGGAACTAGGTGTGACTGTACATTGTACTAGTGATGGGTCGGTCGTGAACGAGTCAACGAGTCACTTTAAAAAGGAACGAACGAACGGGCGAATCGTTCGTTGATGAGTCGATGAACGGCGCGGCGCGGTGAGTGAGTGAGTCGTTTAAAATGAACAATTCACTTCAAAAAGATTTGTGAACGAACGCTCCGTGCATCTACACGAGACGATTATTTAAAATTAAAACTGTTCTAAAAACTATTATTAATACTATTTAATTTAGCATTTTTAACTTAAAATAATACGTTTTATTCATACTTACTAAAAATATTATTTTCATTTGTGTTAACAGTTTTAATTGGAATAATTTTTAAGAAATAAATATATTAGCAGTGCCTAGAGAAAAATTTTAAAAATTGCCTATTGTGGTAGTTTAACATCGCAGGAATTAATTTTTTATATCATTGAATTCCTGAGAGAGAGCTCTTTCGAAACCTTAAAAAATATATAGGGTGTTCTATTTAAAAAACAAAAGTTGATATCATTTCCGGTTAAACCGGAAGTCTCAGTCGAACGAGTATTTGCTAATCAGATCCGCCAGGAAGTTTTGTATATTAATGCAAATTTTCACAAAAATTGAACTAACGGTACAGACGATATTAGCATGGTTCCAGACTTTTGCCCATCCCTGTATAATAATAATACAGTTCTTATAAGTTAATAACTTATTATACTTAGCTAAAATAACATATTATAGCTTTACAGTGGATTTTAGAATTTTAAAATATCTACCGGTGGAGTAACCGCTTAATTCTGAAAAGTGCCCTAAAGCCCTTAGACTGGTCGCGCCAACTATGATGCAGACAAGATTCTAGTGTATTCCAAACTTGCACCGAAAGGTAGTAAAATTTGCTGCAATGTTCTAACGTATGTCCAAATAAATTTCTGATAAAGGTAGGCCATGGAAGATAAATTATTACATTATTTACATTAAAATATTGTCCAGTTCTCGAGTAGTTAAGTAAAATTGAAGTTTAATTGGCCACATCTTACGGCTTGATATGTCACTAACTTCAAAAACTGCTTGGTGTTGTAGATTTTTACACTTCCATGACCTACCTTTATCAAAAATTTATTTGGACATATGGTATCTTTATTCGCCGCTATTCTAGAATAGCGTAATAGCGGGATATTTCAGTTTTATTTAGAAAGCGATGCGTGTAGCAAGCGAATTAATATAACGATTAAGGCCCAGTTGTACAATTCCAGTTTAACTTTAAGCCAAAGTTTAAGCCCTTAACAACAATTGTTGAAATAGTTAAACTGACATTGTTCAGAGTGGACCATTTTTAATGGTTTTATAGGGTTTCTCATTTATTTATTGGAATAAAAGAAAACCGTTTTCGCGACCCAATGCTACATTTTCGAGAAAACTCAATGGTGAAGATAAAAGTTAGCTACCTCGATTCGTTCGGGAAATATCGCCTGAGATATTGTGAAAAATAACTTCGTGAAAATTAGTTTTCGGCCGATATTTCCCGAACGAATCCAGGTAGCTAACTTTTGTCTTCACCATTGAGTTTTTTTCGAAAAAGTAGCATTGGGTTGGGAAAACGGTTTTCTTTTATTCCTATAAATAAACCCTGTAAAACCTTCAAGAATGGTCCACAACTGGGCCTAAGTATTTTTTCTTAGACAAGTGTAGAGCTCGATATTATTGTACTTTCACTGTGTTAAATGATCGTAGACATTAAAGTGTTTTTTAAAATAAACAGCGATTACAATTTGTGAACCTCGAAGTCGTGACAATATCCTAATTGCTTCTCATGGCGAAGAAATTATTGAAAAGGCTGGAAGAGAACTATCGAAGAATTTCGAAATAAAGGACCTGAGGGAAGTGAAACTGCCTCGCAAGATAATTTCATAGGGACAAACAGTATAAGCCTAAATCAACGAGGTTATATTGAACAATTATTGAAAAGATTTAACATGACCGATTGTAAAACTGTCGCTACTCCGATGGAACCAAATACCAAGTTGAAGAAATCTGAAACCGATCTCAACGAGCAAGATAAAAATTTGCCTTACCGAGAGTTGGTTGATGCGTTGAATTACCTAGCGAGTGCCACTCGTCCAGACATAGCTTATGCGTGTAGTTTTCTGGGACAGTTTAACAATTGTTACCATGAATCTCATTGGATTGCCGTAAAACGAGTGCTGAGATATCTTAAGGGATTATCCAGTGTAAGCTTAGCCTACACGCCTACAAAAGTCCTAATAAAAGGATATGTAGATGCAGAATGAGGTCGAAGCTTAGTTGATCGAAAATCTTACACCGGTATATGTTTTATATGGAACGGAGGCCTTGTGACTTGGGATTCTAGGAAACAAAGATCCGTAGCTTTGTCAACAAATGAAGCGGAATATAATTATGGGTCTTTCCGACGCATCACTTATTTACGTGTTTATATGTTTGCTTCGGGCATGAAAAACAGAATTTTCTGCTAACTTTAAAGCACCCAGGTTGTCATTATAAACTGTCCAAATTTACAGTGCGGTTTTTTGAAAACAGGCCAGAGTTGGCTTTGGAATCTCCAAACGTATGTCTTAAATAAATTGACTTTTGACAATTAATATCCAGATTTGTCAAGGAACAAATGTTAAAATATTTTTAAAATTGTAACCAGAATACTTTCTAATGAACAAAAATTATTTATATTAGAAAGTTTAAATTTAATAAGACGGATGCTATTATGTTCTGCAAGTGAAGGACAACATTTCGAGCATTTATTGTGATGTTTTGACATGAACATAGGTAAAATTATTTTGACGTTTGTTTTAAAAGTAATTTTATCTAGGACGTAAGTTTGCACATTTCATGACCCACTCTGGCCTGTTTTCAATAAATCGCACATTACATCTAACATTAACATTAGCTTATAAAAATCAAAAAAAATGTAAAACAATATTTTGTTTTTGCAGAACAATTTCAAAATTTTCAATTACCTGAAGTTTTTGTTCTCGTTTCTTTGGATTTTGTTTCTTTATTTACAAATATCCCCACAAATTTAATCATAGAAATTGTTAATGAGAACTGGTCTAACAAAATTAAACCTTTTTGTAATTTAAGTAAAGAAAAATTCTTAACCATTTATATGAATATTTAATAAAATTTGATTTTATTCGTAATTCCGGTTAACAAAATCCAAGATTAATATTTTGTAACAATTTTCTAAATTTGGCTACCTTTGATAATAAATTTATTTCGTTTTTCGATCAACAAATTTGAAATTTCGAACATTATTTGAAAAATTTTGTAATTCAATTAGAATGTAAACTAAAAATTATGTAAGTTAAGTTATTTTATTGTAATTGTACTATGCAGTTATCTGTAACCTTACATTTCAGTTTTATGCTCTGATGAAGGTAAAAAAACTTACCGAAAGCTTAGCAAATAAAAAAGTTTCATTGCTGACCGCTTGCCCGATAATTTTAGAATAGTTATTATGCTACAGCCACACTAACGTTAAGGTCTAACGGACAAGAACGCGACAATTAATGTGAGAAAAATTATTGCGGTAAGTTTTACATTGGTGGTTAACGTCATTATTTGTCCTATATTTCGCTCCGAAGCGGCTGCAGAAGTGGTATTTTGCTCGAATATTGGCAACTTTATCTTAAATGTCACATATCACAGGAGTTCTATTAAAATATTTTAGCATTTTCCGTTTCCTAACATTCAAAAATTATATTTTAAATTAGTACTTGAAAGAGTGAAAGAAACCTGCATTCAAAAATTAAGATAGTACGTGACTAAATACTCGAGATGGCGCTGTTTTCGTGTAAAAAGTATATACCTTTCTCTATCTATGGCTACAACTATGCGATACGTTCGCCGGCGACGCGACGCCGGCAATTCGTTTGATGTGTTTCAAAAACCGACAGCCGAGCTATCGTCAAGGTTACTAAAAGACAAGGTTGCCTGGTAACTTTCAACGTCACCACAACGTCACTCAGTAGGCCCATTTAATGCATTTACACAAATAGATGGCCTACTGGATGACGCGTCACTCCACGAGTTACCAGGCAACCTTCTCTCTTTAGTAACCTTGAGCTATCGTCTAGCGCGCAATGCCGCTCTCAATGCCGTTACAAAATTAGTGCCATATATGCCAATAATCCGTGGTTACACTCTGTTGTCGGAGCCACGTCTGCGTCTAAAGCGGGCCATTCACGATCCTGCATGGCAGTCCGCCTTGCTGTCCGCCGAATGACATCGGATAGTGAATGCTGCAACAGACTGCATTGCGTCCGGCAACACAACGCAGGATGTTCGATGCATCCTGCTCAGACCGGCAAGCAGGCTGCTGCGCAGCAGTGTGAATGACGCGGCGTCCTGCCGTTGCGTGTGCAATTAGTGATTTTAGTGGCGTTTAGTGTAGTGTCTATAAGTACTTCCTCATAGGCAAACAAATGACGATAACTGACAACATTTTGTTTTTGTCTTTGCTGACAAAAAAAAAGAAAGTTGACAGTTATCGTCATTTGTTTGCCTATGAGGACACTACACTATTTACCGTAAAACAGATATCATTTATTGTTCAGCAACTGTTTCTTACGTCATTTCATGTTAAGAATTTGTTTATTTCTTTTTATTTTTTCTGTTGTTTTGAAAAATAAGTGTTTATTGCAGCACATTATTGAACGCAGAAAAAAAAGTTCTTTCGAAATTTATTACAGTAATTATACCATTGTATTTAAAAAACAAAAGTTGACAGCTGTCATGCAGCTGTTTTAAATGCATTAAAGACGCAAGGTATGGTATATTGTAGAGTTTTTTCTGCCATTTCATTTGATTTTTTGATCACCCAAATACGACAATAAACACCGACGCTATTTGCGTAGGCGTTTTTTTGGACTCAGCCTGTACACTCTGTATACATACCATGAGCTTTTTTTTTAATTTTGAACATGCAACGTAAATATTCTTATGTTGAGCTTTAAAAACCAGTCATTGCATTGCAAGGGTATACCAGCTACCTGAAACATAGCGAGTTTCAGTAATAACATGTTATCATAAAGTCCCGTGACCCCAGTAGGCCTTGGATGTGTAAGGGCACGTCTTTTCTTGAATTGAATTGAAATTTAATGACGTTTATAATTTGTATGTGTCACATTAAAATTAGAATTCAACAATATGAAGCGTCGCGTAAATCTTTGCCGTCAGCAAAATGGGCACCATATTCAACAACTATTATGAATATGCTTTAATATTGGAATTTTTCGTTAATATAGGGTGATCGTACCGGTTAGCCGGACAACACCATATTTCGGACAATTCCCAACATAAATCATTAAAATAGTAAATGCCTTATACGTTTTGTATATTCGAACTCATTTGCGCGTTCAGTACACTATTTTCCTCCAACTAACACTTTCCCAGTGGCCTCTTGTGAAAGAAATAGGAACAAAATAGTTTAAAAATGGGCGACTTGTAAAGACCGTGTGTTAACAATAGGGAGTTTTTGCAATCACGTTTCACGTGCCCGTCATCCTTTAACGTTAACTTTATTAACCCCGGTGTAGGAATTTACGTAATTTACACTTTGAAAGTTTTTGCATCATATTACGTCGACGTAAACGTGAATTTGAATCAAGAAAGTAAATCATAGTATTTTGTCTTGACAGATTTGGTTGCAGTCATTGTCATTTAATTTATGTACCAAATCTGAGTTTTGTGACTTTCGATAACATATTCCAATGCTTTGAAATGTCAAATTTCATAAATTGACCGGCCCGTCATTGCATACGTGATGAACTTAGGTTTCACGTAGTCCGTCATACAAAAAACGTAAACGTAAACGTTAAAGCTGAATGTAACTAAGCAACTAGTCATTTACGTATACGTTTAATACGAAAACGTAATTGCAAAAACTCCCTAATTGCTTTTTAACGTAAAACGTAGAGGATACGCTCCATTAAAATAGTATGTAGATATTGTAATATTCAATTCATACTGTTATTCTTGATTTTTCATAGTCAATAAACATGTAAACTTAATTTTTATGTGTGTGTCCGGGAAACCGGTTCCACATAAATGCCTAAAACGATTTCTCGGACAAGCTGTCCGAGAACCGGTATTAGACGGTGAAAATTATTTTATCCTTTTCTATCAAATGAAGTATAGATATATCTTTCATATTTGCTCTCATTGTTCAAAAATGTATGAAGAATATAGTCACCAGTTTTCGGACACCTTTTTCGTATTATACGTGAAAGATACAAACAACTTTTATCGGTGTCCGAAGAACACGTAGTTTTCGGACTAATATGCTATTTACACATAATTTGGATTCTTTGAAAACATTATATTTATTATTTACAGTTTTTGTCTTTTATCATTAACTTAATGACAATTTACAAATGATTTAGTCTTCCACAAAATTATATTTTTCGGCAAAAAGTAAATTTGAACAATAACATTGGCGTTCAGATGACGAAAAAAAAGCAAAATAGGAATGGTAAAGATTAGGAGGGAAAAGAGAGAACAAACAAAAATCCAAAAACAATCAGAATCAGGGAAAAAGAGGAAAAAACAATGTTACTGTAAATAATGAAGACAATATGGAAACCAGTAAAACAAAAAGAGCTCTGTGTACGTTTTGTGAAGAAGAGCTAATTAGTGATGCCGAAGAGGATGAAAATAAGAACATAGGTTGTGATGAATGCCCTTTATGGTAGGCATCGTGGTACCATCTCAACTGTACTAATATGATTGAAGCTGGTTCTTGTCCGATGAAAATTGTATCACAAACTCTTTTAAACGGACACTAAATGGCGCACAAACACTTTACGTTTCGCTATCTCAACTGTACTAACGTTTGACAGCTTCTTCGGAAGAAGCTGTCAAACGTTAGTACAGTTGAGATGGTACCACGATGCCTACCATATAGGGCATTCATCACAACCTATGTTCTTATTTTCATCCTCTTCGGCATCACTAACAGCTTCTTCGGAAGAAGCTGTGAAACGATAGCGAAACGTAAAGTGTTTGTGCGCCATTTAGTGTCCGTTTAAAAGAGTTTGGGTACTAATATGTATGATGTATGTCAGAAGTGACTTACAATGAAGCGGCCGAAAAAGATTATATCTGTGATATATGCCGATAGGTGTGTATGTATACTTTTTCCGGCGATAGATTGGAAAATTTCAAATATTCTGACATATTAAAATACCCTAGAATCGAGTAACATTAACCAATAGTATTACTCCTCGGGCATATACAACATTTATACCAACCGCAGGCGCATAATGTGCTCACTCGATGCTACTCGATTCAAGGGTATTTTAATATGTTAAGGGCCAGTTTACAGAAAATTTAATTGCAATCAAATTTTAATGACGTTGTTAATTTGACAGTTCGCAATGTAATTCTTATGGCAACTTAATCGTGATTAATTTAATTCGAAATTAAATATTTGATTTACTTTCTGTAAACCCACCCTAAGATATTTGAAATTTTCCATCTATCGCCAGACAGAGTATACCTAACTACCTAATATGTATGTAATTACAGAAGTGACCTTTTTTTGTATTTCTTAATATTTGACTTAGATTTTTATTTTAAAATGACTTTTTCTTCATACTTATTTGAACTAAATTTTTATTTTAAAACGATATTTTTTATACTTATTTGAATTAAAATTTTATTTAGAATATTTGGTATTTTTGTGTTTTCTCATTTATATGTAAATGTAGGTACTAAGGATAAATATAAAGTAGAAACTGTATATTTAAAATATCAATAAAGTTCTTTCCTGAGTAGTTTTCAAGTTTTTCCTCGCACAATCAATTCTCGCTACAAATTTTTACCTATAGATAGTAAATACACGCTTATTTTATTAAAGCGTTTTGTAGTATAATTTACATTTTTACAGTTGGTTCTTGTCCGATGAAATTTGTATCACAAAATCTTCTAAGCGGACACTAAATCGCGCAAATATACACTTTACGTTTCGCAGTCGTTCGACTGCTTCGTCAGAAGTGAAAATTAAAGTGTATATTTGCGCGATTTAGTGTCCGCTTAGAAGATTTTGTGATACAAGTATAATTTACGTAAGGAATCTAGCTAATTTTGATAATATGATGACAATTATAACTCATTTAACATTTTTCTGTACCTTTATATTGGTAGGGGGTCGAAAAAGACGGTTTTTCGGCCAGCTGGCCGAAAATTGGTTCAGAAATGTCTGATAATTTGTCCAGGATGTCTGAAAACTAGTAAGAAGTGCTTTTTTCAACTTTTTCTCAATTATTTTGAAAAAGAGTTGAAATAGCCAGTTGTGACATGCCCCCGGCCCTTCTCAACACTACAAGGATTATATTTGTTTCTATGCAATGCATTTCCTAACAAAAATAATTAAATTATGAACATTCTCCCCCGACAAATCACTTAAGTGTCCGATAACCGGTCTATTCACCCTATTCTTTAGTCTGTAGCGTTTTGAAATGTGTCAATTGATTAAATAGAAATGTCATTCTGATTAATTAATTACTTTAAGAAAAGACATGCGTTCACACTTCCAAAGCCTACTGGGGGCACGGGACTTTATGATAACATGTTATTTACGAAATAAGTGCGGGAACACAATTTTGCTTCCATGTCCTGCAATGTTTTTGTTTTTAAACTGGACATACATATTTAGGAATATTTATATTGTATGTTCAGAAATTTAAAAAACTCGGTATGTGTACAGTTCATTTTTTATTATATGCCAACCGATCGATCGATAAGTCAAAGAACTTTTATACCGGCTGTCTTACTAAATACGCACCACGTTATAACTCCATTATTAATAATCCGATTTCAGTAATTCAAAAATTACATAAGACTGATTTATAGATAAGAGTAGCTTTTTTGATTCTTTTTGTATGACGTATCATGCGATGGTCAACTTTTTTCTTTTTTCAAATTGCAACACATTTTTTATTCATTCGGTTTGATAGAGATTTTTTCCGAATTCAGCGGTCTATTTGAACTTTTAGAATACTGGGGAAACAGTTTCGCTTTTTAAATAAAATGAACTTAAGGGGCAACTAGAAGGTGTCAGCTATGGCGGGGGACATTTTGAGCAATACCGGGTGTTTCAGTGAAGATGCACCAAACTCGGTATGTTGGTAGATATCGTGAAAAGAAATAAAAGTTTCCTGTAATATTTTTTTTTTAAATGAATAAGTTTTGAGATAATCGAAGGGAAAGGAGAATCGTATATTTTTAAAACGTACAATAGATGAGAGCGGCCCGAATTCTTAACCTACCTTAACGTTCGGTTTTTTACTTTATTACCCCATAAACTGTCGCGCCTCAGATGATATGATGAAACACATTTAGTTCGTTCACTCCATTCGTTCACTAACGTTGTAGTGGCGAGTAATTAGTTGGTGTAGTTTATACTTTTCATTTTTAAGTTTATTATGTAATTGTGTGTGTGGGTGTGTTGGTGGTGCGATGGGCAATTACACATTTCGAGAATACGCAGATTATTCGAACACATGTTGTAAGGTAATTGCCATTTGCGTAATTCGCCCGCTTCCGAAATTGTTTCTTCCTCATGTGATCAAGTTCAGTCTGATAGGCAAATAATTTAACAGACCGGCGTGGCGGAAGCAACAATTCTATTCAACAATTCCAATCTATTAATTGTACATAATTGTAGTAATTGTTGGATACAGAAACAAATAAAAACGTTACAAGCGTTAATTATTTATCGTACATTATTAAGACTCGGTAAATTTGATGTAATTACGGTTTGCATAAATGTTAGTGCGATGAAAACGCACGCTTTTTTCAAAGTGTTCGTCTTTAACACGTCTTGCGGTCAAGGCCAAACTTAAAAGCCTCTCATAAATTTTTTCGTTTACGATAGTTATTTACTGTCTTCTTGCAGGCGCGTGCCATTCATAAAACAATTTATATCGCTCGTCTTGTTTCACGGCTGCAGAAATTTAAATCGCTACGGTATTTCTAAAAACATCGGCTCCAAATTATGCAAATTTCAAGTTACACCGATTAAAAAATTTTATTAAGATATTTTGTTTGAAATAATGTCAGAAACGTGTCCCTTAAGTTTGGTGCATCTTCAATAAAACACCCTGTATTTATAGTAATTAGATAACTTTTGTGTTTTGTTAAACTGTTTTATTTTAATTAAAGCAGGTTCTTGTCCGATGAAAATTGTATCACAAAATCTTTTAAACGGACACTAAATATGCGCACTACACTTTACGTTTCGCTATAGTTTGATAGCTTCTTCAGAAGTAAAAAAATATAAACAAGGTTGTCAATAGAAACAAGGTTGTTTTATTCTAGTACATAATAAAATTTTCCATTGCTTTATACTCCACCGCATCCTTAATTTCTATACAGGGTGTCCCGTGACGTAAAGTCACCACTTCACCTACGTGATTATCAATTCAAACTAAGTAAAAAACTTTATTAGAGTTTTTTACTTAGTTTGAATTGATTATCACGTAGGTGAAGTGGTGACATCACGTCACGGGACACCCTATATAAAGAGCAAAATTATTTCGCTACTGTATTCTAAAAAATGAAGTTGGAATATACCGTTGTATTTAGAAAAAAAATCTCTATCAAACTGAATAAAAACAATATGTGCTGCCATTTGAAAAAAGTTGACTATCGTTTGACGAAAATAAAAAATGATACTCTTTATATTTATAAATCGGACTTATGTGATTTTTGAATTACTGAAATCGAATTTTATTAATAACAGAGTTATAGCGTAGTGTGTTTTTGGTAAGACAGACGATATATCTATCTCCTTCTAACTTTCTAAACCTTGCGGCTTTTCCTATGTCATGTCATTACAAGCGTATATTATACAACATTAGCCTTTGTGCTCAAACTCACAAAAGTATCCGTTCTTGAATTTATTAACAGCGGCGGCCGGTCCATCCGATTCAGCGGAGCACACGACATACTAGCTAAGCGCTATCTCTATTTATTACACACGAAGAGGAAAACAGAATGCTTCGACCTTGTCCTGTGCCCACTCTATTCATATGCACCGGCCGCCAATAATTATTAATAATATAATACTTACTCAAAAGTACTTTCATTCATGGTGTATTTCAATTTGTAATAATTGTATTCTGCGTGCACCGATTTCAGAGATAACGCAGCACAATCGGCTTTGTATTTGCTCACCAATATGTCAAGCTTCTCGAAATGTGCTCTTTGTTCTTGTATACTATAAAACTAGTAGTAAGAAGCACACTCTGTATTCTTTGCAAAACCTACCAAGGATATACTTGTTCGTAATTTGTGACCTTAGTTGCCTCCTGCAACTTTTGAAACACATTCTTAACGTATGCCAAATCGCTAAGCATATCGAGCTCGCTGATGGTGCGGTAGTTTTGTGAGCAATTGGCAACGTTTATATCGCTCTGAAAGCAAGAACATCTGTAATTATTGTGCAGTGACTGCATACGTATCAATTGCTTTCATTCGAAATAAAAATTAAATTCTGAAGTTTAATACTACTAAGGCGCAGTATTATAAATGCAAGTTAATTTTAATTCCCAGTTTATTGCCATAACAACAATTGTGTCCACAACTGTTGCCATGGGAATAAATCTTTAGTTAAAGCTAACTTGGCTTTATAATACCGACCTTAAAGCTGAATTATAAACAAAAATACTAAACATCCCTCTCCACATGTTCATATTTTCAAAACCCCAGCCACCGATAAGTCTATTTTTAAAATTGTTAGGCCATCTACCTCCCGATTATTCAAGAAAGTTTCGAACCGAACGCCAGATGGTATAGGGTTGTGTATCTCATGGAGATAATGGAGAGAGTCACACGAACATTAGTTTCTCGTCTAATCTTGTCACTAAGTATGGCCGCGGTAAGTCATAGGCGCACACAAGCGTTTTACAAAATTATGGAACGTTCACAAACCAACAGTTCATCATTGTTTATAACACACTTACCATATTAAATTTAACTAAATAAGATTCGAGAAATGTCAATTGTATTCTATACACTGGAGTTCTATGACTAAAAAGAACTTGAAAGAAGCTTACTTGTATTACACTTAATGCGCCACTGAACATCGAAAAATTCCGAAACTTAAACTGAAGTCTATAGGTTTGTTCCAGTAATAGTTCGAAACCGTCAAAAGCATGCAGTCATAAAAATTCTACATTTGACGGCGCCGCACAGTGGTCAATATGCGGAAAAAACCCATTTTTTTTCAAAATGCTGCAAAGAGCATTTTGATTTTAAATTAGTAATTCTTAATGATTATCTCATGTATATTAACAAAATAATCAGATATATTTCCATATTGCATTCGTATACCTGAGTTATAATGCTTACTGGCGGTGTAAAAATTCATCATATTTTTATACGAATTTCTCTTACGATGTTATTGCTACATTAAAGACATATTTTTCAATGAATAGTAGCACTATTAGAGAATAAGTTATGCTGAATAAAAATAATTATTTCAATTGTTTGTGCCATTACATAGAGGTCTCGAATAATTGTTAAAAATTGTTTTATGAAAAAATTTAATAGAGCATAATTTTTGAGCTTCGTCGAGCGCTGTGTTCTAACCTATTTTTCTGCATACATTAGACGTCTAATTAAGTGATAAAATACTTTTTAGCTGCGACCACTTGCGACCCTCATTTTAGGTTACAGTTGTTCTAATATTTAACATACTGTAAATATCGCTTCAATTGTCGATCTGTTGGTGTGAAATCTTCGTTGTTCATCCAGTGCCTTAGTTTCTAAGTTCTTATGGTTTTAAAAATATGTAAAAGTTTATATTTCGTTTTAAATTTTGATTTCTAATAATTTATTTTTTTTAATTCGGTTTAATTTTCACTCATTTATTTTATTCATTTAAAGACAAAATGCATCAAAAAAAGTCAAAGAAATTAAAAATGATAACGGACAATGATAATTTCAAAAATAATTAGTTTTTTCCGCATCTCTAGAGAACCTAAACCACTGTGCGCCGTCAAAATTGGTCATTGCTTCGATGGGCAACTGTTTTTAACGGTTCCGAACTAGTTACGAACTGTTGCTGGAACAAACCTTATAATAACGTATCAATGTATCGTTCGCATATGTTACTAATCACAGTTGCTAAATAAACACATAGATTCATACTACACTCAGATACAAATACAAAATCCAGCAATTAGTTTGTCACTACGGATGTCAACAAACCGCCATATTGCAGAAACTGACCTACCGCATAGAGGTAACTTCCGTCAAATGTAATTGCATTCACCCCCCTTAGAAAATCTATAAATCCGGTGAGCAATTTGAATCAGTTATTATCTAGAGAGCGACGTGTGCAATTTCTAGAGTGATAAGTAGAGAGATGCTAAAAATGTTGAAACGTCACGAAACACCTCCCTCCAGTTTGCAGTGTTTGTCCAGTGCCGTTCGCTCGAACCGTGCGTTCGATGTAACAACGTAGCTACACTGAGAAAAATAAACTGTTCAGTCAACCAAAAACACGTTCAGTTAACAGTATTTTTCGTTTACCTATTAGCAATCACGCGTGGTCATTGAACCAACAATCAAAAAATGTTAAATATTTTAGATTGAATCAACTCAATATTTTCTTTGAGGCAAGCATACAATGAAGACATCTTTCTAGTTGCTTTAATGCCCAAGAAGATTGATACAAGAACTTTAGATTGTTAAAATTGCTAAATATTTTATTTGTCTGAACGCTGTTAGGGAAATAAAATTATATTTTTGATATATTTAAAGTAATTTTTCAGTACGGCTAATAAAAGCGTAGAGTCAGTTCAATCTAGACTATCGTTTAGGGAAACATCAATTAAATGTTCACCTCTTTGTGATACTGCCAAAGTAAGATAACCCTTCAACCTTTGTTGAGGTGACAAGAGGAGCTGAATAAACCTCAACGAACTTTATAATATCGGACGCATTCGAAATATGATTGACTTATCCGTTTAAGAAACGATGTCGAACAACAAGGTTATGCTGGGACAGGCAGTAAATATACGTGAAGTTTTAGCAGGCGCCATCTGGAACTCGATAGCTTATTAATATGGGAATTAACCCTCGTTTTTGCTTGACTTAACATTTATTACGTTAAATAAAAAATCAAAACAGACACATAAAAGCAACAGCACTTTACGATCATTTTGAAATTTCAACTTTTTGATTTAACATATTAAGCACTTTCGTTTTAAGGAAAACATTTACATCGTTCAGTCAAACGTAATAGTTTAACATTTTTTTAGTGTTACTTCAACAATTTCCAAGATGTTCAGTTAAGAATATTACCGTTGAAACAAGTACATTTTATTTAAGTCAACGCACAAAAAGTTGACATTCAAAAAGTTGTTGACTTAACTATTTCATTTTTCTCAGTGTACTAACCGCGATTGAAAAATATCGCACGATTCAGTTTTACGCTGAAAGTATGAATGTTATTTTTGATTTATTTAAAATGTTTCTTTAATAAATTATTACCACAAACTCTTTTAAACGGACACTAAATGGCGCACAAACACTTTACGTTTCGCTATCGCATCTTCGGAAGTGAAAAAATATAAACAAGGTTGTCAAAATAAACAAGGTTGTCAATAGAAACAAGTATCACAAAATCTTTTAAGCGGACACTAAATCGCGCGCTATACACTTAACGTTTCGTAGTCGTTCGACAGCTTCGTCAAAAGTGAAAAATATGTTGTCAAAATAAACAAGGTTGTCAACGGAAACTGAAAAAGTAACTTGATTTTTTTATTTTTTTTTTATTTTTTAATCTAAAAATAATTTGAACATTATAAATGTTAAAAAATTGACAGATCTATATTCTATTTAAGGAATCGAGAAAACTACAAAATGTATCGTTTAAATTTGCAAAATCAGTACGTTTATTAATAGAATTCGACGACATTTTTATTTTACACATTTCTATAAAACGTCTTTTGAAAATATTAGACTCGTAATATAAAATATTAGTATTTTCAAAATCAAAATTATGGTCATTTTCTAATGAATGTTCTACAAGCATTGAATGATTTTGATTATTTTTTTGGATATGATATTTATGTTGGTCTAGACGTTTTTTTTTAAATTTTGACTTGTTTCTCCAATATAACAAGAATTACAATTTAAACATTTAATTTCATAAACTAAATTTGACCAAAATACATTCAATAAATGGTTAATTAATTATACCAAAACTGAAATTCCATCAAATTTAAAATATTTTATTTTGACAACATAAAAAAATAAAAAATAAATTTTTTTTTTATTTTGACAACATAATTTTCACTTCTGACGAAGCTGTCGAACGACGGTGAAACGTAAAGTGTATAGTGCGCGATTTAGTGTCCGCTTAAAAGATTTTGTGTGTTAATTGTAGTTCAGAAAAGCGAGATCAATTTCAGAAAAGGTGAATTGTATTTCAGAAAATAGTAATTATACATATATTTTTTCAGCATACCACAGTAAATAAGTCTTAATACACCTTAGGAACCATCAACAGATTTTCGTGGAGTAGTTGCTGTTACGATTGCATTGAAATAAAGTGAAGAATAAATTTAAATAATTGTGGAATTTGCATGATGTCCGTGATAAAAAATGCAGTTCTTCGCTTTTAACATGCAGGCACTTACAAACTTACAAAAAAGATCTTAATTACAAATAATAATAATAATAATAATAATAAAAAGTCTTTATTTTTACTCGCGAAGTTCAGCATACTGCTGTTCTACCACTTAACCAGTAACTGCAAATGAATACATAATGTGGTACTAATACAAATTAGTAAAATTGAATATAAATTGAATCTAAACTAGAAATGAAACGAAATAAAGTGCTCAATATCTACTGTACAGAAATCAGGCGCTCTCGGAGATTTTTTTTAAAAGAACTTATCGGTAACAGTCTCAGCTCTCGTGGTAGAGTATTGTAAATCTTAGAAGAAAAATACGAAAAAGACCTTTCAAATAAAACTAAATTATGTAAGGGAATATCAAATCCACTAGTCCGCCTCAAATTCTTACTATGAACTGATTTCCTAGGTATTAATAAACAGTTAAGATAAGGCGGTATGAAGGTAATGCACACTTTGTGAATTAATGTGGTGATGTGGAGTAATCTTCGGTTACACATATTCAACCAATTCACATTTTTAAGCTTATATGTAACATGCTCCCATTTCCTGAGTCCAAAAATAAAACGAATACAAGAATTCTGCATTCGTTGAATTCTCTGACTAGTTGCAACATCAATACAAGGGCCATAGACAGCATCACAGTAATTAAAATTCGATAACACTAAGGAATCACATAACTGCACTTTTAACTTAAATGATAAAAAATGACGATTCATATATAAACCTTTCAAACAATAATATGATTTCTGCACTAATTTGTTTACATATGAAGTAAATCTCAAATTTTTATCCAAAATAATACCTAAATTTTTTACTTCATCATAAAAAGATACTTTAGCATCATTAATGAATATATTCATGCTATCTATGGCCCTCAGCCGATCTTTGGCATTACCGAATACCACAGCAGATGATTTTAGTGCATTCACACATAAACAATGATCACTTGATATTGATATCAATCGTTTAAGATCATCATTAATTAAACCCTCAGCTAAGTTTAGATCTGATGTTTTAAAACTATAATACAGTTGTGTATCATCCGCGTAAAAATGGGATGTACATGACTTAATTTTAGTATGAAAATCAGCAGTATATAGGGTATACAAAAAAGGTCCTAAGACAGAACCCTGAGGAGCCCCAGCTATAATTGGTTGAAAAGAAGATTTATTATTGTTCACTGTTACTGCTTGGGTTCTTTCATTTAGGTAAGAAGTAAAGAAACGTACTGACAAATCATCAAAACCGAGATAATGCAGCTTTGCACACATTAATCTATGATCAATAGTATCAAATGCTTTTGAGTAATCAATGAGTACCAATACTGTCGCTTCACCCCTATCAGTTGCTTTCAAAATATCATTCGTAACTCTCAATAACGCCGTCGTAGTACTGTACCCAGGCCTGAAACCAGACTGAGCTGAAGGTAGCAGATTATATTCGTCGACAAATATCTTACACTGCAGTAAACATAACTTCTCAATAACTTTTGAGAAAATAGATAAAAGAGAGATAGGACGTAAATCATTTAGAGAATCAATATGTTTGATTTTGCCAACAGGAAGAATCAGTGCTTGTTTCCAGGCCGCTGGAAATTCTCCTCGTGTAAAACATAAATTTATAACATGTGTAATGTACTTAAGTAAAAAGGGTAAGCATAATCGAAGCATGTATGCAGAAATTCCATCATTGCCACTTGCATTAGATTTTATTGAATATATAATTTTCTCTACATCAGACTCAGAAACAGTATGAAATGTAAATTTAGGTTGATCATTATTTATGCAATTATTAAGGTAATACGCAAGAGTACTAGTCGGAACCGACTTATTCATGTGTCTGGTTACATTTAAGAAAAAAATATTTATGTTGTCTGGATTATTAATGCTGTCAGGCAAATTAGTGACATTGCGAGATTTAGTTATATTTAAAGCTTCAAGAGTACGCCACAGAGATTTACTATTATTCCGACTACACACATGCTGCAAATATGCTTTTTTTTTCACTCCTTACAGCATTAGTCACAAGGTTGCGCACAGTTTTGTAATAATCCCAATCAGCAAGCAACTTAGATCGCTTGAATTTACTTAATGCATTATTGCGTAACTTAATCATACTTCGAATGACATCAGTAAGCCAAGGTGATGATTTCTTCGTGAGTCGTACAGTTCTCACCGGAGCATGAACATCAAACACTGCAATTAAATTTGAAGTTATGAAGTCAACTTTATCATTAATCGAATACAAATCATAAATGTTATCCCAAGGTATAGATTGTAAACTATCATTAAAATATTGATAATTAAAATTCTTAAAATCACGAAATGAATAAAATCGAGCAGGTGTAATTTCCGTATTTAAGTTCAAGGTAGTATATACCAGTCTGTGATCTGACATATGAACATCAATTGCCCCCGTATCAACCACCAGTTCAGAATTACTACACCATTTCCAATTGTAATTCAGAATTCTTCAGTTGTAATTCAGATTTGTCAATTCAATTTCAGATTGCATCAATTGTAATTTAGATTTATCAATTTAATTTCAGAATTCCTCAAATATAATTCAGATGAATCAGTTTAATTTCAGAATTCGTCAAATGTAATTCAGATTAATCAGTTTAATTTCAGAAAGCATTAAATGAATTTCGGATTATATCAATTGTAATTCAGAAATCGTCACTTTTAATTGAGAGAATGCTTTCTGAATTACAATCGATGTTTTCTGAAATGAAACTGACTGACCACTATTCAAATCAAAAAGATTAATATTCATGTCTCCAGTGCATAAAATTTCATCTGCTGTCGGGAATATAGAAGCAATTGTATGTTCAAGCTCCTGAAGAGAGGCAACCACAGTACTGGACGGTGGTCTGTATATCACCCCAAAAGCAATTGATTTGTTACTAATTTTAAGATTTACCCAAAGCTGCTCTAAGGAGTCACTGCTAAGTGAGCTAATAATTTTACATTGTAAATTATTTTTAATATAAAACCCCACACCACCTCCTCTGCTTACTCTATCACAGCGTACTAAATTATAATTAGGTATTTCTACCAATGAAGAATCAATACTCTCATTCAGCCAAGTTTCCGTTACCGCTGTAACATGAAAAGAATTACCTTCAACTACATCAGAAAACTCCTTAAATCCTGTACACAAAGATCTAGCATTCAAACTTGTAACTTTAAACTGCATATTGTTAATCCATCCGACCACATCTGGCATCAAAATATATTGTTTCTTAGTATCTAATTAATGAAAACACTTTAAATAATATAGAATCAAATAATAGTAATTTAAATGTGAAGTAATTTCAACAAATTTAATGAAAATTAAATAAATAGATTAATACATGTTTTATAGCAATTACCATGTATACTGTAAGTCCGGTAGTACTGTACATATACAGGGTGTCTTACAAAAAACGCCCCAAGCCATAACTCCTTTATTTATGGACTAATTTTAAAAAACAAAGAGGCAAATGAAATGAGACTAAAAACACTATAAAGCGTGGTTAGTTAATGTTTTTTTTTTAATTACCTTCATGGTCAAATGACTGTCAATTTTTATTTTTTAAATGGCTCTGTATATTTTTTATTATTGTATCTGGTAGAGCTACTTTTTCTAAATTCAACAATGTGCAACACTTTTAAGTTTTGACCAGCAAATATTTCAAAAAACTAATGAAAAAATTGAGTGTATATAAATGTAAGTTGCTATGTGAAAAATTGAAAATCGAAATTTATGGTGTTGACGTAAAATTGTCAAGTATGCTTCGAGAAATAACTGCAACGTGAAAATATTTATTCAAAAACTAAATAGCGAAAGATTAGTGTAACAAGAATCTACAAAGTTGCTCAAATTGATGACCACCTGCTTCAATACAAAGCTGACATCTTTGGCTACTCCAAAGTCGCGCGCAATAACGTGTCAGGTGTTATTGCACGGCAAGTGTTAATAATTCTATCCCGCAATATTTCTTCATTTTCAGGATGTGTTAAATAAACGCGATCCTGAAGAAAACTCCACAACCAAAAAAAATCTAGTGGCGTAAGATCGGGGAACGTGCAGGCCACCGAACTGGGTCCGAAAGTTCCTATCCATTGTGCCCCAAATGTTCTATGTAGCCAGTTAACGTTAATTCTGGCATTGTGTGGTGTAGCTCCGTCTTGCTGAAAATAAATGTCATTTAATTCAGCTAATGGCAATTCATCTAAAACGTCTGTAGGCGTTCAGTCAAAAGTTCATGGTACTTTTTGTTGGTTTAAGGTACCATCTATGAAAATGGTCCAATTAATCGCCTCCTAAAATGCCACACCAAACATTTAGACTAAACCTTCCTTGAAAATTAGTTTCTACAAGAACTCTTGGATTTTCTTGACACCAATATCGATGATTGTTTCTATTAAAATGCCATTACTGCCGAATTAGCACTCTGTCGGACCAAATAATTTTTGAAAAAAAATTGGGTCCTCTTGTATTTTGTTTAAATAAAAATTACAAAAACCTGTCTTCGTTCAGGATCATTCTTTCTAAACCATGTACCTTCTGAGGAATGTAGGGATGAAATTTGTGCTTTTCAAAAACAGTCTGCACAGTAGCTTTGATATTCCAGTCAAACTATTAATTTCACGAACAGAGGTTTTTGAATTTTCCTGGACACTAAGGAGGATATCCAATTCCGTATTTTCCCCATACTGGCGGTTCTTTCGTTTAGGTTTTTAAAAACCATAATTTCTTAAATTTAATTCCAGTCTTGAAAATTTACGACGTTCCGGAATTTCTGTTTGGAAATCGCTGTCTATAGAGTTGCACTGCTTGACTGTTGTTCTTATTGCATTCAAAATAAACTTGCAATAAGTCAGTCAACTGATTATTATCCATTGTAACTAACAATTTTGAACAACTTTTAAACTCTTCCCAATAAATCTGTTTTTTTTTTTTAAGAAACAATAAGTCATAACATAAAGCAAGAAGAACTTGACAGTTTTAAACAATAGATGCAACAATAACGACGCACACGGATATTGTTCTCAGGTCACACTTGAACATTTATAAGAAAAGCACTTGTTGCGGAATAAACTATTTTTTCTACAAACTTAAATTGGCATACATCAAATAAAAATGAAAAATAATGACAGACGCGTATTAAAGTGATTTACTTTTTACGCTAGTGTTAAAAATAAAGTTGACAGTCGTTTGACTATGAAGATAATTAAAAACAATTAAACTAAACACACATTATGGTGTTTTTAATAATCGAAATTGGTAGTTACTGTGCAGAGTATTTTGAAAAAGCACAAACTTCATCCCTACATTCCTCAGAAAGTACATGGTTTAGAAAGAAATGATGTGAATTTTTTTTCACTTCACATTTGCACACTCAATTCTTTCATTATTGTTTTCTGCAATATTTGCTGGTCAAAACTTAAAAGTGTTGCACTTTATTGAATTTAGAAAAAGTACCTCTACCAGATACAATAATAAAAAATATACAGAGCCATTTAAAAAATAAAAGTTGACAGTCGTTTGACCCTGATGGTAGTTAAAAAAAAATAATTAACTAACCACACTTTATAGTGTTTTTAGTCTCATTTCATTTGCCTCTTTGTTTTTTAAAATTAGTCCACAAATAAAGGAGTTATGGCTTGGGGCGTTTTTTGTAAGACAGCCTGTATAATGACCATTACAGAGTAAAAGATTGAAATAATAGTAATTATTCTCTAACCTAATTACTAATCCAAATGGTTAAAACTGATCAATTACTTTTCAATTACTACCGCAATAAATTAATGCTCCTTAAATAACAATAGGTACATGCCGCAAAGAATATGTAAATGTCTGAAAACTAAACATGGGTAATATAATGAAAATAAATATAACGAAAAAAATTGTAATTCAATATAAATTAATTTATAATTAATCTTCTACGAGAATGATTAATAATGAAACATAACTAAGCAAAATTCAGTAGTAAATGTACTGTAAATGTAACTTTTGTTCTGAAGGTGCAAGAAATAAATAAATGAATAAATATACATTATACAGGAGATAAATCATTAATGTCATCATTCGTAGCCTTGTGCACCTGTCCATTATGAACCAGAAAATCAAACCATCTCGGGTCCACACATGGGTTGCTCCATAAGTTTTGATCGCCATTAAAAGCGCACGGTGACGCAAATTTGTGAGATCTTCACGAATAACAATACTTCTGCCCTTCAGTTTCTTTTTAGCAGCAAACACTTCGGAACGTTTCCTGTACGAACAGAATTTCACAATGATAGCTCGAGTTTTTTCATTTGAATTGTCTTTGGAGCCAATTCGGTGCGATCTATCTATATCCACAAGGTCAATTTTTACGCCCAAAACATCGTTAATTAAAGAAAGCACAATTTTATCCGTATCTTCCGCCGGATCTTCTTTAAGTCCGAAAAACCTTAAGTTATTACGGCGCGTATATTGTTCCAACGTATCTACGCTATAATTAACTTCCTTAATTTGTGACGCATTGGTTTTATTTGCATCCTTTAATTCTGACAGCCCATTATTAATCTCTTCAAATTTAGCATTAAAGTCCTTTAAAATAGCACTAGTAACAGAAGCCGAAATCTGCGTAATTAATGATTGCATAGTTGCTTCATCCAGTGTTACAGATGTAGATCGCAGATTTTTCGCCATATTTATATTTATTAATTAATCTGTGACAAGATCGTATACGCAAACGTACGTGCCAGGACCGGTTCAGTTCTTTGAGTTCAAAATCTTCCCATAGATTAACAAATCACACGAGGACACTTTACTGCACTATAACATACCAACTTCACTTTAAAATAATTATGATTGCATCAAATAAACACAATTTTAGTCGGACAGCTCGACAACGTGCTAATCACTTGCAGTTCTCATAATAAAAGTGTTCCTGAATTGCAAATAATGCTTTCAGATTTACAAATAATTTTCTGATTTACAAATGATATTTTCTGAATTTCTTATGATGTTTTCTGAAATACAATTTACTGATCTGACTACAATTACAACTTTCTGAAATATAATTTACTAATCTGAACTACAATTGACGATTTCTTAAATACAATTTACTAACCTGAAATACAACTGAAATTTTCTGAAATTCAATTGGAAAAGGTGTAGACCAACATAAATATCATATCAAAAAAAAAAAAAATCAAAATCATTCAATGCTTGTAGAACACTAATTAGAAAATGACCATAATTTTGATTTTGAAAATACTAATATTTTATATTACGAGTCTAATATTTTCAAAAGACGTTTTATAGAAATGTGTAAAATAAAAATGTCGTCGAATTCTATTAATAAACGTACTGATTTTGCAAATTTAAACGATACATTTTGTAGTTTTCTCGATTCCTTAAATAGAATATAGATCTGTCAATTTTTTAACATTTATAATGTTCAAATTATTTTTAGATTAAAAAATAAAAATAAAAAAAATCAAGTTACTTTTTCAGTTTCCGTTGACAACCTTGTTTATTCTGACAACATATTTTTCACTTCTGACGAAGCTGTCGAACGACTGCGAAACGTTAAATGTATAGTGCGCGATTTAGTGTCCGCTTAAAAGATTTTGTGATACAAATTTCATCGGACAAGAACCAACTGTAAAAATAGAAACAAGGTTGTTCATAGAAACTGAAAAAGTAAATGATCTTTTTTTCTGGTTTTTATAAAATCTAAAAATTAATTTTAAACTTAATAAAATATTTTATCTTATTAAATGTTAACAAATTGACAGATCTATATCCTATTCAAAGAATCTAGAAACTATAATATATCGTTTAAATTTGCAAAATCTGTACGTTTATTAATAGAATTCGATGACATTTTTATTTTACACATTTCTATAAAGCGTCTTTTGAAAATATTAGACTCACAGTATAAAATATTAGTATTTTCAAAATCAAAATTATGGTCATTTTCTAATGAATGTTCTACAAGCATTGAATGATTTTGATTATTTTTTTGGATATGATATTTATGTTGGTCTAGACGTTTTTTTAAATTTTGGCTTGTTTCTCCAATATAACATGAATTACAATTTAAACATTTAATTTCATAAACTACGTTAGGTTGTTTTAATTTCGGTGTTTTGGTTTTTAAATTTGAGAAAATAATATTTACATTATTTACAGATTTGCTAGCTAAAATTAAATTGTGTTTTTTGAATATGTGTTTAAATGTGTTATATAGTGGTTCAATGTAAGATAATGATATGTATTTTTTGTTTGAAGTTTGTGTTGTGTTATTGTAGATTTTTTAATTTTGTAAATATTTAACACGATTTTTTATTACTGATTCTATAAGATTTATTGGATAAGAATTTTGAACAAGGGTCTTCTTTATTAAATTTAAATTATCATAAATGAAAAGTTTATCTGAAAGTAAAACAGCTCGATCTGTTAAAGAAATAATTGTTGCAATTTTATAGTTTTTAGATGTGTACGAATGAAAATTAATATATCATCGAACAAGAACCAGCTTTAATTAAATTATTACCCTTGATTTTAATACATAAGTATGCTTTACTCAATTACTCTACCTTAATATTCGCTTGAAAAGTGAATCTCTGCAATGAAATTTTGCGAGAATTTGACTGCTTATAAAAAATCGCGCTAAAAAAGTTGAAAATAATTTTTAGGTATCCGACTCTAACAGAAATAAACTATGTACTTGCATAAGTAAGTAGTGTTTTTAAATTTTCTTGGGTAAGATTTGTGTTTTGCAGTTAACAAAATTATACGCCTACAAAACGATAGCTTTTTATGCGCCTGCAAGTGTAATTTCAAACTCAAACGGTCCTCTTCAATATATCAGCAATACTGCGAAGTCTACACGGCTCGAATGAGGACCGCGCTACTGCCGCTTGTAAAGGTAGTGAGAGGTGATAACTATTTTCTGCATCTCTCTGGTGATAAGTAATGTGTTATTTATTAGAAAAGTGTTGCGTCTCATTATTTTGTGTTTTTAATGCGATTGCGGAAAAATTTAAGTATTTTTAATTTAAACGACGATTATTTCTGCGAAATCCGAATTCGTAATAACATGTGGGTGCATAAGTATTACATTCCAACAGTCGTGCAATTATCTACGGTGATAGGCTGATTTATCTATTATAAATATCAATTATATAAACTTAAACTTACGTCTCTTCTTATCAACACTCTCAGTTGCTTACTTAGTCCTTTTACGTGCAATCTACTTTTCTGTAATTCTTTAACACGTGATACCATGTCTCTTTTAACTATCCTTTCCAGCTTTAGAAATTCCGATTGCCGATCATCCAAATACTCCGTGGCTAATTGACCCAACTGAACGGTGCGTATCACGCACTTATTTTGTAGTAAGCTGTCCTTGTGCAATGTGTTCAGCACAGCATCGAAATATATAGCGTCCTATTTAACAAATAATTTAAATTAAATTAGTTCTAAAATGAAATATTTTCAAGGCTCTACAATATCTATAAGTTATTTTTTTCTATCAATAATTTATCATTACTTACTTTTTTCATGATATTTAGTATTTCCTTGTATATGTGACTAACACTTATGGCGGCGTCTGTTTTTAGTATGGCGTCTTGAACTTGTGCCGTTATAATCTTTGATCTAACTTGTTCGGGAGTACTTTCCGATATATCGTACTTAATTCTGTCTTCGGCTTCTGCAAGCTCTAACTGTGAATTTCAAAATTTCAACTTTGAAATTTTTTTTGGACAATATTTGAAAATCAAGCAAGAAACAGAAAAACAATTTTAAAAAATCTTATATGAATACAATAGTACATTATTTTACAAGTTTCACAAAAAGGCTTGTTGTAACACGAGTGGGGTTAGGGTACGACGAGCGAAGCGAAGCAAGCTCCGGAGTGCCTAACAAAATGAGTGGGTACAATGCCTCTTGTGAAACATGTAAAATATAGTATTTTTTCTACTTTGCGTCACTTATTGGACAAAAATATTGTTAAATATCGAATCTCCTTAGTATATGGGGAATTTTAGTTGTAATACGTGGCAACACTGACAACCCTTCGTTTTAGACATTGACAAGTTATTAATTTTTCTTATCCAGCTTCATTCTGAGTAAATAAATAAATAACAAATAAATAATGAATTATTTTGTAAAATCTATTAAATATTTTCAATTAAAAATTAACTAAAATTTCCCCAAAAACAGTTTCACAATGAACTTCATTGTAAAACTGCTTTTGGTGTCACAATGAGTTCATTGTGAACGCAAAGTAGAAAATAGTATATTATACACCTGGGTAGAGAAGTCTAGTGTTATAATCCGAGGGTATGATTACATCCCGAGGCCCTTAGGGCCGAGGGTTATAAGACTTCTCTACCGTGGTGTATATACTATTTTTTCCACTACTAGTGCAAATGATAATTTTAATTTGAACAAATATTTATTACAAATTACGAAAGGTTTACAGTTTTCTGTATTACCGATATGACAGTTGATTTAAATTTTTTAATTTGTCACAAACATTACGTCGATCTTTTTGCCAAATCGTCAATTAAATAAAGTAAGTACGGTAAACGATGTACGGCGATTTAAATTGTACGCCGCCTGAAATGCGGGAAATTGCCGGACAAGTGGCAAACAATCTATTGCCTGAAAAATCAAAAGATTTGTACCTGAAAGCGTACGTAACAATTGATGTTCATTATTTACCGGTAAATAATAAAATAATTTACCTCAGGTCGAGAAATTGTTTTTCACAGCAACCTAACACATGTCAAAATGACAGGCTATAGTACTAGTAGTGGAAAAAAGTATTTATGCGCATTTAAAACATAACTGTGCTGGAAACGCAAAATTCAGAGCTAACGAGAAAAGCCTAAAATAAATAAACACCATTGCTCTGAATTTTGTGTTTCAAGCACAGATAAGTTTTAACATTTAATGTGAAAATCTGCCGTGCGCTTGCTCTTTTGGGTTCATTTGGGTGCAGAAAATTGATAACAAGAAAGCAGCTTACATCATACCTGGCGAGCAGAGTACAATACAAAAATAATCTTGCAAAAACAGTTACACAAGGAACAATTTAGCTTTGTTCGCGGTGACGCATGACGTTCCAAACTATGTAGTTCGGAACCTTAAAATGCATGCATACAAATCGATCATTATTTCGATGGGCATTTGATTTTAACCGTTCCGAACCAGTCCGGAACGTTTCCGCGAACAGATCTAATAAGGTTCATTTCTTTCAAATTCAAATACTAGGGAGTTTTTGGCAATGGATTCCGTTAAAATTTACGTACGGTAAACGTTAAAACTCTATTTGTAATTGGCTAGATCCATAAAGTTGCTAAGCAAAATAGCCTTTAACGTAACGATATTTTTATCGTAATTTGTTGCAAAAACTCCCTAATATCAAATGCGGTTACCGTTCGAGCGCAATTGGGATTGTGCCCAACATTGAAAGAAATAACCATTACCTATAACACAGATACATACCTACACAACTAGACATACACACACACACACAAACAAAATTTCCTGAGTGCTGACGAAGCCATGCATCCTAAGAGAACAAAATCATTAGAAAATTTGAATCCCAACACATTATTACAGAGAATGGCGCCCATTGTGGGGTCATAACAAGAACAATCCACCACCTAAAAGAATCTTCTCCAACGAACACACAGTAGTGTACAATAAAATCCGGGCATGCCATTTCTACAATAGAAACCTTACTGTAATATTTTTGACGTTTAGCACTATACAACATCACTATACTGACGTTCAGTACAAATTTTACTACAGTTTAGGTCGCAACATAGCGGCTATTTTTGACCTGACATCTAAGTGAGAAATGACAAATAGCAACTCTTTTGCTGCCTAAAAAGCCACCCCACAGAGAGCGGTCAAATAGAGCTATTACAGCGAAAATTGAAATTTAGAAATTTTGCTGATAATTATTCGTCTTTGTTTTGTATTTCGACGAAATTAAGTTCGAAAAGTAAGAGTACTGACTTTGCCAGGTAAAATTTGGACAAAAAGAAGAGTTTTCGGTTTATTCAGTTTGACATTCAAATATCTTTTTGCGTTTTTTCTTTTTTTTTTAATATCGTTGATACTTGCATTACAGACGCCTGTCTGTCTGGTCGTAGAGACTACTGCGTATTTGGATTCTCACGAACATTCGAGTGGGAAGAACGCTTTCGCAGCTACCGTGAGCGTCGCTGAATTATAGAATTAGGTAAATCTCAAAAAGTAAAAATACCAAATCCAAATAGAAATTTAAAAAAAAAAAACAAGAAAATCTAATTGAAGTAATGCATGATCAATTGAAAAATTTTGAAATTAAATCTAAACAATCCACAATAAATGAAAATAAGCATATACTTAAACCAACAATGAATCATATATTAAGTCGTAAAACAAGAAAAGAAAGTTGAAAAGAAACAACCTTCTTTACTAACAGTTAGTGCAAGAGGAAAAAACTATGAAGTATAAAGAAAATCGAGGCCAATGAAGACTGCGGTGTACATGAACAGACGCGATATGAACTGAGAAAAGAGCGTAAAGGCTCGTTTTAGATGCAATTGTCGGTCAGTACTCATGATTAGCTCTGAGATATTGGAGCCATTGTTTAAATTAACTACTTCACATGAGACGCGTACCATCAGTATCCTGATTGGTGCCCTATGCAAATACAGGGTGGGCAAATAGAGCGTATTCGGAAGATAGCGACTTTATTATTGCATATTCTTAAAATCCGTGTGCGCTAAGACTTAGATGAGATATAGCTGCATGATTTAAAATTAGTTACAATTATACAGGGCATTTCGTCTGGATGTGCCAACCCAAAGTTACGTTTTTTTAATGGAACACCCAGTATATTATGAGCTCATCTGATTCGCCTTCAAAAATAGAACAATTTTTTATAAGATGATTACGTACCTAATGATCGGTTGCACCAGCTTTTTAAGCAGAGCTTAAATTTAAGTTATGTTTAGAATGTGACATTTACGTATGATCAGTATAATGTCAAATACATTCTGATAGACATTTAAACTTCAACTTAAGTATCAATTAGAATGTGTTAAACCTACAAATAATGTCATAGTCTAAACACCACTTAAATTTAAGTTCTGTTTAAAATATTGGTGCCACCGGGTATTAATGTAATACTTTTGGAGATATTAATGAGTTTGCGGCAGGGTATTTTCCGTTATAAAAATTCACGTTATAATTTATAACGTTAACATCATAGAAAAATTATACCGTATAACTAATTTTTGAACACTATTTTGGAAAACAAGGGAACCAATCAGAATATAATTCTTATGAATTTCAAATAACGTTAAGCTGTCAAGTTTCAGTTTGAATTAAGAATTTGGCCCTTAATTGCCGAAGATTTAAGTTAATTGAGCATTTTAAATGGCAATGAATGTACCTATGTTAAACTTCACTATCGAATAAAGTTTTTGTTTTTCTTCAAGGGTTTTCTACAGAGAAATAAATACAAGAACATTTTCAAAATTATAATGGAATGAATGATAATTAACTAATGGCAAACAGCTTGGAAGACTATATTAGTGATTTTCAAAATTGTCCACATCTAACAAAATTGAATTGAATGAATCTGTCATGCTGACAGTTACCCCAATGGTTATTCCCACTAACTAGAAAATTATAGGTAACGTTTTTTTTTATTTTTGACGGTATCCGCAAACGAATTTTTCACAATATTCGGTTACATTATATTACAAGGAAAAATGGACGTCTAACGTAACGGGAAATGTGTTGCTGCAAACTCTCTATTGGCATTTAAACGTAAAAATACGGTATGTTTTGATACGCTGTAGATACATTGTTTATTAAAATTTTATTTTGTAATTTTATAGGAATATTACATGTCTTGTTGGCAGTAAAAACAAAGTTCTTTTTAAAAATAGGTCACTTACTTTTTACAGGGTGAACCATAACTCGAATGCCTATTTTACTCTGATTTTTTAAATGGAACACCCTCTTTATTATCATTAATTCTGACACATCGTAGATTAAGCGTTTCAGTAATAATTTGGTATAGGTTACACATTGAATTCTCAAATTCGAAACTCTGTAATGCGGCGTTTATTCCGACTTTTAACGGATTACTTCCATGAAAAATCGTTCATTTTAACTGAAAATTATTTTAAAAAGTTGTATTCAATCTGATTTTAAGTTCTTAGTTTGTTAGAAAAACAGGATAAAGGACGCATTTGCCATGATTAATGCGGAAATGCTGGAAAATGTTCATCGATCCACCCAACAGAGGATACAGTTGTATGAAGAACAACACGGCCAGCATTTCGAACATTTGTTAAATTAATTGTTAATTTTATTTTTAATGTAAAATCATATTGTTATTAATAATTTAATTGTTTAAATAATGTACATAAAATAAGCAATTCAAATGATAATGTTCATTTCTAACAAACCAAAAACTTAAAATCAGATTGAATACAACTTTTTAAAATAATTTTCAGTTAAAATGAACGATTTTTCATGGAAGTAATCTGTTAGAAGTCGGAATAAACGCCGCATTACAGAGTTTCGAATTTGAAGTGTCATTATGTGAGAATTCAATGTCTAAGGTATACCAAACCGCATATTACTGAAAAGCTTAATCTACGATGTGTCAGAATTAATGATAATATAGAGGGTGTTCCATTTAAAAAATCAGAGTAAAATAGGCATTCGAGTTATGATTCACCCTGTAAAAAGTATGTGACCTATTTTTAAAAAGAACTTTGTTTTTTACTGCCAACAAGTCATGTAATATTCCTATAAAATTACAAAATAAAATTTTAATAAACAACGTATCTACAGCGTATCAAAACATACCGTATTTTTACGTTTAAATGCCAATATCTCAAGAAGTATTACATTTAGGTACGTAATCATCTTATAAAAAAAAGTGTTCCATTTTTAAAGTCGAATCAGATGAGCTCATAATATACTGGGTGTTCCATTTAAAAAAACATAACTTTGGGTTGGCACATCCAGACGAAACACCCTGTATAATTATAACTAATTTTAAATCATGCAGCTATATCTCATCTAAGTCTTAGCGCACACGGATTTTAAGAATATGCAATAATAAAGTCGTTATCTTCCGAATACGCACTATTGGCCCACCCTGTATATCCGCATCATCGGGACTGATCATTAGGGCTGCCCATCCATCGTTCATCAGTCGCATGGCAAACGTAACTAAAGACCGTTTTACACTACCCTATTTCTTGTACAAGATTTGGTTCAATTTCTATAATAAATATTTGGAACAAGAAATTTTGGAGATACAAATATGGTTTGGAGATAAATACGTTCTATATTTTCAGATAGTTTTTGATTCAATAGAATTTTTGTTACAATTTACTGTATAATTAAAATTGTTCAATAAATTGAACCAAATCTTGCACAAGAAATAGTGTAATATAAAAGAGCCTTAAAAGATATTAAACGACTTAGGCCCGATTGTACAATCGTCGGATAAGCATTATTCTTGAATAACGTGACGTAGGTGTGATGTAGATATAGAGGAATGTTAAAGGATATTCAGCGAACAGTTATTCCGTCCTTATTCCACGATTGTAAAACTGGACCTTAAAGTATAAAAATCTTATAACGAAAAAAAAAACAATAAGAAAAAGTACAAGATTACTTATCAATTAATTACACACTTTAAAAATTTAGAATTATTGTTAGGAAAATGTGTTGTTAAATAATACCACATGCTGTCCATGTTTCATAGCAATAGTTGATAAAAAATTTTAAAAATCACTCGATATTTTTCAAATTACCTTCAAACGTATTAGCTTTTCTGTTTTCACGCGCATTTTATTGCTAATACGGTCGAGTTCCTTCCTTTTATTAAAATTATCCTGATGAATGTGATCAATAATTTGCTAAAAACATACCGAGAATTAAATATTTCGTAAATAAGTAGATGAAATATTATTACTAAAGCGTGAAGATCCTGATAAGCCAACTGAAGCGATCTATGTTCTTGCAGGGCATTCCTAATTTGCTGTTTATCCCCGCGAATCGCATTATCTAGATCATTTCGGTTTGCGGCGATGTCTTTAAGAAGTTTTTTTGTCAGTTGTTGTTGCTTTTTGGAGGCGACCTGAGCGTCAACTTGCATAATTTTTCTGTCTCGTGCTAAAACGGATTCGTTTTAATATGATTGAGGAATACTGAAATACACTCACTGAATAAGTTGATCAGTCCTTTGTACTGCGTAATTTTGTCCCTGGTGGTCCAACGATTGTCCTTCATTCCGTGAAGTTTCACTTTTTTAGCCGACAACATTTTCAGGCCTTTTCTTCGAACGCTTCCAACAAAAATTTATACAACTTCGTTAAATACAGACTTTCAGAGGAACATACATATCAGTAACATACAGAATGACACTGTAACGTCAAACAAAACAGATAACAATTTAAATTTGTTTACATTTATCAGGATGTAACTTGATTATGTATTGCTCAAGGAAAGCAAAAGAATCGACCTTATAAATTATGTGGCAAAGTTCTTTCTTTATTTATACAATATAATTATTTTAAAATGCAACACATCCCTACGTTGTTTTTAATGTTTCATTTCATTGTATACAGTATGTCCATCTGACAATGAGACATAGGGATTTAACATGGGAAAACAGAAATTGCCTTATATTATCTACCTGAGTACATATATGTATATGAAATTCTGGGTTCCGTACAAGATTAGTACGTACTTAAAGAATGTTTTCCAAACGGATGTCGTGGTCAAGTTAGTTTGTTCATGTTTCACAACCGTAAGGTCACGAGTTCAATAAAGACACTTTTTTTCTTTTTTTTAAATATTTTTCAGATTTGAAATCACTCTTAAACTAGTTTATTATTGTATTTATAAGTTTCATTTTAATATTAATTATGTTCCATTTATGTGTATTTTTTCGTTTGCAAAATTTTATTATGTTAAAGTTATAACTTTATTTATTATGTTACATAATTAATATTAAAATGAAACTTATAAATAAAATAATAAACTAGTTTAAGAGTTTAAGTGATTTCAAATCTGAAAAAATATTTAAAAAAAAAGAAAAAAAAGTGTCCTCATTCGGATTTGAACTCGCGATCTTACGGTTGAGAAACATGAACAAACTAACTTGACCACGACATCCGTTTGTAAACTTTTCGTTAAATACTTACTAGTCTTGTACGGAAAAAAATAATAACTTTTTTCTTAATTTCTAAATAATTAAGAACTAAAATTGCACAAATTTAGTATCAAAACACTTTGAATGCAATAATCTTTCCGATTATAACCCAGAATTTCATATACCGGGTGGAAAGTTTCAAACCCGAACATAGGAAACTTGCATTGTTTATGGAGATTGCTGCTAGCCGTTTAAACGTACAAAAATGGTAATAGGCTTAAAAGAGAGAAAATTATGACCAATATTACCTTGCAAAAATTATTGCTAAATGTTAATAATTTCGTGAAAATTAAATTTTCAAATTTCATCTGAAAAATTTAGTTTCCTTAGTATGTCAGATTTGAAACCTTCAATTATTTTTTATTAATTGAAAATAATTTATACTCACTCCGTTACTCAAAATCATGGCCTTCTAAATGAAAAGCGAGTTCTATCTGGCCTGGGCAAAAGTGCAGTTCAGGCGTGCTCCGCCAAGCACTGCTTACAGGGCGCTTTCTTAACCTAAAATCTTGACAGTTCTGTCACATGTGAATGTTGGATGAATTCATGTAAGAACAATTAATGTTATTGTAAAAATTTGAGCATACTGGATATTATTTACGTTGGAATAAGGTGGAGTATTTACGTCCAATTTCAACAACTTAATTTAGCATTAAACTATTACGGTTTTAGATCAAAATCTTACCTGCATATACTCAGAATTTCTGTGGTAAGTTATAACATGTGTAATAAAGCTTCTTTTCTCATTGTGCGTAATTATCAACGCCCTTTTTAACACGTTTTACATTATCAAAAGTTGAAACTTTTTTATGTAAGTTGTTGTAATTATTCATCACGAAAGCTTTTTAAAATGACAGTTTTTCTTTATTACGCAAGCGTATTTCACTCCGACGTGATCAAATGATTGGTGCATGAATCTATAAAGTTTATATCATATAAATTATGTTGTATTACGGTAATTACAATATTAATTAATTTTGCGTGAACTCATTTTGTCTGACAGTAATGACAGTGCACTTCACTCAGTGCTGTCAGTGCCCCATAAGCAGCGCCAAAGTGTCGACTTTTGGCGTTTTCTCGAGCACAAAAATTCAATGTAAAATTTTCAAAACGCCCAGGCCAGTTAGAACTCGCTTTTCATTTAGAAGGCCATGCTCAAAATGTATGATGAATAATTTACACATTGAAACTTTATTAAACGTTCTTAATACAATACATTTTACAGCAGGTATTCAAATAAGACACCGTTTTGCAATAAACAATATCCTAACCGATAGAGAAAACTTTTCATGTCTTTCATGAATTTTACGGAAAATAAATTTCTCTATCCGAAGCCCAACACCACTGTAAAAGATTTCTAAAATAAAAGTCCTTCCTTCTGTGTAATTATTTATGATACATTTTGAGTGACGGAGAAATTATTTTCAATCAATAGAAAATAATTAAATCTTTCAAACATGACATACTGGTAACTAGATTTTTCAGATGAAATTTAAAAATTTTATTTTCACGAAATTATTAACATTTAGCAATTATCTTAGCATGGTAATTAATGATCATAATTTTCTCTTTCCTTTAAGACCATAACCATTTTTGTGTCTTTAAATGGCGAGCAGCAATCTCCATAAACGTACTTTTCAATGCAAGTTTCCTATGTTCGGGTTTGAAACTTTCCACCCGGTATATGTATTCAGGTACAAACGGTACCTATGTACCCAACCAACATAAAATAATTGGAAAGTTTAGATCACGACATCCTGTGATCACTTTTTGACCTAACATTGCAGTTAAGTTATCCCATGCAAGGCGGCCATGCGTGCTGTCAAGCATAATGAAAGTTTTTAAAGAATAATAGTAATGAAAAGCTTACATCATGACATCCCGTGATCACTTTTTGCGAACAAATAGGACAGGTTGGTTTGGTTTGCGGTGGAATTCTCGAGCTACGCGCTTTTGGATGATTTTTTTGCCTTGTTTCGTCGAGTTATGTGGATCAATGGTGTTGTTTCTTCTTTGTTCTGATGAACATGGGACAAGTGATGAGAGTTGAAAATCAAGTTTGTCAGAACAAAAGAGGAACAACACAAGTGCTCAGGGTTATACACTAAAGGGCCGTACCTATAATCAATACTCGGTCTCGTGCTTGAGATCTATTTGGCAGAGAACGACTCCAGCAGAGATTACTTGAGCCAACCTACAGTGCAGCCGTGATGTATGCTCGGTCAAGTATAATCCATTCACGATCTTTTTAGACTCAGAGTAGGCCATGTTAGGGTGACATTTTTGTTGGTACCTCCAAGTGAATATGTCCCATTTCAATTTTATGATTATATTTTTGAAAACTGACGCCGAAAAAGCATTGATGATTTTTAGCATTTTGACTTAATATTAAAAAGTCACAAGTAATTATTTGTTTTAGGCCCGATTTATTCACCTCCAAGTAAATTTATCTGGTCATTTATTCCCATAGTAACAATTGTGATCACAATAGTTACTATGGGAATAAATGACCAGATAAATTGACTTGGAGGTGAATAAATCGGACCTTAATGTTATTGTTTTACTTTCTTCATGCCATCGTAGAGTATAAGAAGCAATATAGTCGATATTGACATTAAAGTGTCAAAAGCTTACATTTGTCACATTTTGAGTTCTATCAAAATTCATGTACGTAACTTAACGAAAAAAAGCATGGTCCTCTAAAGTCTAAAAAGATCGTGAATGGATATTAGTAAACGACATCTGAATGGAGGTGACACTGGTGAATCTGATTGTTGTTAGGTTTTATCTTAGGGAATTCTAAGCAGGTTGGTACGTTTTACGGTTGATCGAGCAATTTATTCTTGGGAAACGATAGCGAAAGCGAAACTTTTGATTGTCATAATATTCAATTGGATTTTTATTATAAGGAAGAGAGCGCTTCGGCATTCGGACATTGTTTGCCTTATTTTCCAATCTATCAACAAATTCCACAAATTCTAGGTGTTCTTCTCTCTCTACTTTATATAACCAAAGTAATGTCATAGGTCTTTCTTTATGAAAGTTCACAAAAAATGTGCTATTGCGTGTCAGGTGTCACAAGAAATAACAATTACTACTCTATTATTTACAGCCTGTTTCAATGAAGATGCACCAAACTCATACCTAGTCGGTAGATATCGTGAAAAGAAGTTTTCTATATATATTTTTTTTTAATGAATAATGAAACGGTCGCTAAATTGTTTTCAAAATAAAAGCGATTATTACATGTCTAATTTCAAATGAAAAACCACATGGCCGGCATTGCAGCGGGGTTATGCGCGCGGGGGGCCAACAATTCGAGACGCTGCGTTTTCCTTTCAGTGGACCACCCTCGGCCGATTGTAAATCTGTCGTAGTAACCTTTATCTGGTATTTCGAAGTTCTGTACAAAATTTAGTCACACGGTAATCGCAGGCGCCAGGCCGAGTCAGTAGGGTGGCACGGACGTCATAAACAAATCTATTCGTCGTTTAGATGTGTTTTCTTAGACTCTCTATACAGTCCGCCGCGTCGAAATCACGAGTACATGTACGGTAACGGGAGAGTCCGATCAAATTACGCTCGAGTTGAAGGAACGACAGATAGCATTGAAGCTCTAGCGAGAACGGTTGAGTTCAATTCTAATTTGGCTTAATTGTGGTTATCCTTAGGCGCTTATAGTCTTTATCCAATTTGTTTGTTAAATCATTTATTCCGGTCCGGTTTAAATACGTTGTGATAAGAAAGGCAATTAAATTAACCACGTAGTCGTCGCGACGCGAGTGTTCTTAAAACAAAGTGGACAGTGCATAAGTGGACACGGATTATACGCCTAGGTAATTGACATTTATTTGCTTCCTTCAGCGCACCTTTGGTGGTAATAACTGCGCAGAGATAATTTGATTTGCATTAATTATATTAAAGAGTCAGTACGTTCATAGTACCATTACATTGAGATAAATTTAATCAACTATTTTTAGTTACTTACAGCGAGTATTAAAACTCACTAGTGACTTTCATCTTAGGAAAATTGATGGGTCAGTGTTTCTTAATTAGTAGACAAATTCTGTAATTTAATCAATCAACAGCAATTAACTATTTCCTACATCTACCTGGACTTTCAATACAGTGTACTTTAGAAATCATTCTACCCTTGGAGATTCTCTCAGGCAAATTGAAAATCAAACAATTTGAACTACATTCCAAGCCATTTTCGTAACAAAGTTCTTGACACCCTGTATATGTGGGAGGGTCAAACTGTGGTCTTTGCCGAGAGATTTGTCGGTTAATTAGAAGCGAGCGCCTTGCGACTGTTATGCCAAAACCATCCATAGTGGAATGCAAATAAGGCAGTCAAACGGATTTCTTGCGCTTCAAATTAATTAGCTAGGTTAGACGGCGGACGAGAGACATACAGAGGGTCCTCAATAAGAAGGCAAGCGGGTCAAGAACCGCCCTCAAAAGCATTAATTAACGCTCAGTGGCGTAGTGGAAGAAGTTCGGCTCACGCACCCTATTAATCACGTTGGCTGGAGATAGGGTTAAACCAATACCTCCCACGGGAGGCCCCTGAAAAACAGGTGATTGCTACTGATTACTTCCAAATTGATCGCTGAAGACGGTATTTATATCACATACTTCTCCAAAACATCTGATCAATTCACTAATTAACTCCATTAATTAAGTACACTGTTGTCCCAGTGAGACACTTTGTGAGTTGGTTTATTAAGCAGAACAAGTCTTTGAGTACGATCAAAGTGACAAACACTGTACCAAGACTCGAACTCAGTTAAAACTCAATTAATTAGTAATCTAATTAAGGAGCAGTGTTCTCCAACAAACATCTGTGTAGACATTGAAACCACCAACGGTGTGAATCGAAAGCAGCAGATCGCGCCGATATTCGAAAGTGAAATCTGTTAAACGATTTATACTGTACATTCTGAAAATCGTATTTTTTTATTAATTTTATTGATTGTAAACGCATTGGTTTTTCGCTCAAAATCTCCGATCCCATAGAGGCGGATATCAGGAGTTTTCCCCATTTTTTTTCTTTTTTTCAATAAACAATTACTTAAAGTTAATTGTTGTGTTTTATTTAAAGTGTCAAATCCCTTGTTCTAAAGAATTATTACGCTGCTCGCAGCAAAAAAGAACCAGGTTATCACGACGTAGTTTTCCAGTGCACGACGATCACGTAAGCCTTAATTAAAGGTGTTATTCCTTATAGCGGATTCTCCGGAGGTCGTTCAACTGTAAACAGAAAATCTAGGGCAAGTAGAAATAACCCTTAGTCGGCCGCCGTAGCGAATAGCAGGTAACAAGCAGACTCGTAGTATAGATAAGATTAACAGCAGCTGTGCGACCCTCGGAAGCCCGAGACAGTTATTTTAAATAGGCCATAAATCTTACGTGGGGTTTGTTTGTACATATTCATTAGTTGTTTACTTGTCAGCAATAGTCAATAACTGAGTCTAATTGGGACGGGTGCATTACAATAAGTTGCGAGAAAATCGAAAGGAAAGCAAAGGGCATATTTTTAGAATGGACTTTAAATGAGAATGAATGGATTGTTACGCATTCTCATACGAATCGCTTTATTGGTTTATTACTCTAGCTAGAATATCGCCCCAGCTGATTCGGCAAAACATCGTGGTTGTTGGAAATCAATAAAAATAATAATTAGTCGTTTATTTTCGATTCTCTATTTAATACGAATTTTCTAATTGTTAGTTGAAGAATTTTAGGATTGTTCAAACATTTAGTAGTTTGCGCTTATTTAAGAATTTATTATTCACATTAAATGATAAATCGTTTCATGCAATCGTTCGTAGAAATTTAGCGCCCAAGTGCCTGGTTTTACCCAAAACATTTCATTCGCCGTACTACCCCAATTAAGGACTTTATGGTATTTTTGTGTGTACAGCAGGAAGGAGGCATTTTTGAACATTTCTTGTAATTACGAATCAAGGAGTATCGACCGTTAATTGATTATACTATTCTATAATTAAACGGATAAGCGGTCATCTAATAAACTTTTTATTACTATCTGCTAAGCTTCCTGCAATTTTTTGTTACCTTCCTCAGAGCACTAAAAACGTAAGGTACAGGTAATTGTTATAGCAGGGACCTGTTTCATAATAAAATACAAGCTAATAATATTAGTATTGAATAACACGTTTGATGATTGGATTAAGGACGAAGTAAAAAACTATTCGTTCATTCAGCTGACAGTTTCGGTGTGTGACCTGAAACTGTCGTTTTATAAACCGTAACTGTCAGCTACAGTTTCTTACTTCGTCCTTAATCCGATCATCAAACGTTTTATTCAATTCTAATATTATTAGCTTGTATTTTATTACGAAACATGCCCCTGGTGGGAATGCTTTATTTATTAAACAAAACATTACATTGGTTTAAACACAGAACGAGTACTCAACTCTAACACTACGTAGTTAGTCCGCAATTGGCGGGAGTTGTGTGTATATTAGGGTGGGTCGAAAAACCAAACTTTGAGATAATCTTACCTAATAGCAAAATTATGTTGTCTTTTAGTGATATTATGACACCTACGAAATATTTTTGAATTTAATTAATATTTAGAGGGTGCGCCTTACGTTTGAATTTTTGAAATTATACGAGAAAGGCCATATAGTATGCCATGAAAAGTTCGTATTTGCAATAATAATAATAACAGAGTTATGATCAAAACTGTATACTAAAAGGGCAAGAGAAGGTGGATAAAATTAAAACTCGAATCTCGCAGCAACGCCTAAATTCGATAGCAAGAAAGATGTCAATATTGAATGATTTTCATTAATTTTTCTGTTGTATTATTTTTTTAATTATTAATAAATGATTATTTTATTCTAAAAACCCTATTTTCCTTGAGACATTTATTTTATATGACTACCAGAATAAATTCAAGTTATTCGTATTTCCAAGGCAAAGCGCAACCTCAAGATGAGCTGCTATTTACTTTAAATTTTAGCATTACACTGTTTTCATGTAAAGGCAATATAATTTTGCTATTAAAAATCAAAAGCGCAATATTCATTTTTTTCCACACAAAAATGACCCACCCTAGTGTATATTGCCAACCATACATACATGTACTCGTGTGTAACAGTAGATATAAAAAACAGACCACACCCTTTTTTCCCCATTTGAAATGCATTGACTTCCGGTCCAGTTTTCTGCCTCATCTGAGCCCGTGGTAAAGAGTGAGATGGAGCTCGAGAGAGAGAGAGAGACGGAGACAACGTAGTTCGGGCGTCCGTCCGCCAGATGCCTGCGGCGCTGCTGCTATTTTCGTCGTCGGAACGTTAGTTCGGAAATCGTCCGCCAGATGGCCGTGGCGCTGCGTCGTCGGAACGTTAGTTCGGAAATTGTTCGTCGGGTGTCGCCACCGGCGCTTCGCTGCGGAATTTTTTCCTCCGTCCGGAGAGAGATTCGATCCCGTTCCTCGGCGTTCCTGAGCCGTCCACCTAAGCCGCTCGGCCGTTGAGTCAGTTATTCGTATCCGTTCGAGATGTGTAATATTAACTACGCGCAGCGAATGATGTCCTTATTTTTTCGTCGAACACGGATGCGATGTTGGTTGCGTCAATTTTTTTTCTCGGTCCGGAGAGAGATTCGAACTCGTTCGTGAGCCGTCCACTCGTTCGTGAGCCGGCGTTCGTGAGCCGTCCACCTAAGCCGCTCGTCCGTTGGGTCAGTTGCTCGTATCAGTTCGAGATGTGTAATAATAACGACGCGCGGCGAAGAATGTCGTTTGTTTTTCGTTGAACACGGATGCGATGTTGGTTGCGTCTGGCCGTGTCCATCTGGTGACGAATTGCGAAAGAACGATCGCTGGCGTCCATCTTGGAGATGTCGCGTCGGTGGGTTTCTGTAAAAAGAATGACGCGCGCGGGAGCATAGATCGCTGCACGCAGAGCGGCGGCGGCGTCGCGGCAATTTCGAAAAAGTGGGTCCTCGGGCCGTGCGCATTTCCGCGAGCTGAAGTGGACGAAAACGATGCCGGCGTGCGTATTAAAAAATAAAAGATGCGTTTTACTTACGTATGTAGTTTATTACTATGAAAAAAACTTATATTCATAACTTGATAATAAATATTTATAAATTACATTTGCGTTAGTCATGGAACAAATACTGTAATTGTTTGTGTGATGCAGACAAGATGAATTTCTTTTGTTTAAATTCGGACAGTCAGGATCGGATTCCAGGTTTACGATTTCTATCGCTGGTAAATGCTCTTGGAGGAAATTTGCTTCTTGGTGACCTTTTACGTAGATTCGCTGATATCCGTATGTAAATTGATGAAGAATATTCTTCACTTGTCTGTAAGGAATGTAACCGTCAGAGTAGCGTAGATAACGATAATTATTTTTCAGCCAAATAATTTGTCTTTTATGTTCCTTTTTTAATTTATTGAAAGGAACGTCGGGTGGGCCGAATACGAAATGTGCTATGCCACACGCGTCTCTGATTGCCTATTCTTTTACCACAAAACGTTCCAGTTGGAATCCTTCTATATCAATAACTAGCGATTTTACGTTTGCTTCTTTCTTGTACAATTCGTGCTTCCGGAGTAGAATAGGATCGAGAATTTTCGATAATTTCATACGTTGGCGGAAACGGATTCTGTCGCGTGCGTTTTGCATCCAGTTATTGTCTTGCTCTTCTTCTTCTTCTTCATCATTCGCGTTAAATTCTATTACAACGGCCGGTTCTTTGGCAAATGTTACGTTTTTTTTTCATAATTTCGCGTACACTCACCACTCGATGAAGCAAACGCAAAGACTAAGCGAGAAAATGCACTCGGCCTTCTTTCGTTTAGAGTGGAGGGGAAAATAAAAGCACTCATTGTTTAAAAAATTATATTTCAGATAATTAAATACATAATTCTCTCTCTAATTCTAATTTAATGTCGACAGTCGAAGATTTTATGGACTCGTTCTGTTTCGAACAGTCTATAACGTAGAGAGCTTTCTTCTTCTTGAATTCCGCCAAATTTAGAATCGGTTCGTTGCCACGTCCGTAATAACTGATTTGAAAATCTGCGTACATCAGATAAGCAATGCCATATTTATTTTTACTCATTTCGAGATTTAAATTTTTATACGGATAACTTTCAGAATTGAGATGTAATTTAATATTTCGAATGTGTGCGTGATCAAATTCTGACGCATTTTTAGTAGGTTTGTCTTTTCTAGCGTCTTGAAAAGCGACAATAACATACCTATAGGAAAATTCACCGTCTAAAGCTGGATTTACATGGAGCGTTGAGCGCGTCAAAACGCCGGGCGTACTGTCCTCCCATTGGTTAGTGATCGTTACGTAAAGAGCAGTAGCCAATGAGAGTACAGTACGCCCGGCGTTTTAACGCGCTCAACGCTCCATGTAAATCCAGCTTTAGAGTAATACGTCATCAATGACGAAAACTCATACCACCTTAAAATAATGGATATTCGTGCAGAATACCGTAAGCGAACGAAAATTAAGTTGGTAATATATCGCCATGTTGCCAAGCGTAAACATAAACATTCGCACATAACCTCAGTAATTTGTTAACCGTTTCGTGTCTCCGACAGTTTTACGACTGAATCCTAATTACGAGTCTAACAATTTGCTAGTAATAGTTTTTATTAAAACTAACAATGCCTAAACCGTTGTGTCGGTAGGTGAAGGAAGTTATAGCATTTTAATTACGTATTTCGAAAAAGAACGTGATTTTGGTGGATCATTATTACCGTTGACTTAAGTCAGAGAAGTATGTAACAGCATGTAATTTAAACGAATTATTGCAATTTCTTTTTTATAGTGTGTTGCTGAAGCTCTACAATTAGTTTTGGGGACAGTTAACCGTATATCAGCTGATGTGCACGCTGGTAACGCATTATGCAGTCCCAAGAAAACACATCCTCGTTCAAAACCTGTCACTGATGTGGATAGTTCTACAAAAACAACTATTCGTGAAACAATTTACGAAATGTATGGACAAAGTAAGTTGACGTACCTAGAAACAGTAAATGTATGAGTATAATGTTGAATTTTATTATTTTCTAGAACAACATATCACTCTAAAAACATTGCTCACGAAACTCAACGATAAGGAAATATTTAAGGGCAGTGAAGCATGTCTCAGGAGAATATTGAAGAAACTGGGCTTTAAATGGTTGAAAGATAATCCTCGCAGAGGTCTGTTAGAACTGAGTCACATTGCATTTAAACGCATAGATTTCTTACGATCATACATCGAAAATAGAAATGATGCTCTATATCAATTTGTATTTCTTGATGAAACATGGATATTTCAAGATGGCACTATCGGTCGATCATGGCAAAATGAAGATGTCCGAAGTGTTGAAACTACTAAAACAAATGGGAAAAGGTAAGTTTAAATAAACCAAAATTATTTGAAATATAAGATGTTTTATGCATGTTAGATATATCATTCTTCACGCAGGAAATGAAGATGGATTTATTGATGGTGCTGAACTTGTTTTTTCTTCATCGTCTCAATCTGGGGACTACCATGATGAAATGAACAATGAAAATTTTTATATTGGTTTGAACATCAACTGTTGATGAATTTAAAACGACCCTCTATCATCGTTATGGACAACGCTCCTTATCATTCAACTTTAGAAAATAAAACACCATCTTCTGCATGGAAAAAAGCTGCAATTCAAAATTGGCTGACAGAAAATCAAATTAATTTTGAGCCACAACTATTGAAACCTGTAGCGGGTTCTTATATGAATACTTACATTTTCTTATTACATATTTATTCTTAATAAATACCATAGATACATATAAAATATACAACTTGACAACGGAAAAACAAAAATAATAACATTAGTATTTTTTCCAACTTCCTTCCTGGTCAGCTTATCCAACAACAAATTATCTTATCATTATTTAATGGAATAAAATAATATTTAGTGGTACTTCGTTTTATTAAATATCAAAGAAGCCACAATTGGTGACCCCGACGTGATTTTCCCGAAATTTTAAATATCTCAAAAAGAAAAAGCACTACTCGTATATTGGAAACGCCTAGAGGAAGAGAATGTCTACTACAGCTACATCAAATGATCAAACGTCAGCAGATTCAATGTATTCACAAGAGACCACGGAGCGTTCAAAAGTCACAGCAGGTCATATCGCCTTACCACCGTGCTGGATAAATAAGATAGAACTATGGTTCGCAATGGTGGAAGCCAAATTTAATTTAGCATCCCCAAGAATTATTCGCGAAGAGACGAAATTTAGCCATGTACTGTCAGTTTTACCACCGGAAATAGCATGTGAGGTGTCAGATGTCATTATTAAACCTGATTTGATAGCTCCATACACAAAATTAAAGAACGAAATCATAAACCGAACAAGCCTAACAGAAACACAGAAACTGAAACAGTTACTTTCTGGACAAGAATTAGGATCACGAAAGCCATCGCAGTTGTTAAGGCATATGCGTAGTCTGGTAGGCACAACACAATATGCAACGAACAAGTTTTACAAGAATTGTTTCTGCAACAAATGCCGTCACCTATTCAACCAATTCTTTTGTCGCTGACCAATGTGGAATTAGAGAAGATGGCAGAAGCAGCTGACAAAATTATGGAATCTTCACCTGGGGCTTCTATTGCAAGCAGTTCAGCAAAATCTATAGAACGTGTGGACACTAGTACTACAGAATGTATACCATTAGACACGATATTGCGAAGATTAGAAAACATGGAGTTAGAGATAAAGAAATTGAGAAGTCAGAGGAGTCGTTCACAAATACGTAACACAAAAGGCTTTTCAAGAAGGAATAGTCAGAGCCGTAGTCGTAGCCACAGCCAAAATCTACAGGATACCAGAAATGGAGGTGTCTGTTGGTACCACAAAACCTTTGGTAATCAAGCCAAAAAATGTAACATGCCCTGTGAATTTTCAAAAAACGAGCACGACGGGCAGGAGTAAATACAACTTCTGCCCTACGTACATTGAAACGCAGACTGTACCTACGTAGTAGATAAGAAATCAAAAATTCACTTCTTAATAGATACTGGCGCAGATCTCAGTATTCTCCCATTAAAGTTCAAAGACAATGCACCACGTTACAAACCACGTTTTAGCTTGCAGTCTGCCAGTGGTTCAACAATAAAAGTTTATGGAGAGCGAACATTGACTGTGAATTTAGGTTTAAGACGTGATTTTCAGTGGACATTTTTAGTGGCCAATGTTACAGACGCTATTTTAGGAGCGGACTTTTTACATAATTATAAGTTAATAGTAGACATTCATGGACAACAAATTTTAGACCCTTTGACATCAATTAAAGTTCAGTGTCCAGTGAAAATTGCCAAAGAAGTTGGCATTCAAGCAGTGTTTGAAGGCACAGACAATCGAATGCAAGAGCTATTGCGGAAGTAACCAAATGTTTTGAGGCCATCGAACAAATTACAAGATCCGAAACATAATGTTGTACACCACATAGTAACGAAAGGTCCTCCGGTACACCACAAACCCCGTAGACTAGCACCAGACAAATTCAAAATAGCCAAGAAAGAATTTCAAGCACTTCAAGATGCAGGTATCATAAAACCTTCATCCTCACCTTGGGCCAGTCCTTTACATTTAGTACAAAAAACGGATAAAACGTGGAGAGCATGTGGAGACTTTCGAAGTCTCAATAGCAGGACAATTCCCGACAGGTACCCAATACCACACATCCAAGATTTTAGTCATCAACTACATGGAAAAACAATTTTTTCAACTATTGATTTAGTGAAGGCATACTATCAAATGGTCATGAAGACCAACCTAAGACAGCAATCACGACACCATTTGGACCATTTGAATTTGTAAGAACACCATTTGGTCTTCGTAATGTAGCCCAGACTTTCCAAAGGTTTATAGACCAAGTACTACAAGGGTTGAATTTTACTTATGCCTACATCGATGACATACTAATCGCATCATCATCGCCAGAAGAACATTGGAAACATTTAAACATACTATTTCAAAGGCTCAATGAACATGGTGTAGTGATAAACCCTAAAAAATGTTTATTTGGTGCAGACAAAGTCGATTTCCTTGGAGTGAGAGTGTCCCAAAAAGGGATTGAACCGTTGTCAGAAAAAGTTAGTGCGATCAACAACATGCAGTTCCCGAAGACATCTAAGCAACTACAACGCTTTTTAGGCATGGTAAACTACTACCGAAGATGGTTACCTCAGGCTGCTAAAACACAAACACCTCTGAACGAGCTTTTAAAGAATCACACTAGAAAAGAAGTAGTTATTCAACCTACAGAGGAAGCAATCATAGCTTTCAATAAATGCAAATATGATCTCTGTAATACAGCAAGGCTAACATATCCAAGTATGAGACACCAATTGAGTGTAGCCACAGATGCTTCTGACACAGCTATAGGAGGCGTGCTGCAACAACTAGTAGCCGGAGAACAGAAACCGATAGCTTTCTTCTCGAAAACAATTACACCAACAGAAAGGCGTTATAGTACATACGATCGAGAACTACTGGCCGTCTACAAAACTATTTGTCATTTTCGACATTTTTTAGAAGGACGACATTTCATAATATACACTGATCACAAGCCATTAATATTTGCCTTTCAAAAAACCCCAGAAAAATGTAGTCCAAGACAAATAAGGCAATTAGATTTAATTTCACAATTCACTACGGACATCAAACACGTAAAAGGTGAAGAAAATGAACCAGCAGATACTTTGTCAAGAATTGAAGCAATTACAAAATGTGAGTTTGAGTACGAATCATTTTCACAAGCACAAGAAGAAGATGAAGAGCTACAACAGTTAAAAGAAGATCGAAAATACCAATTCAAGAAAATGCCAATTCCAATGTCCAATAAAACGTTATGGTATGAAACAACACACGGAAATAAATTATACTTACCTCAGTCTTACAGACGAAACATCTTTCACCTTGTCCATAATCTGGCTCATCCGGGAAGAAAAAATTCCATAAAGCAGCTTACCAAAAAATACTTCTGGCCAAGCATGAAGAAAAACTCATCTGAATGGGTAAAAACCTGTATTAAGTGTCAGAAAAGCAAAGTGCACAGGCACACAAAAACACCAGTAGGCACATTTCATGATCCAGATGCAAGGTTTCTACATGTACACATTGATATCGTAGGTCCACTACCACCTTCCGAAGGTTTTCAATATCTACTAACAATCATAGATCGCTTTTCTAGATGGCCAGAAGCCATTCCGATTAAAGACATAACAGCAGAAACATGTGCTAGAGCTTTCATCGACAATTGGATTTCCAGATTCGGAGTTCCTGCAAACATTACAACTGACAGAGGTACGCAATTTGAATCAGCCTTATTAACTTCAATGTGAGATATTTTGGGTATACATCGACTTCGAACAACAGCTTATCATCCTGCATCAAATGGTTTAGTAGAAAGGCTACACAGGCGTTTGAAAGCAGCTCTACGAAGTCACGATTCTTCTTGGACATCAGCATTACCATTAGTCCTACTTGGCCTAAGAAGTGATGTGAAGGAGAATGTAGAAGCTACAGTAGCAGAATTAGTGTATGGCACTACACTGCGACTACCAGCAGATTTAGTGGAACCCAATGAGAACATACTTCAACTAGAAGTCGATGCCACATTTGCTTCAAAGCTAAAAAACACAATGCAACAAATAAAATACACCAAAACTGTGTATCATGGTGAACAACAAGTGTACAACAACAAGTGAAAAACAAATATAAGATTTACTAACAGCAAAGTTTGTGTTTGTACGAGTTGATGGAGTAAGAAAAAGTTTACAAAATCCTTACGGCCCTTTCAAAGTACTACAAAGAACAAGCAAATATTTAACATTAATGAAGAAAGGAAGAAAAGAAAACGTATCCTTAAATCGTTGCATACCTGCATTTTTAGAAATTGAAACATCAGATTTGTCACTGTCACACAAGTTAACATCAAGTGTCAAAAACAAAGGGAAAGTGACCTGCAATACCGATGGTAAGCAGTTACGTACAGAAAATCGTAATAACGAAGACAGGATACATACTACAACTAAATTCGGCAGAAAAGTGCGATTTCCAGATAGGTTTTGTGAGATGATGTGCAAGTGATATGTTAACCACAGTTCAAACATATAATTTTCTTATTCAATTTTTGTTGTTCTTTATGAACGATACAATGTTTTAAATCATTCGACAAGCTCACTAGGAAGGGGGTAATGTAGCGGGTTCTTATATGAATACTTACATTTTCTTATTACATATTTATTCTTAATAAATACCATAGATACATATAAAATATACAACTTGACAACGGAAAAACAAAAATAATAACATTAGTATTTTTTCCAACTTCCTTCCTGGTCAGCTTATCCAACAACAAATTATCTTATCATTATTTAATGGAATAAAATAATATTTAGTGGTACTTCGTTTTATTAAATATCAAAGAAGCCACAAACCTCAACTGCTACAAAAAGTGTCTCAGTATGTAATTAAAGAAATAAGTATTCAATAACTAATCAAATATGTTTGTTATAGAAATAAAACTCCAAAATCGTACGTAGCAGATAAATTAGCATTAACTATGGGACACAAAGTGCTGCGTTTACCTCCATACCATTGCATGTTTAATCCCATCGAACATGTATGGGGTATTGCCAAACTTTATTGTAATAACCACATAGGACGAGATGGGAGATCTACAGAACATTGCATTGCTCTGTGGCGTGAAAGTCTTGCTACTGTTACTCCAGAAAGATGGGTTGAGTGTGTAAAACACACAGAAAAAAAAATACTGGAGTGGTGGGACAGAGAAAAACGTTGATATTGCACCTTTAATCGTTAATACACAAGATGGCAGTGATGAATCAGAATTAGAAAGCTACGAGTAATTTATTTTAGAATTAATTTGACGTTTTCCTCATGTTTTAAACTAAAATATTTTCAAATTTATTACCTCACAATTATTACAATTTAGTAACAAAACGTTGAAGATGAAACAATTGTTAATAAATTTTCGGAACAATATAGTTTTGTTTATTCATAACTGAAAATATATTCTTTCAAGAAACCATTGCTGTGGCTGTTCAACATAGATGTATGTAGTAAAATCAATCAAATGAATTTAAAATATCTTCAAAAAATAAAAGATTGTGTTTTATTTCTAAATATCTCACTAACTGAAATGTAATGTAATTTTTTAACAATAGATTAAGACATTAGGCGCTTTCCAATTGCACAGATGAGGTACTCGGAAGCTACTCCGGAGCTGCTCAAATACATTCCAATTGCACTTTGAACAGCTCGGAATAGCTCGTTTGTGCAATTGGAAAGCGCCTATTTTTGCACAAGTATCTCTGAACTTGGTTCTACTAGGTCAACAATTGTAGAGGAAATTCACTCAAACTAAGTAGGAGTAAGTATAACGTAGTCTGTGACAGTGTTTTTAACTTCAACTACACTTGTACTTTGCTTCAACATAAAATAAATACGCTAATTTAGCTGCTTTACATTCCAATGGTGAGTCTCAATCACCACTCAACTCTTTACAATAAATGCTTTCCAATTGCACATATGAGCTAATCGGAGCTGCTCCGATGTGTTCCAATTGCCCTTGGAACAGCTCGGGGTAGTTCAAAGTAGCTCATATGTGCAGTTGGAAAGCAGCTAATAACTTCAAAGATGAGTCTTACTACTTTAGTTTCCTGAAATGTACATAATATTATACATTCAAAAATCTAACCTAAAAAATCTAACACGTAAATTAAAACAAACAAATAATAATAATAATAATAGTTTTATTCATTAAATTGGCTGATAACAAAAATAAAATAACATAAATAATTAAATTTAAATAGAAACAATTAGTATACCCAAAAAACGAATCATAATATTATCATATCATGATATTCCTACTGTATTTTGAATTTCAAGTGAGTCATTCTGATAATCCAATAATTTCCAAATTACATTTTAACAATCCAAAAGTTCGACTCATTGTTTTATTTGAGTAACTAGTTGAAAGAATTTTTTGCCGTTCTTATTACATGACGTTTTATTTAAATCCGTATTTGGCGCCACTATTTCTGGCAACATCGGCTCATTCTGACGTCATTGCTAGCTATGACGTATTACTCTTGCTTCGTGATTTTGCTTGTAGGTTTTTCTAAATTCGTAGACGTTCTTATTTTCTTAATGGCCCCACATCATTAAGGATTGGGCGCATGCTTGGTAATTCATATAATTCCCATTGTCGATAAGGAATGAAAATAGATTTTGACTTTTGTAGAAACTGTAGCATTTTCAATTTCATCTCGTCATTGAGCGTAATGTGCGGCACGTGCCATTCGATTTTTTTCTAAGCCGTTTTTCTTGCCGTTCTCGTCCCCATACTCATGTAACAATTATTGTCACAAATTAATATGTGGGGGTAGTGATGGACCATATCGTGATATCGATATCACTGTGAAAGTAACAGTTATATCGCAGTAATATCGCGTTCACCATGTATCTTGATATAACACAAAGTCGACTTTCCTTTAACGCCATAAGAATTGTACGCGCGGCAAGCGACCTCGTACCTTATTGGCATTTACGATACACGACAATACGCAGGCATAGCTCTATCCTTATCGCAGACGAGACGGCACCTATGGCTCAGATCGATCAATGCGTGTGAGCGTTTACTAATAATTTCGGATCCGACAAAGACTATACTTTTTTTTACCGACAATTTTTTCATAGTATGGAATCATAAAATTTATTATAGATCGCGTATTATTGAAACAATTTATTAATTTTAAGTTGCCGCATTTACGAAGCATATTTGTTTGACGTTTATTGTATTTAGGTATTTACATTTATTTTTTTAATTAATAACCAAATTATGAATTGAAATTTGAAATGCCGATGCGTTTTGTATAGAATTTTCTTTACCTTTAAATATAATTTGTTTATCCGCTGTCAATTATAAATAACTCTTTACATGATGTATTAAACGCAAGCCCGGTGTAGCTCAAGGGCGCCTAATCATATAGTCGCTAATTTGTCTGTTAATTATTTAAATATGTAAATTCTTATAATTAAAAATGAACATTATTTGAGATTGAAATGTAAGTAATTAAAATAAATATTATCAGAAAGCGCTTTGCTTATTAACTTTATTTCGGCAGATTTAGCTTTTTTTCAGTGTTATTTATAAATAACGTCTAAGGTGGTTGTCGCGCTGCATATTTCAACCAGTAATATTATTAATAAAAAATTACAGCAAACTAACAGATTTTTTAAATAAAATGTAATTACATATTCCTACCCTATTACCTAAAGGACACAGAAATATACTTTGCCCAAGGACGTTTGGCTTTCTAGGGAGGGGCGGTTGCAGATGCCATTAAGGCACGAAGTCGCTTGTTGTGCGTATAATTCTTATGGCGTTAAAGGAAACTCGACTTTATGAACATCAAGTAATATATCGCGAAGGCGATACTTGTTCCAAGAACAAACTGTGATTTCGGACAAATTGTTACTTTTGATATCGTGAAACAGATATCACGTCACAGTTTAAAATATCAGATACCAAAACTGCGATTTCACAATGATATCGATATCACGATATCGTCCATCACTATGTGGGGGACAAGATACAAATTTGAATTTTTCTGGAAATGTAGTCCTTTTCTTTAATTTTAAAGAACCGTTAAGCTCTTTTGTTATTTTCATCCCCCTATTAGCTACAAGCGATCGAAGGGATAAAATTATTTTTGTTTTTATATTTTATTGAATATAAAATTCCTGTAAATAAAAAAAGGCGGTTCTCAACAAGGGAATATTATTAATTTTTTTAATTTATATATTATGTGTGGAAATAGAAGTAACAGAAAAAAGGCATAATACTGAAATTCGATTTCAATTGAACGCTAAAATGACTTAACTCCCCGAACGATAAACACAAATGTTTGTACAGATTATATTATTTTAACAACGTAACGAGTTGCAAGTAAACGTATAACGTTTGAAAACTTTGGAAGTTAAATAGAATTTTAACACCGTCATGCAATGCATGCATGCATATTGCGATGTTTATGAGCAGCATGTAATATATTTAAAAAAAATATATTTGCATAAAGAAATAATTTTGTACATACATAATAGAATAAAATTCAGAATAATGTATTATTTGTGTTTTACAGGATTTGTTTGTATAGTTGTGAAATTCAAGTGTGTTTTTCAAATATATTAAGTTTATGTAAATATTTTTAGAAATAGGCGATTTAAAATTACATGTTTATTATACGAAAAAAATCGCGTCCATAAGAAAAAATGAGGTTGGCTCTGGAAAAACAAAAACGAATCGCTCTAGAAATAAAGTACGTTCGGCATTCAATCAAGCGTAAAAAGTTGCTTCAGGAATGTTTTCACAGATTTTGAAAAAATCATAAATAAAGAAGCTATGTCCGATTTTCGAAAATCGCAATTTTTCGTTTTTCTTCGATTGTGAAGAAACCCTTCGAGATATTCCAAATTTCTTAGCAGATTATTAATCAGCATGAAATTTGGCAACTTTACCTCCATTTAACCAATTCTGTATCTTTTATAATAAACGAGATCCCCATGCTGGCCCTCGAACTTCAATCACCCTGTATTTTTATTATTATTATTAATTATACTGTTTCACCCGATCAATCACAGACCTTAATCGTGCCGTTAATTAACTTTCGTAATACTTGAATGTTATTTCATTATAACTGCAATGTCTCCATGGTTGTTATGCTATCCATAACGGCCGTGGCCGTTATAACTTAATAGCCACAGCCGTTATTACTATTTGCTCTGTATCTCACACGTTGCTATAGTTACAACTAAATCACACTCATAATTCTGCCTACTTATCGAAGTTTATTATTATGAATGTTTTTGCCAAAATAGAGATAGAACATATCCTCGTTCGTTATATCAAGCATATTGGCCTAATACCGTTACATACTATAACGGCGTTTTACTACTTTTTGTTAAACTGGGCGTTAGAGTATTTGACTTTAATACGAAAATTCTTAATTTTTCAGATCAGAAGCATATTCTGACGGCGCGGCGGGAATTTATTAATTTACCATGGTAGGGTTTCACTAAAACTAAGAAGTAACTTCCAAATTCTAATAGCAGACTTAGAATTTTAAATTATTATAGAATTCATCAGACAGAATAAATAATACTTGTACAGTTATTCGGGAGCCAACGTTCCGGGGCCAATTTACGGGGACCAATTGTCGGGGCCAACTGCCGGGAGCCAACTTTGTGGGGGCGAAATATCTAGGGGGCTAACTTTTCGAAATGCTGGGGGCGAAATACTGGGGGCCTACGTTCCGGATTCCGTGTTGAATATTGGTGAACTCGTTTTAATAGATAATTCTATTATAAATTGTGAAATACACAGTCATCCGTCGTAAGCAAATAGGTATCATGTTAAATAAATCCGACGAAATACGATTACCGATTCAAACTCAGGACATCTACACCTTACCAGCTCAAAGTTACCTGTACATCGAAGGAAAAATACTTGATCATGACGGCAAAGTGATCAACACGTGGAATTTTGTTAACAACGATATTGCTTTCCTGTTCGACAAAATCAGATATGAACTAGTCTTACCAGGAGGACCAGTCATAGATCGCGCTCGAAATCCGGGCATCACATCCGCCTTAAAGGGATACGTCTCTTTCACAAATAACAATTGCACAAGATACAACAACGCATGTTGGAATCATTTTGAAAATCCCGTAATTACCGATCTGCAAGGAAATTTTAGCGTTTGAATTCCGTTTTGGATTCTGCTCGGTTTCTATGAAGACTATAAAAAAAAATTGATAAATATGCGACAAGAATTAGTGCTTAGTGTTCTTCGGATCGCAATGCCACCATAACCACGAAGAACGGGGAAAGACTTAAAATCGAACTTTTAAAAATACTATGGAAAATTCCCCATGTCTAAGTTTCCGACGCCGAAAAATTACAATTACTTAGATACATCGACAAAGGAAGAGATTTCGTATATGCATTTAGAAACTGGGAACTGCATGAACTACCTCTCTTAAAACAATTTTTTTTTTTGAAATGGAGGCCTACTTGAATTGGTTGTAACAATCCGGTAGGAGGTTTATTAGTATAATCTTTGCGTGCTTGACACTCCGGACATCCACGGATATATTACTATGTTATTTTAGTTTTGAAGTTTAAAAATCATTGTAACAATATTTTTGTATTTATTATTATTAAGTATTAATTGTAATTTAGTTCGTGATTTATCATACATCTGTTAAATTTGTATATCAAGAAAATTATGATCCCAAGGTATTTCGACTCAAATGTTGCTAAACACTGAATTTTTGTTAAGAAAAACAAACTGAGGATAACAATCAAAAGATGCAATCGCCATTATTAGATTGACACACACACACACACCAGTCTAAAAGTAGTTCGGATATTACAACATCGTGAAGGATTTGCAGTTCTTTGAAGGCATCTCCGAAGGCAGACTTCTCAGACCTGGAGCAAGTCCATTTTAGCTGATATAATAACGGGAATGGGACGATTTGCCGTCGCCAATTCGCCGCCGCCGATTCGCCGTCGCCAATTCGCCGTCGGACCAATTCGCCGTCGAACCAATTGGCCGTCAGGCCAATTCGCAGTCGGGCCAATTCGCCGTCGCGTTCACAATTTCAACTTACCGATGTCTTTTAGTCATCATATAATTTAGTTCTCAAATAAATTAAATGGACTGAATCTTATACCAGGGGTTCTGTGAGGAACGTCCAATATTTGGAGAATGTATTTCAGGAGACTAGTATAAACAAAAATTGCCTTATGAAGATAGGGTTAGTTTTCTCTCTGAAAACCCCCCTGAACATATTCTCCAAATATTTGGGGACGCATGTATTGAAGTTGACATTTTTGCAAATTTTATTTAATTAATTTAATTTTTCTTTAAATATCTGAATTCTCTGTACAACCGAAACTCGAAACTAATTTCTACCACATTTCTGGAATTACCGATTATATTTAATTGGAATTATGAAACTTAATAATCGAATTATACAAGTTATTTGTATAATCGAATGACCGGTAATTTTTAATTCGAATTATCCCGTCACTAGTAGATACTACAGAGCTATTTTGTCTCTCAAAAGTTATTTCGTTTTATTAAGTTATTAAGTTTTTTTTTAATTGTATTATTAGTTTTCATTACGAAATTGTCTGTTTTTATTTTTGCTTCACGTTCCTTTATTCTTTGTTATTCGCTTTCCTTTTTGAAATCGATCGCAGTTTGTTTTCATTCCTTTCTATTTTACTTCTTTGTTTCTAAATTATTTCGTTCATTCCGACTGGCCTAAAAATTTAACCAAGTTTCATCTTTCAACACCGTATTTACAAATTACATCTTCTTTTAATTAATTATGAAATGTAAATATATAATATATACATTTATCATTAATGACAAATGATTTATTTATTTTAAAACTAGCGACGGTGAATGAACCGCTGGCGAATTTATCGACGGCGAATCTACGACGGCGAATTTACCGCGGGCGAATTTACCGCCGGCGAATTGTACCTATGGCGAATTGTACCTACGGCGAATTGTACCTACGGCGAATTGTACCTACGGCGAATCGGTGACGGCGAATTGACGACGGCGAATCGACGACGGCGAATTGTCCTAGACCCCTGAAATTAATTCGCGTCTTAAAAAAAATTATTGACAAGTATTCTTCGGTTGTATGACGTATTCATTTTTTTTTCAATGCGAGTCTGTAAGTAGGACCACAGTTCAACTGGGGCGGAGTTGAATAAAATCTGCGAGGTGAAACGTACCGATCTATTATCGCAATTCAATTAAGCAATACAAGTGAAGTGTAAATAAACATTAGTTGATGTAAGATTAAACAGACTATTAGTCAAATCGTTTATAAACTTTAAAATTTTTGCTTTTAATAATATCAATAAATAATTACGCCTTCAATCATTTTGAACTGATTACGTATTTAAACAAATGACCATTACAGAGCTTAGTTTACCTAAAATGAACAAATAGTCACTATTGTTAGTAGTAGGGATAGGCCAATTCTAGAACCTCCTCCGACGTTGACCGGAAAATTCAAGGCCAAGGTCGGAGGAGGTTCCAGAATCCCTGACGTGACCTTCACCATGACCTTGACATGGAGAAGGTTCCAGAGTCAGTCGACCTTGAGGTGACCTTAGAATGACCTTGAGGTGACCTTGATTGATATGTGTAGAATAAGGTCAGAGAAGGTTCTAATATTGATTTCTGCTTAACCTTGACGAAATGTAGGAATTGGTTTATTAGTGACCTTGTGGTTGGAGGAAGTGAGGATGTAAATTAGTATTACCCCCCACCTAAAATCTTGTTATATAAAGTCGTTAATTTGTGAATAGATTCAGTTATTGCAGAACTGTGAGTCGTGTTATACTAAGTTAATAGTGTATCGTCGATCTATATAAAAGTAAGTTTATCATTATATTTTTGTAATCCTAATATGCAATTCTTACTTTTTTATGTATTTAATAGTGACTTCTAAACAAATGGAATTTTTCCTGAAGCTGAAGAAAAGACACGTGGATGATCATTGTGACTCGAAACGTTGACAAACTAAAGAACAGGATGAGCACGATTTGAATATGTCCTCAGTGCGAAACGAGTTTCATTTGAAGTATTATCTCAACCTTTCTTCACGGATGAAGATTTTTGTCATTATGATGCTAGCGAGAAAGCGCCTTCAGAGATATCAGAAATAAGGGAAGTGACTGACGTGGACCAGTTACCACTGTTAGCTCAAAGTGTATATTCTTTAAATAAGAGCTGCACGAAGTGAGTTTGCGTGGAACGTGTACTGAAACATTTTTTGATTCAGTAATACACATTATGGGTACTAAAATGCAGAGCATATCGTTTTTAGAAGAGGAATGGAAACAATTGTGTTCTTATAACTACACATTGAAATAATATTTTACTGAGAAGAAAACTGTTTATCCGGTAATGAAAAGTAAAGTAAAGGCATCTTTCGAACTTATCGAAGGAACGAAAATATTGAAATTAGGAAGAGGTGTGGAGACACTGTAAGTATATATCTTGTAAGGGTTTATTGGAATTATGGACATTGTGTGATATTATATCATATCGTTGGGAGGTTTTGAAACAATTGAATTATAAAACATTCTACGCCAACATGATTCCACGTGTGAGTGTTATGGATGGTGACGTGAAGCTAAATGTTAAAGCATTTCTTAATAATGAAATATTTGAGAAAGAAGCGATTATAAATGAATAATGTTCGGAACGAATAAATTAATGTTTGACATAAGTATGCATAAAGCCGTTACTATGTAAATGTCTTGATTCATTATGTACTATCGATATCATAAAAAACTAGGTTAACGTTTCAATCCAGTAGTCATGCGTCTCCATTATTTTACTATATTGAATCTTACTTTGCTGTCATGTCAGTAACTGTGTTTTTGTTAATGCTGAAATTCTGAGCAATTTGTGTAACTGTGACACCCTTTTCTATGAAAATAGCTACCCTAGCTTTTAAAACAATATTTACTGTAGAAATGATTGACAATTTCAAATAATTTTAAATTTGTGGTCGGTAGCAGTTTTACACAGCTTAAAAAATCTTGTCGTAGTTTTTTTATGATAGCAATAGTACATATTACTTTAAAATTGTAAACATATGAAATTAAAAATAAAATTTTCTGATAATATTGTTTTATCATTTACTTAAAAATTAAATTTAATTAAATTAAAAATTAATATACCGTCTGTCTTATGAAAAACGCACGACACTATAACTCTGTTATTAATGATCCGATTTCAATAATTCAAAAAGCACATAAGACTAATATAAAAATACTACACGAAGATAGCATTTTAGATTTTTTTAAATATGACATTTTTGTCAGGCGATAGTCAACTTTTTTTTTTCAAATGGCGGCAGATATATTTTCTTATTCAATTTGATAGAGATTTATTTTCTGAATTCAATTATTTAAAAGTCAATTTCGAAATATCAAATTGGGGGAGGGGGGATAATCGAAAAACTTTCGGAAAAATGAAACACCGTGCGGGTACTCAAATTAAAGGAGTCAAAGAGGAAAATCAGATAATCGAAAAATTGAAGGAGAAAAAATTAATGTTCGATTTCACCAACGCGGATTGAGAATAGCAGTCGGTTTAACTCTAGTTTACCCTATTACTTTCTTATAAATGACTCAGAATTAATCCGAGTGTTAGTGTCAAATCGCTTTTGTGAAATCGGACATAAATGAATCTTAGCCTGTACCGTTGATTAGGTCTAGCGGACACGCTTAATTTGTTACCAAACACGACGTAGTAACGATGCGCTTTTTGAACCCATTTAATCATCTCTTCCTCGCTATAGACGAATAACTCTCGCCAAGTCGTTTAATTTCAGCTTGATTTTGTAAATACTGTAGGGAAATAATTTCACTTTTTATAAACAAAAATGAAGTGTGCGATGGAAAAAAAATTGAAAATTTTTAAAATTTTATAATTATAAATATTGCTCAAAATGTCCCCCGCCTTGTTGAATACAAAGCTGACACCTTCTAGTTACCCCTTGTATTGCATTTAAGATTAAAATGAGAGGTATCTCGTGACAAGTGTGGATAATTCTCTGCCTTAAAATATCCTCACTTTCGGGTGGTGTTAAATAAACATGAACATCGCTCCATAACCAAAAGTTGAGCGGCGTAATATCAGATGAACGCGCAGGCGACCGAACTGACCCATATGTCAATACAGACTAATGGAGCGATTCTGCTCATATCTGTAGCAACCATAAGATCTGTAAGCCTGTAAGTCAATTATTAATAGGTGGAACTTTGAAGTTCTCCGTATGATACGATTTCTTGTACGTCTATAAGATAATACCACAGAGACTTACGAGTAATCCAAGGACCTTAGTAGAAATCATACCTTCCACAGAACTTCAAAATTCCATATTTCAATAACTGAGTTACAAGTTTACAGATCTTACGGTTGCTACAGATACGAGCAGAATCGACACATAAGATTCATTTATGTTTGATTTCACCAAAGCGATTTGACAATACCATTCGGATTAATTCTGAGTCATTTATAAGAAAGTAATAGGGTAAACTAGAGTTAAACCGACTGCTATTCTCAATTCGCATTGGTGAAATCGAACATTAATTTTTCCTCCTTCGATTTTTCGATTATCTGATTCTCCTCTTTGAGACCTTTAATTTGAGTACCCACACGGTGTTTCACTTTTCCGAAAATTTTTCGATTACCCCCTCCCCAAATTTGATATTTCGAAATTGACTTTTAAATAATTGAATTCAGAAAATAAATCTCTATCAAACTGAGTAAAAAAAAAATATCTGCCGCCATTTGAAAAAAAAAAGTTGACTAACGCCTGACAAAAACGTCATATTTAAAAAAATCTAAAATGCTATCTTCGTGTAGTATTTTTAAACTAGTCTTATGTGCTTTTTGAATTATTGAAATCGGATCATTAATAACAGAGTTATAGCGTCGTGCGTTTTTCATAAGACAGACTTATAGTTTCGTGCGTTTTTCATAAGACAGACGGTATAATGTTTAGCGACAAGAGTATCAAAGTAGTACACATTATCATCGTCAACTGTTAGAAACAAAAGCCATAAATGCGGCATCGCATCAAGAGAGACCACATTTTGAGAAATAGTGTAAAAGGTCGTGGTTTACTTAATACGTTAATTAATAAACTGCCAATAGAGTTACATTTGCCTGGTTACAACTACTGCGGTTTAGGCACAAAATTAGATACTCGACTTAAAAGAGGAGGCAGAGGTGTTAATGTATTATTGGACGAAGCGTGATGACATTGCATATTCGTTAAGTGACGATTTAGATAAGCGTCACGAAGCAGATAGAAAATTATATCAAGCGGCAGTACAAAGAGTTAAAAGTACAGAAGCGGGACTTGGTGAGAAAACATCTGCATTATCTATAGCCGCTATAATGAAAGCTAAAACTAAGCTCGGAATGGGGAACAGTGGGAAGAGAAAGCGTACGATTAAGCGTAGGAAGCGCGGTGGTGAATTATCATTTCGAGAAGCTGTCAAGAAAGCTCAACTTGCAATTTCGCGCAGTGGTAACAAGAGTCTGTTAGAAAATGTTAAATTGGCGCAGTCACTTTTAAAGAAAAACCACAAAAAAGAAGACCACCACGTCAAAGAGTTGATACCAATTCCGAAGAGAGGAGGTTTTCTTACCTCTAATTCCATTATTTGCAGCTTTGGGAGCAATTGGATCACTCGGCGGCGGCGCAGCTGCAATTGGTAAGGTGGTAAACGATGCAAAGACTGTGAAAGAACAATTGAAAGAGGCAGAACGACATAATAGGGCTATGGAAACAAAAGCAGTGGGAAGTGGCTTCTACCTTAAACCTTACAAAACAAGATGTGGGTTATATTTACGATCTAATTCAAAAAACTGAAGTATTTGCTTCGGCGACCGTTGAGTAACACTGACATACTGAAATATGCTAAAATATTTAAGTTACCATTTTATTCGAGGAGTGTTTATGGGAGATACATTACCTCAAAAAATTTGGAAACATGAAAGTGGAGTCGTAAATTTAGATGTCAATTCTGGTGAAGGAACGCATTGGGTAGCATATTACAAAAGCAATAATGTAAAGTATTTTGATAGTTATGGAGATCTACGACCTCCAGTAGAAGTGGAGAAATATCTTTTGAAAAACGGATTAGGCGTTATTAATTATAATTATGAAAGGTATCAAAAATCGAATTCACAAAATTGTGGACAATTATGTCTACAGTTTTTAATAGCCTTGCAAGTTAAGTAAGGATTTAGTTCTTGGAAGATGATCAACATGGAATCTTCACCAATTTCGTGTAATACATTTGAAGAGTCGAGTGGATGAAGGAAGTATGTGACAAAAGTTAATAGTGGAGAAACATCGATTTAAAAGTTTTATATTTAATTCTCTTTGTTGAAGAATTGTTACATACCTCATTTATGAATTCAAATTTCCCTTTATATTTAATATTTTGCGACGGGAATTGGTGTTAAGTGAATAATTATCATTTACCCCCCTTATTCGTGGATTTAAGTCAATATGAATAAAAATGTTAGTTACCTCCTTCATCCACTCGACTCTTCATTTACTCTACACTGATAAAAATGGCAGTAAAATTACACATATTTTTACATAGAATATTGATGTGATTTTATATAGATTGACTAACGATTTGAATTTTACATAAAATTACATTTGTTTTTCCTTAATTCTTGTAAAATGTTGTACACTTTATGTATTAATAGTAAACTGCAACTCAAAATTACAATAATATGTAATTTTAATTTGAAAATATTGAATTATTTACACTAAACTATTGAAGTATGTGTATTTACAGAGAACGCGTGTAAATTTTCTTAATGATTATAAGTGTTGAGGTAAAATTACTAGAAATTACTGGAAAATATAGGTAAAATAAAATGCATTCTGTAAATTTACGTAGTTCCCCTGGTGAACACCACGGAAGATTACCAAGAATGTGTAAAAGTACTGAATAAAATTTATGAAATGGATTTTACACTTCACTTCTAACAATTGTAAATTTACTAGGAAAATCATAGGTAACAAAAAACCAATGTTTTTCTTAGTAATTTTACAGAATAATTTTTATCAGTGTAATGGGAAACGAAGTGAAATGAAAGCTTTAGTTTGTGAATTTAATCAACCAATATACCTGAGCGAAGACGCAACCTATGAAATGTGCATGTTAAATTTTGAAACGTTTAACGCAATACCTAACATAGATGAAAACAATAATTTAATACATTATGAAGAAAGAGGAAAAAAGTCTGCTTGGAAAACTATCGATATACCTACAGGCACATATGAACTCGATGATATTAATCAATTTCTGAAAGATTATTTTCAAAATAACAATAGTGTTGAATATATAAATATTCGAGGAAATAACAATACTTTAAAGGCAACCTTAAACAGTTCCGCTAAACTCGATTTTAGTAAAACAAATTCATTGGGAAGATTGTTGGGTTTTAAACCAAGAATGTTGAAGGAACGTGAAAATAACATCGGTGATTTTCCAGTGGATATAAACAAAGTCAATGCTATAAGAGTAGAGTGTAATTTGACCGGTGGATTTTATAATAACGGAGAATTTGGTCATGTTTTGTATCATTTCTATCCAAACGTACCACCTGGATTTAAAATAATAGAATCCCCTCTTCAAGCTATTTATCTACCAGTGACCATAAAGGTAATTACGAGATTAGTCGTTCGACTCCTAGATCAAGAGAATCGTTTGGTTAACTTTAGAAACGAAGTGGTTACTATAGGAGGTTTACACAATGATTATCTGCGACAGTGGTTATTCGAAACAAAAAATTGGAACAGAATAAGACATAAAATGTATTATTTAAGCCACGAAAATATACACCAAATTGTTGTCGACAAAAAGATTGAAATTGACACGAGAAAATAAAATGTATTTAAAGAGTTTAGATTATAATGTGTTAAGCTAGAGAAAGAGAACAGTACCTTTTAAAAGCTCCTAAAGAGAATTATTTTGTAGAAGTGACATAACCGTCATTTTACGTAAGTCAATTATTACCTAAACAAAATGGATATTTTGGGAGTGACTGATAAGTCACTGATAAGAGTGTTATGATCCAATGAAGCTCAGTTTACTCGAGACGAGATCAATACAATTCATAATAGTCAGGTATGGTCTATCGATAGGATTAGCGAGCATCCACCTCTCAGCAAAACGAACAAAGTCAATTTAATTTAGAGTTATGCCTGTTTTACACGGTCATATTTCTTGTACAAATTTGTTACAAAGTGAGAGAGATAAGCTACCACAGTGAATGTTGATTGGTTGAATTAGCACTTCTCACTCACTTCGTAATAAATTTGATACAAAAATATGACCGTCTAAAACGGGCTTTATGCAAGATGATGATTCAGTCTAATATACCATTGAAGAAGTTGGAAAAAGGTCCATTTCGTCAATTTCTGGAAACACATTGCGCGAGACACGTTCCAGTGAAAAGTACTTTACGCAAAAATTAAGTTGAACCAGTATATCAACAAGTATGCAGTGAAATTAAAAGACATATCGGAAATAATTACATTTGGTTGTCTGTTGATCAAACGACAGACACTTGTGTAAGGTATGTTGCAATCTTAAATTCTTGGCGCCTTAAATGAAGATAATTCTACCAAAGGGTATGTTGTAAACTGTAAGGAATTGTCTAAAACAAATAGGAATTCAATTACACGGTTTATGAATGAAAGTTTAAAAACTTTTTTTCTGCCAAATGCTGTTCCAATTGAAAAAATTTGTTAATGGTTTCCGATGCGGCTGCATATGTGGTCAAAGCGGGGCCAAATTTGAAGATTCTCTATGAGAAATTAATTCATATTACATGTCTTGCACAAGGACTGAATAGAGTTGCTGAAATCATAAGATTAGAATTTCCTACAGTTAATAAATTAAATGCAATTGGCAAAACAATCTTTGTCAAAGCCTCGCTGAGAGTGCGACATTTTAAAGAAACATTTCCAGATGTGCCGTTACCACCAGAACCAGTCATAACGAGGTGGGGGACATGGCTGGAGGCGGCATTGTATTATGCTCAATACATCGACCAATTTGAGCCAGCTGTCACTGAATTATCGGAAACGCCATCTCTGTCAGTACGAAATTGCTTAGACATTTTAGAAAATAAAGAACTTCGCCAACATTTGGCTTTTATAAAAAGTAATTACAGCTTTGCAAGCAAAACGATTAAAAAGCTAGAGAAGCAGGGTGTTCCGTTAACAGAATCGGCAAGTACGATTCTGAAATTTCAAGAAGGCATTAATGGGCATACACACGGTCAAGAATGCTTCGCGGCTAACTGAATGTTTTGAGGCTCGGAGGTAAGTGCGAATGTGTGTACGCTGAACTGATGGTGCGTTCCTGGCCTAAATGAATCTATCATACTTGCTCGCAGACTTGCCTCTCAAGCAAGCGCGAAGGCTTGCCTGACCGAGTGTATGCCCATTAAGAGCTGTACAAGGACCAACTGGCCAAGTAGTGACCAAAAAACTAGACGATATATTACATAAAAACACGGGATTCACTATATTATGTAATAATATAGCAAGTATTTTACGGGGCGAATTTGTGGAGAATTTAGAAATTGATTCTTCTGATATACCAAAATTTAAATTTGCCCCGATAACTAGTATAGATGTGGAGCGAAGTTTCTCGAACTTTAAAATATATTAAGTAATCGTAGAATGAATCTCACAATGAATCACTTGGAACAAAATTTAATTATTTATTGTTACAGTGAAGAAGAATAGTAATAGAAAAATATGTTCGTAGAGAAAATTATGTTTTTGTTTTATGTTAGGTCTTTTGCTTTTTATTCATATTAACGTATTATTTTATTAAATATAAATCATGTTATTCAAAATTAGTATATTTTTACATGTCATTTGTTTTATTTTTAATGCTTTTTTTGCTAAAATAAAGCTTTTTTTCATAAAATATTAAGCTTTTTTAAGCGCTTATTTTTAGTTTTTTTGTGCTTATAAATTCGCTCTCTACTCATAAGTAAAACAGTTAAAAGTGTAATTTCAGTCAGAGATTTTGGTGCTGAAAAATATATTTGCAATAAATGGGTTACAGTTAATGGGCATACACACGGTCAAGTATGCCTTCGCGCCTAACTGAACGTTTTGAGGTTCGGAGGTAAGTGCGAATGTGTGTACGCTGAACTGATGGTGCGTTCCTGGCCTAAATCAATCTATCATACTTGCTCGCAGACTTGCCTCTCAAGTAAGTGCGAAGGCTTGCCTCACCGTATGTATGCCCATCTAGAAATTGTCTCCGACAGCGGTCCACCTTTTAATTCATTTGAATTTAATAATTTCGCTAAACGTTATGATATAAAATTAACTACTTCCAGTCCTTTGTATTCAAGGTGGAATGGAATGGTGGAGCGAAATATACAAACAGTCAAGTCTTTTGACAAAAACGTATCAGGATGGCAGAGATCCATTGCTATATATTTTAAATTATAACGTTACATCAAAAAATAATCTTCTTGCGCTATTATTTATTAATGGGGAGGAGATTGAGAACAACATTGCCAGCGGCAAAAAGTCTATTGACACTAAAATTTAAAACAACTGGGATTGCATGGAAGTTGAAATACAATCAACTTACACAAAAGCGATATTATGATCGCCGAACGAAAGCTTTGTCGCAGTTGGAGCCCAACCAGCCAGTACTCCTTCAAGAGAAAGTAAAAACTTGGAGACCAGGGGTTGTTATCAACAAATCTGGACCAAACGATGGAAGTAGATTCAAGTACACACCGACGTAATCGTCAGCAATTAAGACCTTTACGGGTACCATCAGAAATTCCAAGTACACCTAAGAAATCCAACATCGACAATGCTAACAGTATACAACCAGAGAACACACCGGGGATGTCTCCCAGGTCTGATAATGGAGAATCCGTCGCCAGGGAAAGACTAGATATACAGGGTGTTTCATTGAAGCTGAAACAGCCTGTATGCAGTGAGCCAAAGGAAGAAATAAAAGTCACTCGCAGTGGTCGTGTAATAAAACTACCCAAGAAACTGGACCTTTAGTGAAAGTTGTTTTCTAAAAAAGGGGCGTGTGATATATGAATTGGACTATAGTTGGCTAGACTGGAACTGGGGACACCCTGCGCATGTTTTTTTATGTTTTTATATTAATATTGTGATGATTTAACAACACTTGACGCAAGCTACATACGTCAGAGGCTGCCGCGCCGTAGCCGAGAAAATTCGAGAGGTCCGACGCACCGCTTCGAAATAATTCCGACTGTGGAAAAATTGACAGACGTTCTCTCTCCTTCAAGAAGCTTCGCGTAAATCAACCCGGGTTATAAAAAGCAAGCGACCGGGGATGAAGGGGTAGTTCGCATTAGAGTTTAAAACTGATCGCTCGGCTATTGAAATAAATAAATTGTAATTACAGTCGTTTCCGCTCCATCACCGCTACTTTGTTTTCTAGCAGTCCCCGTCGTTTAATGCCTCGGTTGACCCGTTCGGTGGTGCTGATTTTTGCGCTGAGTCGGTGTGTCGCACTCGTTTTAAGCCAGGAAACGCGAGAGATTTTGGGTAGACCGGCGCATTGAAAAATTTTACACGAGCCAGCAAGGGAGTGGCCAGACGGCATTCTTGGTTTTGCGTGTGAGTTTCGTCGTTGATCCCTTGGGTGTCTCAGCGGATTTGGTGTATGAATTACCGCGCCCTGTTGGGGTTCTGTGAGATTTACCCAAGAAGTTACGGATTGATAGAGGTTTCTGATCGCATCTTTTTCCGACATTTTTGGATTTATCTGGATCATCATACGTGCTACGTGGCGTTTCTTTTTTCGAACGCTCGGCATTTCCAGGCCGAGGTATGTCGCTTATATGTCCTTTCGTTTTCCCAGGATTTTAATTCGTTTGTGTCGTTTCTGTTTTTGTAGCGAGTAGTTACGGGTGGTAACAAGTGTTAGAGGGTAGTTAATCCCCCCCCCGTTTAGGAATTTTTGCGAGCGTGTCACAGCATCTGGTTTTTCGGAAGCGATCTTTCTTCGGATCTTCGCCGCTCGACTCCGAGGACAATTTAGCAATCTCTCCGTTGGGGCGAAACCGGCAGCGGTGTATTGAGAACGCGGGGTGGACCTACAGACTTCCCCCAGGCGCTGCAAGTCGGACTGCTTCGGAGGTCTTCCGGGTATCGTATTCTTTGAAAATTTCATTTTTGCATTACACCGTTGGAGACGCTCAATGCCGTATTTGTGCGGTCGCCGCATGTACAATGGCGAACGTTTTTGTGGTCATATCAATTTCGGATTTATTTCGGCGCCTAGATTTAAGTGTTTATCTTGCTGTTTACAATTTATTACCGTAGTTTATTTATTTTTTTTTTTTCAATTACGTGTTATGACTGTTTTTCAGTCCTGTCCTGTAAACGGACGCGTGGGACCTTAACGTACGGTTTAGTTTATTGCGCGCTTCGCGTGATCAATGTTATTCTATTTGAGTTCTGCGTGGTATTTGATTCTTTTTTTTTTGGTAAAGAGAGAGGTTAATGCGGAACTGTTTTTTTGTCTATACATTACGCTTGATGCTGTTGCTCTCATTAAAGCCTGTTTAACGTGGCGTTTGTTTGTTTTTCTTTTTGAGGTTGATATTTTGCGAATTTTACCCCCCCCCCCTTTTGTCGTTCCCTTCCGGGACGGATCATATCGGAGCTGAACCGACTGGTGAGTGGGGATTTCGATGGGGGAATCCCACGATTGCAAATTGTTGCGATCTTCAACAGTTGACGCCCCTTTTCGGTCTACAATTACCTGTGCGAAACTGTTTGCCCACGGCCTTCTCCACTGATACGGGATTTTGGTAGCAGCAACAGCCGAACCAACGGGCGATCCAGGTAGGTTCGTTTGTATCCGTTTCGGGATTCCTATTTTTCGCCATAGGTAACCTGCCGTACACGCTCGACTGTGAGATTCGTTGCGATCCGTCGTTACGTTTTTTTGTTTATTTATTTGGAGAGAGTGTGCGCGACATAGTGTTATAATGTAACTTTGCAAATAAATTAGAGTTTTATCTTAATGCGATAAAATAAATTAGTTTTTCGTATAGTTGACAGAAAAGCGACACAATGTTTAATCAAAAATCGTGAAGAAAAGTGGAACTTGTCTCGTTAACAACACTTCACGATTTCAGTTAGCAACACTGTTTTCATTCATTTTATTTATTATGTTGACGTTTCATAGGTCGAAGATTGATTGATTGGTGTTTTGTTACTATGTCAACAAATGCTTACTATATTATTATTCTTCGACACTCTCATAATTATTTTCGTTATTTTCGTGAACTACACGAAAAAATAGCATGATCTACACGTTAGAAAAGTGAATTTCCATGTTCGTGTAAATTTGATCCACTCGTGAGCTAGGCTCACTCGTGAATTCAAACATTTACACTCACCGGAAAACTATCACTTTTCTAAACTTATAAATCAATATATTATTAAGTATCGTGTTTTGTTTTATAATAAAAATTAATCGAACCCTAAATTTGTAACAGTGGTGTCAGGTTTGAGGTTCGTGGAAATAAATAAACAATTAAATTGAATTAAATTTAAACAAATTAATAAACAAAGTGTAGTGTCGAAAAAAACAATGGCTACAAAGAAAGTGCTGTTGAAAGACTTAAAAGTGACCGAATTGAAAACCAAATTAGAAGAAAGCGAATTGGAAGTTTCTGGAAAGAAATCGATTTTACAACAGAGACTATACCAAGCACTAATAGAAGCAGGCTAGGATTTGGAAACCTTTCTTTTTGAAATCTCGGGCGGTCCTACAGATTTAAATAAAATATTAGAGGATAAATTAGAGGAACAATTCAGAAGTTTCAAAGATGAATTGCAAAATAAATTGCTGGAACAATCCAGAAATTTGAAATACGATCTTGGAAATTTGAAAGACGATCTAGGTAAATTGATGGAATATTCTAAAAATACGGAAGAAAATGTGAAAATTTTAGAAGAGAAACTTGAAAATAAATTAATACAGCAGTCGAGAAATCTAGAAACTAAATTACCAGAACAGTCTGAAAATTTGAAGGATGAATTTCTAGAGCAATCAAAAGGGCTCGAAGATAAACTAGTGGTAAAAATATCAGAAGAGACAAGGAATCTGCAAGAAAATGTGGAAGAAATATTATTCCAGCAGGGAATCTCGAACAAATCATGGCAGGGTTGCGAATATGTTCGGGGATTCGTCACCAGTAGAAATACCAGAAAATAATGAAGCCCGAACTGTGGCGGGACCAGCGCCAGCGCACCGGAAACTTAGAGATTGAAAATAAAACCACCGACGTTCGATGGGAAGTCTTCTTGGCCTAACTACTTCAAACAATTTGAAGTTGCAGCAAAGGCGAACGGATGGACGGACACTTCGTTAATTGTGGCCTTGAGGGGGGACGCTATCGATGTGCTACAAACGATGCCGCCAGAGGAACAAGAAGACCAAGAACAAGCTGGTGAACAGGTTGGAGATGCGTTATGGCCAGGCGCGAGGTGTACCATGCGCAGCTGAGAAACCGTTGGCAGAAATCCGGAGAGAGTCGTCAGGAATTCGAGGCTGACCAAGAGGAAGAACCCGCCAGCGTCAAGTTGCGATCTGCTGCAGAGGAGCGGCCCAAGGAGTATACCACTGCGGAGGACGTTTGCCGCATTATGGAACAATTCTCGAGGCAGAAGAATCCGCTGGTGTGTTGGAATTGCCAGGAAGACGGACATGTTTGCAGTTAGTGTTCCAAGGCCAGGCAGGATCCAGGAAGCCACAGGGAAACTAAGCCGAGTCGGTGTAGGGGGGTAAACGTCGACAAAAGCCATGAAAATGATATCCCTGCGGCGACTAACCAGCAGTGTCTTCATGGAAGCTACCATTGATGACATCCCTCACACCATGTTACTAGATACGTGTGCGACGAAGACTATCTTGAGGCCCGACGTCAACAAGTCATCAAGACGCCCCGAGCCGACTAAGTGGAGACTGAAGACAGCAACCGGAACATCAGCAACTGTCCATGGTGAAGTAGAGGTAATCATTACACCTGGATCGACCCCCATCAAACACTGTACGCTTGGATCTGAAGCGTGGCGTGATGGCGATTAACAACGAGGAGTTAGTTCTACATCAACGAGAGGACGTGGTCGCTCGAGTTGTTCTCTCTGAAGATGTCGTATTACCCAGCAGGATCGAGGTCATAGTCGACGCAAACCTGAACGGCGCTTTCCAAGATGGGCAAGGCATTAGGGTCGAACCTAATACTGACGATCAGAATATTGGAAGAGGAGTTCTCGTTGGGAAAGCGTTGTTGACAGCAAAGAATTAAATAGCAGTCCGCCTAATGAATGTGAACTGTTTCCCCGTCAACATCAAGAAAGGTACGATTTGGGAAGTTGCGCCATGGTGTTCTCCAAATCCAGCCAACTAGAAGTAAACGTGCAAGAGACGAAGGTTCCGAAGAAGTTGTTGCCCAGGAATTGACTCAAGAGCAAAGGACCTGATCTGTTGCTATCAAGTGTTCGAAGTAGAAAATGGACCTAAGGGAAGAACCGACGTCGTCAAACATAAGAAGGGGAAGAAAGACCGGGGAAGAAAGACCCATTCGTCTAGCTCCAAGCAGGTTATCAATGGCGAAGCGTGAACAAGCAGAACGCATTATTCGCGATATAGAAAAAGACAATGTAATTGAACCATCGAGCAGCCCATGGACGTCACCGGTAGTGCTTGTGAAGAAGAAGGATGGATCCACACGATTCTGCGTAGACTATCGATTTCTCAACAATGTCACCAAAAAGGACAGCTATCCTCTGCCACGGATTGATGATGCCCTGGACATCTTGGCCGGCTCAAAGATCTTCTCGACCAGTGGTTATTGGCAGGTGGAACTAGCGCCCGAAGATCGAGAAAAGACGGCGTTTTCCCTTGATATGGGTCTATGGCAATTCACGGTGGTGCCGTTCGGGTTATGTATGTAATGCTCCAGCGACATTCGGGAGGCTAATGGCGACGTTCGACGACGACCTGAAGAACCTGGAAGGAGTGTTTCAGCGGCTTCGCGGAGCTGGACTAAGGCTTAGTCTTCAGAAGTGCCACCTGTTCCAGAAGGAAGTGAATTATCTAGGCCATATTGTTACTGGTAATGGAATCGCCGTGGACCCAGTGAAGAGTCAGGTGGTGAAGAACTGGCCAACTCCCAAAAATAAACACTAGATAAGGAGTTTGCTAGGCCTGTGCACTTGCTATCGGCGCTATATTCCCGGATTTGCAGACATCGCTACGCCGTTGACAAAAATCACCGAATAATGTCGCCCGTTTGAATGGGACCAACACTGCCAAATTAGTTTTGAACAATTAACACAATAGGGACCATGCACATTAACGTACTAAATCAACACTCCGTACAGGTAACGCAATCCCATTCCTCTCGTGAGAGGATTGAGAAACAAAGATAACAAATATAATTGTCTCAAGTGCAATAAGGAAGACAACAGTTTTAGGGAATTCTGTTTACCGCAATGTCACTGGTTTCAATTTGAAAGTGTATTAGGTTATGTGTAGTTAAGTTATTTACCAATCAAATAATAATAATAATAATAATAATATTTATTTCAAAACAAACTGCACATACGTACATATGTTCACAGGTCTGAAAAGCGTAAAAAAAAAGAGGTAATCTAATGTATATAATCTAAAATTAAGGGTACAATTTAACAAAAAAAAAAGAAAGTACACTATTCTAGGAATTATAATAATCAGAAAGATTGTATGGTTCAAGTTCAACTAAAAACTTATACACTTTTTGCTTGAAAGAAATTTCTTTGTCTAGCATTCTTAAGTTCATAGGCAATTTATTGAAAAGTTTCATGCATGTGTAAAGAGCACCATTTTCAAATTTATTAAGTCTATGAATTGGGTACAAATAGTAATCATTTTTCCTGGTATCATAACTATTGACAAGTTTATTTTCAAAATTATAGAAGTTGTTTTTGTTTTTAATTACATATATTAAACACTTGTATATATACAGGGTGTCCACCGAGTGCCGCGGTCTTCTCTACCGCCTATAGTATATAAGATACAAAAAAAATTCAAACGAACTAAGGTGTAACTCAGTCAGCTCTACTTCATAAAATTATTTTTGGCTATACAGAGTATTCAGTAACTTATATTATATCCGGAAATTGTTATATTTTTTTAAATGGAATACCCAGTATATTTTTACATATTTCGAAAGTACGCATAACGAATAGGTAACAACCAAAAATTTAGTTTTACTTAAGAGTTTGTAAGATATTGATGTTTATGTGTAAAAATTGCCATAATATGAGTGCTTATATCTTTGTTATTTATTTACATTTCGTCTTGAATTTTTGTAGGTACTCAATACAATATCTTTTCTACAGAAATTTCAAAACAGCTTCGGTCTATCAGTTATTATGTGTACAGAGTGTTGAGTTTTGCAAAAGATAATTTTTCTCAAAATTTTCAAATGGAACACCCAGTATATCTAGACTTTCGTGAAACACTGTTTTAATAAGCTTTCATAAAATGCTAAAAGTATTTGTCTAAACTGAAGAAGTCGTGACATAAATACTAATAATTTTTTTTTCATTCAATATTGACGTTATTTAGCCTTTCCGACCGGTTCTTCTGTTTTGATTTGCTGATAAATCAATGAATATGTTTTATTTTTCGTTCAAAGTAATTGAATATGTTCCTGTTAAAATAATTCCTATTTTTCTTTACTTTGAAAATATCTAAATAACATTAAAATAAAAATTTTTAAAAATAAAATTTAGAATCACGTTGCCGTTTGCTAGAAAATAGGAAAACAGTTGCTATAAATTTTTAATTGACAGAACAATTATTCAGATTAGTAGATAACACTACTTTTACAGTTTTGTATTTTTTTATGATAACAAAATGCATTTTAATAATGAAGAGTTACGTGACAAGACATACCTACTAGGAAAAGGCAACCAAAACTGTCTTTTGGCATCAAGATTATATTCGCAGCATTATCCTATGAGAAGACACCCGGATTATGGAGTTTTTCAAAGATTGAAAGAAATATTCGAAACGCCACGAAACATTAAATACAGTAAAAATGTTATTAAAATAACGTTATTTAAACATGTATTTTCAAAATAAAGAAAAATAGGAATTAGTTTAACAGGAACATATTCAATTACTTTGAACAAAAAATAAAACATATTCATTGATTTATCAGCAAATCAAATCAATATTGAAAGAAAAAAAAATATTAATTTTTGTCTCACGACTTCTTCAGTTTAGACAAATACATTTGGCGTTTTATGAAAGCTTATTAAAACAGTATTTCACGAGAGTCTAGATATACAGGGTGTTACATTTGAAAATTTTGAGAAAAATTATCTTTTGCAAAACTCAACACCCTGTACACATAATTCAGTTTTACAATTTAAAATCTCAGGGGTCATTAAGACTTTATCAGATTTAGTATTAATACTTCTCAGAACAAAAGGAAAATGATAATTAAAATGTTCAGCTATTAATTTTGCAAAATTCTCCCATTTATCATTAACGTTCATACATGAATCCAGAATGCACCAGTCAGTTGTATTTAGGTCCTTAATGAAGTTGTTAATATTATCCTTACTAAAATTACGCTTCCATGCTCTTAATCGTACGGCTTTTGGTTGTAACTCAGAAAAACTTAATATTTGTGCGGAATGATCAGATATATGAGAAGTTAGTACACTAGTTTGGACATTTTTTAAGTTTGTTACAATATTATCGATGCATGTTTTGCTGGTGAGAGTTACTCTTGTAGGACTATGTATCGCAAGCTGTAGATTGTATGAGTCTAATAAAAGAGTGAACTCCTTTAAGGCGTACGATTCCATTAATGCATTGATGTTAAAGTCACCAGAGATGATGAAAGGAGATTGTGAAGACGATAAAATTTCCAACAAAGTCTCAAACGTTTTTAAAAAAATTCTCAAATTGCCACTGGGTGGTCTGTAAATGGCAACAACAGTAATTTTACTTTTAAGTATTACATCAGCACCACATATTTCAATTTCATGAGCTAAAGAAATGTTATTGATCTCGGAATTTTGTTTGGATTTTAAACTATTATGAACGTAAATGGCAGTACCACCATGATTATCCTCACTTCTACAAAACGCTGATATTAACCGAAAATTTTGAATAGTGACCAACGGAAGTTGATCTACCGATAACCAGTGTTCACTTAAACACAGAATTTTCACAGGTTTTAACAAATTAACTAAAACGTTTAATTGATTAATGTTCGTTGTTAAGCACTGGATATTTTGATGTAATAACTGGACGGATTCAGTGACAGAATGTTTCATTTCGTCGGACGCCCTTTTGGTTGAAGTCGGAATAAAAAACGATTGTATTTAACGCCAATTGGCCACATTGTTGGAGATTTTAGTATTTCAGCTTGTGATTCAGGCACAGAAATCTTGAATGAAGAGTATTCATGAGGTCTTTTTGAAGTAACTTGTTCGCATTTTACACTTTGCACATTTTTACTGGAAAGATAAGATTCTAACTCTTCGACCGTAGTAGAAGCATCAAAACCAAAGAAATGAAAATGCTCAAATCGAAGAGCACCACGAATATCAATATTTTCTGCAGTACCCGCAACAGCTACATTGACGTTCTTATTATTCGCAATTTTTACATTTTCTCCTGTTCCAGCAAGCGCTTTATTTACTCTTTTCTGAGTCATTGTTTTGCTTTTACGAGTACCTACCAAGGTAAAATTATTATCATCCGTATCTTCTGTGTCAGTAATTTGTCGAGGATCATAAATTGGCACTTTTTTTAGCTGAAGGACTGAGTTCATAATTTCCCTTTGAGTTTTTTCCATAGATTTAATGTTTGCTTCCTTCGGTTTGCTATCAGTGGGTCTCTTGCTTGGACTATAGGGAGACTGGTCATGACTTATAAAATCGTTACGCGATTTCTTAAAGGCTGGAAACACACTTTTATGTGACGTACTCAGTGATGTCTTCGTTTCTTCATTATCAGATTGGTAAAGAGCGTGGCGATACGTTTTGGATATGGCTTCGAATTGCGTAGATTCATTCTGTTTCTTTGCAGTGGGTTTCAGCATCATTTTTAATTGAGAAATATTATTTTTGAGTTCTATTACTTCCGCGCGCAGTTCGCTATTTTCTTGTCTTAGATTATTGTTATCTTTTTCCATGGTTTCTAATTGTTTTATGATTCTTTCAAGCGCTTTCAAAGTGCTTTGAGACATTGTTTGATAATTGTTTAAAAGAGTGTTAAAATCGGGTTGAATTGTTTGCATTTCAGTATTAGCATTAGCTTCAGATGATGATTGTGCACTACGTTCGGTATCATCGCTAATTGATGACACACTGGCTTTTCTGAACGGTTCACAGCTTGGACATTTCCAAACACTTTTTTTCATATGTAGGCCTCGTTTACCTGTGATGCCTCCACATATGACATGGTAAAAATTTTTGCATTCATTGCATTGAACAACTGATTTCGGATCCGCGAAAGGGAGCTTACAAGTTACACATGTAACGTTCGTATCACTAGGCATTGTATTAATTTTTAACCATACAATTAAATTTTTAATAAGAAAAGTAAAATTGAAAGCTACGTGTTCCGCAAAAAGTTCAGCACACCACTTCTTGTCCTAATATGTATGAATCACGGCACTTCAGCAATGCGTCCGTTAATAGTCGAGTAATAAATCGTCTAAGAAATTTATCACACGTACCTTGAAGGCAACTTGATGCACTTTTCGGAAACTACATAGTTCAAAAATTTTTTTAACAAAATTTCGCATTTAATTATACACTTATAACTACTTAAAAAGCAATTAATACAGAGCAGAAGAGGACAAGACACACACCATTGAATTACGTTGACGTGTATTTAGAATGTTTTTTTTTGTTGTTATTTTAAGAAGTGAAGAATTTTTCTTTTACGAAAAAGGCGGAATCATTAAGTGTCATGCGATAAAAGTTTGGGATGCGATATTTAAACTCAATTTTCTTAACCACTGACAGTAACTTTGACAAACGTCACTTCAAATAATATTTCCAACTGTTTTTTATCCCTAGATGAGAGGAATGTGCGACAAGGATAGATATAAAAAATTACTAAATGCGTTACCTCTATACGAAGTATGTTGATTTAGTACCTTAATGTGCATTAAGGTGCGACAAGGAAAGATATAAAAAATCACTAAATGCGTTACCTCTATACTAACCTAATACACTTTTAAATTGAAACCAGTGACATTGCGGTAAACAGAATTCCCTAAAACTGTTGTCCTCCTTATTGCACTTGCGACAATTATATTTGTTATCTTTGTTTCTCAATCCTCTCACGAGAGGAATGGGATTGCGTTACCTGTACGGAGTGTTGATTTAGCACCTTAATGCACATTAAGGTACTAAATCAACATACTTCGTATAGAGGTAACGCATTTAGTGATTTTTTATATCTATCCTTGTCGCACATTCCTCTCATCTAGGAATAAAAAACAGTTGGAAATATTATTGGAAGTTACGTTTGTCAAAGTTACTGTCAGTGGTTAAGAAAATTGAGTTTAAATATCGCATCCCAAACTTTTATCGCATGACATTTAATGATTCCGCCTTTTTCGTAAAAGATACATTCTGCACTTCTCAAAATAACAACTTCTTGATTGGTAAATAACTAACTAGACATAACCTAATACACTTTTAAATTGAAACCAGTGACATTGCGGTAAACAGAATTCCCTAAAACTGTTGTCTTCCTTATTGCACTTGAGACAATTATATTTGTTGTCTTTGTTTCTCAGTCCTCTCACGAGAGGAATGGGATTGCGTTACCTGTACGGAGTGTTGATTTAGTACCTTAATGCACAGCAATGACAGCGCCACCAATTGTGCATTAGTGACATGAAAACACGAGTTCTGTCAAATGTGCATCTGTCATTTCAAACAGTTTCAAATGACCAGTGTACATTTTTTGAACTTGAATTTTGTAATTAATTTCATACCAGAAGGTTAAATACTTAAATTATGTACTACAATCGTAAAATGTCATAAAAGTAACGGGAAGAATGTTAAATTTTACTTTTACTTATTTACAGTTGGTTCTTGTCCGATGAAATTTGTATCACAAAATCTTCTAAGCGGACACTAAATCGCGCAACTATACACTTTACGTTTCGCAGTCGTTCGACTGCTTCGTCAGAAGTGAAAATTATGTTGTCAAAATAAACAAGGTTGTCAACGGAAACTGAAAAAGTAACTTGATTTTTTTTTTATGTATATTATATTTATTTTTTAATCTAAAAATAATTTGAACAGTACAAATGTTAAAAAATTGACAGATCTATGTTCTATTTAAGGAATCGAGAAAACTACAAAATGTATCGTTTAAATTTGCAAAATCAGTACGTTTGTTAATAGAATTCGACGACATTTTTATTTTACACATTTCTATAAAACGTCTTTTGAAAATATTAGACTCGTAATATAAAATGTTAGTATTTTCAAAATCAAAATTATGGTCATTTTCTAATGAATGTTCTACAAGCATTGAATGATTTTGATTATTTTTTTGGATATGATATTTATGTTGGTCTAGACGTTTTTTTAAATTTTGGCTTGTTTCTCCAATATAACACGAATTACAATTGAAACATTTAATTTCATAAACTACGTTTGGTTGTTTTAATTTTGGTGTTTTGGTTTTTAAATTTGAGAAAATACTATTTAAATTATTTACAGATTTGCTAGCTAAAATTAAATTGTGTTTTTTTTTTTTTTTTTTTTTTTTAAATTTACAATTTAATTTTATTTACAGTTGGTTCTTGTCCGATGAAATTTGTATCACAAAATCTTCTAAGCGGACACTAAATCGCGCAACTACACACTTTACGTTTCGCACACACGTTCGACTGCTTCGTCAGAAGTGAAAATTATGTTGTCAAAATAAACAAGGTTGTCAACGGAAACTGAAAAAGTAACTTGATTTTTTTTTTTTTTTTAATATGTATATTATATTTATTTTTTAATCTAAAAATAATTTGAACATTACAAATGTTAAAAAATTGACATTTAATTTCATAAACTACGTTTATGAAATTAAATGTTTCAATTGTAATTCATGTTATATTGGAGAAACAAGCCAAAATTTAAAAAAACGTCTAGACCAACATAAATATCATATCCAAAAAAATAATCAAAATCATTCAATGCTTGTAGAACATTCATTAGAAAATGACCATAATTTTGATTTTGAAAATACTAACATTTTATATTACGAGTCTAATATTTTCAAAAGACGTTTTATTGAAATGTGTAAAATAAAAATGTCGTCGAATTCTATTAATAAACGTACTGATTTTGCAAATTTAAACGATACATTTTGTAGTTTTCTCGATTCCTTAAATAGAACATAGATCTGTCAATTTTTTAACATTTGTAATGTTCAAATTATTTTTAGATTAAAAAATAAATATAATATACATATTAAAAAAAAAAAAAAAAAAATCAAGTTACTTTTTCAGTTTCCGTTGACAACCTTGTTTATTTTGACAACATAATTTTCACTTCTGACGAAGCAGTCGAACGACTGCGAAACGTAAAGTGTGTAGTTGCGCGATTTAGTGTCCGCTTAGAAGATTTTGTGATACAAATTTAATTTTAGCTAGCAAATCTGTAAATAATTTAAATAGTATTTTCTCAAATTTAAAAACCAAAACACCAAAATTAAAACAACCACACGTAGTTTATGAAATTAAATGTTTCAATTGTAATTCGTGTTATATTGGAGAAACAAGCCAAAATTTAAAAAAAACGTCTAGACCAACATAAATATCATATCCAAAAAAATAATCAAAATCATTCAATGCTTGTAGAACATTCATTAGAAAATGACCATAATTTTGATTTTGAAAATACTAACATTTTATATTACGAGTCTAATATTTTCAAAAGACGTTTTATAGAAATGTGTAAAATAAAAATGTCGTCGAATTCTATTAACAAACGTACTGATTTTGCAAATTTAAACGATACATTTTGTAGTTTTCTCGATTCCTTAAATAGAACATAGATCTGTCAATTTTTTAACATTTGTATTGTTCAAATTATTTTTAGATTAAAAAATAAATATAATATACATAAAAAAAAATCAAGTTACTTTTTCAGTTTCCGTTGACAACCTTGTTTATTTTGACAACATAATTTTCACTTCTGACGAAGCAGTCGAACGACTGCGAAACGTAAAGTGTATAGTTGCGCGATTTAGTGTCCGCTTAGAAGATTTTGTGTTAAATTTTACAATTATCCAGACAATAGTATGAAAAAGAATGCAGCTAAATACCTATTACGCATATGGATTGAAAATTTAAGTTTGTGTGCTGTTTTGAAAGTGATTAATAGATTTCAATATCGATTATACAACGTACTTTATTCGAAAAATGTGCAGGAGACTCAGATGAAATGAAAGTTTGAAGAATTTCATGAACAGAAGTCGGAAAGCAAGTCAACAAATGTAGTCCGGTTTCAAATGCGGTTGATTATCTACGGATGGTCAGTCTTGATAATGTGAATACATTTACGCTCAGGATACTGTTGGTATGCGTTTCATGTGAAGAAGTCAATTTAAACAATAGCCCCAACCGATCTTCAGACCGACCGTTATGTCAGATGCATGTGAAACATGTTTTATACTATTTAACTAGAATACCTTGTATTAATTATATTAAAAGATTGATTATATTAGTGATGTTTCTTAAATTGAGGTTTGTAGTCAGATTTTTGTTTATATTGTATCGCACTTTTACATTAATTCTATGAGTTACTTTCTCATTACCCATTTTATACACACAAATGAGTCTAAAAGAGCAGAAAAAAGTACGAAGCACACCTTCCAATTGGGCAAATTTCCATAAATTTGTGTACGGACGTCATGCATATGAAACCCATTGTTTGAAACGAAAAATTTAGAAATAACGGAAAACGCCCATGTCGCCATGTCCAGCAGTAACCAATTGCCGATCTTTTAAGCTCCGTAAACTTAGCAATCCACATATAAAGAATCCTTAAAACAATTATATTAAAATAAAGTGCTTTTTAGGTGTTATTTTAGTGCGCTAAAAAAAAATTTAGTGCTGAAATAATATTACAGAAAAATAAAAAATAATACGGGACTGCTGAGTTTTGATAATTTGGCGGTACACAAGTTGAAAAAAAGTTATCTAAAAAATAATTTACATAGAAATTAAGTGCTATTTAAGTGTTTTCGTATTACGTAATGTTAATTATTAAATTTATAACGTTATACACATTTTTTTTAAACACCAAAGGGGACTGCCGAGTGCACGCAATTTTAACAGTATTGTTAAGTATAGTATATAAGAAATCTGCAATTTTGTTTAGTTTTTAGTTTTCTTGTATCTTGTAAATTTATTTTAAGGCATGCACAACCGAACTTCGAGGAAGGCAGCCGACGCCCGACGTTAGTAATCTGCCCTTCGCGGTAATTCACATTCGAAGGCACTTAGTAAAATTCCTTTCAATTTATCACGGTATTTCGGTAGTTCCAATAATTCTTAACACTCACAAACCCTTAAAATACTTTCACAGATCGATTCCTTGATTCCAGATAGATGATGTTTTCCAGTTCGAAATCTCTGAGAATTTCGTGACATCAGCATAGCCAATCGTCTTTTAGCTCATTGTAATCTTCCAATCATGTCTCATACCCCCAAATTTTTACCTTAATTAAGAGCATGAATTATGTTTTAAAAACCCGAGACGTGACAATTTTAAGTCAAGTTCGTAAATGCATACATCAAGACAAATACATACAATATAACGCGAGCTTCATGAAATAGTTTTTGAGTCACGATTACGCATTACAAGTGTTCGGTTTCAATTTAAATCATTTTGTAAATCACTGTAAAACTGTAAATAAACTGTAAATAGTGTTGTGTGTGTATATTAATGAGAAAATCGTGACTACTCCGGATAATCAAGATCCTAGGTGACGGTCAAAACAAGTATCAGAGTAGAAATAATAAAACTTTCCTTAACCAAACGTGAATTATATTTAAGTGCTAATTATGTGCAAACTGCATAAATAGTTTATTATACCGTGAATTTGTTTTACCACAGAAAACTGGTAAATTAAAATTTCTTTGGTTGACATTATTTAGGTTGGAGGCGATGATATTTATCGAATGACAAGATCCTGATGGCAACAAAGAACAAATTGGATGTCAAAGTCTTGCAGCTGCCTGTAGTGTTTATACCGAGTGATTTTCTAATTTTTTTATCAACTCTTGCAACGGAATTTGGACGGCATGTCTTAGCTTAAGACCAGGGCGCCAGCGGGTGTTCTGCCTAGATGGCAGTACTTGTGAGAGCATTCAATGATTTTTGTGGATATAAATCTCATGCAGGAATTACTTTATTTTTAATTTTTAAAAATATTATGTTTCTTCATAATTCGATAAAGGTTTTCTGAAAATAGCATTAAATTTTATTGATATTTAATATGATTAATTCAATAATAAAATTGTAATTTTGTAACTTTTTGTTTCAACAAAATTCGAAAAAGAATTATCACAGGACGTGAACAAATGCATTTGAAACCATTTTCTGCAATATGAGAACGTTATCTCCTGTAATTATGACAGTAATTAGATTTTAATGTCCAGTGCAGTGGTTCTGAGACGCACTAAAACTATTTTCTCCGGATTAGTTCTAACCTTCTCCAAATGAGGGCGCTCTAGTAACTGCCTTTATAAAGTCCCTAGATTACTAAAGTACGGCAATACACAGTTTAGGACCAAATTTTAAAAACTAGCCAGAACATGGCGTCTGTGTCACGTGACACAAACAGACTTGTATATTTGAGTTGAATAAACAAATATTTGTCATGGAGACGAAGAAGTTTTAGATTTTTTGGCAGTTGATAAATCGCTGCCTTGGAGTTACAAGGTTCTATGTTATGCATGATTGATATATAACATAGAACCTTATAACTCTAAGGTAGCGAAATGTCAGCTCCCAAAAGGAATTAGAAATACGAAATAAATCATATTAGATACACCATAATAAATAAACCATATTAATCTAAAGACGTTGAAGACATGATTATTAAAACCCTTTTGCTTAAAATTTTGAATTTTGATAGAAAAGAAGTGGAGTAGTTTTTGTAGGTAACGGAAATATTGCAGTTTTGAGTTATGTGTAAAATATTTGTGATTGCTCGAAACTCGAAGGTGCTCGTCCGTGCTTCGTGGTGCTCCTGGTTTGTTTATTTGTGGTTTGTGACGGTTATTGGATTCTGTTTATTTTTATCGATTTACAATGGTTAATCGTGATAAAGGATTGTAAGGACGTTATTACAGTTTATTATGGGACAATTTTACTAGTCGACAAACAGTACAGTTTCAGATGCTCAGATTTGCGCAGTAAGGCTCTAAAAAATTGACATTTACGTTTATTTTCCGTTGTCATGAAAATCAACCAAAATTTTCATTTTAAAATTCCCGCGCATGATGAGCCAGAAAATGGCTTCCCTATTGCCGTACTTTATACTATCTAGGGACTTTATGCCTTTATTCTGTAACTTTATTCAAATTTAAAATTACTAGGTTCAAAAAATAGTGCCACATTCCATATTGGCATAACCTACCAAGTTTACTCTAAATTAGTGCTCTGATTTGCTAGTTATTTTATTCTAAATGAAATAGGATTATAAACAATCAGGAAGAAACTTCATCATTAGAATTATTGGAACACTTACCTATTGTGTTTAATGAAGAATATCATGACGTATTTGTTTTCAATATCGCTTGGTGACCACATGGACATGACGAGCCAAAATATTACGTTAATATACAGTTTATTAAATGGATCTTTTTATGCAATTGCATAAACTGTATTTTAACATAACATCGGCTGGCCATGTCTACGTGAGTCAATTCAGGACTCAATACTCGCAAAAAGTCTAAAGATTTTTTTGATTCTACATACAGTATGAGCATAAATGATTGAGGACAAGTTGAATTTCCCGCGTCTCTATCTAGTAATTTTTACTCTTTGTGCCTGGCCGTCCTGAGAAATTAATTTTTGTTCAGTGTCGCCTGTGTACATTTTGCAGCCGGCTCCAAGAATTCATAAGACAAAATGGGGCGCGTTTGCCTAATGTACCTGTCAGTAGTTATTGCCGCTTCTTGTATTTAAAATAAACAAATTACTTGCCTATTTTTTTGTAACCTATGCATTTGACCAATTGAAGAAAAATATTGAAAGGCGGGAAATTCAACTTGTCCTCAAACATTTATGCTCATACTGTATACGTTACTTGGAAATGTCACTGCTCATTAAAAACTACATTTTATTTATTAAAACATTTTTATTTACAGTTTGAAACGACAATTTTTTTAAGTTCATGTGCTGCTATGGCTTCTTGAATGTATGGAGGATCCACACATTTTCTTTTTTTTTTCAAATCTCTTATTACTTCTGGGGCTACACCTTCTGTATAGAATTTTGTAAGTATTGGTAGCATTTCATCATTCCACAGTTTTTCATCTTTTTGTATTTTTTCAATATAAAGTGGGAGTTTATCATTGACATATATGTACAACAAGGTAGCATTCATCCCTTTTCGTTATACTATGTGTTTTTTTTAAAATGCCATAAGGGGTGGCTGTGAAAAAGAAAATTCATGTCTTAGCTCCATTCATTTACTCTAAATTTTCAGATTTGGCATGTGTTAGATGCCAAGCTACGACATGAGTTTTAATTTTCATGGCCAACCTTTATGGCATTTTAAAAAAAAACACATGTTATTTAATTGTCCTTGTATCTATAAGTAAATATTTTACTTAAGTAATGTTATAATTCTCTTATTCAATTTCTTGTTTATTACCTAGAAATCATAAGAGTGTTTTCTATTTAAGGATATTTCCTCACTCTCCTTTACATGCATAATACATTTTCTTGTTCTCCAAATGTCTTTCATCGATTCTGCTCTTTTGTTTTTTTTCGGCCGTTTTGTGTACGTTCTGGCCATTGTAAAAGCACAATAACAACACGATACCACCAAAACTATTGGGAAAACAAACAAACAGCTAAACACCAACTACACACATCCACCACAATTGACCACAATAAACAAAAATAGTCGAAACGACGTTCCATGGACGGCGCACTTACTATTATACATTTTGAAATTATTAAAGAGCGAGAAGGACATATCTGTGAAATAAGTTGCAATAATACCAGCGCATTCTAAGCGCATTTCAATTGCGGCGCTCTCTGTTGTACATATAGTGAACTTCTTCTCGACAAGCTGTTTTCACTTTTAACACGCTTAAGAACTAAAATCGGCAATACTAATGCCAGCTCCATCTGTTGCTTATTTGTTGTATTACTTCAAAAATACTCCCATCCCCACCCTGCAAGCCGTGGTCTTAAGTGAAAAGTACGTCATTTCACTCCTTTATGCTGTTTTAGAGCAAAGCTACGACATGCCGTCCAAATTCCGTTGCAAGTTGATAAAAAATTTAAAAAATCACGCGGTACTTACTTGTCAGAAGAAATGTTTATGGTTGGAAGTCAGCAACTAGTTTAAAAAAAAAAAAAAGGTAGACCAATAGACACTGATATTAATTTATTAACTGCAACGCTTTTAAAATATAAGGAACAATTGTATAATAATTGTAAATTTTAGAAAAATTGTGTGCAAATCGGTTTTGATTGCAGCAGATTCCCCGAGCAGGCTCTGTACAGCTGTTTCAGGCCTAGTTGGGCCTTCATCAGCAGAACCGTAGCTCGAGAAATCCACTGCAAACCAAACCGATATGTCCGACTTATTCGCCCATGCGATGTGAAAGTAATAAACAATTTAAGTAGCGATATCTTGCAATCGCTTTTTGACCTAACATCGCAGTGGGATTGACAAATTGAAGCTAGTTCGCCACCACAGATCATATATAAGAGAAGCTAGGTAACTTAATGTAAAAAAGTGAAGCCATATTAATGGCGCTGTAAAATTGGTGCTCGGCCGCGAAACTAATAAAAAAAAGCGCGAAATTTGAAAATTGTCGCCTGACTTCCCATTTCATTTTTTTAAATTTTATGTTTAATATACACTGTGTTTCCTAAAAAATGTTTCATCCCGTAGCGACGTTATTTATGATCCGATTTTAATGAATAAAAAAATAAAACAAATGGCTTTAGATGTACTTTAAAATGGTTCTAATTTCGATTTTTTCTAATGTTATCTTCAATATCTATCGATAGTCAACTTTTTTTTTTCAAATGGTTGCCCATATTTTTTTAGCTTTAATCTAGTAGAACATTTTTTTCTAAATCGGATAAAGTATTCAAAATTATTATTTGGTGTGCAGTTAATTGGAAAAATTATTAAAATTATTATTAACATAATGAATGAAATTTTCAAGTCAGCCGTGGAAATTCATAACAATGCACTAAACGACAAATGTCATTCAACCATCATTTTGAAAATATTTGTAGTTTTAATTGTTTAGGAGATCAATTAATTGGGCCAGTTGTCATAAATGGTACGTACTCTTAAGGGTGGATTGCATAAAAGATTTAAGCCAGGATTAAATTTAAGTCTAAGTTAGAAGTTGACACTCACAATGACGTATAGCATATCGTGTGTCATATTCTAACGTGGGCTTAAATTTAATCCTGGTTTAAAACTTTTATGCAACCCAGCCTTAATCAAGAAAAATATCACCAACTGTTATCGATAGACATCCAAATTTTTTGGACGAATTACCTTTGGCAGAACTAAATAGAGATTTTTCCAACAAGATGGAGCCGCTCCTCATAATGCAAGAAGAATTGTCCATTGGTTAAATAACAAATTCGGTGCAAGATGGATAGTGTAACGTTTTAAGGGTTCTATTAATTTATATTTTAAAACAAAACACGAAATAGTTAACTACATAATTTATTTAAAAGCAAACTAATTAACACTAAATTATTTACAAGCTTATACCTAATTTATTTTAACAGCCAAGCGAGTCTTCGCGAACTTTAATGCCGAACTGTCCAACGCTGAATCCTTGCCGAACTGTCGCCCACTCCCGGCCGCGTGCATTTTATAAGCCGAAGCTGTTGTTCTCGTATTTTCTGGAGCGCGACAGACTGTCTGGTCTAATTTATTCCGCCGCCGGAATTCTCTAGGCTGTCGCCTAAGGCGCGTCGGCTAGACGGCTGCGACGCTAGAGACAGGCTGACGCCGGCTGGTGTCGACGAATCATTACAATAGGAACGGATGGGCCAATTCGATGGCCTGCCCGTTCTCCGGATCTTATACCGCTCGATTTTTAGATGTGGGGTTATCTCAAAGATCGCGTGTACATAACAAGCCCGGAAAACGACTTGATTTTAAGACAGAGGATCGTTGATACTTGTCGCGAAATACCTGCTAATTTACTATTAAATGCGGCCCGTGGCGTGATTAGAAGGTGCCAGTTGTGTGTTGAGCAAGGTGTTGAAGGTCAATTCGAGCAATATTGTAAATTTTTATGATTTTGTCTGATACGTTTAATGTTTGTTGATTGTTTATTATTATTATTTTAAATCTATTAAACTGTCATCAGAAATCATGCTAATAATAATATTATTAATTTTTCCAATTAATTACGCACCAAATAATAATTTTGAATGCTTTATCCGATGTAGAAAAAAATGCTCTACTAGATTAAAGCTAAAAAAATATGGGCAGCCATTTGAAAAAAAAAAGTTGACTATCGATAGATATTGAAGATAACATTAGAAAAAATCGAAATTAGAGCCATTTTAAAATACATCTAAAGTCATTTGTTTTATTTTTTTATTCATTAAAATCGGATCATAAATAACGTCGCTATGGGATGGAACATTTTTCAGGAAACACCCGGTATATCTAGTAAGTGTAACAGATTATTATTATAATAAAATTCGATAAAACTAACCAAATGCAAAACATTTCATTTACCATTAATACAAAAATTAAATACCTTTGGGACTAAAGAAAACACATTTTAAAACGAGTAAAATTGTACTGTAAAGTATATTTACTTGACGGTACACAAACAAAATTTATTTCTATATTAAAAGTAAATATAAAAATAAGACAGTGTGGACTAATAACTGTAAACATAATGCTGTGATATAATGTGAAGAAATATGTATGTATTAGAAACAATAAAACATATTACTTATAAAATGTGTGGAACCAGAAAAATTTAACTAATTTGTGAAGGAATGAAAAACTGTATACAGGCTGTTACAAATTCGAGGCTCACCATTGGGATCTCGGAAACGGTAAGAGATACGAGGTCGGTTAAATTGGGGCAAAGTTGCGTATTTTGATGCTTAATAATAATCCATTCTGAAAAATCTTCTACGATTTGTAGTTTTTGAAATATTCCCAAAAAACAAGAAAACGTAATTTTCTTTTTTATTTTTTTCTGAAGTTATTATTGCAGGGATCTTAACAAAGTTAATACATTCTACAGGCACTTTTTTAAGCTCTTTATGGTGATAACATTAGATTTTACTTAAAACGTTTCGTCTCGTTCTGACCATCATCAACTTCATTTTTTCTTATGGGCGCTACATTGGGTTTTAATACCATTGAATAGATCAATTTTTTCTGATGCTTTTCCATATATCACACATCCCTATTTAATAATTTGAAACAGCTGGAAATGCAAGAAATTGTTGAAAATAACACTGCAAAGAAAAACATGGTATGCAATGAAAACAAAAACCAAAAAAAGCTTGATATACCTTCGGAGTTTTATTTCGTTTATCACAAAAACAGATTTTTGAAAAACTTTTAGATATAAAAATGAAGGATGTGAATCCAAGAAAGACGTAGACTTTTTAAACGTATTGTGCTGACAGCAACAATTTAGTAATAGCAAGAGAAATTTACTTCCAACAATGACGATGACGCAGTATTTAACTACTTTCGTGATTAAATTATACATTTTTATGATTAAAGCAAGAAAGTATTACGATACAAGAAATTATGTCTTTAAAAATCTCTCATTCTTGTAAATTTAAAAATGTATTGTGCTAACAACAATTTAGTAGTAGCAAGATAAATTTACTTCCCATAATACCCAAAAAGATGCCATCCACACAGAACAATATTATTAACTTAGATGGAAACATTGCACTTTATGGATATTTTCATAAAACTCGAAGGACTTATCGAGATCGCCTTAATCATGATGAGAATGAAGAATTATTAGAAGAGGTAATTCATAGTTATTTATAAAATGTTTAAAATTATGAGACTACAGGAAAGAATGTTTCCTCGAGCAGTAACATCTTTTAAGATACGAGTTTTCTAAAGACATGTGCATAATTTAATTTGATATTTTTTAGCTTTTTAATAATAATAATGTATAATTTAATTACAAATCTAATCAACTACTGTTTTGTAGTTGTCTTTCTGGATACTATTGGAAGGAAATTTCGCTCGCTATTACTGAATTGTTGTTGTTAAGACCACAAACATTTTTAAAATTTTCTTGGATACATAAATAACATTCATTTTTAGATCTAAAAATTTTACTAAAATCAGCTTTTGTGATATATGAAATAAAATTCCGAAGGTATATCAAACTTTTCTGGTTTTTGTTTTCACTGCCTACCATGTTTTTCTTTGTTTTGTTATTTTCAACAATTTCTTGCATTTCCAGCTGTTTCAAATTATTAAATAGGGATGTGTGATATATGGAAAAGCATCAGAAAAAATTGATCTATTCAATGGTATTAAAACCCAATGTAGCGCCCATAAGAAAAAATGAAGTTGATGATGATCAGAACGAGACGAAACGTTTTAAGTAAAATCTAATGATATCATCATAAAGAGCTTAAAAAAGTGCCTGTAGAATGTATTAATTTTGTTAAGATCCCTGCAATAATAACTTCAGAAAAAAATAAAAAAGAAAATTACGTTTTCTTGTTTTTTGGGAATATTTCAAAAACTACAAATCGTAGAAGATTTTTCAGAACGGATTATTATTAAGCACCAAAATACGCAACTTTGCCCCAATTTAACTGACTTCGTATCTCTTACCGTTTCCGAGATCCCAATGGTGAGCCTCGAATTTGTAACAGCCTGTATAATGTGGCATAATTTACCTTATGAGATACCAGAGTATTGACTGCTACTATTACATATCAATTAGAAAATAGTCAAAAAATTAGATGATTTTTGTAAAATATTACATTATTCACAGTAATCAAGTTATAAGATTTAATTTTTGATTTATCTTCTTTTATCTAAATTGGCAAAAAAGACATCAAGGTCTGGCAACTTCTTTCTTGGATTTTTATTTACTGGATTTTCTGTTGCTGAAATACTTCTCTCACTATTTTTCACCTGCAAGTAATTATGTAATTATTATTATTCTCTTCCCTTACGAATAGATTTGTTTTCTAAATTTCCCAGAATCTTAAAACAAAGAAAAAGATTGCTGGGGTTGGCAACTTCCTTCTTCAAGAAAATTTTCATTTATTGGATTTTCTGAAAAAATAGGATAACTGATCAGGCAAAAATATTGATAATTACAATAATTAATTATTACAAAACAAATCGAATTTAATAAATTTTTAAATGATATGGTTACTGCATATTTTGTTTAAAACTTACTTTGTCTTGCTCTAAGAATATAATTGATCAGTACCAATTTATTTCATGATTTTTCCTATTTCTCTAATTGATAAAACAAACAAATGAAGCCTGCGCATGGCGACTTCTTTCTTCAGTAAAATTTTTATTTACTAGATTTTCTGTAAAAAATAGAATAATTGAGCATGCGAACATTTTGAAATACTTCTTACATTTCTCACCCAGATGATACAACTTTAAACATAAGTTCTTCAATGATTAAGTGTTGTTGTCTTTACAATTTATGTTGTCTTTACAATTTATGTTGTCTTTACAATTTATGTTGTCTTTCTTTTAAAAACAGTATTCATCAGCACCAATTTGATTTTGTATTTTTTTGATTTCAAAATTTTTTAAAACAAACATCCAAGCAGTTTACATTTGTATTTAAGCTCGCAAGTGCAAAAGACTATGTTTAATATTCAACAGACATTCCGGCAACTTTGCATCAGTATTTTAATCTTTGCTTTTCCTTAATAATGATTGTCCCTCTAGGAAATATATCGGCCTCATATTTAACGTTAAAGTGACGGCACCGTGTTCCATGTATTTCCGAATCACTGGCTCACGTAAACACCGTTGTTCTAAGAAGCAACACTCAGTTCTCACGCACCCCAATTTGTATTTACCTCACCCTGACCACCCTTAGATTTTAAGAAGTAGCGTTAGATCAGTTGTAGATGAGACGTTGAATAAATAAGTTCGTTATTACTTTGACTCTCATTCGATACACTCAATACAGTGAAACATTAGCAGAAACGTCGTAAAGGTGCTGAACAATCAGATAACAGCCCAAGACGTCAACATAAACTGGTCCTTCGAGTTCCGATATAAGTGCAGTATACAGGAGAAGCTGTCGCAGCCGGAAGAATATCCCGGAACAAGCCTATCCAACACCGTTCAGGAGAAGCTGATGCAGCCGGAGCAACCGGAACAAGCTTATCCAACATCGTGCAGAGCAGATTCAACAAGGTGATCAAGTTAGTAATTCCTTTCTTTCTCATTTCCTTCTTATTTGGAAACGGTTTCACTTGAGCAAAATGGAGAAATTATCGTTGTTGCAATTAAATGTCAAGCGAGGTGTTTTCAAAAGGCAATTAACAAATTTAAGTCAATTTTTAGAGTCATTTGTTAAGGGTCAGATAAATCAAAGCGATATTGACGATATCTCATCTAGATTTGAAAAATTAGAAACCCAATTTTCAGCCTTTGAACAAATTCAAGAAGGTATCGAACTTGTAACCGATAAATTAGATGAGGAATGTGATATTAGATTTGAACTCGAGTCGCGATACTATAACATTCGAAAAACTGTACACTCATTCATTAGTGATCGTCAAGATATAGTTAGTGATCCTCAAAATATAGCAATAGAACACAAAAAACATCAAACGGTTAAATTGCCAACAATTGAATTGCCCTCGTTTGACGGAGAAATTACAAAATGGCGTGCTTTTGAAGACGCATTTACAGCGCTCATACACCAGAATGCTAAATTAACCGACGTAGAAAAATTATGCTACCTTAGATCATCAGTAAAAGGCGACGCACTTAATGCCATTCAAGCTTTAGAAACTACTTCCGCTAATTATCAAGAAGCTCTTCAAATCCTTAAGGATAGATTCAGCAGCACGCGTAAAATCATTTATCATCATGTTAAACAGTTACTAACTTCCACTCATAATAACTTAAAATCACTTATCAATTGCGTTGAACAACACATTCGTAGTTTAAAGACCTTAAATGTAGAAACAGAAAAATGGGATGCATTTTTAGTTCCGTTAGTACTAATAAACTTAGATCAGCGAGTTCACAGAGATTGGGAAAATCACTTAAATTCAAAATATTCCAAACATTTTATTCCTTCTTTTCAAGAATTAATTACCTTCCTGCAAGATCGTATTGACTGCTATGAAAGTTCAAAAAAGAATTCGCAAAATTTCAAATTAAATCAACGTACCCTTTTAACAACGGCAAAAAGCGACCACGCCATGTGTCCATTGTGTAAGGCTCATCATGCAATTTATTTCTGTAAGGAATTTTTAAGTAAATCTATACAAGATAGAATCAAGTTTGTTAATACTTCAAAACTATGCCGCAATTGTCTAAAAGCAGGACATTTGTCAAATGAGTGCAAGGGTTCAAAATGTAAAAAATGCAGTGCTTCACACAATACATTATTACACATGTCAGATCAAAGAAATCAAGTAGATCCAAGTAGCGAAATATTAACATCAAATCCAACAATTATTTCAAATTGTGCTACAAAAATAGCACTGTACACACAAACTTTACTCCCGACGGTAGAAGTTTACATTTTTGATAAGCAAGGGAACAAACACATTGTAAGAGCCTTATTAGATTCAGCGTCCCAGTCTAACTTCATCAGTAAACGTCTTGTAAGTCATTTAAATCTTGATAAGCATAATTCAAGTATTCGTATAAGTGGTATCAGCCAACATTATTCTAACGTACAGCAATGTACAAAAGCCAAAATTTCATCAAGATACAATAACAACTCATTTAACCTGTCCTTTCTAATTTTGAATCAGATAACAGAAAACATTCCTCAACAGTCATTTGATCTAGAATCATTACATATACCGTCAAATATTAATTTAGCAGACACTACGTTAAACAACTCATCATCAATCGATTTGCTCATTGGAACAACTGCTTTTTGGGATATTATTCTTGATGGAAAAATCAATCTGTCGAACAAGTTAAGCTTGCAAAATTCAAAATTCGGGTGGATAGTTTTCGGACAAATTCCATAGATAATCAGATATCAAAATTGCCGGGTTATGCGTCAATGTCGTATGTGAGCTTAGAATCAGAGATTGAGCGATTTTGGAAAATTGATGATTTTAAGAATGATTTAACGGTATTCTCGTCCGAAGAATTAACATGCGAACAAATATTTAAGGACACTGTTACACGTGATGCGTCCGGAAGGTTTGTAGTTCACATTCCGTTCAAGGAAAATTTCGAAATTATCGGTGATACCAAGCAAGGTGCAACAAAACGATTCTTTTCATTGGAAAATAAATTGCAAAGGAACTCAAACCTAAAACAAAAATATATCGATTTCATGAAAGAATATAAGAATTTAGGGCACATGTCTAAGGTTGACGACGAACTTTATTCAACAAATTCATGTTATTATTTGCCTCATCACCCTGTGATCAAGGAATCTAGTGCAACCACTAAATTAAGAGTTGTTTTCGATGGCTCTTATAAATCAAACTCTGGTATTTCATTAAATGATACGCAGTTCATTGGCCGAACGCAACAATCAGACTTGTTCTCAATTTTAATAAGATTTAGGCAACATAGATACGTAGTCACATCTGATATTGAGAAGATGTACCACCAAATTTGGCTACATAAACCACATAGAAAATATCAAAGAATAATCTGGCGCGAAAATCCAAGTGATAAACTAGAAACTTATGAATTAAACACGGTAACATATGGGACAGCCAGCGCACCGTATTTAGCAATACGTTGTCTGGAACAATTAGCTAAAAATTCAGAAATTTCATCTCCTAAGGAATCAACAATTATTCAAAGAGATTTTTATGTCGATGATATGTTGACAGGCTCAGATGATATAAACGAATTAATCTCCCTTTGTTCAAATATCTCGTCGATTTTAAGATCTGCCGGTTTTAAACTTCATAAATGGACATGTAATTCATCATCATTTGCCTTGCCAAAAAACATTCAATTTCAAAATGACTCCTTAGATTTAACTAAACATGATATGAAAACTTTAGGAATACATTTCAATCCGATAAGCGACTTGTTCCAGTTTTCGTTCAATACATCTGACACAATCAAGACAATCACAAAACGCAGCATTCTTAGTGAAACTGCAAAAATATTTGACCCACTTGGTTTACTTTGTCCAATAACTATTGTTCCAAAAATATTAATTCAAACCTTGTGGATTAAACAAATAGGCTGGGATGACGAACTTCATTTTGAATTTCAACAAAAATGGTTGCAATTTCGCGATAATTTGCATTTTATAGGTAACATACACATTCCACGATATATCACAAGTACAAATAAAATACGTGATGAACTACATGGATTCGCAGATGCTTCAGAACGAGCATACGGAGCCTGCGTTTACATTAAAACAATTCATAATGATAAATGCAGCATTCATCTGATTGCAGCTAAATCGCGAGTCGCTCCCATCAAGAATGTGTCAATTCCGCGCTTAGAACTCTGTGCAGCAGTTTTGCTGGCAGAACTAACAACCAGAATCTGTGAAATCTTGGATATTAAATTCGACAGTAAGCATCTCTGGTCAGATTCACAGATTACATTATCTTGGATAAATGGGGCCCCTTCACGCTGGAAATCCTTTGTGGCTAACCGGGTGTCTGAGATACAACGTTTAACTGATATAAAATCATGGCATTATGTAAATACGAAAGAAAATCCTGCTGATTTAATTTCTCGAGGTGTCAATCCAAGCGAATTAAAAAATAACGTGCTCTGGTGGCACGGTCCTAGTTGGCTAGCACAATCAAACATTCAATCATTTAACATCATTGAAAATTCTCTAGACAGTATTCCTGAAGAAAGAAAAACAAAAATTTCACTGCCAATATTAATTGATAATTCTATTTTTTCTAAATTTTCTAATTTAAACAAACTAATTAATTATTATATATATATAGTCCATATCCCAATTACCTTTCGGTGTAGGGTAAGCGGTTTGCATATAACTGCAATCATGCTCAGACACGATCGGGAATGTTAACAACATCAGAGAGACAGGATGCCTTAAATTCACTTATAAGGTTGGCGCAATTAGAACTATATTCGCGAGAAATTGATAATTTAGTTAAAGGTTGTAATTTAAACAATAAATCAAAAATTTTATCTCTATCTCCATTCTTACACGATGGTCTTTTGCGGGTTGGTGGAAGACTTATGCACTCAAATTTCAACTTTAATCAAAGACATCAAATCATTCTTCCACCGGGACACTTATTGACAAAATTAATAATAACTCAAGCGCACGTTGAAAACTTACACTGTGGATCACAACAATTACTGTACACTTTACGACAAAAATATTGGCCCATCTCTGCCAAGAGTACAATACGACAAATTATTCATAACTGTTTAACTTGCTATCGTTATAAACCAAAACCATATAATGAACAAATGGGACATTTACCAGCATACAGATTAACACCTTCACCTCCGTTTTATTTCTGCGGCGTTGACTATGCTGGACCTTTTCTTACGCGAGATAGAAGGGCTCGTGGTTACAAAACGTATAAATCCTATATATGTTTATTTACATGTATGAATACTCGGGCAATTCATATGGAAATAGTTTCTGATTTATCAAGTGTAGCATTCTTGGCGTCTCTTCGGAGATTTATTGCGCGCAGAGGACAACCTCACACAATTTGTTCGGATAATGGTACCAATTTTGTCGGTGCAAATTCAGAATTAAATCAATTATACAAAACCATATCCAACGATTGTGATAAATTAATAAAACAACTCTCAAACGAGGGCAAAACCATTGAATGGAAATTTATACCACCTAGATCGCCTCATTTTGGAGGAATATGGGAAAGCCAAATTAGAATAATAAAAATGCACCTATCAAAGGTTATTGGACAAGCAATCGTTACATTCGAAGAGTTTTCTACTCTACTTGCTCAAGTGGAGGCTGTTGTTAATTCAAGACCGATTTCTCCCTTGAGTACTGATCCAAATGACCTTTCTCCTTTAACCCCTGCTCATTTCTTGATCGGCCGTCCACTGACAGCTGCCCCTGATGAAGACTACGTAACAACACCGGATAATAGACTATCAGCCTTTCAACGGATGCAAAAAATCGTCCAACATTTTTGGAAGCGCTGGCAAAGGGAATATGTTAATACTCTACAACCCAGGAATAAATGGAGGAAACAAAATTCCAGGCCTCTCAAGGAAGGTGACCTGGTGATATTAACAGAAGAGCAAGGCCCTCCAGCAACGTGGAAAATGGGTCGAATAACGAAGTTGTGGCCCGGAAAGGATGGTTTAGTGCGTGTAGTGACTGTACATACCGCCTCAGGTACTTACAAACGGTCTGTAGGAAAGTTGTGTTTACTGCCCGTGGACAGTGCTGGTGAAGGGTTTTAAGTTTATTTAATATGTCATTTATTGTTTAATTTATTATTGTCATTTATTAATATTGTTTAATTGTTAAAGGACTAAAGTCCTTCAAGGCGGGCGGCATGTTTAATATTCAACAGACATTCCGGCAACTTTGCATCAGTATTTTAATCTTTGCTTTTCCTTAATAATGATTGTCCCTCTAGGAAATATATCGGCCTCATATTTAACGTTAAAGTGACGGCACCGTGTTCCATGTATTTCCGAATCACTGGCTCACGTAAACACCGTTGTTCTAAGAAGCAACACTCAGTTCTCACGCACCCCAATTTGTATTTACCTCACCCTGACCACCCTTAGATTTTAAGAAGTAGCGTTAGATCAGTTGTAGATGAGACGTTGAATAAATAAGTTCGTTATTACTTTGACTCTCATTCGATACACTCAATACAGTGAAACATTAGCAGAAACGTCGTAAAGGTGCTGAACAATCAGATAACAGCCCAAGACGTCAACAGACTATAAAAATAATTCAGTGAACCTCTCCAAGAAACTCTCAAGAACTTTGTTAACAGAACTTATAATAAATTTCTGATAAATAACTTATCGCTTATTGCGTTTGGCATCTTTATAAACATACAAATATAAAATTTTATCTATTGTAATGTTTAGAGTGCTTGTTGTAATAATTTATAGCATTTACGTGTACTACATCAGTTTCAGGGCATACACGTAAATCAATTCCTTTTAACCGGCGATTAAGTATTTTGCACCAATGGTGCAACATCATAGTAACTGAAATATTTATAAATTGCTCCTGTACATTTGGATGTGAAATACATGTCCTCCATTGAAGATTTACAAGGATTGAATGGATAATATGTTGCTTAACTCCTTCTTCAAAATATATTGCTGGTAGTATATTGCACAGAGTGTGTTTAACAATTTCAAACATTTCTGTAGCAAATGGTGTAGGATAACATAAACTCTTTTTGTTACTATATTCACGAGCAGTAATCAAAAAATGTGTACTGCTCTCTTGACGACACAATAATTGCTCGTTACAGAAAACACATTCCTGAAAGATTTCTTTCTGCAATTTGTGTATTACGTACCCAACTACGTAAGTTGTCGTTTCAATTTGTAAGTTCTGTAACTCATTACACTCGATATGTATTTGTGGTACTATAAATGATGCATATGTATTTGGGAAAACAGGTTTGTCGATGGTATTTTGGCAAGCCAGTTTAAAAAATTGCAAACTATCATCTAAAAGATTCCATGAATCATCATCCTCACAATTTCGACCCACAGAGTAAACAGTCATCATATTATTAAGTAGCAATGTTCGAAAGCTGCTTTGAAACGAGCGTGGAGTTGGATTGATATTTCGTACACCATGGCTACGTATACATCCAAAAAAATTTTCTAAAACATCTTGATTAAAATTTCGAAGCAATAAATATCGAAAACCATTTTCTTTTAATCTTTGCCAAATAATTTTAATGCCTTGTATAGTTTTGATCCAATTATCTAAAGTTGGGGGTCGCCGTTTTGTGCCGTTTTTATCAATAAATTGCATGCTTTTCAAGATTGGAATTGCCTTATCCCAAAAAGAAAAATGTGCAGATCCATCACGAAGTAGACAACGTAATGCCTTGTCATGTTTGATAGACAAACTAGAACCATTAACGCTATCAAATAGCTTGTCTAGAAACAATAAACAAGATGCAGTTTCACTTGCTGCAGATTCCACATATCCTGACTTGTGCAGATCCTCGGTATTTGCTGTAAAATATTGTAAAATCAGTAGTACTAGTATCATTTTCTAACTATCAAATGTTATACCTTCACACATTAAACACTACAGTTTGCATTTTATGGAGTAAAGTACAGAAATACTCTGTAGAAAAATGATAATGTGCAACTCATAAACATTGATGCGTTTGTGATTTGAAAAGTATGCTAAATATATTACGGAATTTTGTGCATATTGTTTAGTTAAAAAAAAAATATTACACTGACAACAGAAAAAATGAGGACAAGTCTTAGCAGTAATTTTATGATTTTTTGCTAATAGAAATGATACTTCTAAATCAGTTTGTAGTCATTTTCATTATAGATGTATGATCATAGTAAATAAATTTGTTTGTCAATTTAATTTCGGTATCAAAGCAACAGTTTTCTGAAACACATTAGAGCATTATAAGTGTCCTCATTTTTTATGTCGGAGATGGTACATATATAAATCCGTTTACTAATAGCATTTTTCACTGGGACTAAATTGTGCACTGAGTGCGCACTCAGAATATCTCCATCCCGTTTCATTACATAAGGTTAAAATAAGATGAGAATATTCTGAGTGCGCACTCAGTACACAATTTAGTCCCAGTGAAAAACGCTATTATTCTGGACAATGTCCCTTTTACTACTAACTGTAAATATTTACTACTAAAGTTTAGATGTATATATAAGATACTTACAATGTTTAGCCAGTAAGTGCATCACACTTGCAAATTTGTGACTGAAAACCTGCGTGCATAACCGGACTTTCATTTTCTTTATTTTATTTTTCTCTACATGTTGTGCAGTAATTTTTGGCAAAGAACGCAGTTCTCCTTCTAATATATCTGCCCGGTAAACCTGAAGTACATGATTCCACTTGGCTCTTTTAATTTGTCCATCTTCATTATATATAAGATCTTTTTCTAAGAGGTGATTTCTGATAAGTTTAATTAAATGAGGTGGATCATAAAGAGGTATAACTTCTCTCCCATCTACAAAAAATCCGATAGACTTGTACTCCTTGCCTTCACGTATAAATTCTGCTCGTGATTGACTTTTTAACCTTCAGCTGTCAAAATGGTACTATTTCGTCTTGATTTAACGGAATAATGGAAAACGGTGAAATACCGTTTCCCATAATAGCTCGATTTTTACAACAGCAAAGAGTCATTGAAGACGAATTGATGGATTCAAATTGAAATTACATATCCCCACCCTCTCTACCGTGCTCTACCGTCTTGAACGACGGTAGAGAAAGTTGCCACCAGTGGACACCAGCAGCACAATAAAACGACGTTTTACTTCTACCGGCTGACGCGAACGTTGCAATAAAACGCACCTATTGTAAAGGTTTGCTACAACAGTTGGGAGTAACTCGTCAGACTCAACTAACACCAAAGAAAAGGACATTGTATAAGCAAATGTCGGCAATGAAGAAAAAAATGTATGAAATGAATCGAAAGAAACTGTCATTCAAGAAACGTTTATCTTTAGCTCAGAAATACAGCTATGGAGATATGGCGAAGTTTACTGCACACAGTTCACCAACTGTGCAGAGATTTTTTGAATCGCAATTAAGATTAGCAGGCACTAAGCGCAAAGGACGTAGATTCACGTTTCAGGAGAAAGTTCTGGCTTTGTCATTGTTTAAACATAGTGGAAAAGCCTATAAACTGTTACAACAAATATTTATTTTGCCATCACGTCGAACCTTAACAATGTTACTTAGTCATGTAAATATTACTGCAGGAAGCAACAATTTATTAATGATATATTTAACAAAAATGGTAACAAAACTGAAATACCAGGACTGCTTCTGTGTTCTTATTTTTGATGAAATTCAACTATGTCCACATGTTGATTATTGCACCTCAAATGATAAAATGATAGGCTTTGAAGACTTTCGAATGAATAATAATACAAGTAAATTTGCAGATCATGCTCTTGTATTTATGGTTCGAGGAATTAAAAAATCATGGAAGCAGCCTCTTAGCTATACCTTTTGTCAAAGTCAAACAAGTAGTGATAAACTGAGTGTTTTAATAAAAGAACATATACGACAGTTACAACTTATAGGACTTAATGTTGTTGCAACAATATGTGACCAGGGTACCTCAAATGTGTCTGCCATAAATTCTTTAAAGCGTAACTATTACCGTTTTATTGTAACGCATCTACTGGCGTATACTTTTGCCACCGGTAGTGCACAATAAAACGCAGCAATAGTTTCCCTGAATATATAAACATTTAAATATATTTTGTAGTGCACTAATTATTACATTACCTGTTGGTGTGGTACAATTCTCATGGTTTGTTTCACTAGCCGTAGGTGTAAGTTTTTCATTCAATGAAATATAGTCTGCAAATAATGTGATATGAAATAACTATTCAATGAAAACATGAAGAACGTGTGAACATTTAAATGTTTATTTTAGTCCACTAATTATTGTAAAATTACCTGTTGGTATGGCACAGTCCTTATGAATTGTTTCACTATCCAAAGGTGTATGTATTTCTTTCGAAGAAACATATTCTGCAAATAATGAGATATGTAACAAATTGTTAATTTCTAGGCAGACAAAGTAAAATATGTAGTAGTATATGTCGATGTTTCACTCTGGGTTGTCAACTTTATCAAGACTGAAGTAAAAAAAATCGATTGAACTATCAACTGAAATGTCGACATACTACTCCTACATATTTTCTTAAGTCCGTCAAGAAATTATCATTTTCAAACATAAATATTTTATTATTTTTACATTATTATATTCACTTATCTTATGAAACACAAAAATTTTATTATCATACCTGTTACAGTTGATGGAGGGCAATAAGTGAAATCCATAGATGTTGATGTACTGGGCATGGGCTGTTCAACATTTATCATAACAACAGGCATGATCTTTGACGACTGATAATCTTGGGACATCTTATGATTCCAAGATTTAGCCTCTTGTATTCCTACAATTTTTAATTGAGTTGAATTTTGTACATGATTACATTATTTCATTATAAAATGAATAAACACGTAAAGTGCCACAATAGAAGAAAAAAATATGAGCCTGTCAGGCCACTTGTAAAATAGTACGTACATGTTTTAGTTCAATGAAATAACATAATTTGGCCAAGTGAGACCACAGTGAGGTTTTCACTGGATCAAATACATGATCCAGTCCACCAGGCCATTATTGGCTGTGTGTTTTTCGGTTCTGCAAGACATCAGAGGTGCTGTTAGGCCAGAAACTGTAATAAGTCTGCGAGTCCACTTAGGACTCGCTTGGCACTTTACGTGTTAACTAACAATAAATGTTAACTTTTCTCCATACATTTTTAAAGTATTTATTATCTTATCTATTTTAAAGAAATACAGTAAATTGTGATACCTTCAATTTTTACAGAATTTATAATTATTATATCATACATAAGTTTCAAATCCGAACATAGTAATTTTTTGTATCAAAAACAACTCTTACGATGACTTACCACTCTTCGCTTTTACTTTTCATTATAAATTTTCTGTATTCTAGTTTAACATTTTTCACCTAGTATGTAATTATATTATTAAATCATATTACCCTAAATAAAGCTGCTTAAAATGTTTAGTATAAAACTTTGAAGTTTTCTTTTTCGGGAGTAAAATTCAATTATTGCACATGCAACAACATTCACTCTTAATAAAACGTTTACCTTTACTCACCTAATACAGTAACTGTAGGAACTGCACCATAGTTAAGGTTTCGTTTATTTACACTGAAACAGTCTTCGGTAAAATGTTGTCTACAAACTCGTTTGGTAGCGTAAATTTCTCCAAAAGACATGCTTACTAACTCTGGATTTTTAATAACATCTAGCCATACTTGGAACCGTGCTTTTCCAGATATTGGATGTGGAAACCGATATCGAGATGACACTTTGTCAGCACATCCTGGCACACAACACTTCTTGTAGCCCATTGTTTTTATTAACTTCTGATCACTGAAATATAGAGAAACAAATTTTGAAAGTAAGCAAACAATAATATTTATACGTGTTGCATGTAATATTATAGTTGCTTTGTCCAGTGTGCTTATTTATTACAAATATTATACATGTTTATATATGTTTTCAGAACGTCTCCATACATTAGAAGAATTACAAAATGCTATTACAGAGGCTGTCAACAGCATCACTCCAGAAACACGACACATGAAAAGAAGAGTAAATTTGTGTTTGGATTCAAATGGGGGACATTTTGAACAGATGTTATATATATATAATTTTATGTGCCGCCCATGGTAAAACAGAATAGTATGCAGTACCAACTTTTACAAATAATCTAATGGGCGGGAAATTCAAACACCCTTCAATCATTAATGTACACTCTGTATTTACTATATCAAATATTTCAAAGATTTATATTCCAATTTCTTTCTTTTTTTGATAAATACTAGCTGTAAAATATCAAGTTTCTTTACTTATATTTTTTTATCATTTCAGTGATATTTATTACAGCACTACAGAAAAATGTGAATTTGTCTGCATTATAATATTTTACAATTTTATTGTATGAACTTTCAACAGATAAGCAACTCTGTTAAATGCAATATAAATACAATTGCAAATAAAATCTTCAGTACTCACCTCAATTATATGTAAATAAGTAAGTAGGTACACAAATTTTCACAATGTTTCTTAATAATAATACTCCTCCGCTATATACGCACTAAACAATAAATAATAATGTCCAAGTCACAGGTCCAAGTTTGCAAGTAGCAAGGTAAAATGCGCCGGGGAAATACGCGCACTCAAGCACTTCCCTCTTAAACAGTTACGGCTATGTATAAACACAAATGCAATAACGTGTAATAGAATCAAAATGCGAAGTAATACAAACGCTTCTATATCCAATTTACATAATACAATGACAATGACACAACGATCAAAAATCAAAATATGGCGTACATCGCTTTCGCGTTCACATTTTGCTTGGCTACCGCACGCTATTTTCGTCTGCTGCCATCTACACGTATTATAGGCACACTTAAATTTAAAATAATTTTGGCGGGCCGCGATAGCAGCGCATAGGTGCTCGGCCGCAAAACTATAAGTCGGACTTTTGTTATTCCATCTAAGATATCACCCCGTGTTCGCCACATAATAAGTCATCCCATGCGAGGCGGCCATGCTTGCTGTCAAAGCATATGAGAATTTTAGAAAAATTGTGTGCAAATCGGTTTTGATTGCAGCAGATTCCCCGAACAGGCTCTGTACAGCTGTTCTGCTGATGAAGGCCCAACTAGGCCTGAAACAGCGAGATATTGCAAGATATCGCTACTTAAATTGTTTAATAATTGTAAAGTTGTGAGTTGTTCAAATACAGTGTGGGAGGAGATCGCTCAAGATTTTACGAAAAACCTTGACAAAAATAATTCTGAAACTAAATCTAAATCTGCTCTAGCACTGTATACACATTATGTTACTTGTAATAAAAATAATATTCGTACTGAATTGAATCATCTGTGTCAAAGATTTAGTAACAGCAGTGAAAATCAGTCCGTGATTGAACGAGATGTGTTCGATAGATCTACATTTCACTCAACATTAGATTTTGATACATTTCAGTAACGGTATTTCATTCATATTATCTTAACATTAATTAATATTCTACTATTTCAAAACATGATATTTTAAATGTACGTTGAATATATAATAGTAGAAAAATCTTGAGATATATGAATGAAGCTCCGTTATTTGAAATCAAATGAGGTACAGATTCTGTCATAACTACCGTTGCTTTACATAAAGACATAACCATCCTGTATTTTTTCTTATGCTTGAAGCAAAGCAATAAAAAGATAACAAGCAAATGCTACAAATCTGTTACTCTGAAATTTTTAATAACATTGTCGAATACTTCTTCTATTATAGGATTAATATTTTGTGGTTTTACTCTGCTATTATGAAGCAAGTTTAAAAAATAGAAAATCTGTCTGTCAGAATAGACAAAATATCCTTTTCGAAGTTATCAACAGGAGCCAATTGTTCAATTTATTCTTCACTTGTTTCTTTCTTTGAACATGGTCTCTAGAAATGAAATATAAATTCAAACTGCTGATTTCTTCTATTTAATATTGAAGCATGTAAACAAACGTCGAAAATACCTTTCAAATTTTCTTTACCAAGAACGGTTACACACTTAAGTTCCAGAAATGAAGTAATATTCTAAGTTTGGAAGGTTGGAACCCTTAGATCAGCAATATTTACTATAACACTTGGAAGAGCAGTGTAGAGTTATCTAGTCTACATTTTAAGAATTCTATCGTGCTTTTTGATTCAATTCGTTGCACAAGCATTGACCAATGATTTCCGATGATAAATAGGGATTGTATTCCCTTCTGCTGAGTGTCGTTTTAGTGTATTGTCCTCCAGACGTAAAATCCATTTCTGAAAAAGTATATTTGAAAACAATAGTTATTTTTATACAAGACGGTAAAATTATTCTTTATCGATGAGTGAAAACGTTTAATTTATGAGCGATGAAGAAGCGAGCGAATTAATTTTCACAAGTCGATAATTGAATTTTACCGTCATGTGTAACATTCTATATTTTTCGATAGCGAACGTTAAAGACAGAAAAGAGCAATCACGTCTCAAAATCGCGTTGTATGATCATGATCCCAGTAACTAGCGTGGGTTGTTGCTATGGTTAATACGAAAAATGTTACTTTATCAACCCTTGCTCTTAAAATTCCGTTTTATCGACTGTTTTGAGTTGTTAAAAGCACGCTTTAACGTTCGCTATAGAAAAAATTATTTGTTGGGTACTAGAAAATTATCTAAGCGGATTTGTCTTAGAACCAATATTTTTTGCTTTGAACTGTTGTGCTTTGTATTAATTTTTAATAATTTAATTGCATTTAAACTTACCTCGATGTTTTCTTTTGTATTCCACTTGAAATTTAATCTTCATATAATGTATTTATTGTGTATAATTATTTATAATATTTTGACAGTCAAAGACAATTTGTTGTCATTCGAAATCATCGCCGCCAACCTAAATAATGTTAACCAAAGAAATTTTAATTCACCAGTTTTCAGTGGTAAAACAAATTCACGATATAATAAACTATTTATGCAGTTTGCACATAATTAGCACTTAAATATAATTCACGTTTGGTTAAGGAATATGTTATTATTTCCACTCTGGTACTGTTGCACTGTTGCATGCACTCAGCAGTCCTCTTTCGTGTTTAAAAAAATGTGTATAACGTTAGAAATTTAATAATTAACATTAGGTAATATGAAAACACTTAAATAGCACTTAATTTCTAAGTAAATTATTTTTTAGATAACTTTATTTTTCAACTTGTGTACCGCCAAGTTATTAAGTCAGCAGTCCCGCATTCTTTTTTGTTTTTGTGTAATATCATTTCAGCACTAAATTTCTTTTTAGCGCACTAAAATAACACCTAAAAAGCACTTTATTTTGATATAATTGTTTTAAAGATTCCTTATATTTGGATTGCTAAGTTTACGGAGCTGATCTTTTACTACTTCATTGCCTGAAATATGTATGTAAACAAAAGCACAAAATCCAAAATATATTTCAACATCCATTGTAACGTAAAACTACAAAATTAAAAAAACGTCACTTTAATGTGTGTTAGGAATAACCTAAAAAACGATGGACCCGTTCAGACGACCATCAGGCCTATTCTGTAACTTTTTTCGGATCGAATCGAAATGCATGACAGGAATCGAAATGTTTTAAAATCAAAATATTCAGTCTCTATTATATTTTTTGGGTATGGTCTGTGATATTCTGTAAAGAAGGTAGAACACATCAGCTATTTAACACTCTGTAAAACATTGTAATATAGAAATCGAGCAGAATTACGGCAAACTAATTCAAACAACATTACGATCCGATCTGTCAAATTCAGTGATTTCGATTCGATTTGAGTTACAGAATAGGGGGGCATAGCACAGTATATTCTAGGGATATTCAATATACATCGATGCATCGAAAACATCGATATTTGAGGTTCGATACATCGAATCAATCCGATGCATCGTAGGGGTTTATATTTATTCGATACATCGATGTTTTTCAAGCGATGCATCGAAAATAGGAAACGTAAATTATTATGTATTTATTTAGTTAAAAGAAGACGAATTCAGTATTTAAACAAGCAATTACGGCCTGGTTTATCAAACACAAGTTAACTTTAAGTTAAAGTTAACCTTCAGTTAATTACCATAACAACAATTGTCTTCGTAGTGGTTACTATGGGAACAAACTGAAAGTTAGAGTTGTCTTGTGATTGATAAACCGGCGCTAATAAGATTATAACTACGCTTATAACCAGCGATAGATACATTTTTGCGTCAACGTTATGTATGTTGGGTTTTATTTTGTTAACAGTTGAATTTTTATAAAACAGAGTAATGAACCATTTTTATTGACTTTTATTGAATTATTGTTTTAATCAAGTTGATTTTTAGCTCCATTTGATTCACAATGGTATCGACAAAAAAAAAGTATTGTTTGGAAATTTTGACAAAATTTATCATAATTACTGTTGTTTTTATTTATTTTAAAAAACATCCTTTGAAAAATCGATGTATCGATAAACATCGATGTTTTTTTTGAATGTACATACCTAGTAGGGACAGCTAGGGGTTTCTGGCACTACAGTTTCTGAGTGCGCATGTGCGAAAACTGGCGGACTTTCCACAAACGGCCGCGTGTGGCGCATTGGTGAATTCATCAATTGCTTTTAAGCGGGCGTTTTTTAATTCAGCATTTTGTGTGATGGATGCGGAGAGATGAGAAAGATTGAACAGAAAACCATCTTTGTTGGATTATAATGAATTTATGTTGTATAAAAAGTCTGAAGTTTTGTAAAACAACATCGCATTCTATGATTTGCTTGCAATCATTTCTACCCGTGCCATTTTTTCAACCAGTGACATCTAGTAGCAATAAAATGAAAGCCCGCCAGTAACGGTCATATTGGCTCTGAAAATGGTAGTATGAACATCAAAGGTGCCGACATGAGCTGTCCCTACTGATTGATAAGTATACTGTGACCATAGCAGCTGAGTTGCTGGGTCAGCAAATTTCCTGAACCGACACGCTAAGTTCCAGCAGCTGTCATTTCTACACAGCGGAATTTATTTACGCTGACATGCTCAGCGCTGAGCGTTCATTGGTAAGTATAAACAAACATAACCTTAGCAAGATCTTGTATTACGGGCCGCAGACCATTCAAATCTAGCCCATCGTCGCATAATAATTCACACAACAAAATATTTTCTGCCATTGTATTTGAATTCATAAATTTCAATTCATAAAACGTTCAGAAACGAGGTTCAATAAATTTTAAACTTTTGAAATGACACAAAAATTGCTGAGAAGTAGCAGTCCGTCCAGAGATACGTGATCGCTGACTTTCATCATGCTGAGCGCTGACTTGCAGCAGCTGTGTTACCTGAACGGGCCCAATGTTTTCATATCACTAATGCAGAAATCACCGCCAGGCTGCGCTGAACGCAGGGATGTGTAGAGTTCCTATATTATAGCTGCGTTCGTTTATTATATCTCAGATGCAACCAGATGCAACCTGAATCAAACAGATATTTGTCACGTGACTTATATAGGTTAAAGTTACTTTACATTTAAAAAATAATCATAGCGCATACGCGATTGTTAAAAATCTGAACCTCCGTCGAAATACTCCGAGCAAGTCGAGGTAAATCTGAAACATCGCATCGTGAATAATCGAACGGTATAGATGTACTATCGCGGCCTTAAAATTTCGCACAATTTTTTATCAAGTAGCCAGAATTTCTCTAAATTATAGTTTTGTAAAACAGGCTTTTTCCTCAATTTTGACACTAAAGACATTTAACCAAAAGTCAGAATGTTTGGTTATATTTTAAGAACAGCATGATAATAAAGTATTAGAACTGAAATAACAGAATAATAGTAGCGACCAACCATCTCCTAATTTTGCGATTGCAAAACCCTTCTCTCCTTCAGAACGTGATTTTTCTCTCCTTCAGAACGTAATTTGGCATTGTATTTCTACAACTTTAGCATTACATTTGAAATCTGACGTTTAAAATTATTATTTTTGACAAACCGTCAAAGAAAGCCATATTTACAGCAGAAAATCGAATCGTACGAAATTATAAGGCCGCGATAGTACATCTACTTCCTCGATAAGCAATAAACGAACGATTTAGAGCAGTGTTGCCGTTCTAGTACATTTGTACTAGATCTAGTAACCTGTGAGCAACTAAATATCAGATTAGAGTCGGCGGTGCAAAGAAAATGTATGTCTGTGATTAACTTAATTAATTAATCTAATACATTCACGAACTGTCAGATCAGCCTAAAGCCGCGTTAATAACAGACATACTTTTTCTTTGCACCGCCGACTCTAATCTGATTTTTAGTTGCTCACATTTTACAATTTTCGATAGATTGCTTGCTAGTCCTCCTTTTATAAAATTAGACCATATCTAGTACGTTTTTGTTCAAATAGTAGTAATTTACTTTCTTAGTTCCACAAAATTAATAAGGCAGGCGGCCACTGAACGCGAAACTAAGCTAAGCTAAGCGAAACTAAGTTTTTTAAAAATTAGATCCAACGTAATCTTATGCGAACGTGGCAACTAAAGGTAAGCGAAGCGAAGTTAGGATAGCAAAGATATAAAATAATGTTTATCTTTGCTCAGTTGCCTCGTCTGTGTAAGATTACGTTGGATCTAATTTTCAAAAAACTTAGTTTCGTTTAGCTTAGCTTAGTTTCGCGCGCAGTGGCCCGTCGCCTTTATACATATACGGGGTGATTTTAATTTTTTTTTATCATCTCTTGCAATGAAATTTAGACGGTATGTTTTAGCTTAAGAAAATAGGTAAATCATTACGTTTGAGAGATTATTTTACAGTGAAACTAAACATACTGTCCAAATCTCATGGTAAGAGTTGATAAAAAATTTAAAAAATTATACAGTGACTTTCATAAAGTTCGTAACAAATGGGAAAAATTTTTATTATTGTTTTTTGTGAAAAAATTTTAGTACAGTTAGTTCGTGCACCAATCAAAATGAAAGACAACACAATGCCATCCATCTACTCGTTTAAAATGTGGCTGAAAACTTGAAAAATAGAAAGTCTCGAAAATGAAAAATTGCGATAATTCAAAAGTTATCAATCTTTTTGTTCTAGAATCGATGTACTCAGATAAAATTAAGTGTAATGAACAACCTACAGTGTCTAAATACAATAATTTGCTAGAATTATGACCAAAAATCCATTTTCTTGGAATTTTATTTTATGTGATCTTAAAATTAAAATGCTGTTTTGAATCCTTCAAAAACAAATATAATCTCGTTCCTTGATCTGTGTATACTAAGATAAATATCACTAATCTGAAAATATTACTTTAGATAGGACGCTTTTTACAAAAAATTGAAATTTCGCTTTAAAAAACACGTTTTTGTTACATTGCGTTTTTAACATATAAAAATAAATTGTTTTAATTCATTTTTTGCATAATAGAAAGCTAAGATTTAAATATGCTCTTTTTATAGAAAAAATGTTCTTTACAGCATATTAAATGCTTACTTCTGGCCTTCAGAAAAGTATTGTACATTTTAAGCGAAAATTCGTAAAATAGTGTTAGCCATGACGTTGAACTTAACGTCAACAAGCGAAAACATCAGTTGGTTCGTTGATAATTCTTGTTCATAGCAAAGTTAATCTTAATACATATTCCGTTAAAGACAAAGTTGACTCAACAAGAAATATCAACGAACTAACTGATGTTTTCGCTTGACGTTAATTTCACGGCTAATATTATTTTACGGATTATCGCTGAAAATTCACAATATTTTTCAAAATACCAGAAGTATGCATTTAATATGCTGTAAATGACATTTTTTGTACAAAAGAGCATACTTACATCTTGCCTTTCTATTACGCAAAAAAGAAACGGAAACAATTTATTCTTATTTGTTAAAAACGCAATGTAACAAAGACGTGTTTTTAATAGCGAAATTTCTATTTTTTGTAAAAGACGTCCGATTTGAAGTAATACTTTCATATTAGTGGTATTTATCTTAGATAACACAGATCAAAGAAAGAGATGATATCTGTTTTTGAAGGATTTAAAAGAGTATTTTAATTTTAAAACCACATGAAATGAAATTCTAAAAAAAATTATTTTTGGTCAAAATTTTTGTAAAATATTGTATTTAGACGCTGTAGGTTGTTGATTATACTTAATTTTATCTGAGTGCATCGATTCTAGTAGAAAAAGATTAATAACTTTTGAATTATGACAATTTTTCATTTTCGTGAATTTCCATTTTTCAAAATTTTAGCCATATTTTAAATGACTGGTTAGATGGAATTATGTTGTTTTTTATTTTGATTGATGCACGAGCCAACTGTAGTAAAAATTTTTGGCAAAAGTCAATAATAAAAATGTTTCCCATTTGTTACGAACTTTATGAAAGTCACTGTATATGAAATCATTTTTAATAGATGAAATATAACGAGCGCCCAATTTCTCGAAGTGCTCCCTCTTAGGGACTGATTTTTCTAGAGAGCAGGGTGGCCAGCAGTAGTAGAGATTGTTAAGTGGTCATTGTTATGTTTATTTATAAAACCTAAACTAACACTGTGATTAATGTTTTGACAGTCAATGTTAGTACATATAAGGCTCTCTGCTCTACGTTCGGCAGTAGAAGAAGCTAACGTCACTCGGTTCCAATCGGAAGTCAATTCAATTTTTTTGACCGAGTTTTTTCGAGTCAAAACATCACGAAGCTACAAGTTATATTATTACAATCTCAATTATTAATTACTATTTTTATTATCTAGTTAATTAAAACGAATAAGCAAATATAAACCTGCGGTTATAAGAGTAGAAGAATGTGCTTAAGACTTTAAATTGGGGACTTTAGTGGTTCTTTGGTAATAATAATATCACATGGTTTATTATTATTATACATGTTGTGTATTCTTCAGGTTTATTTTGTATGAGTTTTTTTTTAAATTAAAAACTATGTCTATCGTTAATTTAAGTTAACGACAATTAAGTACAATCTAGTACAATTCTTGTGACTGAGACAGTACAATCAAAAATTTACGGGCGGCAACACTGATTTAGAGGAATCTAATCTGTCGGATGTAATAAATCTGTAATAAACGAACGCACCTAATGTTTAGATAAGAGTTTGAGCCATGTGGATCCAATATCAAAAACCACTTGATTTTTCAAACTATTTTTTCCTGTCATTTTTAATTATTAATGACAAATACATTGATCGAATTATTTAAGAAATTATATTTATAGTTTATAATGAAGAAGGATACGTAATGCCCGTTTTAGACGGTCATATTTTTGTATCAAATTTATTACGAAGTGAGTGAGAAGTGCCAATTCAACCAATCAACATTCATTATGGTAGCTTATCTCTCTCACTTCGTAATAAATTTGATACAAAAATATGACCGTCTAAAACAGGCATAAGAAACATGTAATAAATATTACAATATAATTTAAAAAGGTAATTCAAACAATTTTGACGTCAAATTTCACATTGCACTCCTTTTACCACTGCACGTTTTACTGATTCCTTTCCAAAGATTGTAACGTTTGTACTGTAAAATCTTGTTCTGAAAATTGCATGAAATATGTAAAATACCTACCAAGCTGTTTATTATCGTTTCCTACTTGTGATAATTTGGAATAATTGATGAAATTTGATAGCTTTAAATGAAAAATTATTAACATTTTCAGAAATTTAGTCTTTAAGGAGATTATTTCCAGTATCACTGCAAATACTGTTGGAATTAGGTCTTGTTTAAGAATTCTTCGTTTAAATCGGACAACTATTACATACTAAAAATGTTAAATACACAATTGGCATCCTCCATTATACTTACAAAATTTTACCGTTTCTTATTGCAAATACCTTTTAATTTTGAATGTTTTTGAAATTGTACGAAACGAAAAGCCCCAATTTGTTCTTTTCTTACAATTAAATGCTAAAATACTTAAGCATAATGTCAAAACTAAATTGTCAAATTATACAAAATCATATACTCCTTGAAACTGGATCCAACCAATTAAAATGTGCATCCAACTCTTATCTAACTTACCGTGAATGTATCTTATTCTGAAACATGCAAAACACACACATACGTTTGTTGCTAGAGTAACGTAATTATTAAATGACAGCAATGTATTAAAGCAAGGTTACTAAAGAAAGAAGGTTACCTGGTATTCGTGGAGTGACGCATCATCCAGTAGTATTTGTGTAAATGCATTAAATGGGCCTACTGAGTGACGTTGTGATGACGTTGAAAGTTACCAGGCAACCTTGTCTCTTTAGTAACCTTGGTATTAAAGCGTGTATTTTATTTTAAAACATAGGGTGAGTTCGCGTTTACGCTCGGATCGATCGGAATGTTTCTTTTTCTCGCTCTTACCTTACATGCAGTGAAACGCAGTCGCTCTCCCTCACACTTTTGATCAGAGCGTCCTCCGAGCGTAAACGCGAACTTGCCCGTAGGAGAAATAAAGTAATCGAACAAAATATGTTTCAAAATAAAATACACGCTTTAATACATGGCTGTCATTTAATTATTACGTTACTCCAGCAACAAACGGATACGTGTATTTTGCATGTTTCAGAATAAGATATATTCACGGTATATACAGGAACTCTAGGATGTGCATGGTCCCTATACTTGATAAGTGCTGCTATTCTGAGTTATCCTCTCCCAGAAGGCAAGTTCGTCGTGGACACAGACGTTAGCAACGTTGGTATTGGTGGCGTACTCTCCCAGATACAAGATGGGCAAGAGAAGGTGATCTGCTATTTCAATTAAGTCCTGCCTAAGCCGGAGCGAAGTTATTGCGTCACTAGAAGGGAATTGCTAACCGTGGTAAAAACGATAGAACATTTCTATAAGTACTTATATGGCAGACACTTCCTCCTGAGGACGGACCATGCAGCTTTAAAATGACTCCTCCGATTCAAGAATCCTGAAGGACAAGTCGCACGATGGATCGAACGACTTCAGGTATACGATTTTGAAAGTCAGCATCGTGCCGGAACTAGCCATGTCGAGAAGACCTTGTGCTGAAGACTGTAAGCACTGTAGTCATCTTGAGGAGAAAGTAGCCACGACTGCAAGAACGACCGTTGTAGACGACAAATGGAAAAGTGAAGAATTGAGGCGAGATCAGGAGAACGACCAGGATTTGAAATTATTGCTGGAATGGAAAAGTAGGGAGGCGAGGCCTACTTGGGAAGAGATAGCACCGTGTGCACTATCCGTAAAATCATACTGGGCGCAGTAGGACACCATAGTGCTGGATTATGGTCTTCTGAAACGAACCATCGAGAACCAGGAAGGGACGGAACAGTCACTGATCCCCAAGAATAGGGTGCCAGAAGTTCTGAGGGAACTTCACGATGGAACTTCGGGGGGGCATCTGGGAATCAAGAAGACTATGGAAAAGATGCGCGAGCGATTCTATTGGGTTAACTACAAGGAAGACTTAAAGGATTGGTGTAGGAAGTGTGTCGTCTGCGCAGCCAGTAATGGGCCCCCACAGATGAGGCAAGGCTTCCATGAAACAGTATAACGTGGAAAGTCCTTTTGAGAGAGTTGCCATAGATCTAGTCTTCACATTGGGTCTGCATTCAAATATATTTACGTCACAATTTTCCCATTGGCTACGCCATTGTTTGTCGTGTAACCCCGGAAGTTTTCCGTCTAAGCGGCCATTTGTTGCTTGTCGGCCACTTCTCGTTTCAACAGCGGTGAACTTAAGAAAAGACATGCCCTTACACATCCAAGGCCTACTGGGGTGATGGGACTTTATGATAACTTGTTAAAAACACCGGATGCTTACAAATAAAACTACCAAGCAATGATATATCGTAAGATTATTCAGATCTACAATTTTTTTATTGTTGATAATAGCTTTTTAATATATCTAAAACATTAATTACATTTCGAAATCATAAATTAATAACACGGCAAGTACAACTACAGCGTTTTGAATGCATTAAATTGCCATCTTCGTTCAATATTAGCGCCTATGCCAACGAGTTCCTGCTTAAAAATGTTTGGAAATCTCGTCATAAGCAATTCGATATCTGACGGCCTTAAGTTGGACTCCAGCTTACTTACATACGACCATATATAATCCAAGCCTGCTCCGAATGGATGTACATTTAGGAAAGTTGATATGATTCCTATAAGTTTGGCTTCCCTTTCATTCAATGGATGCGATTGTGTAAGTGTATCGCTAGTGCTTTCACTCACGCTAGAAATGCTTTCAGCTTTATCAGATTCGGTATCATCCAAGCTTACAATGTCTTTGTCACTGTGCTTTTTATTTTCTTTGCTACTTAATTTATTCTGTAGGTCCTTTACTTTGTTTTCTTCTTCCATTTGTTTCCGTTTCGTCTCGATTAATTGCTGCTGCATACCTTGTAGGGTTTGTTGAAGCATTTTAAACTGTTTTTCTTTGTCATCAAGCTCCTTTTTTAGGTCCATTTTTATAACCTCAACCTATTGCATATTGAAAATGAAATTTAAAATCTGTCATTTATACCGCGAGTTTTTTATATCTCTGAACATACATAAATATTCTTATGTTCAGTTTAAAAAAAAAAACACGTCAATGCATTGTAGGATATGGAAGTAATCTTCTAGCAATTTTCAACAAAATAAATGTGCTGTCAGTGTTAGGATGAAATGTCATGATTTAAATCCCGAAATCTTACAAAAATCTTTGTAAGTATAAGATAATTGCTTAGCACATTGTTTAAAACGTGAAGGAGGACATTTCGAACATTTATTACAGTATTTTTGTTAATAAAATAAATCTGAAAATTACTTTACTGAAACTCGTTTTGTTTCATCATAGGTAGTTGGTATACCCTTGCAATGCATTGACTCGTTTTTTTTTTAAGGAATATTTACATTGTATGTTCAGAGTTAAAAAAAAAACTCACGGTACCTATTTTGTTGCAATCGTAGGTTTTGTTACCTCGTTTTTATAGGCTTCCATTTGCATTCTAAGTGTGTTATTTTCTTCTCGCAGATGTTCCTCTTGAATGCTTTCTGTACGTGATCTCTTTCTGGCCGTTTCTTCTTCATCTGATACGTCCATTTCATCATCAGCTCTTTCGGTCGTGGTTTCGCTGTCGAGTTGGACATTCTTTATTTCCTACAAGCCATCATATCAGTGTTATAATAGTGGAAACGGTTTTTGTGTTTAACAATTAATTCTAAATACGTAAAAGTTATAAAACTAGCACTTTAGTCTTTTTTGTTTCTTTTCCAGAAGAATCCCGCCTAATATAAATAATAAAAAACTCGGAATCATTTACTTTTAAAGGAGAAGAGCTTCAGCTCAAATGATTGTTGTGGAAACACAATAAAAATTCAACTTTCTTAATCTATGTAACTTCTTTGTTTTCTGAGTTATACAAAAAAAAACTGCAATTATACAAAAAAAGAAACAAATGTTTTTTTATGATTTTGGTTAAAACTGATATGTTTAGTAGTAGTTAAAAATACTATTACTCTTAAAATGTCTTTGATTTTTTATTGTGTTGTAAGACTGTAAAAGTTCAATTGTAGTGAACATTCTCTTTACCTATTTTGCTGTGGTCCACTGAGAACTTAGTAGATGGAAATAAATGCAATGTATATAAAAAGAAAACTGATACAAAGGCCTCCTGATGGTTACTGAAACATTTACCTCCACATCCTGGTTTGATAATACCTTACAAGACAAAGTTTTAGCCTACCTTCCTTATTACAGCACAGTTACATGTGGCCTTTGCCCAAATTGACTGAATAAGTAATAGGAATACCAAAATAATTAATTAATTATACCAATAACCTAGACTAAATCAACTATGTAAATATATTTAAAGCTTTATATTACCGGTTTGAATTTACCTCTCTTTTAATCGTAAAGATGATCCTTCCTAAAACCGAGTGTCAAGCTTTTCCTTCCCCTTTTCACAGCAAATGAAAAAGTTTTATTATTTATATCAACGGTGTTACACGTTCTACTTTCTTGGCGCTTATGACTTTCCAATTTACCACATCGTCTCAAGATTTTGGATAAAACATCATCAGTGAGAGATATCTGACAGTCTGACTTGCTCATTTCAACTTACCTTTGCTTACCTTATTTCAAATTAATAACAATTTTTTACCAAATGCCATAGCAAGTGTCTTACCATCAATGTACACAGTTCCGTAAAAATGTAGTTACTTAATTCTGCAATAGTCTATATTGCTAAGAAAGCTTGTGACTGTGATATAATTAAAGATTTTATTATTAAACTGAACAGGGACAATTTATTGCAATAAATATAAAAAGTACAGTGACCGCCAGATAAGTCGGGCCATATGTTTTTTTTTATTAGTAGCAATAGGAAGATTTTGGTATTCTATAAATACGTGGCATCATCTCAAACTAAAATTATACTGTGAAAGTTGGTGAAAGGTATACGGGGGAGGCTCTAAAAATTAAGTTCAGACAAGAGTAAAGTGGCTTTACTGGCTTTATTTTAAAACATACAGGAAAAAGTTATTAGAAAAAGTCTTACATGGCAATCAAATTATTAACAAACAACATTTATTTAAAAAAATTAAATTTCAGTGTGGCGTCCTCGTTCGATACACAAAATGTTCCATCGTGAAGAGCTCTTGCAACATTTCGCAGCAAATTAATATTGTTTGTTAATAATTTGACTCCCATGTAAGACTTTTTCTAATAACTTTTTCCTGTACCTTTTAAAATAAAGCCAGAAATCCACTTTACTCTTGTCCAAACTACATTTTTAGCACCTCCTCTGTATACCTTTAGACATTGTTCCAACTTTCACAGCGTAACTTTAGTTTGTGATGATGCTACGTATTTATAGAATACCAAAATCTTCCTACTGCAACTAATTAAAAAAAACCATATGGCCCTACTTTTCTGGCGGTTATTTTTTTTCCGGTTTTCGGTTCCGTTCCGAATGATTAAATTTTAAATTTTTTTGTATTTTATTTATGTTAAAAATGTAATATCGCATTAAATTCTCTTTCATGTTAAGACGAGTACGACTACACTACGAGACTTCGCTAATGAGAATGTGTTAACATGCGTGTTTGAGCATGTATCGAACCGAAATGAACCGATATTTTTTTTGGGTTCAACTCTGGTTTTCGTTCCGACAAAAATAACTGTTTTTTCGGTTTTCGGTTCAGCTCTGTTTCAAAGCCCTGTTATATACCGTGAGTTTTTTATACAGGGTGTCTTATAAAAAACGCCCCAAGCCATAACTCCTTTATTTATGAACTAATTTTAGAAAACGAAGAGCCAAATGAAATGAGACTAAAAACACTACAAAGTGTGGTTAGTTAATTTTTTTTTTTAATTACCTTTAACGTCAAACGACTATCAACTTTTATTTTTTAAATGGCTTTGTATATTTTTTATCATTGTATCTCGTAGAGCTACTTTTTCTAAATTCAATAATGTGCAACACTTTAAGTTTTGACCAGTAAATATTGCAGAAAACATTAATGAAAGAATTGAGTGTGCAAAGTGCAAATGTAAGTTGCTATGTGAAAAAAATCGTCTTGTAGGCGTTCAATCAAAAGTTCATGGTACTTTTGTTGGTTTAAGGTACCATCTATGAAAAATGGTCCAATTAATCGCTCTCCTAAAATGCCACACCAAACATTTAGACTAAACTTTCGTTGAAAATTAGTTTCTACAAGAACTCTTGGGTTTTCTTGGCATCAATATAGATAATTGTTTCTTTGAAAGATGTCATTAGTGCCGAAAGTGCACTCGTCGGACCAAATAATTTTTTGAAAAAAAAATTGGGTCCTCTTGTATTTTGTTTAAATAAAAATTACAAAAAACCTGTCTTCGCTCAAGATCATTCTTTCTAAACCATGTACTTTCTATAGAATCGCACTGCTTGACTGCTGTTCTTATTGCATTCAAAATAAACTTGCAACAAGTCAGTCAACTGATTATTATCCATTGTAACCAACAATTTTGTACAACTTTTAACGCTAGTTTTAAAAAATAAAGTTGATAGTCGTTTGACTATGAAGATAATTAAAAAACAATTAAACTAAACACACATTATGGTGTTTTTAAGAATCGAAATTGGTAGTTTGACTGGAATATCAAAAGTTACTGTGCAGAGTGTTTTGAAAAAGCACAAACTTCATCCCTACATTCCTCAGAAAGTACATGGTTTAGAAAGAAATGACGTGAATTTTTTCACATAGCAACTTACATTTGCACACTCAATTCTTTCGTTAATGTTTTGTGCAATATTTGCTGGTCAAAACTTAAAGTGTTGCACATTATTGAATTTAGAAAAAGTAGCTCTACGAGATACAATAATAAAAAATATACAGAGCCATTTAAAAAATAAAAGTTGACAGTCGTTTGACCATGAAGGTAATTAAAAAAAAAATTATTAACCGCACCTTATAGTGTCTTTAGTCTCATTTCATTTGCCTCTTTGTTTTTTAAAATTAGTCCATATATAAAGGAGTTACGGCTTGGGGCGCTTTTTGTAAGACACCCTGTATCTCTGAAATATTCCTACAGATTATTTTTTTACTATTTGCCGATCGTATAAAATATAAGTTAAGAAAATATACGACGAAATGACGTGCTTTGACAAAAGACACAAGGCGGTTTACGAAAGTTAGAAGGAGATAGCTATATTTTGTTCTTTAACTTATCGATCGATCGGCATATAAAGAAAAAATGAACTGTACACGGTGGTGATAAAGTCCCGCAACCAGCTCATAATTTGTTTATTTAGTGTTTTTTCGCAAAATCCTGAAATAGGTAAATTTTTAATTTTAAAAAGACACTTTTTAGTGCAAAAATCTTTTCTCGATCGGCATTTGTTTTTCCGTTGTGACGTCATCATTAATTTTTTTAATGGCAACCTTAACTTTTTTATGCAGATTTTGATAGCCCTTCTTGTCAGTAAAATGGCGATGTAAAAAAATTAGTACTTTCCAGGACAAATTTTTCGAAAAAAATAGACATTACAATTCAAGAATACAACGTTATTTTATTTTGATGATAATCTTGAAATTGAAAACAAAAACAAATAAAAATTAACGAAAATATTGAAGCTGTTCCATAGGAACTAATTGTTCGGATTTTCATTGCAGGATAACATAATTTTTTCAACAAAATTCCAGACGATAGTCTGGATCATGTCTATTTTTTTTTTTGAAAATGTTGCGTAAAACCGGTTTTCCAACAAACGTACTAGTCGATTTTCTGTTGTGTTCGGGTTTTTCGAGACACTGAAAACAGAAGACAAAACTCGGACAAATTGGAAACCCTGTTTCCACCAAGTAGACAAAGTATTGTAGGAATTTCGGTTTTGTTTTAGGAGTTTCGGTTTTGTTTTCAGTGCTTTTCCACCGAACACACTACTGTGTCTGTATGGTTGTAGTGTAGGTGTATCGTTATACGCTGATTCAATTTCAATTTGCGAAAATTTAATCCTTGGTATACAAATAACTATACCGGGTGTCTCAAAACCCTCGTTTAAGACTGAATCAATATATAGAGAGGCGCAAAAAAAACAACTTTTTTCAATACTTCTTTTACCAAAAGTCAATAATAAAGGAATTATAAGCTGTGAGAGAGGATTGGAAAATATTGTTCTTTTGGCAATATCTTCTGGATCCTTAAAGTTATAAAAAAAATAGTGGTTTTAGAGGGTGACTTTTCAGTATTTTATTCCTAACTTTTTATTTTTACATATTTCATCAAAAATTTACGAAGAGAATATTCTTTAGATTATTTGGCACAAGAAGGCTCTGTTGTTGCATTTCGATAAACCGAACCGTTTTCGAGTAATTGAGGTTTAAAAGTTAACATACATCTATTGTATTTTGTTATCATAAAATACTGAAAGTAATCCCCTCAAATTACCTATTAAAAGGGAGGAAGGATCAAATATTAGTTTGATAACTTAAAAGATTCAGAAGATGTTGCCAAAAGAAAAATACGTTTCATCCCCCTTATTATTGACTTATATGTATATAACTCCTTTATTATTGACTTTTGGAAAAAAAAAGTATTGAAGAAAGTTGTTTCTTTTGCGCCTCTCGATACAGGGTGCCCGGATTTTGTAGGGACAACATGGGTAACTTTTTTATTCGAAGAGATAGAGAGATGGTTAAATTAGTAAAAAGGTGCGGGTTCAAGAGCTCATTGAGAATACATTTTCAAATTTTACTTGTCATGGCCAACTTGGTTAAAATAAAAATAAAACAAAATTTCATAATTTCTTTTATTTGCCCTAAATTTTTTGTTACTTAGGATATTTAGATGCGGTTTGAATTAATTTGTACGATCATTTAAATATTTCTATTGGCAAAACAAAACCAAACTCAATTACAAAAATAATAATTAAGAATATTAAATCACTCAAATAAGCCACCATTATTTGCAATGCAAAGTTGGCACCGTTTCTGAACACTATTAATGACTTTACGGATAGTACTGCCATTAATACTGTTAAATGCCTCAAGTACTGCAAATTAGTTCAAACCGCATCTAAATATCTTAAGTAAAAAAAAGTTACGGCCAATAAAAGAAAATTATGAGATTGTTTTTTTTTTAATTTTAAGAAAGATGGTCATGACAAGTACAATTTGAAAATGGATTCTTAATGAGCTATCGAACCTGCACCTTTTTGCTAATTTAACCGTCTCTCTATCTCTTCAAATACAAAAGTTACCCATGTTGTCCTTACGATATCAGGGCACCCTGTATAATGTTTCAGTCTCAAACGAGGGTTTTGGGATAGCCTGTATAAGATCTGTATGCAAAATCTATTTATTTTGAACATTATTATGAAATTGTTTTTTTCGACTCGAGTTTCTGTTGTGTTTTTGTTTTGTCCGTTTAGTGGAAAACCGGCTTAAGGTACTATTTTTTATATCACCATTTTGCTGACAAGAAGGACTATCAAAATCTGAATAAAAAATTTAGGGTTGCCATTTAAAAAAATTAATGATGACGTCACTGCGGAAAAACAAATGCCGATCGAGAAAAGATTCTTGCACTAAAAGGTGTTTGTTTAAAATTAAAAATTCACCTGTTTCAGGATTTTGCGAAAAAACATTAAATAAACAAATTATGAGCTTGATGCGAGACTTTATCACCACACTGTATGTCCAGTTTAAAAAACATGTCAATGCGGTATAGGATATGGAAGCAATATCCTAGCAATCTTCAACAAAATAAATGTGCTGTCAGTGTCAATAATGAAATATTATGATTTAAATCCCGAAATCTTAAGAAAATCTTTGTAAGTATAACGGCCGTTATCATAATAGAGCTAAAAGAGACTTTAATTTAAAGTCACCTTAAGTATAGGAAAACTAATATGTTTTTAAAGGTTGAAGTCACTTTAAATTTAATGTTCTATTATGAAAATGGCACTAAGATAACTGCTTAGTACATTGTTTAAAACGTGAAGGAGGACATTTCGAACATTTATTACAGTGTTCTTGTTAACAAATAGTATATTACATAACGAGAGTTGTAAATAGCACATTACTCACGGTGGAAAATAGTAATTCCACCAGCAAGTAATTCCACAAGTGCGTAATTGCTTTACAACTCGAGTTTTGTACTATACTTTATCTACGACCGTAAAGTAGGAGCGTTGTGCGTTTTTCTTACTTTACGCACGACTTTTGTAAACACCCGCTTACTTAATTTATGTGTTGTACGTATTTTGTCATTTACAGTAGTGGTCGTAGATAAATAAATTTTAAAATTTATTTACTGAAGCTCGTTTTGTTTCATCATAGGTAGCTGGTACACGCTTGCAATGCATTGACTTGTTTCTTTCAAAACAGAACACAGGAATATTTACACTGTATGTTCAAAGTTAAAAAAAAGTTCATGGTTTAGTACTCGGAATAAAAGACCAAAGTATCCCAAAGGGTTATCATTTTAGTAAATACCTAGTGGTAATATTTTATAATAAACTACTAAAAACAATTAAGAGGTCAAGTTTTCTTGTATTCGCCAAACTTAAATGAAATTAGTAAAAGACTTGGATAGCTTGTCAATTATTGAATTAATTCTCTTTTATTACTCAGAAACATTTCTGCTGTCACAGAACATCATTACTATGAAAGAGAATCAGTGTTATAACTCTTACATTTGCTAAGATTCAATTTCATGTTTTGTTTCTTTAATACTTCTTTTATTATTTTCTTTAATACATTTTTTTCTTTAATACTTCTGCTGCCATGCAACGCTGCGCGGCTCATGCGCAATTTTTCCACCGTGCGTAATATGCTATTTACAACTCTCGTTATGTATTATTATGTATTACTATTTGTTAACAAGAACACTGTAATAAAAGTTCGAAATGTCCTCCTTCACGTGTTAAACAATGTACTAAGCAATTATCTTAGTGCCATTTTCATATTAGAACATTAAATTTAAAGTGACTTCAACCTTTAAAAACATATTAGTGTGGTAGTTCAGCAAGAAAGACATTTGACACCAATAGAAGTCAGTTGGGCTGTTACTCTCCTGTAAGAAGTCAATATGTTGTCGAAGAACTCAATATACGGCAGTCCAGACTAGTCTGTAATATACTAATATGGAGGCTGTGGAAGCGATACCAGATTACCGGAAATGTTGGTCGTCTTGGACAAGGTCGTCACAGAGCAACCACGCTCTTAGACGACCGATTTTACGTTTGCAAGCTCTTCGGAAACATACCAGCACAGCGCGTACTTTACAAAATGATCTTTTTCGAGCTTTTTCAAACAGTGAGGAACGGACTCCGAGAAGCAAACCTGAGGTGTAGATGTCCAGTCAAAGTAAAGCGAGACACACACCGAGGCGGTTGCGGTAGCATTTGCGATAACGGTGGCGGTCACAAACGTTCACATGCGAGCGATCACAGGAAAGTTACGTAAATTCCTTGGCAGATCTATCTTGTCGCCTGTATGTGAACGGTTTTCATCGCCACCGCTATTGCAATCGCTATCGCAACCGCCTCAGTGTCTCGCTTAATGCGTTTAATTAGAAATCAGCGACAAGCGCGAATGCAATTCGCCCAAGAACATGATAATTGGCAGATACGCCATTGGAGAAAAGCTTTCTTTATTGAAGAGTCTAGGTTTGCATTATGTTCAAATGATGGACGAGTTCGAGTATGGCGGCGACCAGGGAAACGGTTTCTTCCTAATACAACACAAGAAAGAGTCCCGTTTGGTGATAGCTCTGTGATGATCTGGGGCGGTATTTCGATCGACAACAAAAATGATGTTGTTGTCGTAAGAAACGGAGCTTTGATTGCACGGTGCCGGCGCGGCATTGCATTGATGAAGTACTTCAGGTCCAGGTACAACCTCGTGCACTAGGGTGGGTCGAAAAACCAAACTTTGAGATAATCTTACCTAATAGCAAAATTATGTTGTCTTTTAGTGATATTATGACACCTACGAAACATTTTTGAATTTCATTAATATTTAGAGGGTGCGCCTTACGTTTGAATTTTTGAAATTATACAAGAAAGGCCATATAGTAGTATGCCATGAAAAGTTCATATTTGCAATAATAATAATAACAGAGTTATGATCAAAACTGTATACTAAAAGGGAAAGAGAAGGTGGATAAAATTAAAACTCGAATCTCGCAGCAACGCCTAAATTCGATAGCAAGAAAGATTTCAATATTGAATGATTTTCATTAATTTTTCTGTTGTATTATTTTTTTAATTATTAATAAATGATTATTTTATTCTAAAAACCCTATTTTCCTTGAGACATTTATGTTATATGACTACCAGAATATATTCAAGTTATTCGTATATCCAAGGCAAAGGGCAACCTGAAGATGAGGTGCTATTTACTTTAAATTTTAGCATTACACTGTTTTCATGTAAAGGCAATATAATTTTGCTATTAAAAATCAAAAGCGCAATATTCGTTTTTTTCCATACAAAAATGACCCACCCTACGTGCACGTACTGCAGGTGAGAATTTTATTCTAATGCAAGACAATGCCCGCTCACATGTTGTGAGGATCTGAGTATCTGCAAGAGCAAAAAATCACCACTGTGCCATGGCCAGCGTGGGGCACTGACATGAATTCTACTGGGACGAGCTGGATAGACGAGTAAGAAATCGGCAAAACGCACGTCTTTCACTACGGGAGCTAGAAAATGCCCTTTTGGAAGAATGGAGGAGGCTCGTTTGAAAAATAAAAAATTAAAAAATAATGTAATATTAATAACAATAATTTTGCTTAACTTTTTTGCTTAACTTGTTCTTGGATTATTCTTGGTTCATGTTAATCTGTTTATCACAAAACTTTACACTGGTGTTCATAAAGATTCTGCGTTTTGAAATTACTTATTTTATTAGGATAAAGTCTAATTTCTAGGCTGTTACAAATTCGAGGCTCACCATTGGGATCTCGAAAACGGTAAAAGATACGAAGTCGATTAAATTGGGGTATTCAATTTTTCAGTCCTTTGAAATGTCCTCTTATTTTGGCACTAAGGCCCGATTTTACAATAGTCGGATAAACATTATTCTTAGAATAACGTGACGTAGGTGTGACGTAGATATGGAGGAACATTAAAGGATATTCGGAGAACAGTTATTCCATACTTATTCCACGATTGTAAAACTGGGCCTAAGTATCATAAGTTATAAGGTTATTCCAAAGAAAGTTATCAGTTTAAAATGGTCATAACTTTGGAAAATGTTTATATTCTACAAAAATAAAAACACCCATTTGCTCGTACAGAAATGGAATTTTATCATAACAAGAAATAAGAAAAATTTAAATATGATAACCATCGTGTTGTTCAATACGTTATAAATGACGTTAGTAAGTGCATTTTCTAGGAATGTTTTCAATGAGTTCAGTGACATCTGATATCGATTGTTTCAGTTCCTCACGATTACTAAGTCTACTAAGAAATACCTTTCTTTGGGGTAACCGCATAATCAGTACTCAGCCGAATTTATGTCTGGTGAGCTGAACTGTTTGGAAAATGCCTACTAAAACAGTTAACATACCAGCGAAAAAATAATATTAAAAAAACTCCAATCGGTATAGAGCAAAATGGTCTATATTGTAACACGCCGACGTGCTACTGTTTTTGTTTACTACTTTCGGACAACCAAACAACTAATAAAAAAATGTCCAAACAAATAAACAATTTGAATTAATTTGACAATATAATTAACTGGACCGAAAATTTATTATCTGAAGGATTTTAACTCGTAATTACTGTACAGTTTGCTCGGCCAGTATTCCTGAGACGAATCGCTATTAGTTTTATTGCCTTCCTACAACATGCAAGTTAATCTACCCCGACGAAGGGACTAAGTACCTGCTAGCTACAGATGCGTCAATGACCTAAATGTAATAATACTACGCCGTGCGGCGACACTTCCCAGAGATACTTTGATATCTAGCAATATTTGATTTAGCGCGTGATCACTCTAATTAGCTTGCCTTGTCCTCCTGTCCTACGTTGTTATCTAACTCAGTCCTTTTGGTGCGACGGTAGAATAACTTGAGAGAGTTTTAGGGATTAACTACTGATAATTAAAATACGGAATTTAAATTTAATTAATTATTTATTGCAAAGCAAGGTAAAAAAACTCCGATTTCTAGCCGCACTGCAGTCTAGAAAAATGAGCGGAAAAACCTTGTCGTTTAAACAATTACAGACACAAATAAACAATACGAGAAGTACAGTGGGGTCCGCTTAAAAGTATTCACTTCCGAATTTCGTAGCGGCGTGCTGACTTCAAAATCACACAGTTGGTGGCTTTGTTTATGCAACCAGCAATTAGTGTTTGGAAAACTCTGTTCCTCAATTAATTAACAATTAATTGTATTCAATTTAGATCGGTCTTGGTACTAGTGTTTGTCACTTCAGATCGTACCCTAAGACACGCTCTACTCAATCAACCAACGTACAGCGTGACCGTGTTTCTACAGTGTACTTAATTAATGTAGTAATTAATCAATTAATCAGATGTTTGGGTAAAGTATGCTACACCAAAGTGCTGCTTCTCCGGCGGCCAATTTACAAGGAAATTAATAACACCTGTTGTATGTTTATTCGTGGTGGACAGCTAATTAACCTAATTAGTGGTCAAAGGGGTAGGAGCTTTACTCTACTACGTCCCAATGCCTGGTTTTAGGGTTGGAAACAGTGTTTCACGGTTCAGTATTTCCCCTATTGTTTTTCGTCGTCTAACCTATCTCTAGCATATGGCATAAAGAACCCTCTTTTGACTGCTTAGTCTACGCGGTGCGCGTTTTTGATCCACAGTCTCTCAAGCAAGGTGTTTCCAATTAAACTGCAAAACTCCGACAGAAGCCCACACCCGTTGACACACTCTGGGTGAGAAAACTCGGTCAAGAAATAACTATGACTCGTGGTTCAAGTTGTTCGGCCTCGTAATTTTACGAGATTCGTAAAGACAATAAATTGGCCTTGATTTCTGTAATTGGACGGTGCTATGCACTCGTGATTTATCGGCAGATATAATGCCTCTGACTCGTGGTGTAAAAACGGGAGATTTCCTGAGCAAGCCGAAATACACCGGTTAACGTGTTCCCAACTTGACAAAGAATATCTCGACAGGTAGAATTATATTTCACAAAAATACACTGTAATCAGAATTTCTAAATAGATATAAAATAGTTAAATTGAGTTGGTTGGTTAATGTGCAGAAACGTGCAATCACGCGAACTGAATGACACACCCTGTACATATACTTATTCAACAAGCAAACCGATCTAAGAAATTATACAACAACTAAATTACAAATTTTACAAATGTGATTACGGCTTCGACTTGTTTGCCAATGATACTTTAATTATAATTCGTCTAAGCTCGGCAAATACTGAACTTTCAGTATCCGTTAATACAAAACTAAGGAATCAATTAAAATAATTCTGAAAGTTATTTATACCACCAAATATGTGAAGAAGAAATATAAACAAAATGTTTACCTAAGTCCGCGCCCGCGAAGTTAAGATCCGATACACTCACTGCACTGAAGTTTTTAAATACACTCGCGGTTAATTTACCGTACGCGACCGGCTAGTTTTAAATTTGATTAGATCGCCTCTCAAACACTAGAATTTTAGACGTCCCGATATAAAATGATTTAACTCTATTGTGAAATCTAAATCAGAAAACAAGTACACAAAGCAAATTCGTCAAGCCCAAATAATACGACTGATCGTTTTAAAAGCTCGGAGCTATCTGTCCGTCATTTTAATTTTCATTTTTCGGCTGGACAAAATTAATTTCCCTTCCTCCTATTAGAAAACTAAATTCAAACACCCCCTGACCAATAGAGCTGTGTTTTGCGTTCAGAAAGATAACGCCCATCCCAATTCCAAGAATGTATTTTTTTCTAAGCTTTTAACGACCACCCCGGGCAGACCACGTGTGCTGTCTTTTCAAAATTCACAACAAACTTCTTAACTACAAGTACCCTCTGACATCTTTATGTTTTCCGCTTACAGGAGAAACTCGGCGCCCGACTGCTTTAAAGTGTTTAGAAACACTTTAAAATCAGCATGTTATTTCCCGTTACGCCCTGTCGATAGTTTAGTTTCCAATAGAAGTATCCTTTTACAGAAACCTAAACGTGTCAAATTGTATAATTTCTAAAGAACACCAGATGAACCTTAGAAACTCGTATGACAGATTTATATGATTTCAACTCAAGAAAAATTTTAAAGTCCCACAGTGTTACAAGAATTTATGACATCCCCTCGTTATATTGCACATTGCCCGACCGTCGTAAGGACCACCGATGCCGTGACGAAATTGCCTCCGCTTGTTTGTTATCTTACAATCAAAATTACATCAAACAGCTTTTTGTTTTATAAACAAATTCGCGACCGTTTCAATATGGAACCCAACTGTTAAAATATTTACTTCTGTAAATATGTGGGATATTTTCTCAGTAGATATTATTTAATGTAAATTAAATAATTTAAAATTTCGAATAAAAATTAGCAGTTATTCATTCGTTCGTTGCCACAGTTACTTGTAACATACACTTATCATATTAAAAATAAAAATTCCTACAAATACATAGCAGTACGTGACGATTCACCGCTATTTATCGCTAGAACGATTCATCGCCTGGACGATTCGCCGCTAGAACGATTTGTCGCCGGGACGATTCAACGCCAGATGCAATACACAGAATTGATACAGGCCTGATAAATTCTCAAAAGAGACCTTACTTGTAATTTGATCCCATTTATATTTCTACCTGTTTATGTTTACGTTCTTGATTTTCGTGAAAATGTAGATGCAGATTAATTCTAACTCTTGGTACACATTTATTTAAAATTTGTTAATAATTTAAATAAATTGTTATGTAATTCCGTGATGCTGCAATTATTTCGTTTTTTCTGATTTAATAAGTTTAATACAAGTTTCTTTAAGGATCCAGGTCACTTGTTGAGTAGTATATTTTAACAGGTAAATTTTCACAAATTATTGTTAACAGGACATTTCTATATAAAATTATATCTGCTCTTCATTGTCAAAATTCGTAACGAAGTAAAAGACAAAGGTAAAGGAAAAATGTAAGTGGAAAAATTTCAAAATATAAACAATCTAAATGCAAATGAAATTAAAATGTTCGTATAATAAGTGATCAAATCAAACGAATTAGAGTTGGCGGTGCAACGGATGCATTTAGTTCATCGGACGTTCCTTTTGATATTTCTATTCGAACATTAATTTGAGAGTAAAACATCGAAAGCAAGAAAAACGTTTTACTTAAAAAAAAAATAATAAAAGGCGAAATAGAGTAAAGTTATGACCAGGAAAAAAATATAGAAACAATATGTATTCAATAACAAAGTTTCTTTAATGTTCCTTAAGTTAAACAACGTGTTTAAAATTTATTTATTATTTTATTTAAATCGGAAGTGAAATATGCATTTATGTTTAGCTTGGATCAAACCTGATGTATTAATGTAAATAAACCTCTAACCAAAAATTTTTAAATTAAAAGTAACTTTTGTGTGAAAAATCACAGTTAAAATAATTACTGTTTATCGAATTGCAATAAATTTGAATGAACATTTTTGAACTCTTCTTTTTTATGCTTTGTAGAAATAACATTGTAAAAGGCAAAATGTAAATATTAATATAAAAATATCATTTATTCAATTTTCAAGTCACAAGACCTATAATATACGTTTTGTCTCGGCACTTTCCTACACTTGCGTTGTGTAATAAAATTATATACCCAAATACTGAAATATGTGCACGAACTAAATTCAACACATTGCCTGCGTTCCGCCAAAGATAGCGCTTACATTTCGCTATTGCTACGTAGCAGAGCGCTAATTTGCAGCATATTAGCTAATTGAGGACTGGCTGAACGGATTCTTTGTTTTACTCTGTAAAGCGATTTAAAACATGGCGGCCGCTAGGTTTATCGCTCTCCCTTAGCAGAAGTTTAGCTTCGGCTTGAACACAAATATGACGTCACGCTACGTGGCGCACGCGAAGCGCTACGTAGCTTTCTGCCAGGCTGAACGCAGGCATTGTCTTCGTTTAATACACGGGTCATTCCATATGAAATCACCAAAAATAAATAAAATTGGTTGCCGCACTATTTTGGATTTCGATGAAATTCTGTAAGAATCTTCTTTTAGATATCAAAGAAGGAAATTCACCGTTATTTAATTTTTTGAGTGCTTTAGTTTCGGTCCGTGATGAACAAAACACTGAAATGGTGTGGCATTTATACTCTCCTACGATTGGCTCTCAAAATCGTTCTATTAGAAATACCTAAATTTTTATAGTCGCTTTTGAAAGCCAAAAGTACGTAGTTTCATCAAAAAATACAAATATTAGAGCATTATGTTTCTTTAAAGAATGATAGCGTATTGAAAATAAACTTTTTTCTGCTATATTTTAAGATTTTCTGCTGACTGTTGTATCTGCCCTATTAAACCTAATAAGCTGAGCTTTTTGTGCACTGTCCTCACCTAACACATAAAACAAAAGCCCATGAATAGCTAGTTATATCGGCTTTCTCTTAGAAAAAAATTAACTTGAAATTAAATTTTTTTTGAAAAACGCATATTTGGAGCTTTGAAATTATTATGTGGGGGACAAGATACAAATTTGAATTTTTCTGGAAATGTAGTCCTTTTCTTTAATTTTAAAGAACCGTTAAGCTTGTTTTGTTATTTTCATCCCCCTGTCAGCTATAAGCGATTGAAGGGAGGTAAGTATACTATTTTTTAAATATGTATTTTTGTTTTTTAATTATTAAAATAAGGGCCTCATAGTAAATTGATGAATATAGCTATCAGATAATTTAATAATTATGAATACTGTCCATAATTTTATACCCCTGTCACAGAAGACTAATCTAAACAGAAGCGTCACTTGAAAAGGAGCTTCATAATTAGAAAGAGTAAGAAGAGCACTACCAGTTTAAAGGTCTTTCGTGTCCACTCGGCAACACTCGCGCGTTTCCTTCGACGTCTTGCTTGTAGGCGTAACGCGAGAAAGAAAAAAGAATGCGTTACCCTCGAGTTAACACAGGATGGATAAATTTGCCTATGCAGAAGCATGGCGGAGTAAAATTTCGTAACGAGAACTGCCCAAGTGCGACGTAAGAGTCGAGAGAAAAGTTTGATAATAATTATAACCGAATAACATTTACAGTAAAAATGTCTGAAATGAGCGATAAATGTGTAGCAGAGAAAAGTAAATGGGGTACCGCTTGTGCTTACAAGGGTTGCGAGTACAAATTTTATTCGAAAAAGATGAAATATGTTTTATTAGGTGCAAGAAAATAGGTCTGTTTCTGCAGCGTTCCGGACTAGTTTGAAACTGTTAAATATATTCGCCCGTCGAATTAATTACCGCTTTTAAGAGCTGCGTTAAATGTGAGACTTTGTGTGGCGCATGGTTCTGGCCACGTTCTGGCAGTTTCGGATCAGTCAGGGACTGCTGCAGAAACAGAGCTAAAAATATTCTGAGTGCGCACCAATGCCACAAGTGGAACTCGCTTTAAAATTAATAGAGTAGATTATAATCCCATTTCCACCTCATCTCTAAATATTTTTAAAGCACGCACGCATCTCTACTGCACTACCGATTTAAATGGCCAAGGTCATCGGCAGATTGTGCGGAAGATCGAAGGTGCCGCCTCGAGTGATGCTTCTGTATAGATTAGTATTCTGTGCCCCTGTGCAAAATAAATTAAAACTGCGTAAATATTCAGGTTCAGATAACTTTGAAATTGTACATGTAAATCAATGAGGAATTTCACTTCAATTTATAAAATTTCAAAAGAAAAGTTTCCAAATTTTTGTTTCATATATCATGCCTTTTATTGAAAACAGGCCAGAGTGGGCCGTGAAATGTGCGAACTTACTTCTTAGATAAGATTATTTTAAAACAAACGTCAAAATAATTCAACCTATTTTAATGTCAAAACATCACATTAAACGTTCGAAATGTAGTCTTTCACTTGCAAAACATAATTGCATTCTTCTTTTTAAACTTAAAATTTCTAAAAAACGATTTTTGTTCATTAGAAAGCATTCTGGTCACAATTTTAAGAAAATTTTAATATTTGTTCGTTGACAAATCTGGATACTAATTGTCATAAGTAAATTTATTTAAGACAAACGTTTGGAGATTTCAAAGTCAACTCTGGCCTGTTTTCAAAAAATCGCATGATACAATGTCGTTTAGTGCAGAAGGTTCTAGAAGCTAATGTTTACCTCAAGACCTAGAAATGTAAAGAACTTAAATACTATTCTTGTTGATGGTGGTAATGTACGGACATGCGAGGAAGTTAAGTTTTAGTTTCAGTTATTTGCCTAATATTGCATATTTGCTAGGCATTCTTTTCTAATTTATTACTTAATTTCCCCAAGACGTAGATGGAAGAAATGTACAAATTCATCTATAACTGAATCTACGTCTTGTGATTATGTGCACTTACATAATGTTCATTTTAGCGTTCAATTGAAATCGAATTTCAGTATTAAGCCTTTTTTCTGTTACTTCTATTTCCACACATAATATATAAATTAAAAAAATTAATAATATTCCCCTGTTGAGAACCGCCTTTTTTTATTTACAGGAATTTTATATTCAATAAAATATAAAAACAAAAATTATTTTATCTCCCTTCGATCGCTTGTAGCTAATAGGGGGATAACAAATAACAAAACGAGCTTAACGGTTCTTTAAAATTAAAGAAAAGGACTACATTTCCAGAAAAATTCAAATTTGTATCTTGTCCCCCACATAATAATTTCAAATCTCGAAATATGCGTTCTTCAAAAATTTTTAAATTTCAAGTTATTTTTTTTCTAAGAGAAAACCGACATAACCAGCTAATCATGGATTTTTGTTTTGTATGTTAGGTGGGGATGGTGTACAAAAAAACTCAGCTTATCAGGTTTAATGGGGCAGATACAACAGTCAGCAGGAAATCTTAAAATATAGCAGAAAAAAGTTTATTTTTAGTAGGCTGTCATTCTTTAAAAAAACGTAATGCTCTAATATTTGTATTTTTTGATGAAACTACATTCTTTTAGCTTTCAAAAGCGACTATAAAAGTTTAGATATCTCTAATAGAACGATTTTGAGAGCCAATCGTAGTAGAATATAAATACCACACCATTTCAGTGTTTTGTTCATCACGGACCGAAACTAAAGCACTCAAAAAATTAAACGACGGTGAATTTCCTTCTTTGACATCTAAAAGAAGATTCTTACCGAATTTCATCGAAATCCAAAATAGTGCGGCTTTACCCATTTGATGATTTCATATGGAATGACCCATACACAATAAGTGATCGAAATTCCCCCCCTGTGCGAAACGTAAACATACCGACTAAAATGCCGTTTAACGTACCTGCCCACAGATTGAACGAAAAGTGTTGTTGAAAACTACGGCGCCGCATTGCATGAGGATTTTCTTGTCCGTCTGTTTCCGGAGTTACCACCGACAAAATCGCATGCGTTGGCGGTAATCTGCGGGTATCAGAGCTTGCACTTTTTGAAAATGGAACGGGTATATTGTTCCTCACGAATAATTCGCCAAACAACTGAGTGTGACATATGCAATTGTCTGGCAATATTCCGCACACTTATCGAAAGATTTTCTCCTACAAGTTCCACCACCGCTTCCGCGACGCGCGCTCAAATTTCCCTTGCTCGCTGCACAACTGACACAAAGGATCTGCTATTTGGCAAAAGGCGATCTGGGTAACGCTGTGCATACAAACGTCTTGCAGCCAACGCACTTTGACCACATTCGCAGTAAAATAAATTAATGTCCACAATAACACTATTCGGCTATGTTTTCAACGCTGTTATCTGCGACGAAGTGCAGTTGAGAATTGATCCACCTAAACAGCCGATGCCGATATAATTCTCCGATTACGTAATTACGTAATAAAAATAAGCCAGGGACTATCAAACTGTTTCATCATTCGCCGAAAACATTTATTATCTCTAATATTTATTATTTAATTGTTATACAAAAACTGCTTCATTCTATCACTTTTAATGTCAACTTTCACTGGTTTCATTTTTTGTATGAAGTTAAAAAACAGCCTCTGTTGTCGTCCTTGGGGCCCGATTCTCGTACCATGCGAAAAGATTCGTATGCGAAAATGACGTCAAAATAAAGCAATTTTCGAACGATTTGTATAGTTTTGCACAAGAGTCTACGTCAGTTTCGCATATGAATCTTGCCGCATGGTCGGCGGCGAATCGGCGGCAGCCTGCTCCGGAAAGTGGAGCCATTTTAAACTGGGAACTTGCTGTTACGACTCGGGGTTCACAAATTATAAACGATAGATAGATTCGAGAACTAAAAGAAGTCAATGGTAAAAGTTACTAAGGCCCGAATTCAGAAACATTCAAATGAGACCGTCTAAGTCTCATCTCAAGTTAGCTTGGATTTAGAAATAGCCAGTCTCAATTTCGCCACGGTATAGAAATTTACTTCGTATACAGTAGTGACACAGACGTGTTTTACAGTGGAGGTAATTTCTGGGAACTCTACTACTCACAAAATGGCAACTTTTCGTCAGCTGATACTTGCCGGTTGCATGACTATGGATATTTCATCCATTCAACGTTTCAATTACTTAAACTTTTTTCTAAATTTAGAAATAAATATGTTTAACAGGCTGGCAATTGTCGTGTGCCCAGGATTTATTCGCATATCGTGCGTCGCGTTTCGTGCGGAACCATAAAACCTTCTCGTTTCGTCCGCAAATCCGGAGGACAATAATTCTGTACTATAGTCCATTCACAAAACTCCCGGTGACGTTTACATTTTCATATTGAAAATTTTGAGTGTATTTGATAAGTAGTAATGTATTTAAGAGTCAATATCGACGCTATTTAAGAATATTAATATTTTCAATATGAAAATGTAAACGTCACCGGGAGTTTTGTGAATGGATTATAATGACTCTTTTATCTATAAATGACTTCTTGTTTCGTGCGCGATTGAGATGACAGTTTAAGTAAGTTAAGTTAAAAAAAAATTACTACAAAATGTATTTATTTTAACAAATGTCGCTAAGTAAAAATAACCTAAAATTTTCAACTTACTAACAATATAAAATATTACTTTAATCAAATTTTATAATAAAGATTAATTGTAGTAATTAATAGTGCTACCTTTGAAAATTATTACATGTGGTTTAGATGCACTGGTATATTCAAAAACATTGCTGATTTAATAATAGTAATTTAAAAAAAAAGTATTTGATTTTAGACATGTCCTGTTTTTGCATCTTCCAAAGTTTTGATTTGTATTAATATCGTTTTATTGAAATTACTGAATTTACTGAATTAAGAAACTACAAAATAAAGATAATGATATATTTCATACAAATGATATATTTCATACATAAGTCAAAGTATATAAACACAAGTCAAACATGTCTGCAATATGTCCCCTTTCTGCAAAGTATGAAGCATTTTATGCTCAGAAATATACATACACAGTGCATCGTTATATTCCGTTTTTCCACAATAGAAGTAGGCTAGTATGAGGATACGAAAACTAAAAAAATGGTTTTGGTAAAAATGTGGACATGTCCCGTTTTTGCATCTTGCGGTTCAATTTTCTTAACGTTTCTTAAAGTTTATTTTATTTTGTGAGAAATCAAGTAACATTTTACTCAGACGTTGATCTAAGTCAATGTACTTTTATACATGTTTCGGTGTGTTCAAGTGGAGATCATACTGTTGTTGTAGAATGTCATAGTAATTAATGTCAAAAAGAGAACAGCAACTTCTAAATGTCCCGTCCATGAAAAATTCAGAACCTTGTGTAAGGAGATGTTCTCTACTACTCGCATAAACTAATTCGCTCTTCTTGGCCATCGTCGATAAAAATCATAAGTTATGCCGCCTAACAGGTAGGTTATGGTTAAGAAACAAACAAACAAGAATTAATAAATGCGATTATTTTTGATCCGCACGAAATGAGAACTTTTCAGGTAAACATTCGTTTACGCACGAAACACGAAACAAGAAAACACCGTGCCCAGCTTCTACAATCTCTAATCTCTCTAATCATTTTAAATACCTCGCCGATTATGCTATCCGCATTATGGCGAAATGATGGCGAAGGTGAACCATATTAACGATAGATTCAACATCAAAGGTACCGACAGCCCGTGTCATTACTGTATACGAAGTAAATTTCTACATATATTGATCCAAAATAAAAAGATTTCAACAGCATTATTGAAAAATGATCAAATGTAAAACAATAAATTGGTCATCATGAATAGATAAACAATAATATTAATTATAATCGATTAATGTCAGTTCAGAATTGGTCGAAGTAGGCTTCGTCACAGTCAGGTAAAATATTTTACCTGCCTAGGCAGGTAAAGTACCGCTTTCTCTACTTGAATGGGTACGGTAAAATTGTACTTTCGAATGTGGTAGTCGAAAAAGAAAAATTAAAGAAAATGACTACTGCCTGTTGCATCAAGACACGTTTGAACTCTATGATACTGCGTTAGTAACGTGTTATTTGCGTTACAATTATTATTAATATGACGTTATCCAAGACATGCATTTAAAATCCAACACCTATCCTAATTCATTTTTATATTGATCGCTTGTTACTTATAAATACATCAACACAAGTACAACAGAAAGAAATGTAATTGAGTATGTTCATAAAATAAAAAATAATTAGTAATTTTTGAAGTCAAATGTTTAACTTTAATTAAAAAAATTAAATATCACTGTACTTATCAAAACTAGTCAGAAACATCTTAAGCGAATAGGATAAATTTAAAAATTGCCATTTTGTACGCCGCCGTGGAGAGGGAATTTATAAAAAATATAGTCTGTGGCATTGAACCGGGTTTCTTCATTAACTCCATTCCTATTATACAGGATGTTAATAAAAAAACTGTACACCGTTTGGGAGGTCAAAATAAGAAAAAAATTCTAATAAACCCATATCCAATTCTTAATACAGGGTGTCCACGCCATGTGTTCACTCTTCTAGAATTTTTATTTTTTACATAAAATTCGGGAGCGATAAATTAAATAAAAAGCTGAATTTTCCGACATACCACTAGCCTCCGCCGGAAGTGATATCAACTTTCTTATTTTAAATGGAACGCCCTGTATGTTTTTACATATTTGGAAACTACAGATCATTGTGAGTCCGAATATGTACCACTTGGTAATTTTGGTTTACATTACAACTTGCAAACGGATTAATCCTCACTCTTCATGAAATTTCAACCCTAATTGTTAATCCCCTTTCCCCTTTGAATCTTCCTACTTCTGTGATTCGTTGGATTCCAATGCTTTCCAATCTGGAGTGTTCTCTTGCAATAATCAAGATCCAGAGAAGGTAACCATAAATCTATCCGAATCACGATTTAGGTCCAGTTTTACAATCGTGGAATAAGGCTGGAATAACTGTTCGCTGAATGTCCTTTAACGTTCCTCCATATATACGTCACACCTACGTCACGTTATTCTAAGAATAATGCTTATCCAACGATTTAATCGAACCTTAAACTTTTCAACGAAAGAAACTAGCTAAAGTCAAATTAAACTAACTTTTGTTATATTCAAATTTGTTTACTGACGACTTCGAACAACCGGATCTACGGTGAATACTCCGATACGTTCTCACGCGGAATTTTTATGAGAGCACGACGAGACAATTCGCTTCCTTGCTCAAGTCTGTACACAGCTTTAACTAGCTGACGAAATAAGGTGAATATTGGCCGATTTCTTCACCGTGTTTATCCTAATTTATTTGTCAGTTGGCTGTACCTACAGTGGCTATACATAAACTATGTGTCATATACGGCGGTGAAGAAATTGGACATAAGTGTGTTAAAACACAGTACAGGGAGTTGCAAACGCATCTTGCATTGGTTAAACTTTTAATAGATTTGTGTTAATAATTTGTCACACACAAAACGAAATGATAATTAATTATCAAAAATTCTTTGAAACGGACAGTGAATATGCGCATTCACACTTAACGTTTCGCCGTTATTTTTTCGACAGCTTCATCAGAAGTGAAAAAATATTTTTTCACATCTGACGAAGCTGTCGAGCGACGGCGAAACGTTAAGTGTTAATGCGCATATTCAGTGTCCGTTTCAAAGAATTTGTGATACAATTTTCATCGGACAAGAACCTGCTTGAAGTGTAATTAATAATCAAAACATGAATGAGTTTACTGATTAGTGATTATAATGCTTTAAATTCTAGTGATGGAGGACCCGTTTTTTGTGAAAATAATCAATACAATTAATTTAAAATTGAAGAATAATAGGTACAAGGAATTCTTAATACGGAGATTAGAATTGTTTTTCGTCTATATGATTTATTTGTTTATTTCTTAAAGCAGGTGTTCAAAGTGTGGTGAAAAAACTCCCAAAAGTGCATTCGCGGAGCAACCACAGCGTTATTCGAAGGAATTTCGAAAAAACACAATACTTCCGATGGCGAAAATTGATTGCAAACTTTCCTGCGTCACGGATTTTTCGATATCCCCCCGTTTCCGAATGAACAAAAAAAAAACCTTTTTGGGCCCGTTTGTAGCGTCCTTTTGATATTGCGGCCGATAGAAATTTTTCTATAGAAATCCGTATATGTATACCACTTCTAGGTGGATCCTTCGCGACCGCCCGTCGCTGTGGGGAGCCAGAGGGCCGAACGTCGGACAATGCACTTTGGTAATAGAGTACTTTTCGGGAATTTTTTTCAACCGTTAAACGTGGTTGAATCGAGACGAGCCTTTGGGCATCGTAGGGTACAAAAGACCGAAAAAACCGAATCCGGAGTCCGTTTTGCGATCAGACGCCGGGGGAGAAAGATTTTGTATGGGGATTTCCGAAGAAGGCCGTTTTCTACCATTCAAAAAATTCCAAGGCCCTTATTTACAGATAGAATCGGACCAAACTCGGAACGTAGACGTAAGACCGATAGCTTTTTATATTTCCGGACGGTCGGCCCCGAGTCCGGTCCTGGATTTGATTTAGGGCCCGAAAAAGGCCAAAAAATTGACGTCTTTACACATTGTCGAAAATTTTTCGAAAACGTGACCTCAGAATTTTTTTAAACTCTCTCACACGCTAGAAGACCCCCCCCAGGTACCTAACCTATGGGGCCTATACTCTGGGAAAGTGCGTATTTTCGAGATATGATTTTTTGAAAATCTTAGCAATCTTAGCGTATACTTAGCAATCAGTAGGGACAGCTCGTGTCGGCACCTTTGATGTTCATACTACCGCCTTCTTTCAGAGCCAATACGGCCGTTACTGGTGGGCTTTCATTTTATTGCTACTAGATGTCACTGGTTGAAAAAATGGCACGGATAGAAATGATTGCAAGCAAATCATAAAATGCGATGTTGTTTAACACAACTTCAGGTTTTCTACACAACATAAATTCATTATAATCTAACAAAGATAGTTTTCTGTTGAATGTTTCTCATCGCTCCGCATCCATTAATTTGTCCAAATGTAACCATTTCTCATTATTTTCACGGGACCATTCCATCTTCTTAATGCTTGGATCCAACTACTTAAACCAACGAGCTTTACATTGTTTTGCTGATTTGCGCTTTAAAACGTTTCAATAATAAGTTTAGTAATTTTTTCTAACATAATTTGAACAATATGAGACCGCATAAGATTTTAAAATTCAAATACCAATTTTGGTAATTATTTTATATTCGGTTAATTATTAATCTTTTGCGACTTCGTTCTGTGTAAATAATTATTAAATGGACTTACCCCATTCCTTACGGGACAATTTTGTTTACTTTTTCTTTACAAACACTAATAAAAATGATAAAATAACGCATTTTGAGAAACGTCAAACCCCTTTAGCGTGATGTCACAATTTCTGCCTAAAGGCCTGGAGTAAATGTCAAGATGGCAATGATACTGTGGTCATATCAACGCCATCTTGGAATCAAAGATGGCGGCGCCGCGAACGAAAATGGCCGCTTAAAAGATAAACCCGTCGGCGTCGTGTCGCATATCAAATGAAAGGTCCCGACGGGACGAACACGAATATCGTAGCGACGCTACCTTGGAATAGAAGATGGCGGCGCTGCGATCGAAAATCGCCCTGTAAGAGATAAAACCGTCGTGTCGCATATCAAATGAAAGGTCTTGACGGGACCAACTCTAACATCGTAGCGACGACATCATGGAATCGAACATGGCGGCGCTGCGATCGTAAATCGCACCGTAAGAGATAATCCCGTCGTGTCGCATGTCAAATTAAACGTGCCGGCGAGGCGAACTCGACTGTCATATCGGCGCCATCTTGGAATCAAAGATGGCCGACTAATACGATCGAAAAATAATTTTCAGAGATAGGTAAGCCGTGCGACCACTCAAATGAAAGCGCTGAACGGGGGCAATACGACGGAAGCAATTCCCTAACTGCCGCGAGGCTCACCGGCGAGCGGCCCTCAACGCGCGAAGCGCGTTCTTCAAAAAAGAATTTTTGGGATCTCGCCACCCTCTCAAAAAAAAACAACGTGATTTGCATGCATTTGTGAAGTAAATATTTTATAATTCGTATTTCATGGAGTCGGACGTTGACCTAAAAACGGAATCGACGTGAATTTCCGCTGAGAGATCAAGTTTACGATGCCATCCCGCCGTACCTATCATAAAACTATAAAACACTTTTATGAAGGTATTTATTTCGTTCATCTGCTCTAAATTTTTAACCAGGGGTGTATCGTCGTTTTAAAGTATGTATAAAGAATTTTTTTAGTGAAGCTAAAGTGTCACTGCGCATGTTCAGTAAAATTTGTAACGGTTGTGTACTGCTGCTAGAACAAACCTCATAGGGCGGGTACAAATTTGAATGTGCATGCGCTAGTGCGTATAGAACATTCGCAGGTACTCGGCGTGTGCTTACCGTCTCGCTAGTCACTGAGAACGCGCATAAGCCGAGCCATATGTCAGTCTTTTCACGCCGCTCAAAGGAAACGAAGTATGCGTTTGCGCTCAGTTTAGACGGGTCTGGTATGCAAGTGCGTCATATTGCAACCTGAATTCGTAATTCCTGTTGATAGGTTACGAAATACAAGTTCATATTTATTTCTTAAAAAATAATAATTTTGACTAATATACTAGGGCGATTCAAATTTGACCTGCATTTTATTTTTTTCAGGTTGACAAAATCTATAAAATAACATATGTATATAATTTTTCTAAAAAAACAACTCTCTTTTAAAATGCACTTATATCATCTTTCTAGTAGCTTCCACATTCCCGCTGAAAAAAAAATTTCGGTTGACGACGTAACCAATTTTGCATCGCCATTTTAATTTGTTCATTAGAGTAACATCGTTTGCCTCCCAAGAAGTTTTTGAGTGGCGGCGCAAAGATATGATAGTAACTTGAGTTCAAATCTGGACTGTATGGAGGGAGGCAGCATTTCCCAGCCAAATCTAGCCAATGTATCCTTTGTTAGTTAAGCTGAATGTGGGCGAGCGTTTTCGTGGAGAAGAATAACGCCCTTGCTTAAGAGACTGCGTTTTTTTTTCGTATGGTTAGTTTGACTTTTGCAAGAAGTTCAATATAATAAATGAAATTAATTGTTGTCATTTCCTTCACAGATATTCTCTTGTTGCTCCGGATGAGCTGGTCAATTTTTTTAATGTTCCCAGCATACGCTGGACAGGCAGCATGCGGCGAGTTTGATTTACATCAACCAAAGATTGATCTGAGAGATAAACATCCTTCTCCAAACTGCCTTTGAAGTCTTTGATGAATTTCTGTTGCTCTAACACCTTAATTAAAAAGAAATTTAATAATTATATGTTGGGCAACCGAATTTGAAACATTGTTGGACTCCGTGGCTAATAAAACTGACAACATTGGCCGCATTCAGCAGCGGCGATTGTAAATTACGGCGACGGTCCAGGATTTTATGAATTCAACCTGTAAATTGCGGCGGCTGGTCAAGCAGATGTTTAAAGAAATATGTAAACTGCAGCGAATGGTCAGTTAGAGTTCTATAATCTTCGTTGTAAATTAGGCGAATATATACCGTGAGTTTTTTTATCCCTGAATATACAAAAATATTTCTATGTTCAGTTTGAAAAAGAAAACGAGTCAATGTGCGTTCAGTGAACAGCAGCTGCTGAGTTGCTGAGTCAGCAATTGCTTGTGATTGGCTATTACCTTAATGTGAACCAATCACAGCTGCTGTCCGTTGAACGCGTACAATTGTAAACAGGTGAAAATTTAATGTTTTTTCAAAATTTAAACGTTTAATAAAAATTCAAACTTCCTTTGTTCTTGACGCTTGAAAAGAAGAAGAAAAAATTTTGAAACCTTTCATAAACCGATTGGCACCTCGGAAGTCAGTTAGACTAAATAAATTTCGATAACTCAAGTGTCACTTAGATAACGCAGGGATAAACATTGGCGCACAAGAGACCCAAGACGTGAGAAAGATTTACCCTCTGCCCTCCCACCGGCTCGGTAGTTCAAAATTTTGTCGAGTTCGCCAGGATAGCAGCACATCCTGGGAGAGCAACGAAGAAAAGGGGAGCTAAGATAAACAAAATTGGAGTCCCGCGGACGGGGAGTTTTTCAAAAAGTCATTCCTGGTCCAACTATTCTAAAAATCAGTTGTCTATTTTTAAATTTCAATGATTCCGATAGCTTCGAAAATTTAAGACTGTTTTATTTCCCTGACGAGGAAGTCTTTTAAATTTTCTTTCTTCCGGTGTTATAAAATTTTGTTGAGTGCGCGAGTGCCACCCCTACGGCCTCCACCCCCTAAACCCCCGGAAGAACCGAGGAAGTACTGAACCCCCGGAGTCCCCCCGGAGTTGAGTTTCCCCGCTGCTTCTAGAAATCAGGTACTTGTAACCTTTTTCATTGTTACGTGACGTAAATTTTGTTAGCCCTTTTGATGTTTAACATTATCAATATAATACGTTTTAACCCTATTTGACGTGTTTGATTTGTACATGCGCTGATTATAAGAATTTCTAACAGTCCCGGAGTCTGGAAGGACCAAAGCCTCCGTCAATTCGTTGTTCTCTTTAAATAGTTCATTTCTAAATTTAAGGGGTCCGGAATCCCCAAGTATTCCGGTGGTGGCAGCGATCCGCTACCCCACCTTAACGGCCACGGTAAGGGGAGATCACCTGGATCTGTTTTATTTGTTTGTCAAAATTATTTTTATTGAATTCCCAAAATTAACCCCCACATCCTCCTTACACAATGCATTGGAAGCAATCTCCTAGCAATCTTCAACAAAATAAATGTGCTGTTAGTGTCAGTTATGAAATGTCATGACGTCATGAGTTATATCCCGAAATCTTACGAAAATCTTTGTAAGTATAAGATAATTGCTTAGCACATTGTTTAAAACGTGAAGGAGAACATTTCGAATATTTATTACAGTGTTTTTGTTAATAAAATAAATCCTAAAATTACTTTACTGAAACTAGTTTTGTTTCATCATGGTTAACTGGTATACACTTGCAATGCACTGACTCGTTTTTTTTAAAACTGAACATAGGAATATTTACACTGTATGTTCAGAGTTAAAAAAAACTCACGGTATATACTGTTAGTTTTTTATACCTCTGAACATACATAAATAGTCCTATGTTCAGTTAAAAAAAAAAACGTGTCAATGCATTGCAGGATATGGAAGCAATCTCCTAGCAATCTTCAACAAAATAAATGTGCTGTCAGTGTTTATTGTGAAATGTCATGATTTAAATCCCGAAATCTTAAGAAAATCTGTGCATGTATAAGATAATTGCTTAGCAAAAAACTGGTTCGGTTTTTAAAATATCACGAATCCCGGAGTCTGGAAGGACCAAAGCCTCCGTCAATTCGTTGTTCTCTTTAAATAGTTCATTTCTAAATTTAAGGGGTCCGGAATCCCCAAGTATTCCGGCGGTGGCAGCGATCCGCTACCCCACCTTAACGGCCACGGTAAGGGGAGATCACCTGGATCTGTTTTATTTGTTTGTCAAAATTATTTTTATTGAATTCCCAAAATTAACCCCCACATCCCCCTTACACAATGCATTGCAGGATATGGAAGCAATCTCCGGAATGAGTTAGAAATGAGCAGTCGCGCGTGCATTATCAACGCCACGCCCGTGCTTCTAGGAATAACGCAGCACACATATAGTGTGCGACGAAAAATGTAACGGGTTCCCAGATTACTTTGCTATTTTTATTTTAATAAATATATAATTTTTATTTTATATCATGCGTGTAACAAAAGTCTAACGTAAATTAAACATTAATAATGTTTAATTTCTGAAGTTTTCCCTATTGATAAAAATCAAATTTTTCTTTGTCTAACGAACGTATTTTTTTTTAAGATGCATTCTAAACTCTAATTATTTTGAAACAAAACAAAATATTAAAATAAGCTACGGTCCGAGAACGCTGAGTGCGAAGCGTTTTCATTCAGCGCCCACTTAGATAACCACACACGGTTTGTTTATGCCCGCCCGGAATACGAGCAATAAATAACGCGACGCATATACAGGGCGTCCCAAAATATACTCTATGGGGTGTCCCAAAGTATACTATGTAATAACAATTTTTTTTGTGTTGCTGATCTATTTTTTTTGCATTATTAAAAATTAATTGGGTAATGATCATTCTCCTGTTCAGTTTTGAATTAACAATCATTTAAAATTAATTCTTCTTTTATTTAATTAAAAAAAAAAAAAAACGTCATTTTCCAAAAAGCCTTTGAAATTTAAATTTAATAGTTACTCCTAGATTTTTTTTTAATATCCAATCCTGAAGAAAAATTTTAAGGGACATCAAATAATTGCGGTAATAAACGAACTTCCTTGTGTTTTATTATTTTGTTTGCTTTATTTTTGAAATCTTGATTGATTTTGATTCATTTATTGCTGTCCGATTGTTATTGTGTGTAACTTTGATTTTATTGATTTTGATTGGTTCATTTTGATGTTTGTCGTTTTGTTAAATATTTGTCCGTAAA